>CM065117.1:27503147-28197314 GCA_033026305.1 Cirrhinus molitorella | reverse complement strand
ATGAACGAAGGTCTTTGTTTTGGAACAACATGAGGGTGAGTAATTATTTTCATTTTTGGGTGAACTTTTCCTTTAAGGCAAGTTTGATAACACCCTTAAACAGCCTTTTCTATATAGGCATTTGTATATAATGTTTTGCGGAACATACCCAGTATGGCAAGCACCATGCCATCCTTGAGGACCTCTAAAGACCCCGAGCAGACGAAGTGCTGAGCATGCAGGGCATCTCCATGTCGAATGAGGTACTCTCCAGGTGCACAGAACGAGGTTTTAATGTGCAAGGATAGTGAACGGAGGCACCCCCTACTGGCGGAGGAAAAGAGCGGCAGCTGCAGGATGTCTTTGTTCAGGTGCATGGCGATGTCTGCCCGCAGCTCGTCTGGGAAGTCATGTAAAAGCTAGCGGACAGGAAGAAAGATGGACATTACCCACAATGCCATGAAGTGATGTGAATATCATGGCTACGTCTTAAAGCTGAAAAATTCAGCATACGGAGATAAGAAGGTAACAAGGCATGTCCGAATCCAATGATCGTGTCACATCCTGTCTTTCATTTGATTAATTTTTGAAGACAACGTAAATGCGAAGTTGCTGCTAATTATATCCCACTCTTAGGTAAAAAAACAAAGATGACATCTAAAAGCTGGTAATTTAGTGTGTAAATGCATTTTTTTACCACCTTTTGAACTTTGGATGTCATTTCTAGCAAGAAATTTGTTTTGTAATAATTTAATACAGTTGAAGTCAAAAGTTTACATACACCTTGCAGAATCTGCAAAATGTTAATTACGTGAATGATCCACAGCTGTATTTTTTGTTTAATGATAGTTGTTCATGAGTTCCTTGTTTGTTCTGAATAGTTAAACTTCCTGCTGTTCTTCGGAAAAATCCTTCAGGTCCCACAAATTCTTCGTTTTGTTTTTTTTTTTTTCACTGATGCTTCAGAATAAAACACAATGCATTAAGAGCCAGGTGGGTGAAAACATTTTGAATTTGAAAATCAGGGTAAATTTAACTTATTTTGTCTTCTGGAATGCATGCAAGTATCTTCTGTAGCTTCTGAAGGTCAGTAAAAAAATATTATATTTAGGCAAAATAAGAAAAATGTACACATCCTCATTCCCTTCAAAAGTTTTCATCCCCCGCTCTTATTTCCTTCTGAATCATCAGTGAGTGTTTGAACCTTCTGTAATAGTTGCATATGAGTCTCTCAGTTGTCCTCAGTGTGACAAGATGGATCTCAAAATCATACAGTCATTGTTGGAAAGGGTTCAAATACACAAAAATGCTAAAATCACAGAATTTGTGGGAGCTGAAGGATTTCTCTGAAGAACAGTGGGTAGTTTAACTGTTTAGTACAAACAAGGGATTCATGAACAACTATCACTAAAAACAAAACAGCTGTGGATCATTCAGGTAATCAAGTGTATGCAAACTTTTAAACATTTTTTATAAGTTGAGCTATTATTTTCTCTTGTGGAATATGTAAACGTCTTTTATGTGAAATATCTAACATGCATTTTGTATGAACCCTCTTATTTTATTTTTATTATCATTATACAATCAAATTCTTTCACTCAAGTATAAAATGAGGTAATCCCTCTTAAAGATCAGAATCTGCTTTTCAATATGATCTCAACATGATGCAATATCAGTACAGTAGCTGTTTGAAGGGTGTTCCTGTGAACAGTTTCCTGTGAACAGTTGTTTTTCAATCACTGCATAAATTAGTAGCATGACAGATCAGAGTGTAAATCAGCTAGGGCACATTTCAGTTTTTTCTTACCACAAATACACAGTGGTGGGAAGTAACTAAAAGTAGCCGTGCTACTAACTAAACTTCATTTTTAGTGGTGTTACTGTAGCTGATAATGTAGGTTTATAAGCTTTACAGCTGAGGAAGCTGAAGAAATAATTAAACATACTCTTCTGAACAGTCCTCTCTCATGTTTAGCACTGGAAAAGTCAGATTCATTTTCAGTCAATCAGTTCAGATGGATTTAAATAATTTTAGAACAACATTTAATAACAATATTTATAAAAATAATTAAAGAACAATATTTTCTGTACTTTTTGTACCAAAATGCTGCCATTTACAATCTGCAGCTTGAAAATAGCAATCAGATTTTTTTATTAGTTATATTTAATGTATATTAATCTTATTCTAATTAATTTTACCATATAAAGAACTACTCTAATGACAAAAAAGATAGTTGATCTCTTTATATACACTACTGTTTAAAAGTTTAGGTTTTGAATTTGTTTTAATGTTAAGTCTCTTATGCGCACCAAGGCTTCATTTATTTGATCAAAATACAGCTAAACCAGTAATACTGTGAAATATTATTAATAACCGTTTTCTATTTGAATATATTTTAAAATCTCATTTTAATTTACTCCAGTGTTAAGTGTCACATGATCCTTCAGAAATCATTCTAATATGCTGATTCATGACACATTTCTTATTATAATCAATGTAGAAAACAGCTGCTCAATATTTTTGTTAAAACCAATTTTTCGGAATATTGATGAATATAAAGTTCAATTTGTCTGAAATAAATCTGTTGTAACATTCTAAATGTCTTCACTTCAGTCAATTTAATACATCCACAATAATAAAAAAAAATTGATCGGTCAGGAGACAGACAGTAAAATAATTTGTTACCCTGCTGCCTTAAAATTTTAAGTTGAATCAACTCAAATATCTAAGTTGTCACTTAGTACACCTTAACATTTCAAGTTGACTAAACTTGTTTGAGTTGACTGAACTTTTAACTGAATTTTAAGGCAGCCGGGTAACAAATTATTTTAAGTTAACTCAACAAATAGTTTTTTACAGTGTAGATAGATAGATAGATAGATGGGAAAATATCACCTCTGTAAAAAGAAGATTAGTGGCTACTTTTTGTTAGTGCACTATAGCTTAGTTTTTTTAAGGAATATCTTTAACTTTAGTTTAACTACTTTTAAATTAGTAGCTTAGAACTTTTTCAATTTTAAAGTAGCTTCCCCAACACTGTATCCAAGATCATCTTGTTTCTGTTTTAATTAGATATAGGTCTTTTCATTGTGGGCAATCCAATTACCACTGCTATAACAATGACAGTATTCAGCAACAGTGTAAGTCTCAGAAAGCTATAATTATCCCATTGAAAGTAGATGTGACCCAGATCTGTGCTCGTGAATTGCTCTCCATCTGATGATACTAGTATGTTATCAAACTCTGATGGGGGCTTTTACACACTTAAAAAAATACTTAATTGGGGTTCTATATATAATCCTTTATATTGTGCTGTACTTAACTCAGTAGAACACTTTGCTCTATATGAAAACAAAGAACCGACCTGAGCCTCCACTCGATTAAATATTGAATATAAAGCAAGTGAATTAAACTGTCATGTCACCGTGTAAACATTGCAGTCATATGCTCCACAGCCCCTGCTCAAGAGCCACGTCATGGCACGGTTTGTAGGGTCTCACCTCATTGGCATTGATGCCATTGTTGACAGACCAAGTGGTCTGGAAGTACTCCAGCATGCGCTGCTTCAGCTGCTGGGGCAGGCGATGTACACGGATAAAGTCCTTCAGATCCTTCATGCGTGTGTGGTAGAGCGAACGGCGGGAGTACATGCGCTGGATAATGGCTGTCACGTTTCCAAACACCACCGCGTGCATCAGGGCTGTGAGAAGAATGCGAGATAGCGAGAGATCCTTGAATAATTGGCTGTCTGAATCATCTCAGTGAACAATATGTTCTACATCTTAAATTAGATACTGAACTTTCTGAAATGAAACTATATGGTTACCAAAATGAGGCTCTCTTTGACCTACAAACAAGCTAATTATACATTAGGCCTGAAATGTGCTGCTGAACACACCCCCGATAAGCATGGTACAGATGGAGAAGATCTTCTCAGCGTCTGTGTTGGCACAGACGTTTCCAAACCCGACGCTAGTCAGACTGCTCAATGTGAAGTAGAGCGAAGCGATGTAGGCGCTGCGCAAAGATGGACCGCCAACTGTACCATTCGTGTAAGGAGTCTCCAGACGCTTGCCCAATTCCTGTAGCCAACCTAAAGAGGACAGGGAAATAAAAGAGAAAAAAATAGGGGATTGAAACATCAACTTCATATTGACTAAAACATTTTGTGATCTAAAAAAAGTGACTACCATCCAAAAGTTTCTTGAGCATCAGATCAACATATTAATTCAATTTCAATTTTCAATTTCAAAAGCATGGCAATTGGGATAAATGTCTTCTTATACTTGGCCCTTTTCACCAAAGGCACTTTATGCCATATTAGAATGATTTCTGAACGATCATGTGATCTGGCTTTGCCATCATAGGAATAAATACATTTTTTTTATTACAATATAAAATAATGGTTTCCATTTTAATATACTTTAAAATACAATTTTTTGCTGTGACGCGAAGCTGAATTTTCATCAGCCATTACTCCAGTCTTCAGTGTCACATGATCATTCAGAAATCATTCTAATATGCTGCTTTATTATCAATGTTGGAAACAGTTGTGCTGCCATATTTATTTGGAGCCTGATACTTTTTTCAGGATTCTTTGATGAATAAAAAGTTTAAAAGAACAGCATTTATTCAAAATATAATGCTCACTTTTTTTTTTTAGATTTGTATCAATTTAACACAACCTTGCTAAATAAAAGTATTAATTTCTTTCAAAAAACAAAGAATACAAATTTACTGACTGCAAACGTTTGAACGATAGTGTATACTGTTAAAAAAGAATTCTAAATTAAATAAATGCTGTTATTTTTAACTTTTTATTTATCAAAGAATACAGGTTCCCAAAAAATAGCAGCACAGCCATTTCCAACACTAATAATAAATCAGCATATTACAGGGTTTCCACTCTACGCCAAATGTCAAATTCCCTGACTTTTCCCTGACTTTTAATGACTAAAAAGCTGAATTTCCATGACCTATAATGAACGGATCCATCCACTTGCAAGCTTTATTTACTTGTTTACGTTTTTAGTACAAAACTATGGAAGCCCGTTTCTGCCACTAAATAAAAAAAGATAAAGATAAAACTCACAATTCTGACTTTTTTTCTTGCAATTGCAAGTTTGTGTCTTGCAATTTTGACTTTTTTTTTCTCAGAATTGTAACACATAAATTCATTTCTGAGGAGAAAAAATACTGATATGTTCACATAATTGCGAGTTCATATCACACAATTCTGCCTTAACTCTCAATTGCGAGTTTATATCATGCAATTCTGACTTTATAACTTGCAATTGCGACTTGTTATCTCACAATTCTGACTTTTTTTCGCAACTGCTAGTTCATATCTCACAATTCAGAGAAACAAAAGTCAGAATTGCGAGTTTGTATCACGCTATTGTGAGAAAATAAGTCAGAATTGTGAGATAAGTCGCAATAACCTTCTGTTTATTTTTTATTTAGTGCAGGAAACAGGTTTTTTTCTGTAATATTTCTACAGAAATTAATTTATGTTTATAACAATCTGAAGGATTTTTGTAAGGGTTTGGGGTTTGTAAGGATTTGTAATCAAGTTCATCATTCAGGTTTTTTTTTATTTCTGCACATTTAGTTTTTGCTTTTCTATGATCTACTTTTCATACCCAGTTTTTGAAGTGGTCATTTTGTAGCCAAAGCTCTTGAAATTATTTTTTTTTTCTGGCATGTTTGCCGTAGTTATCTAAGCTGGTGACTGCATTTGACTTCAGTGATTGCCAGTTGACGTGCGGGAAGGGAATAAAATGGGACTGAAAAATAGCCTAACCATAAAAATAGGCAAATAAATAAATAAATAAATAAAAATGGTACAGAAAAGTTCAGTTTGATAAACAGAAACTAAAATTTAAATCAATAAACAAAAATCCCTGATATTCCATGACTTGGACCAAAAAAATATTAAATTCCCTGACTTTCAATGACTGGAATAGACCTTTTAAAATTCCATGATATTCCAGAAATTCCATGACCCGTGGGAACCCTGATATTAGAATGATTTCTGAAGGATCATGTGATGCTGAAGACTGGAGTAATGATGCTAAAAGTTCAGCTTTGATCACAGAAATAAATTAGACTTTAATGTATATTAAAATAGAAAAACTTTATTGAAAATACATTGTTAAAATAATTGTAATTTTTTCTGTCTTTTTAATTAAATAAACTCCACCTTGATGAGTATAAGAAACCTCGTTAAAAACCATTAAAAATCTTACTGATCCCAAACTTTTCAACGGCAGTGTATATACAAATAGAAAATAATTATTTTAAACTCATTAATATTTTACAATATTACCGTTTTATTGCATTTTTGATCAAATAAATAGCCTTAGAGAACATAAGACTAAACATTTGAATGGTAGTGTATTTAATAAACAGAGAAACCATACAGCCCCTTACCGATGTCCCATGTCAGGGGGTCATTGCTGGCGAGCTCTTTGCGTCCAATGACATACCAAACACAGGCCAACCAGTGTGCCAGCAGGGCAAATACAGACATCAGTAGTGTCAGGACCACAGCACTGTACTGAGAATAACCATCCAGCTTCTGCAGCAAGCGCAGGAGACGCAGCAAACGCACGGTCTTCAACAGGTGCACGAGGGAAGTCTATAAAATAAACATACACATTAAGTACAGCCTTACAGTATGACATGTATGATAAATATCAAACCATCAACAGAAGGGAAATTAAAACTCACAGTCAGTCACAGTCAAATAAATGTTTTCGTGTAAATTAGTTTTTATCTGTACCAGGGGTGTTTCCTGAGTTCCACCTCAATATATTGGATGAGAAAAAAAATTGTAGTACAAAAATAAAACAATGCAAATAATACAAAATATAACAGTAAAAAGTGTATTAATTACTCGTTTTTTTTTGTTTTTTTTTGTAAAGTCTGTATCCCTCTCGCCTCCCCTGAGCACAATGAGTTGGCTTGGTTGGGGGTAATCAAGAGTGGGGGAAAGTCACGTTAGAGGAGGCATCGCGATGTGATCGGATTATGTTCAGCTGTGATTGGTTCATGCAATAAATCCCGCCTCTTGTGATTGTGCACGTTCCTGTATCCATCTGAATTAATAAAATAATGGTGTTAATGGGAAGACTAATTTAAAAAAGTAAGTAAACAACTCACGCACTTAGATGTAACCACTTTGTCATGTCAAAGTAAGTCCTGAAATGGCCTGAAAACATGATCTGTGGGAGTTTTTAGTGAGTAATCTGTGACCAATATTTACCAAGCTTTGACGACTGATGATCTGAAAAATTGTTACAAGTTAAAAAGAATAGCTGAACACAACTTCACAAGTACAATGTACTGTTTCAGTTATTAGTGCCTTTAGTTATTATTTTGGAATAAATGTGAAATGCTTAAAAACACTAACTTGTTGAGATTCACACCTGGCTTTTGTTTATGTACAAATACAAAATGTGACTGGGACATGAATTTACATTTGATTTAAAAAAAAAATAATCATAATAAAATTGAGTACTTTGCCTGCTTGTTTCAGAATACCACCGCACACCACTGATTTGTATGTATAACTTTGGCTTACCCAGCATTAAAAAACTGCTGTAATGTACAATAAATTTGCTTAATAAATAGGATGAGTCACAGAATTACATAACTAGATTTATTGTATTTAAAGGTTTAATATGTATTCTCACCACTGAGATGTTGAATAAATACAGCAGGTCAAAGGGCAGAGCAGCGATGAGGTCCAGGACGAACCAGGTAGTACAGTAGTGCAAACAGATTGAGCGAGCATCATAAACCACCTGACCTGCAGGCCCAACGTAGGTGGTTCGAAAATTCAGAATGATATCTAGGGAAACAAATTAACACAAAAGCATGTGAATTTAGAAATGTAATTTGTTTACAGCACTCAAAAATCAAATGACATTTCTCACCAGAGCCCTCATGAGTTCAGAAACAGCGCCCCTTCAATCGAACACAAATATTGACTGCGAATGCATAAATATTAAAAAACATGCTAATTAGAATGATGAAGCCTCGTACATGCTGGACTGAATAAATATTCATGAATCCTGTTCTGTGCAGATCCCTGTTCCATGGTACATTTAGTCCCATCAACCAATTATTTTACCACATCTGTGAACATGAGGTTTATTAAATTACCCAAGGCTTCAGGTCACACTGGGGCTTCCGTATTATTATTATTTTTTAATGAAAAGAGATTTAGTTTTATGCTTTGTGTAAAAACCTGATTATATTGAGAGGACTTGAAAGATAGTCTCGGTTGGGGATGAGGGTGTGATTGTCACTTCGTTAACATGTTTAAGGTGAAAGCAGCTCTGAGCTCTGCAGATGTCGGAAGTTAACACTATTTAAAAATGGAACAGAGGTGGAAATGAACCCCCGAAAAGGAAATATAGGACACCATTTTCTACAAAACGACACCACACACCGAGGATGAAGAGCATCTCCACAGCTATGTCGCTGACAATGGTGGTTCTGGAGGTGGAGTCGCAGTCCGGGTTCTCAGGTTCACTGTCATCAGGAGCAGAGAAGCAGACGTTGTACGGGACGGTGACAGCTACGTAAAATGTCGCGAGGAGGATCAACCAGTCCCAAAGTGCTTTGCACACGCTGTAATGAAGCAAAATGAAGCGGGATTTCTGCACCGATGCCACTTTGTATTCCGGGAGAGTTGGCTGAGAAAAAACATTCTGTGGAAGACATGAAAAGAAAGTCTTTTTAGTCAATTTCTACAACGACCAACATTACACACTACACTCTGTGAAAATAAGTAGTTTGAAACTAGGATATAATCTTAGATGTGATTTTTACTAAGAGCCTCTTAAGTGGGAGCATTTCTTTCTTTTATGCGCAAGCAAATTATTTCTCAGCAGTTGGTGATTTGAGTGTTGTTATAAATCATAAAAGCCGCATTCAATTTCTTCTCAGTGATTCAGCCTTTTAGCCTGTAGTACTCTGACTTTAATCACGGCTGATCCAAATATTCTTCACGACGTCTTTTGTGTGAATGTGGGCCACGCTGTGCCCGTGTTATTGGAGATTTTAAATTAACTGGTGACCCAGCATGCCCAAATGCGCAATGTGCATGTGCTGTCACCTCATTAAAAAGAAAAAGAATAGTAGCCTAATAGAAGCTGTTTCTCGTTACATTAAGCATGAACCAATAACCTTTTAAAACACTTGGTTAAGACAGACAAAAGTGGTCATCTTATCTTGCTACCACAGATTGACCTTCTGCTAAAGTTTTGTTCTAACAGGCAAAACCATCTGAACTAGATAGTTAACTTTATCTAAAAAGTGATTTCAAAACTAAAAATTAAGATATTCACAGAAGGACTAAAAAGTCTCCAAAACAAATCTCACTGACTCTCATCTTCATTGAAATCTCATAAAAAAGTAATTTGTGCTTTAAAAAACATGGTGATATCAAATACCACTTGCCAAGTCATAGAAGGCTGTGCTTGATGTTTCATGTTTGTGAGAGCAAAAAATCTAAATGTGAATTAAATCATTTGCCCTGGAGATACTGGAAAGGCATTTGCAACAAATCAAAAGGTTCACAGTAGCTAACGGTAGCTACTGCTTCCTGATCTCCGTCAGAAATAAATGTTCATTGATTCTCCACACCTGCGGCATTCAGAAAGAATATTTGAAAAGCTTAAGACATTTGGGAAAGGTGCAGGTACAGCTCATAATGACACACAGCAGGAACATTTAACATTTGCTGTGAAATGCCAGGGCACCTCACCACAAGACAGAATCTCCTCAGTTCCCTGATTCTGATTTATTTGAGCATATTTCACTTACAGTTGAAGACAAAATTATTAGCCCCCACGTGAAATTTTACATTAATAAATAATCACCTGAATATTTCCCAAGTGATGTTTAACAGAGCAAGAGAATGTTTTCACATTTTTCCTATTATTTTTATCTTCTAGAAAAAGTCATTTCTTATAGTTGCTTGAATAAAAGAATTAAGAAATGATTAGTTTGATTAGCTATAGAACAAACCACTGTTGACCAATGACTTGCCAAATTATCCTAATTTGCATGATTCACCTAATTAACCTAGGTAAGCCTTTAAATTGTTCTTTAAGCTGAGGATTAGTATCTTACGAAACAACTAGAAAAATAATGCACTGTCATCATGGCAAAGAAAAAAATAAATTAGTTTGGACTTGAGAGAAAGAATTGTTAATGCTCATAAAGATGGAGGATACACACGTTTATCAAAGCATTTTCAAGTGTCAAGAACTGCAGTGAGATGCATTATCAAGAAGTTTAAAGAGACCAACACAGTGGAGAACAAGACGGACAGACGCAGGAAGCGAAAGATTTTAAAAACTTGGGTTTCTAAAGACCCAAAAACAACTGCCAAGACACTAGTGAATGGCCTAGCCAAGTCTGGAATTGATGTCTCAACGAAGAAAGTCACTAGAGCCCTGCACAGGAATGAACTGCGAGGTTGCCAACCAAGAAAGACTCCACTTCTGAAGAAGAGACACCTCCAAGCTAGAATGAAGTTTGCTAAGAACAACCTGGGGGAATGTGATGCATACTGGAAATGTGTCCTTTGGTCAGATGAGACAAAACTAGAGCTTTTGGCCATAGAAATGTTGCCTGTGTTTGGAGAAAGAAGGGAGAGGCATTCAACCCCAAGAACACCGTTCCCACAGTGAAACATGGTGGTGGGAGTATAATGCTGTGGGGATGTTTCAGTGCGTTTGGAACTGGGAATTTTGTCAGGGTTCAAGGAAACATAAAAAAGGAAGACTATTTTGGACGATTTTGAAAGACAACCTCAGACAGTCTGCAAGAAAACTTGGTTTGTGTCGACATTTTGTCTTCCAGCATGATAACAACCCAAAGCATACCTCACTTCTGGTGAAGAAATACCTCCAAATGAGCAAAGTGAGTGTACTTGACTGGCCTGCACAAAGCCCAGACTTGAATGCAATAGAAAATCTGTGGGGCACACTAAAGTCCAGAGTTTGTGCCAGAAGACCAACAAATCTGGAGGAGCTTGAGAGATTTGCTAAGGAAGAATGTGCTGTCATTCCTCAGGAGACATGCTTGAAACTTGTTGAGAACTACAGCAAACGACTAAAGGCTGTTATCAAGCAAATAGGATACACTATTGACTATTAACATCAGAGGGCTAATAATTTTGACCAGTAGACTTTTTAAAATTCTTGGTTATACATTTATTTCTATTTGTATTACAAACCCTAAAAGCTTCCTGAATAAAGTATTATGTTTAAAAATGCTGAGTTGATAAAATTGTCTTTTTGTTAAACAACACTTGGGAGTTATTTGAAAAATAATGAAATATTTTATAAAGGGCTAATAATTTTGTCTTCAACTGTATATTCATCTGCTAAAGCTGTAAGTTATACATGGCAGTGTTTCATATTGATTTGAATCATATCTTTGAAATATTTGATAAAAGGCTCATAAGAATCGTTCATTTTAGGAATATGGCTACACTGGTCGTGCTACATGTTCATTTTTGCTTGTAGTTCACAAGGACATCTCAAATAGAGACCTTTCTTGCCATTATTCCTTTTATTGTGTCATATTCAATAGAGACCGCAAACTCACAGAAAGAACCTTATAACTTGAAGTTGAGTGAGTAAGCAGAACAAGAACAAATTCAGCAAATACATTCACGCAGCCATTGAAATAGGCACAGAGTAAAAGAGGAATCTATACATTTTAACAATCAGGCGTTAAAATGAAGTTTGGATAATCAATATTTTGACCATGAACAATATTTTTCATGTGAGATTTGGATTCCGAATCTTTCTGTTTATAAACTTTTGTCATTTGAGACAAATGAGACTTTAAAGGGATAGTTCACCCAATAATTTAAATTCTGTCATTCATTGCTCATCGTCATGTTGTTCCAAACCCATAAAACCTTTGTTCATCTTCAGAAGACAAATGAAGATATTTTGGTGAAATCCGAGAGCTATCTGACCCTGCATAGACAGCAACACAACTGAAACATTCAAGACCCAGAAAGGTGGTAAGGACAAGTACTCTTGTGAGCATGTGTTGAAGACTGACACGAAAGAAAAATTGTTGAATAAAGTCAGTAGTTTTGTTATCTTTGCACACAAAAAGTATTCTCATAGCTTCATAAAATTACTGTTGAACCACAGATATCACAAGATGTTCTTGCTAAATTTCTTGGCCCTGAAGTTGGTAGTTGCATTGCTGTCTATGCAGGGTCAGAAAGCTCTCAGATTTCATAAAAAATATCTTAAATTGTGTTCTGAAGACGAACAAACCTTACAGGTTTGGAACGACACGAGGGGGAGTAATTAATGACAGAATTTTCATTTTTGGGTGAACTATCCCTTTAAGACATAAGTATAGAATGTTCCATATTTTGTACCTTATGAAGACCTAGCTCGAACTCTAGCTTCTTATTCTTTCATGGATTTGTTTGAATTTTTTAGCTTTCATGCAGTTGTGAGTCATGTCTTCATCACTGAAACTTCAATAGATGTGATTTCTTATTCAAAGCTAGTTGTTTACATGTAATTTATTAAAAGGAATTTACAGGAGGGTGTTTGGTGAGTTGTAAGGATTTTGGGAACGGTGTGTACATCTCCACGCTTGAGGACTGTTTGTCCTGTACAAAAGGGCTGTTGTCTGAAATTCTTATTTATGAAAGTAAGTATTGTCAGCTGGGCGTAAATATTGAATATTTTGCTAGATATCAACACAATTCCAGACATTAAATGAGGCTGACCTTTTCATTTTAACTGCTACAGTAGACTTCTGTTTCATCTTGTTAGCTGGAAGCACAAGAACCTTTACTCTTTAAGAGTGTCACCAGTTTGTAAGGTTGGTCATTACAGAACATAATGGCAAAAGAACAAGAATCTCATCTGTATATGCTGCACTGAAAAAAATGCATTTTCTTTATCATCTCATCCATTTTCCAGGAAAAAATACAGTTAAAATAAGAAATATGAGAAGCAAAATTGTGTGATGAAACATTTTAATTTCACCGATTACATTTCTTAAAGTCTTAAGTTTAGTTTTTTGTTCTTGTTGTTTTAAACACAAGCATACATTTATAATCATATATTGAAGAAAATTTTGAAAGGTTTATGCTTAAAAATTATTGATGACAGGGTAAGCAATTTTTATACATGTTATTTTTATACATGTTAATTTTTTATACAATTGTGACCCTGGCCTGGACCACAAAACCAGTCATAAAGGTCAAGTTTGTTAGGATAGGACATTATTTGGCCCGAGATATAACTAAGAGGGTGCAAAAAAAATCGAAATATTGAGAAAATCACCTTTAAATTTGTCCAAATGAAGTTCTTAGCAATGCATATTACTAATCAAGAAATTAAGTTTTGATATATTTATGATAGGAAATGTACAAAATATCTTCATGGAACATGATCTTTACTTAATATCCTAAGGATTTTTGCTTAATAATAATCCTAATTATTTTGACTCATACAATAGCTATTGCTACAAATATACCCATGCTGCTTATGACTGGTTTTGTGGTCCAGGGTCACAATTTTGCTAATCAAACATAATATTTGATAGGTGCACTCACTAATTTTACATTAATTTATTTTCTGGATACCACATTACTTGTAAGTGCAATATTTTTGGTCAATATATCAAAATATTGATTCTGATTTACTATACTAAAACCACCACGTGAGAAAGATTGTGGCATTCATATCTACTTACATTTGGCAGCTTCCTTTTGCTCCTATTGGTGAACTGGCAGGTCAGGTGGTACAGGACGCTGCGGCCACGCTCACGAGCTTGACTCAGGTGAGTTCGACCGGACTTCCTGTTGTGCGTACCATCCTCTAGCACAACAGAAAAACACAGCAAGTATATAAAGTGTCAAAATTACAGATGCCCAAACTATAAAAGTTCAACTATTACCTTCTATAACCTTCATACTATAAATCATATACCTTCAACTATAACTGTTACCTTCTGTGGTGGAGCCGGGGTGTGATTTGCCATGCGAGTCAGTAATGTTTTTGAAGGATAAGAGAAAAAGAACCACTTCTCCTTTCTCATTTTTAATAGGAACAATGTCCAGCAGACACCAGAATGCAGTACCTGGAGTAACAGAAGGCAAACTATGAAAACTCCAGATATGAGTTTGGAATAATTACGTTTTTTTAAAAGAAGTCTCTTTTGCTTACCAAGGCTTTTTGTTGAATCAAAAATACAGTAAATACTGTAATATTGTAATAAATACTATTACAGTTTAAAACAGTTTTCTGTTGTAATATATTTTATGTAATATATTCTTTCTTCAGTGCCACATGATTCCTTCAGAAATCATTCTAATATGCTGATTTAGTGCTCAAAAAATGTTCTTCTTATTATTAATAATGTTGAGCATAAAATCAGCATATTAGAATGAGTAACGACGCTGTAGATTCAGTTTTGCATCACAATTAAATTTAAAAAGGATTTCAAGCCGAAAACAGTTCTTTTAAATTGCATTATTACTGCTTTTACTATATTTTTGATGGTGAGCATAAGAGACCTCTTTCAAAAACATAATCATTCCAAATCATTATATTTCTCATTTTATAAACTTCATTATACACTGAATGGTCTTTACCGTTCTTCCTGTAATAGCGGACCTCCGTCTGGAACTCTCTCTGTCCTTCCAGGGTTTTTTCCACCTGCTGAGTGACTCTCTCGCTTGTTTCCTGTCCGTGCAGGAACTGACATGTGCATGTCTTCTTCATTACCTCTGTACGTGCGAACCCGGTGAGCTCGCAAAACCCATCCGAGCAGTACACGATGGGGTACCCGCGACTCCCCTGAGCATTTCCCAGCAGGAAGTTACTGTCTGTACACACCAAATATAGACACACAAAGGAAAGAATTGGAAAACGGTGAGATGTAAAAAGTCATGTGCTTTGCTTTTCATAAATGCACAAAACGAATTCAGAATGTTTATCAAATAGAACAATTTATGCCATATACTGCTCATTCTCGCCTTCTCATTAGCAAGCTAATTATAGATTTCCTGTCTTATTCCGACTTCTTTAGATCACTGGTAGAAAACTCAAAGATGTGTGTACTGTTTCCATGGCAACTTTGCTATTCATATCACCTAAGTTTTGCAGGGGTGGAGATTATATAAGAATCAATTGACTGTGGGTGCATATGAGTGTATTTGTAAAAAGAAAGTATTATGATTGCCTCTGGTTCTGGATCCTAAACAGTCTTAGCTAAATATTTTGTATGAATATTTTAGCCTTGAGGTTATCTATAAGCTAGTGTCTTTCAAAACAATGACAAAATTTGCATTTACAAGATATAAGCATTCAAAACTTGAGTCTCTAACTTTTGCCAATATGGATCAACGATTTTGATGACATCACCCTGCACTGCAGCTACTCATCAAACTTTCTGTCCAATCAAATGCTCTCTAGAATCCGAAGTGTCCCGCCCCCTACGCTATAAATAGAAGATGAACTTGTGGCTGAAATCAGTCACTTGTTTACTATTTAGTATTTTCTGTATGGTGAACCGCATGGACTATGGGAATAGGGAATGATTCAAACAGTGTAAATATGTTTTTCACTGAGGCGAAAGAAGTCTGCACGCAGTCTGCTCCGATCTAGAAACACAGATAGCACGCGAGTCAGCGCAGGCCATAAAACCTATTGGACCGTTCTGAATTCTACACAGAATGCTATATTTTATCCTATATTTGTATTTATGTGATTGTGGCTGTCATACGCTGTCAGATGCCGGGACAGTCCATCCCATTCTAGCGTCCTGTTTCATTTGAAATTACATCAAAACAAAGAATAAAGCTGCGTGTTTCAAAACACTTTAGTGAACCTAGTGTGTGTTCATGTTTGTTTTGATTAAAACGTGTGACTTCTCTGTTAGTGGAGTTCATTGGAGTAAGTGTGAACGCTGCCATCTGAACCCTGGTGCACACCAAACAAGTGGACCGAGACTGCTAAAAAGATGGGTCTCGTTCCACTTCCAAATAAACTCTCGTGTGGTTCGAATGAAATATGAACTCAACATGGATCAAATCTACCTTCTAAAATAACCAAAAACAGGATGTAATGACAAGATGCGACACTATGCGACGTGATTTGACGACGCGGAACAAGCGGTGTATCCAAAACAAAATGAGCAGTGGGCAAACGTGGAGATACAAGGAGGTAAAGTTACGTTACAAAATATTAATCATTTAACCAGACCAATCAGGTTGTGAAAGTATCACTATGCCTTTAGGTTCGGTAGCTTTAGGTTCGCTGTCAAAAATGCGTGCAGTGTGAACGCTAAGCAGACCAGGACCAAATGTATACTTTTTCTTTTTGTTCCGGACCAAATGACAATTTTGAACACACACTTAGTTTGTATCACAGCTTGGACCAGAGCAGTTAAGCTGGGTAAAGCCGAATTTGACAGCGTATGACAGCCAAAATCTCATCAATATCCGATTATCTTCATCTATATATAAAATAGCATTCTGTTTAGAATTCAAATGTGTCTGATACGTTCTGCGCAGACTCACACATATTATTCGCTCCGTGCTATTGTGTCTCTGGTCCGGAGCAGGATGTGTGCATGCTGCGGAGTTTCTTGTATGCGTTACACTGTCTGAATCGTTCCCTATCTCCTATATAGTGCGCTACGTGCCATTTACCATACAGAAAATACAAATTCGGTGAACAAGAGAATGATTTCAGCCGCAGCTTCAGTGTCTATTTATTGTGTAGGGGGCGAGATGCTTCAGATTCTAAAAAGCATTTGATTGGACAGAAAGTTTGATGAGAAGCTGAAGTGCAGGGTGATGTCATTGATTGTGAGAGACTAAGTTTTGAATGCTTATATCTTCTAAATGCGAATGTTGTTATTGTTTTGGAGCACACTAGCTTATAGATAACCTTAAGGCTAGTCATACTAAAAACAAAACCCGCCTCCTTTAGTTACTGTTGCTATGTCTTACAAGCCATGCCATTCTCACACAGTGAAAAATACATTGTGGAGCAAAGAGGAAATTACATTGTGACTAGGGGGACACAAAACTAGGGGGGTCTTAGCTAGGGGTGTGCGATATTGACAAAAAATTATATCTCAATATTTTCTGTGATTTTATTGCTAACGATAATTAGAATTGAATTATATTTTGCTGAGTGTGTTATTGTGCTGGTATATCTTAAGGATCACACTCTTAAAAATAAAGGTTTCAAAAGGTTTTTGCAGTGATGCCATAGAAGAACCATTTTTGCTTCCCCAAAGAACCTTTCAGTGAACAGTTCTTAAAGGAACCATTTTAAAGAACATTAAAAAAGAAAGGAACATTCTTCCACTACAAAGAACCTTTTCTGCATTTGAAAGGTTCCATGGATGTTCAAGGTTCTTTCCTTTTAAGGTTCCTTTACTTTTAAGAGTTTACCATGGACAGCGAATTTTTTGATATTCTTCATATTCTATGTGGTCAGTTCACAGCAGTCAATTAATCGTGTCCAATAAGTTTAAATAAAAAAAATATATATATATTACAAAAAATGTAATGGGCTGTTACCAAGCAAATAAAAAATATAGACAAAATTCATCTTTGCAATGCAGAGGAAACACAGAAGCTGCATCTGAAATGGCATTTTACATAAATAATTTTGTGATAATGTTGAATACTGATATTTGAAATTACTTAAAAATGTGATATTTTAACTATATGAAATGATATAAATATACACATTTTCTGCCCCCATATCTTGAAGAATGTGATCATTCTAAATGTATATTAGCAGACTGAATTGTGCAGTGAAAGAACACACTCTAAATGTGTACGTCCGCACATTAGTTTAACCTGACTTTCTAGACTTCATCACATAAGGTATGTGTATACTCTGTAGGTGTGTTTTGTTTGCTTTTCACGATATACTTGATAATGTAAAATCACACATTGTTAAAAAGGCAATTCCGATATTATCGTAGACAACATATATCGCACACCCCTAGTCTTAGCTTTTAAATTTTGTCATTATATAAGAAATGTAAAAAATAAATAGCATTTTGTGGCTCTTTAATGTGTCGTGACACATTGCTGCCTTAGTTCAAGCGACACGTGATCCGATCATCTTTCATATTTAGTGGTTAAAGTACGAAATAAACATGAATGAAAAGCAGATGGTGTTTTAATTCAACCACAGAAAGATGTCAATACATATCATTTTACAAGTTTAAGTCCACCGAAGTTAATATACTCTCCTGTCTGGTTTGTTTGTCAAACAAAATGGCAGATTCTGCATTATGACTGGTCAAATCGCATGTCAATCGCCTGCCAATCAAACTCCATGCTGAACTCTAAAAGACAAGTAATAATATATATGAATTTATACAATATGATAATATATGAATTGTTTAATTTGTGTAAATGAACAAACAAAATGTTTTTTTCCACTCAGTCATTCATATGAGCTTTGATAAATAGTCTTAACGGAAAGCCATTATTAAACATTGTTAACAATATGTAATTGATTAGTATCATGTTACACTTTACACATCAACTCAAAGCATTTCATCCATCCATGCGTTCAATTGTTCCTTGCTTTTGTAAGAATCAATAGACAGCACTGGTGCATAGAAACTATAAATAAAGCTTAAGTTAGATGCATGACCTCACCATCAACCTCAGAACAAAGAACAAGCCTGGTGTGAGCGCTGCATCTGCGCCACTGACATAATGAACAAATAAATGAACGAGTGTATGAGAATATGAAGCGACTGAGGTTCCTAAATGAGCAAATAAAACTATTTGAGTGGATCAGATTTCATACACTTACTGAACTGATATGCGTACATATGAGAAATGCACTTGATATCTGATAGGGTTTCGCTTCATCTGTTGCTAATATTATTTCATACAGTGATATTATTGATATAAAATCATTCTGTTACAGTCGACATACAAGATTGTACTTGGGATTGGCAATTTGCCTGTCCGCTTTTTAATGTTTAGCATTATCGCAGGCTGGAATCTGTCTGGGGTATCAGATAAGCTAGAAAGAATGCTGTGTGTTATACTACTCTAAATGCAAAAAGAAATGCACCTGTAGAGCTAGATCAAGCCCAAAAAAGGCCAAAATCAGACATGAAGTCAGCATTATAAAGAACACTGTGCTCTTAAATTCTGCACAGAAACTTTTCAGGCATCAGCTTGTACACAGGATTACAAAATGTGTGTGTATATATATATATATATATATATATTTTTTTTTTTTTTTTGGTCACATAAAGATTACTGCTGCTGGCATGTAAAATGAAAATCACTACCACAACAAATTAACTAGTAACTGTATTCACAAGTTATTTTTTAGAGAGACTAAAATTGGTGTTCAAACTGTGTGTGTTTCTTCACACATACATTTTCCCTATCAGCCTAACAAATGCACACTGTTAATGCCGCAGAAGCCAACCATTTTGACAGATTCAGCTTTCCAAAGATGGTGAGATGATACCGTGCAACTGACAGCTACAAAAACTATCATTACGTGCTGTGGTATTAAGGGAAGATGTTCTTGGTATCTGGTTGCTATGGAAATATATATTTCAAAAAAATAAATAAATAAATAACAGAAAACATATGTCAGTGTGCTTATTTCTGTAGCTGAGGTTACCAGGAAACTGTGTCTACAGTTTATTTTGAATAGAAACTGTGAAAACAGGTTCATATCCATGCAATCTAAGGGAAAATATACACCCGCACATAGAGAAATTGGTTTTTCAGAATACCTGCTGTGACTTTTTTTTTTACTCTTGTGCTCTTTTTTTTTTTTTTTAAATGACTAAGAGCACAGTACGCAAATAACTGGCAAATGGCAGAATGAGAATTGAAAATATATGACGCCACCTAGATTTTACTTGCCAAGAGGAAGCTGCTAATAACTGCAAACGAAGCACACACACAGATGCTAAAATGGAGGTAATAGCTAGCCAGGATGCTACTTAATTTACACCTCAAAAAAACATGTCAGAGTCCAGAGTTTTTCTGGAAAGACATTTTTTATCAAAAGTGGCAGTAAACTCAGTTATAATGATATAAAAAGTTTCCATTTTAAAAAGATGCTGTTCGAAAAAATGTTTTAAATCCAGGGGAAAAAGAAAAAAAAAAACTATCACAGTATCCACAAAAATATTAAACAGCACAACTGTTTTCAACATTGATAGTAATTAAAGTTACTTGAGCAGCAAATCAGCATATTAGAGTGATTTCTGAAGGATCATGCGACACTGAAAACTGGAGTAGTAATGATGCTGAAAATTCAGCTTTAATCACAGGAATAAACTACATTTTAAGTAGTTTTTTATTTCTAATATGCAGCATTGGTGAGGATGAGAGACTTTTCAACATTAATGTATATTTATGAACATTGTAAAGAAATCGTTATGTGCCTTCATGCCTGCTAGTGTGATTCAAACCATGCTCAAAGTTTTGTAGAACATCAAATTGGATTTTATTGCTACAATGCATAGGCTACTAACTATTCGCAAACATCCACACTTGATTTTCTAAAGTCTTAAAAGGGTTTTAAGGACTTTAATTAATCCACCTGATTTTATGACGAAAACGTGCCTGTGTGAACCTTTTTGCAATAAGCGAAATAGCCTACGTACCAATAAGTATATCACTGCAGTTTCCGAAAGAAATGAACAGGCGGCAAAACAGCCAGAAATTGTAATAATTTTCTGATTACACAGATAGTATTACAGCTCCATATGTTTCACTTTCCGGGGGTAACAAGCTTGCTCAGTAGAATTAGCCTATAGCGCCACTCAATTAACATTTCAAGTCAATAACTGCGGTGACATGTCCGAAACCAACGTCACATAAAATGTACCATCTGTACGTTCTCTTTTAGCGCCTCTTAGTGGACATTTCACATCTAAAATGTCACAAAACGTACATAGCAATATGCATTTCACGTGTCGCGAAAAAGTTCCCACAGGTATGTTTTCGTCATGAGATCAGGTTAAATTTAATGCCACTTGACTAATCCACATTATTTTTCCCATATGAGTGAGTGCGTTCATTTGTACATTTTATGGTTCTGTTTTTACCTGTACAAAACAGCTCGTTTTGCTGCTTGATACTGCAAATTGGTGTGTCTTACCATATTATTTTAATGTATTATCTTAATTCTGAACACACTGGTTTATAGTGCAAACAGTTCTGCTGTTTACTGCACATTGTCATTCTTCTCGATATTTCCCTATAGCCGCTAATGAACTGAAAGTCTCGCCCATATTTCTTATTGAAGAATAAGGAAGGCTAAAAAACATTTATTTCCTTAAAACCAAAACATTCAGGTTACCTCATGATATATAGACAGTTATACATGATCAATACAACAGTTTTAATGAAGCACACCAGCTAAAAAAACACAACATCAATCCTTTAAGGCCTTGTCAAGCACCTCTCTGTTCTAATAATCCTCTCCAGATCTTTACTCTGCCGCAGCTAATTAAAAGTGATTTAAGCGATTATAAAGGTGAAGGAAAAAACAAGAGAGAGAGAGGAGCGGTGATACTGAAGCATACAAATACTCCACGACACGTCACGTCTCTCACTCACACATGTACATACTGACACTGAATTTAGACAGCCAGTGCTGCTTAGGACGGGTGCGACACGATAGCAGGAGGTTGTTCTGAAAAGTGAGAGAGCAAATGGTCAGCGTGACATTTCATAGTGTGAAAATCTGTCCCCAGGAACGGCAGAGGGAATGATTCATATGATTTATATGATTGGCTGTACAGTGAGTTAAGGACATTGCTTTTGTTAAGAGCATCACGCAGAGACATTTTCTCCTACTTTCCACGTACACAAAAGCAATGGCTAAGGAAGAGAAGACGAGAGGAAGCAAAAACATTATGCTTTTTTTAAGGTAATATGGCTATCTATGTTTCTTCTTTTTGAGTGGATGCTGTCATTGGTTTGTAATTTTTCTTATTTTAATAGCCTCATCACACAGAAGTGCTGAGAGGGTGAAAGGCTACTGGTGAAATCTCTTGAGAGCTCATTAAGGGACTCCTTACAGTCTAACCAGGAAGTGACTGACACCAGATGCTTCAATGAATCTGATTTTCAGGCTGGGTGAAGACGGTGCGAGTTCTTATTAGACCAGAACAAGATTCTTAGTGACTGTCTGTTTCATAACGCAAAATTGTACCCAGAAACTGTAAGATCAGTGAAAAGTCTATAAGGCCCTTTCAGACCAAACTTGATGTGAAAAGGCAAAATGAGACACCTATGAATGGTGTTTCCACACCAATAGTGAAACGTATATGTGGTGGGCTGAATGAACCACAAATTCGCTACACGTGCAGCAGATAATGAACACAGAATGCAGGTAAAGCAAGTTTAACATTTCAAAGTGAATCCAGTTTCGATTCATTTAGTTGTTTGTAGTGTGAACAGAAAAAAACTACAGTTTTTTCACCCTTGTGAATGCATGTTGACTGACACGGAAGAGAATGGTTGAAAAAAGTTGTTATTTTTGTTTTCTTTTGCGCACCAAAATATTATCGTAGCTTCATAACATTACGGTTGAATCACAGATGTCACATGGACTATTTTAATAATATCCTTACTACCTTTCTGGGCCTTAAACATAGTACTGTTGCTGTCTTTACAGGGTCAGAAAGCTCTTCGGTTTCATCAAAAATATCTTAATTTGTGTTTTGAAGATAAACAAATGTCTTACAGGTTTGAAACAACATGAGAGTGAGTAATTAATGACAGAATTTTCATTTTTGGGTGAACTATCCCTTTAAGGTACTACTACGGGAAAATAAAATAGGTGAATGTTTTCCACCCCAGTGAAAGCTTTTGTACTTTTTTTTTAATAAGAGTACACTCTCAGTAAAAATAAAATCAGATTTGGGTTCAGTGAACAAAGTGTTGAATAACCTAGATGACTAGATGTCATAAATAAATTCAGTGGTTTACACCATATCCTGTATTGACGAATCAGACTGTAACACACTAACTAACACCATTGTCTGTCAGGTCAGAGCAGATAAAATCAACACTTCAGCACACACTATAGCACATTCAAGGTTTAGTCATGCCCACCTTCGTGGCTTTAGTGTGCTTTGAGTTCTCTCGACAGACATGATGGCAGGTAAAGAGGGAGTGAGGGCCACTTATACAAAATGATCCCATCTATTGCCTTCCATCATTTGTTCGCTCAGAATTGCAAAGTGTAACTCCTACACTAACACAGAGCGCTGTTCTTGCAATGAATAACACTTCAAGGTTTGTTCAAGTAGTTCTGTTCTCAAATGTACACACACAAACATTCAAATACAACAGTTTGGCCTAGATTTACACACACAGCAAAAATAGTCCGGAACATTACCAAAAACAATTTTCAAAAGATGATACAACATCTCTCATCTGACCTACTGACACTAAAATAAGACATTCAACCTTCAAGGATGGCGACATTTTTGCCTGAGTCTGCCTGCTGAATTAACATACACTTTATTGGAATCAATGGTTCAGTGAAGAACCTTTCAAATGCAGAAAAGGTTCTTCATAGTCAAAAAAAGTTCTTTAGATTTTTTAATGTTCTTCAAAATGGTTCTTTTAGGAATTGTTTCCTGAAAGGTTCTTCAGGGATCCAAAAATGGTTCTTCTATGGCATCACTGCAAAAATACCCTTTTGGAACCTTTATTTTTAGAGTAATTTAAGTAAACGTTCATATTTTTTAAATCAAAGCATATATTATTAGCCTAAAAAAACGCTCTTATTAGCCTAAAATGTTTATTTAAATTGTCACAAAGGACTCCAACAAGGACTTTGTCTCTGAACAAAGGTACAAACTGTAAGCAATAAACATGAGCATAATGGAGGAAGGAGAAAGATATTTTATTACAACAGTTAAAATGTAAGACTAAGAAGGATATTCTGTATTTTGCATTTAAGTATTGTGATTTGAATCTTTTAATCTTTTTTTATTTGATAATTGAGATAACATCATCTCATTATTTAAAATATATATTTGAAATGTATATATTGCCTTAAATTCATTCATTAATTAATTGATGAGCAAAAAATCTTATCTAAAATGTAGTCTAGCCTTTGCTGCTTATTTATTCTTTACTGTTTATTGAGAACTTGAAACAGTTTTGTTATAATTAACTAAAATGCTAACACTTTACAATAAGATTTATTAGTTAACTACTTTAGTAATTAATTAAGAGAGAATAATACTTCCATAGCATTTATTAATCTTAGTTAATATTCATTTTAACATTTTTAAAATCAAAATTTGTTTGTTAACATTAGTTAATGCACTGTGAACTAACATGAACTAACAATGAACTATATTTTTATTAACATTAACAAAGATTAATAAGGAGTAATAATGCATTGTTCATTGTTTATGTTGATTAATACATTAACTAAAGTTAACAAATGACACCCACCTTATTGTAAAATGTTACCACTAAAACTAATACAAAATGTTTTTGAGAACAAAGTTGAAATTAAATAAAATATAAATATTAGATAATAATAATAAAAATGTTGCCAACTAACTGAATTAGGTACGTTAAAGTACTAACATCATTATTATTTAAAAAATTAAAGAAACAAAATTAAGAAAAAATGACAAAGCACATAACAAAATGATTAATGCTTAAGCTACAATTAAAATAACTGAAAAATAAAAGCTAATTCAAAGTATAGATAAACGGACTTGAAACTCCTTTCACATTTTATATATGAGGTCAGAAGCTGCAGGAGAAAGAGTTCTAGAGTCTCTGAGGGCGAAAGCTCTGACAGAAATTGGAGAAAAGCAGAATTACTCACGTGTGCCATCAAAGCGCTTGGCGATGGTGTCAAGAAAGGTGTTCTGAGGGGCCAGGAGCCCTTTCATCACTGGCATGGTGACAAATCCTCAGACCTCCATCACAGAGAGAACAGAGAGCGAGAGAAAGTAGAGAGGTGAGATGATTTCGTCCAAAGTTCAAACTGTGTTGGTGGCTGGCTTATACAAGGTGCTAATGGCTGCTTGTTAAGGACCGTGTCAGTTCAGCTGAAAGCCTTCTGCAGCGGTTTCACTCCCATCTTCAATGTCTCTGCTTTAAAAAGCATGTTGCGCAGTAATCAGATGCTACAATCAGGAAACTGTAGTTTGCTGAGATGCATTCTTGTCGCCCAGCAGTCTATGGTCCGGATGGTTAAGTTAGTCTAATTTGTGGTGATACACTGCTCACTTTCTACAGCCCGTCAGTTTGGTACATCTGCTCTGTTCTCTCTCTCTTCAGTGAAAGAGCGGGATTTTCTGTCAAAAGCTGCTCAGTATACAGGCTTCATCTCTTTCCTTTGTTGCTTGTGTTCTGTCTGTTCAATACCTCCCCTCAGTCTTCACACAGCTTGTCCGCACTTCTCTTTTTTTCTCTGAAATCCTGTTCTTTTTTGTGGTTTTTTTTTTAGGTTGTCCAAATGGGAGGTCAGATGATTCTTTGCATCCTTTTCTTCCTTTTCATCTGTTGTGTCCTCTCTGAGGCAGGTGCACAATCTCTACTGCATCTCTCTTCCACTCACTGCTATCTCTCTACTTCTCTGTCCCTCCCTCTTTCTCTCGTTCTCTTTCTCTCTCCCACTCTCTTTCACAAGGAAGAAGCACAAAGAGTAACAATGGAGAAAAAAATGGCACAAGTAAATCACAGTAAATATAAGTCATAGAAGAACCTTAAAAATGTACTGATTAAATTCAGAAATATTATTTAATGACCGAATCAACCAAAAACATTAGTGTGCAACCAAAAAGTATATATATATATATCATTTTAGAAAGATTATTTAATGTTTAATTTAATTGTTATTTAATAAAAAAATATTATTAAATATTTTATATTATTATTGCTTATTGTTTAATATATATATATATATATATATATATACATAATTCATATTTATTTATCTATCTATCTATGATCAGTTTTTTATATATGTGAATGTTTGCTGTTTGGAAAAAAAATTGTATAGGCCTATATATAATTTAGAAATATAATTTAATGTTTAATTGATTTATTATTTAATTATTTAATAAAGAAATATTTAATATTTAATATTATTATTGCATATATATATATATATATATATATATAAATTCAGAAATATTAATGTTTAATTTAACTATAATTAATAATTGAATTTAAATATTATTTAACAGAATGATGAGTATTTTTTTATTTTAAAATATTATGTGTGTGTGTGTATATATATGTAATAATACAAATAGTAATATATAAATAGTAAATATTAAATAATATTTCTTTATTACATAATTAAATAATAATTAAATTAAACATTGAATAATATTGTGTGTTTTACTATTATTATTCATATTTATGGTATGATATGATATATATATATATATATATATATATATATATATATTATTATTTTTTTTTTTTTTACTTTTTTTTATATCTATCTATACACGTTTATTACATATAACTATTAAACTGCAAGGAATAATGAGTATATTTACCTTAACAGTGAAGCACTGATTCCTGCTGAGAGGATGCAAATACATATATTTGTTTATAAGAAGATAATCTGAAAGCCTGCAGAAAAATCTTTCACATATAACCAAATGAATGTGGCACAAGCACTATCTCTCTAGTGACTGAGTGACAGTTATAGAGGCTGTAATGGGAGCAGTACTGAGTCTTAAAACCACAAATAAAGACACTTTAAGGGCTGAAGTGGGTTTAAAGGGACAGTGACATTATCAGAAACAAGAATTAGGTGGAGAGAGAGAGAGATGTGTGAAAGAGAAAGCAGAACAGCCATCTGTGCTGAGCAGATATTTACATATATTACCAGACAAAAGCAGCATCTCCCACAACACACACAAGCATTTCTGTAAGGGTGAAATCTGAAAGGATACAGCTCTGGGTCAATACTTACTGGAAAGGCTGCAGGAACACTCTGAAAATGTGTTGTTTTCACAGGCAGTGGGGGTCGAGAGACTAAAGCATGGGCTCTTGAAAAGAATAATTATCTCCCAAAAAATGTGTCAGCTTGAGGCAAGCTGTTACAATGATACTGGGGCAAGATGTCACACGTGTTTGTGTATGATTCATTGTGTTCATGATTAAAAAAAAAAAAAAAAAAAAGCCCATTAAATATCACAACTGCCTTCTACATTATATATATATATATATATATATATATATATATATATATAATATATATATAAACTTAAGAGAACATTTCAGTTCATGTTAGAAAGATTGTACATTTATGTTTCTCAAGCTTTAGTTGTGTAGTTTAGCTGCAGATTCAAGCAATTTAGTTGTGTTTTATTGAAGCTTTGTGAGTTTTCATATATTCCCAAACCAAAGTACTGTTCTGAACTTTATTGTGAAGTCAGTGATATTTTACAATATTTACATCGTCTGCCATCTGCTGACCACAAAACATACTACACGACTAAAATCTAACGACTCGTGTTTATAAAACAAGATAGATTTCTGCCCTGACGACTTTAATAAAATGCTCATCAACATCTATTACATTTAGTTGTGTTTTATTAATCAGAAACGCTAAGCCCAGTGAGACAGATAATCGCTGTTCACTATGGAAAAGAAAGGATTTTGCATTTACCTTTGCGTTTTAATGGATTTTTAAATTAACATTTATGTAAAATTACGTACAACTTACGTTATAGAGACATCAAAATTAACATTTGAGGTATGACTAGTCTACTCCTATGTGACTTACGTTAGAAAAAAAACGTATGTCTCTTCAGGTAGGCTATAATCACAAACCCTTTTTTCAAAATCAAAAAATCTAAACCAGAAATGTTATTTTAAAACCCCATTAAGAATTGGCCTACAAATGGACTTCACCGATGAACAGCTCTACTGTGGTTTTAAAAAGCCACGAGTGTCATCGTTTTTCATAAGCGTCCAAATCTTCTGGTACCCTGGGCATTAGATATTTCAGCGGACGCTCCGGTCCGAGTCTCAAGGGCGCGCTCACGGTCTCTCCCGCGAGCACGAGCGGCTGGTGCTCGCCGTCGTCGAATCTCTTGCCCATGGTCAGGATTCCCGCGGCTTGATTGCGTGAGCCGTGCAGGAGTTGCTGCAGGCGGTCTTGGACGCGTCTCTCGCCCACTTTACGTTTGCCAAGTGTTAGAATCCCCCTGGCGACTGAAGTGTCGTTTCGGCGTCCCGCGCGGCACAGAATCTCATATAATTTGCAGGACCTCGACGCGCTAGAGCAACAGGTGGCCACGCCCTCTGCGTCCCGCGCCAGGTGGGCTAGCAGCGCCATGAAGAGAAGCAGCTGAACTTTCTGATGGAAAGAGAGGGTGTGTTCAATAATTCATTAATATTAGTTAAACAAGACTTTCTGGATAATAACATTTAAATCACAATCCACTTTATTCTTTAACGCCTAAGTAAATCTACGGGCCAGACGTTTTCACTAACTTCACGATTTGATCAGTTACCCGGATGCGCGGCCATACTGCCGATACTCATATGTAAACAACAGCATTGATTGTATGGTTAATGTACTGCTGAATACTTTGTTCTGCTAATTTATGCTGTTTTAACCACAAAACAAAACAAAACAAACAAACAAACAAACAAAAAAAAAAACCGTGGAAGTTGTTAATCATATAGAGAATGACTTAGTAAGCAGGAAATGGCACCATATTTTGACAAACTAAATTTAATTGCCGGTAAGGATACGTACGAGCAGTATTAATTATATTAGCTTAATATTTCACCTAGGCCTACCTGACCGGAAATTATAAGAACAAACATGAATGTTGTCGACATTCTTGCCCTGGAAAACCTGGCTCAGTTTGGTCAACTACAAACACCTTTTGTTCCTCAATACAGTTTTTTTGGACTCTTTTCCTTGATTTGTTATAACATTTGGCAGTCTATGGTACTCCAAATGTTTTTTCTCATTCCGACTGATTAGTACACCCTAAAACATGACAATAACTGACAATTTTTATCAGCAAAAATATGCAAGTTTGTTTAGTGGCATTGCTCAGTGCTGCCAATATGGCAAATTAATGACGCAACATGAAAAAATTCTATAGGAGAATATCAACATGCAGTAAACGGTAAACCTGTTTGCACTACAAACCAGTGTGATCATAATTAGAGTAATACATTAAAATTATATAGTAAGACAAACCATTTTTCATTCATAAACCACAAAATGAGCTTTTTATACAGCTAAAAATAGCTCGCCACATATGAGACCGGAAGTCAGACCCATACAATTTACAAATGGCTGCACCTGGTCTTACTGGAAAAAGGTGGATAGGGCAGATTTTGTATGTTTGCATACTTTTTTTATTCCATGAGCCTTACTAGATATGAACAGCTTAAATGGGTTCATATTAATCTATCCATGTTTCTTTATCTGATTTCTGTTGAAATCTAGTGGTTTATGAAAAATAATGAAAATGAATTTGTTTGCTAGTGTATATTTATCAATTGATTATTTTGGTAACACTTTTCAATAAGGTTTATTAGTTAAACATTAGTTAATGTATTAACTAACATGAACTAACCATGAGCAATACATTTGTTACTGTATTTGCTTATCTTCATTAACGTTAGGTACAGTTAATAATTTTTTATTCATGTTAGTTCACAGTGCATTAACTAATGTTAACAAGCTTTGAATAATGTATTAGTAAATGTTAAAATAAACGTTAACAAAGATTAATAAATGCTGTATAAGTACAGTTTATTATTAGTTCATGTTAACTAATGTAGTTAACTACTGAACCTTATAGTAAAGCGTTACCATTATTTTCTTTACAAAAAAACATATTATTTTTCATTATCTGGCAGTTACAAATAGAAACATTTAATCACAATAAAGTGAAATTGCATAAAAAAACCTAATTGTTTATTCCAAGTATTCTGAGTTCTAAGAGTGCACAGCTGTCAATACCTAAAATATGTACTAATAGCCTTATTGATTCATTTGAAATATTTAATACATTTTAGAGGAAAAATTTAGTTAACCTTTAATTAAATATAAAAAACAAAACCTATTTTCTTTTGGAAAGTTCTCTGACTACCTAAATGCTCAGACGGCCTTAGTCTTAGCAGCTGCCGCTTGTATAGTTTTTTGTTTCCAATTAAACTTTATGATCCACGTTAATGTCATTGCAAATTAAATTGTATTATCCCCAGATGGAACCATTAAAATTTTAGCCTTCCGTTTATACCGCTGAAAAAAATGTTCTGTCTGGTCTTACCTTGGCTGTGCAGTCCATGAGTCTGACTGCTGCCCCAGTCTTGTAGTAGACAAGTGTCATGTGTCTGATGGACTTCAAATTTGACGGTTCTTTCCTTCTCTGATATGGGACTAGTGTTTTTATACAGATGTGCCACCCACCCCTCCATCCTCCGAGGTTAATTATAGGCTTAAATTAGACTGACAAAGAAAACCAGCTGATATTATCCCTATTATTTCTTCAATGTCATGTTTTTCATTTGAAGCTGGATGATGATACAATAAAGAACTGTAAGGGTTGTTAGCATCTTTGCGTGTGCTTGTATCCAAGTAATTGCATAGAGAGTTCTTTAGGACTATTGTGGAGGGGCAGACAAGCTTCGTTAGCGAATGCCAACAGAATGAGTGTGTGACGAGGCCTGACTTAATTAGCTGCAAATGTAGAGGGTTCTAATATAGTGACAAAAGGCTGAATGGAACAAAAGAGCAACAACACCACAGCGTCACTAACAAGTAAAGCATTAGGAAATATGAATGACAGGATGCCTTTGTGTGAAGCGGAAGGTCAGAAAGCAGTCAGTTAATGACCACATACACAGAGAGACGGACCGTCCTGACTCACTACAGAGAAAGATCAGTAAGTTTATGTGATGTGTGATGGATTGCATTAGTAATGGCATTCACATTATACAGTACATAAATGGATGTTTTCAGACTTTTTCCAATAACAAATCAGACTAAAACCAAATGATAGTGTACAGTTGAAGTCAAATGTTTACATACACTTTGCAGAATCTGCTAAATGTTAATTATTTTACCAAAATAAGAGGGAAAGTTTACATACATTTGATTCTTAAGTGTGTGGTGTTGTTTTTTTGTGATAGTTGTTCATGAGTACTTTTTTTGTCCTGAACAGTTAAACTGCCCGCTGTTCTTTGTTTTTTCAGCATTTTTGTGTATTTGAACCAATTCCAACAATGACTGTATGTATGATTTTGAGATCCATCAACTGAGGACAACTGAGGGACAGCTATTACAGAAGGTTGAAACACTCACTGTTGCTCCAGAGGGGAAAACGAAACATTAAGAGCTTTTGGAAACTTTTGGAATTTGAAGATCAAGGTAAATTTAACTTATTTTGTCTGCTGGGGAACATATAAGTATCTTCTTGTAGCTTCTGAAGGGCAGTACCAATTGAAAAAATATTATATTTAGGCCAAATAAGAAAAATGTACACATCTTCATTCTGTTCAAAAGTTTACACCCCCGGCTCTTAACGCATCGTTTCTCCTTCTGTAATAGTTGCATATGGCTCCCTCAGTTGTCTTCATGTGAAAAGATGGATCTCCAAACCATACAGTCATTGTTGGAAAGGGTTCAAATACACAAAAATGCCAAAAAAACAAAGAATCTGTGGGCCCTGAAGGACTTTTCTGAAGAACTATGGGCAGTTCAACTTTTCAGTAAGGGACTCGCTAAAAAAAAGCTGTGGATCATTCAGGTAACAGCACAGTATTAAGAAAAAAGTGTATGCAAACTTTAAATTGTGGTAATTTTTATAAATTCAACTATTATTATTTTCTCTTGGGGATGTAAACATATTTTATCTGAAATATCTTATTCAGGTCAGTACAAAGAAAAATAACATGCATTTTGTATGATCCCTCTTATTTTGGTAAAACAATGAACATTTTGCAGGTACGGCAAAGTGTAACTTTTGACTTCAACAGTATCTCCTCAGATTTTCTGAAAATGTAATACAACATATGTATAAAAAATGACCTGGAGACGTTTTTCTGTTGTCATTCAGCTTTTATATAACATCATGTGGGCTTTATAAATGACAGACATCATCTCAATCAGATGTTATTTGACATTAATGTGACAATAAACACCCAAAATCTTTGACCCAAACTATATTTCCCACCCTGTTCTCCCAACCGTTCACATTTCCTGTTCCTGTGAAGTTTCCACTGATGAAAACTGGTACAGAGTGACACCTGTTTACGCAAATATAAAATAACCTCCATTTTAATTAACACCTACCCACAATATTAACAGCAGTAATAACAATATTTATGAACAGGGTGTATTATTGGGTGTGATGTGTTTCTCAATGAGATGGTCAAGTGTCCTTTACTTTGTCTTAAAACGATTAACTCTTCATTTATTGAAATATTTATTTGCTTGTTTGATCCTCAGTGGTGCTTTTCTCAACAACTGAGATCCATATTTTCCCAGAGTTTCTCATCTTCCCAGCAGAGCCTATCTCAACGGGACATGTCCAGTTTCCAGGTTAGAATCAATACACACACTTTTCCTTATTCAAAATACACCACATATGCATCACACATACATATATATATACACACATACACACTCACTCTCACACACACACATGACCCCTGGAGAAAGGCCTCTTTCAGGACCAAGGTGTATTGACTGATTAGTCAGTTCTAAAATTCATAGAAATGCGTGGAGGAGCCAGCAGGGGGCGTGAGAGAGTCTTTAGCTGTAAATTGGTGTAAACTGAAGAGGTCTTTGCCTTTGTAAGTGCTTTGCTTTTTATATTCTGTCTTGTTCTGTTTCCTGAAGCACTCTTTGTTTGCTCAAAATGCTTTACTTCTCCTTCAGCAAGCAGTTTTATACTTTTTGAAAATTCTGGTTTCATCCGGAGTCTGGGGAGATTTAAGTTCAATACTTTCCATGCAGTTTTGACCCATTTAAGACTTCACTGCAGATGTATAAACGTAAGTTTTCACAAAAGATCATATTTTGAAGAATGTTTTCAACCACTTTTGTCCATACAATCAAACTCCGCAGTGTACAAAACAGCACTGGACTGCACTGACTTACATTGGATGGACAAAAATCACAATTGTGTCCCTGGACCACAAAACCAGTCTTAAGTAGAATGGGTATATTTGTAGCAATAGCCAAAAATACATTGCATGGGTCAAAATTATACATTTTACTTTTATGCCAAAAATCATTAGGATATTAAGTAAAGATCGTGTTTTCATGAAAATATTTTGTAAATTACGTACCATAAATATAGACAAATTAAATTTTGAATTAGTAATATTGTTAGCATGGTTAAGAACTTAATTTGGAAAACTTTAAAGGCGAATATTTCGATTTTTTTTTTTTTTTGCATCCTCAGATTCCAGATTTTTAAATAGTTGACCCTTATGACTGGTTTTGTGATCCAGGGTCACATTTATATTTCAAAATACCTTCTATTGTGTTTAACGGAAGAAAGTCATACAGGTACAGGAACAATTCTGAGTTGAGTAATCAATGACAGAATTTTCATTGTTGGGTGATTTATTTTTTTAAAGGGAACCCTGAGTATTAAGACGGTTGCACTTGGTGAGCTACTGGCACATCTGTTGCTATTTTTATGGCATCACAACTTGGAAAATAAAATACTGATATGATGCCACACGGCTTTTGGTTGTACTTTTCCCTTGAAGGGCAACACTGCTTTCCTAGCGATAAGAAGAGGAGAAAATAAAGGGAAGATGCCTGTGGACGAATAAAACATAAAGACCAGAATCTTTGCTCTCTCCTCTCCAGCCCTGATGCCTTTGAGGCTTTTAACAGACCACAGCTACTGAAAGAGCTTACAGACGATGTAAATATGTCAACACTTGTCATGATGCTGTAGCCACTGAAGTAGTTTTTCAGCGCTGATTTCACACGATATCCAGGGGCGTTTAGACTCTTTATGGGGAAAATCTATGGTATAGCATTTAGTTTAAGCCTACGCTTATATCCATCACCACCTATTAGCTCTTCAGATAGCTGTGGTCTTTGTATAAGTATTATTGTGTCGTGGTAAAAATAGCAAAAGGTCGCGGCAGTAGCTCACAGAGTGCAGTTTTATGTAATCAAAATAATGGCACCCCCAGTGTCCAAATAAGTATAAAATGATGCAAATTTTTTAAATAACTTACATTTTTCATTGGTTTTCTACTACATATTTCAGTAAAAGGCTCCCTTTGAAATGACTGAATATGATTGAGATTTGGGGCTTCTAACTAGAGTCATGGCTGGAGTTAATTTTTGACAGCAGCTGTGTTACAGGAGAGCAGGTCACTATAATCCTTTAAAACCCGCTTCCACGGTTGGTATACCAATTTAAGACCTGAGCCTGGCAGGCATGGCGCAGCTGAAAAGAGAGTAAAGCGCACTGAATAAAGTTAAACTGTTTCCTGTGTGTCCTTTACTGACTCAACCTACCTGATTCTTTCCTTTACTGCATGCTTTCCCTGGTCTAGGGAGGCAAAGACCACCTTCCTCACAATGTGGATATACTGAAAAAAAATTTTTAAATTGTAATCTCTCTCTCAGTGCAGGGTGGTGTTGTCCGGCTCAGTCTCGTGGATGGTGTGCAGGGGCCGTGCGTGGGGCGGCAGTAGAGGCGAGGCCGGGGACGTGGAGGCTCCGTTCTTGGCCAAACCGCACGAGTGAGCAGCACAGTGAATCTGTCGCAAAGTGTCTACCGCTTCTCCTTTCGCATGCTTCAACAAGTCTGCCTGGCCCTGAAAGACACAGGAAAAAAGAGAAGTTTAATTCATGACAGTAAACACATTTTGTAATATTTCCAATGCACCAGTGGAAATCATGCTTTTTTGAGAGCACAAATTATGATGAATTATAAATTATTACTGTGATCTCTTTCACATACACACACACAAGCATACAGTCAATCCAAAAATTGTTTAGACACCAGATATGATGTTTGATATTTTTTTAATAGTGGGTGCAGGACACTATAGTTCATTATGTAAGTGAGGATAGCAAAATAAAGTAAACTTCGACAAATTATTCCCAAAAACTCTTCATGCAGTGGACTACCAGTAAAACTGATACAAATTTGGGATCAACAATTTGATTGGACACTTTGACTTCACCATGTTTTGTTATATACCTTTCTATCAAAGTTAACTGACATTATCAAGATGAATTTGTTCTGACACAGTTTAACTGTGAGTTCTTATAGTATGTAAACATAAACTTTTATTTTGGATGTGATTAATCACGATTAATTGTTTGACAGCACTTATATGTCTGTGTACTGTGTATATTTATTATGTATATATAAATACAAACACATGCATATATATATTAAATAATTTTTTTTTAGATTTATATCTAAAATATTTATATTTAGTTATTTATAATCTAAATTGTATAGAGGTATAAATATATATACATATAAATATTTTGTTTTAATATATACGTGTATATGTGTGTGTGTATGTATATGTACATAATAAATATTCAAAGTAAACACACATATAGTATGTAAACATAAACTTTTATTTTGGATGCGATTAATCACGATTTATCGTTTGACAGCCCTAATATATATATATATATATATATATATATATATACATTTTACCACAAAAACTTAAAACGTAAAAAAAACATTAGTTTAAGCTTCAATAATTACCTTTGAGAAAAAAAATTCTGAATAAATAATAAAAAATGCTTTATACTTTCCAGTTTGAGAAAGTGCATAAAATCTGATGATTTTCATTTTTAAACATTCCCCATCATGCCAGAACTAGATTTAAAAATGTGTTATATTTATAATTAATAATAATAATTAAATACATAACTACATAAACAAATAAATAACCCCAAAGTTTTCCAGTTGAAGAAAATGCGTAATATATTTCATCCTGGCAGAGCAGGAAGGTGTTTTTTTATTTTTTATTTTTTAAAAACCTGGCCCATCATGCCAGAACTAGTGTGTTTCAAATTTATATTTATTTACAATTTCAAAAAATAAATAAAAAAGATACATTTAACAGAGGTGCTAGATAATATTACAGAGAATAAATCTCTCATAATGTGACCCTGGACCACAAAACCAGTCAGAAGTTATATTTGTAGCAATAGCCAAAAATACATTGTATGGGTCAAAATGATTGATTTTACTTTTATGCCAGAAAACATTAGGATATTAAGTAAAGATCATGTTACACATAAATGGACCATACATCAATGGAAAGCTTATTTATTCAGCTCAGTTTCGAAAAATTGACCCGTTTGACTGGTTTTGTGGTCCAGGGTCACATATGCTCTTTAAATGCAATGACAGGATCCAGCCTGCAGGGTTCAGTCTAACACAAGGTGACCGAGCACACAGAGCTGGTGGCACTACATACATACACAGCAGAGCCAGAATCCTCCCAATACCCTCCATAAATCAACCTCTCCTTCGTCTCTTTCTGGAAACAACCCAGAGGAGACCGGATGAAGGGGACAGAGACAGTGTGAGAGGATGGGACAGGGGAGGGAGGGGAAGGGAAGGAGGATCAGGACAGTGTGTCTACTCGTCCTGTGTGAATGTCCCTTAAAACAGTGTGCCAGGGAAATTGATAAGCTTTTACGTATGTATTTATGTGTATGGAAAAGACATTCTGAAGGGACGCAATAAATAAATGCTAATATACAAGGACATATTATCAAACCACGCACACCTTCACCTGCAAAACATGCAGAATCACACATATATTTGCTTTATATCTTTCTCACAAGGACACAGATTCTCCACTAGCCCTTGTTTCTTATTGGACACAACTTGCATTTTCCCTAACAGATAGTATTGATTAAAGCGTATTTGTCCAATTCAGCAGTTAAAATGCACTAATTTCTCAAAAAACGACTTCCCTTGAGTTATAATTTATGATTCAAACACGAACCAGCCAATGAAATCTCCCAAGAACCACATCGTGAGGTCAGCTAGCGTTCCTAATGGAGGACCAGAGCAAAACAGATTCAACTTTCCTCAACGTCATGACAACTCCCTAGGAGAGCACTGCAACATCAGCTGCACTGCGTTTTTACTCATTCAGACTGCAGTGATGCTCTTTTATGCGGGCTGATGTGAAACAGATGGGACAGGTGAGACTAATCTAGATGGCTGGATGCTTCTTCTGCGTGTGCTCCAGCATGGACCCTCGGAGGACACCTGCATGGGTGCCCAGTGCTGAAGAAGCCTCCTTGACCTGGATAGAGAAGTCTTTTGCCATAAATAAGTGATATATTTTAAAACGGATGAATTATGCATTACGGGCGTGACGCATATAGACTCTTAGGCTGTGGGGAGAAGAGAGGCTAAGAGCACTGCAGAAAGACAAGGTGGTACATACTTTATAAAGCATGGATGAGACACTTCTATGTACTGGGTGACAGTTTGATGTCACTTCCTGGAGTCCAGGACTAACTCATCTAAATGTGTCACAGGATAAAATTAAGCATGAAATGAGGTAGTTAATCTGCACAATGAAGCACACAATATTTCAAATGAACGATTCGTTTTGGAGGGCCGTGCAAAATTTGAGAGAAAAGATGCCAAAGTGTCAACTTAGAATATTTGGTAACACTTTAGTTAATGTATTAACTAACATGAACAAACAATGAACAATACTTTTATTATAATCTTTGCTAATGTTAATAAAAATACAGCCATTCATTGTTTAAGTACATTAATTAATGTTAACAAACACAACTTTTGATTTTAATAATGCATTAGTAAATGCTAAACATTAGCTAAGATTAATAAATGCTGTAAGTTGTTAACTCATCATTTCTTATTGTAAAGTGTTACTGAATACGTATTAAATTTATTCAATAATTATTTAATATATAAATGATAAATATATATAACGCTGATTTTAAAACACTGCTTTGGAAAAAATGTGAAAAGTGCTTTATAAATATAAATTCATATAACACTATACATATAAAAAATAAAAGAGTGTAGAAAAATATATGCTGTAAATGTTACACAATTATTAATTATTCAACATTTGGGTTTTTAATACATGAAAATGTAATGCTGCCTTTACATTTTAGGATGTGTGTCTCTCACAGAGATATAATTATATTGTTTTGAAGCTATATTTAGTTGATAATTCTTAACATACACTTGTTAGGATTTATTATCATTATTTGTAATTATTTTAAAACTTTGTTCGGTTTGTTTTGTTTGCTCACAAAAGCTGCATTTATTTGATCATAAAGACAGAAAAAAACATTAATAATGTGAAATAGTATTACAATTTCAATTTTCTATTTTGATATACCTTAAAATATAATTAATTCCTCTGATGAAAAGCTGAATTTTCAGCAGCCAACCATTTCTCCAGTCTTTAGTGTCACATGATCCTTCAGAAATTATTCTAATAATCAATGTTGGAAACAGTTGTGCTGCTTAATATTTTTTAAAACCTTCAGGATTCTTTGAAGAATAAAAAGTTCAGCAAAGTTCAAAAGAACAGCATGTCTTTACTATCATTTGCTGAATAAAAAAAATTCTCTCTCTCAATAAATAAATAAGAGAAAAATTACTGGCTCCAAACTTAGAAGAGTAGTGTATTACTACATTTTGAACAAATACTATTCTTTTTAACTTTTTATTCCTTAAAGAATCCTGAAAAAGTGTCACCACCAAATAAATAAATAAAAATAAATAAATAAATAAATATATAAATATATATATAATAATTTATCATATTATAATGATTTCTGAAGGATCATGGCTCTAAAGACTGGAGTAATGGTGCTAAAAATTCAGGAAAAAATACAAATAAAATAGAAAACTGTTATATTAAATTGCAATAATATTACAGTACTTTTGATCAAATAAATGCAGCCTTGATAAGCAGAAGAATATCTTACCAATTCTAAACTTTGGAATGGCAGTGTATATAATACTAAAATACTAAAAATTCAACACAACTCATTATTCAAAGAAAAAATGCAGATCAAGAAACATTTTAGTATTGGATCATAATTCCCAGAGTCAAAAACAGGCATGTAGTCAAAAACCATCATGTAGTGTTTAAAGATTCCCACCCCTACTTACTGCTGTGGGTGTCAAGTGTCTAATCAAAAGGTTTGAAAAACTAAAAAATCGAAAAATTGAGAAAATCACCTTGTTGTTCAAATGAAGTTCTCAGCAATGCATATTACTAAGGAAATTTACAAATATCTTCACGGAACATGATCTTTACTTAATATCCTAATGATTTTTGGCATAAAAGATAAATACAATGTAATTGTTGGCTATTGCTATAAGTATACCAGTGCTACATACGACTGGATTTGTGGTCCAGGGTCACATATACATAAAACACCCAATAAATATACTACAAAAATATTCTAAAACTAAAGAGAGAATTGCCAACGACAGTAAAATTAAACCTGCATCTAGACCAGACACACATCCGTACCATTGTTCCGCAATTTGACATTTCATTAAAACTATCGCACGCTAAAGGTGACATCTCCTAATCTTTGTTCCCACTGTGTGCGGTTTATCTGTTTACATAAGTAAGGACACAATTAATCTGTTAGGAAACATGGCACTTTAGTGAAGCTTATCTTATCATGAACACCATAAATATATAAACACATCTCTAGAGAGATAAAGAGAGAGCAAGAATGATTAAACAGAGAGAGAGAGAGCTGAAAAGAAGGGGCAAAAAAATAAGTAGCTTTTTTCCATTTATGGACAGGTCTTATGTTTTACCATGTTGCCAGGACTACAGATCAAGATGTCTGACAATGTTGTAAGCAATCTGCACAAATTAATTTTCACAGTGCTGGTGGGATAATAGGTAAGACTGGAAAGACCCTGGAGCATCGCTGCAGGTTAATTGTCTTTCTGTGTGCTATACGGAAGATGACTGCTGTTTATGAGATGCATTGTATACTGGAAAATATATATAAAGCCGTTACTCCAGTCTTAAGTGTCACATGATCCTTCAGAAATATGCTGTTAATATGCTATTTTTATTATTATCAACGTTAAAAATAGTTGTGCTGCTTAGAAACCATGTTTTTTTTAGTATTCTTTGATTACTTGAAAGTTCAAAAGAACAGATTTTATTGGAAATGGGAAATGGAAATGTTTTGTAACATCATAAATGTCTCTACTATCAATTTAACACATACTTGCCGAATTGAAAGTATTAATTTCTTATAACAAAATAAAATGTTACTGACCCCAAATGAATGTTCTATATATACATTTTATTTGTGTTTTTAAATATATTATGAATTGTAATACTGTATATACTAAGGCCCTAGGTCAGCACACTTAAATCAAAATGCAATATAAAATACTATTTAAATATGAATCCTGCATGTTCTGCATGTTTCTGTGTGAATGAATGGCGCAGACGGCAAAATAAATGTTCAGTTTAAATAATGTAAATACACAACAACAGTATTTCTGAAGAAATAAAATAATAATAAATAATTTAAAAATAATATTTAAATGAAATCAACTAATTAGAGACGCGTTTGATTATTAAAATGTAATGAAACCATTAAAATGGAATTCAGAAAATTAATGCAACACAGAACTTGGTAAAAAAAATAAAACAAATAATAAAAAAAATAAATAAAACTGAATTTGGGCCTTAAAATATATTTTTTGTTAAACTTTTAAGAAATTTCTGTTAAATTGTGTAAGTTTCATGATTTCAATTAATTAGACATGATTAATTAGACATAATTTACCCATTAAAACAGAGTCTAGAAAAATTTAAACCAAAAAAGAAAAGATAGGAAAAAAGAGAATTAGAAAAAAAAAATACAATGGAATTTGGGAAAAATAAAACAGATTTCGTAGGGCCTTAAAATGTATTTTTTGTTCAACTTAATTGTGTACGTTTCATGATTTTAATTAATTAGACATGACATTTGATTGATATTTTTTAATTTACCCATTAAAACAGAGTCAAACAGAGAAAAAATGTATACGAAAAAAAGAACGGAAAACAGAATTTGAAAAAAAAAAAAAAAAAAGAATTTGGAAAAAGTAAAACAGATTTCATAGGGCCTTAAAATGTAAAATGCTGTTAAATTGTGTAAGTTTCATGATTTTAATTAATTAGAAATGATTTATGGTTGATATTTTTTTAATTTACCCATTAAAACAGAGTCCAGAAAAAATGTATTTGAGAAAAAAGAATGGAAAACACAGAATTTGACCAAAAAAAAAAAATAAAAAAAAAAAAAAAATGTGAAAAAATAAGACAGATTTCATAGGGCCCTAACATACTGTAAAAGTCCAAAATAGCATTGCATTTTAAAATCCACCATTCATTGCTCATCAACCGTAACAATAAATAAATAATATCTAAAAGCTATTAGAAGCTGCTTAGTGAACACTCCTAGTACCAACATTACATTTGTATTAACAATAATAGTAACCATTGATATGACTGCGCAACATATTTTATTTTCATGTCTTTCATAATCATCCACACATGTAATTTTATAAATGACCATGTTCTGTAATTCCACAGCTTCAGGGCGCAGGGCCTCGTGTAGTTTCAACTTCAGCCATTGTACAGTACACAACAATATCAGGATAAAAGCTATTTAATTGTGGCCCCGACTAGTGTGGAATCTGATTGGTTGTGGTTGAGCTGCATGCCAGGAAACACTTTGAGTAGTTGCACTAAATGCAAACCTATTAGCAAGCCTGTAATGATTATCTCCTATGCTAAAGTGTTTTACCTTGTGCTAAATAAGATAAAGAGGAGACCCTGGTGTATACATGCCTCAATCCATAACATAAAGAAAAGGCACAAACCTTCAGCACAGTGATGTTCCAAGCGTAACTCTCCATGGCCTTCTGTAACTTCCTCCCTTTCAGTCCTTCCCTTGCCCCGATCCGATGGAGATCTTCATGAAAGTCCAATCCTGAAAGTCCAATAAAGCATCATCTGTTAGAATTCCTAGCCAGCACACAGCAGACCTTTAGAATATGTTTTGTAAACATACAGGCAAAGAGTAATTTGGGCGTATTGTTATTGTTAGAAGCTGTTTATTTTTTTCTGACACGCTGCCACAGGATAACCCAATCGCAGCCGTGACTCACTCCATATATCATTACACACAGATAAGAACAAACAAACAGAGCACTGTGACAAATGGATGGATGGACAGATGGATGTACTAAAATAAAAACAGTATACGGAAAAACAAAGTATCTGCTTCAAACAAGAGAGCTGATGAAAGGCTGTTCGATTCAGAAACGTTTGTTAACAGCATCTCAGGGTCAGTGAGACAATCTGACAGCAGATAAGAAAGTGATGTTTATGTTGACAGAAATTGGTGGCACAAATGTGCTCTCAAGTACAACAGCTTATATTAGACTATACTCTCTATCAAAAACATGTAAACAAAAGGCCATTTTGCACAAGTACCCATCAAAGTGAAAGACATATAATAAAAATGGAAGTTCATCTTAAAGTGGACATCAGATGCCTATTTTTCACAAGTTGGTATGATTCTTTAGGGTTTTCATGAAATGTTTGTAACATACTTTGGTTAAAATTTCTCGATGGTCAAGTAAAACAACACCCTTTTTATCTTGTCAAAAACAGCTCTGTTCACATCAACCCGTTTCGGTGCATGTCTCTTTAAATGATAATGAGGTACTGCCTATCCCGCCCCTCTGTTTTAGTGGCTTTGATGTCCGGAAAAAAATTAAAACTCTTATGTTCACTTTTACATTTAAAATACAAAACACCTGTATTGCTTATGAGACATTGTTGTCGCTTTAGCTGCTCAAGCGAGGAGAAAATGGCGGACAGCAATTATTTTTTGATTTTCAAAGACTTCAATCAGAGATCTTATTTATCAAACAATGTCTTCTTTTTCAAATTCTAAAAATAAATAGATAAATAAAAATAATACTAATAAAAAATGGCAAAAATAAAGCACATGCAAAGTATCACTACTAAAGTATTACAAAGTATACTACACTTTTACTATAGTAAAACCATGGTTAATTTTCTTAAGTGATTTGGATGTGTATATACTTTCTTTTTCAGTTTTTTTTACAGTGGCGTAATGGTTTGATGTTTTCTACTGTTTAAAAAAAAAACTCAGAAGAAAAGGTTTGCAAAATTGCTCCGAAATCCCAATCTGAATCAAATGATTTAATAAGATCAGGGCTCAGAGAGCAGAGCGTGAATCATTTGACTTAGATCGCAACTGCATATTGTGAATCATTAGGTCAGGACTTCAAATCATGTATTGCGAATCATTTGATTTGAATCATTCGATTTCCAAAATGATTCACAAACCTGTTACAATCTAATTCAAATGATTAGCAATACGTGCTCTGAAGTCCCAATCTGAATCAAATGATTTGCGAACCCGCACTGAAGTCCCAATCTGAATAATGATTCGCAAACCATTATTTCAGATCAGGGCTTGGAGCGCGGAGCATGAATCATTTTATTAGCAAATAATCAAATTGTTAGCAATACGTGCTCCGAAGTCCCAATTTGAATCAAATGATTTGCAAACAATCACTTCAGATCAGGGCTCAGAGCTCATGAATCATTTGCGTATCACAAATCATTAGATCGAAACTTAAAAATGTGTATTGCGAATCATATGATTTGTGAAATGATTCACAAACCTGTTACAATCTAAATCAAATTATTAGTAATACAAGCTCCGAAGTCCCAATCTGAATCAAATGATTAGTGATACACAAAGTTCCAACCTAAGTGAAATGATTTGCGAACCTGCTTCAAGGTTCGGCTCTAAATCAAATGATTCACGATACACGATTTGAAGTCCCTATCTGAAACAAATGATTTGCGATATGACATCCGATTGAACGCGAAACAGTGAATCATTTTTTGCCGCAATGGTTTAACTGATTCAGAGTTTCAAAAAGCTTAATTTCAACCATCACTTGGTTCTTTCAACCTGCTTTGAAGTTCCGATCCAAATCAAATGATTCACGATACACGATTTGAAGTCCCTATCTGAAACAAATGATTTACGATACGCCATTTGATTCGAGCACTTCAAAACAGTGAATTATTTTGCGTCGCAATGGTTTAACTGATTCAGAGTTTCAAAACACTCCATTTCAACCTTCACTTTATGCTTTTTAAAATCATTACAAGCGATGTCAATTCGAAAATGAATGGCTCTTTTAATTTTATCTGTTTTTTTTTTTACTAGTGAATCACTTGAAATTAATGATCAAAGTCACAAGTTGAATCAATTGGAGTGGTTAAATGACTCACTCAAGTGAAGCAGTTCATCTGTTTTTCTTTCCGCATCTTCAGTCATGCTTACACAACATTGTCGGTACTACTACTGGCTTAGCGTGCTAGTTTTTTTACATTAACATAAATGACCGAAAAGGGTATGATGTTTATTGAATTGCATGAATTTATGCGAAAATATATGATTTTGTTTTGTTATTAAACACTTATTTCACAGATACATTGTCTTTCAAGCACTTTTCAAGTACCTCTTCAGGAATTTTAACTATACTATATGCTATTTTCAAGGGTTTTTCAAGCACCTTGTACGAACCCTGGGGACAGTCTGCCAGGGGTTGTGGGTGGATCCTGAGCCCTATGACATCATACTGCTCAGAAAATCAAAATGGCTTGATAACTGGGAATGTTTAGGTTTTGGGGGGATTGAAAAAAATGGATGGTATTTTTATTATTGCAGGGTAGTTGTGTCCAAACCCTACACTGCAAAAAATGCTTTTCTTACTTAGATGTTTTGTCTTGTTTCCAGCCAAAATATCTAAAAATTCTTAAATCAAGAAGGATTTTCTTGAAGTGAGTCTTGAAGTTTTCAAGAAGTGTGTTTTTGCACTTCTGCCAATGGGGTAAGCAAAATAATCTAGTTTTCTGCTTGAAATAAGATTATTTTTCCTACCCCATTGGCTGACTATTTTGCTTGTTTCAAGCAAAAACTCACTTAATTTTTCTGAAAAGAAAATCCTTCTTGATATAAGAATTGTTAGATATTTTGGCTGGAAGCAAGACAAAAAATATCTAAGTAAGATTTTTTTTTCCATTTTTTTGCAGTGTAAGACACATTTATATGCAATGTAAAAGTGACTTCTTTTTATTCGCTACTTTTTTCTGAGGTTGAAACAGGTCTCCATAAATATGACACACTGTACAAAGGTTAAAAGAAGCAACAACAAAGTTGTGCTCCAGTCACATACACATCTCACATTTCCTGTTTCTTGAATGTGCTGCCTGTTTGACATTTACCATTAGGTTTTCACACTCTCTCTCTCAAGGATAAAAAACCCCACAAACCTGCAGAATGCACTCTTGTGACATCCTGAATGAAATGCTAGATATGATGTGGGCTCTCAGCTGGTGCGACTAGCACACATGTGTAAGAGAAATATCTGAGTGTGTGTATTTGTGCTAGTCCCCTCTCCGGGCACTAAGCCTGAAGGTGTCAAAACGCTCCCCAACACCTGCCCACTGTCCACTTCGCTCAGCTAGGATTCGGTCCAAGAACATCTCCTCTCGTCTCCATTGCCAAAAGCAATTTTAAGCCAAGAGACATTGCTACTGCAAGGCTAGCTAGTCATACTCTTATTTAAGCAAAATCGTCCATAGTTCAGCTCAGATTTTACATATGCCTTGAGGCCACTAGTGTGCCAAGAGGACATCCATGCTCGCTCAAGTTTATTTGCCTACTATGTCAGTGTTCTGACAACATTGTTATCTAAATGAGCTCATCTGGAGCTCCACGTTTTCAAGGGCACAGAGCGAGGTAGGGCTTGTGAAAAGAAAGGAGTAATAGGGCTGCAAATGACAACAGATTTGCCGGGGAAGCCATCGTTTCCACACAATGTACCTTTCGGAGCTGTCAGCGAGTGAGAGGACGGCTATGTGTGTTTGTGTCTGCGAGCCTTTGAAGTTCGATACAGATGAGAGTGTTTAATGACAGACAAAGTTGCCCTGTTACGTTTAATGTGGTTGCTATGGCAATGGTGATATATGGTGATCCTCTTAGAATAGGCCTCCTCCTGATTGGACAACGGCATGTGACATGTTTGCGTGTGGGATGCAATCTTTGAGTCGGTGGTGTCATGATGAAGGCAAGAGAAAAAGAGAGGGATGAAGAAAAGGATTAAGGGAAGAAATGAAGGACAGGATTAAAGTAACAGGATAAAGTACAGGATTGCGGTGAATTAAAGAAAAATTGTGTTAGTTACAGGCAGTATTGAATAGGTGTTTAAATGCACTGATTTGAGTCCTTGCAAAAGGAATATCGGCATGTCAAGGAGATTATGATGAATACAAGATGACTGGATACAGTTATATTTATATACATGCATGTGTGCGTGTGATTGAATGCACATAAGGCCCATTCTACAGAATTGGTTTAAAGTCAGAGTTGTTTTCCACAATTTTGGTATGTATTGTATTTTCAGAAAGTTTTGGAATATTTGTCCTTTAAGATTTTTTCTTACATCTTCCTTGTAAATATATGTTTGCCATTTTAATAAAATGTTTTCAGAGGTAAATCAATATCAATTACAACTGTTGTAACAATATTTCAAGCGTGATTTATGAGATTTTTTGAATCCAATTACTGATTTCAAATTTAAGGATTCATTAGTTTAAATATACATCAAACCAAACACTATCATAACATCTTAGTTGACAATTCAGTATACTTTATTTCTGACAAAACATCCCATATTTCGGTAGGGACTGCACATTTCCGGTTGAGACAGTAATGTTTTGGAAGCAACCACAGCACATTACAGAATTTAAACCCACATACTAAAACACTATACTAAAACATACTAAAATACAAAAAAATTGTATAACTACTAAAATTTTGTTTATTTCCCCCAAATAAATGACTTTGTGTTCCCTTTTGTCAGTAATGAAACAATGATGACATGTTTCAATCGTGACTGTTGCGGTAGTGACAATTTTATGGGATAACACCCAAAAAAACAAATATGTCACTACTGAGACTTCACCAAATGTTTTGGTAGTGACTACTTTAGATACTTCTGAACCTAGCTCAAAGATGCTAATCAGCACATGGTTAGCTAGCACAGTTCTGAACAGTTGTACACATATAAAAACTAAATGTTATGGAATAACTCCAAAAAGTGTGTTTAATAATAGAAATATAGCTATGAGAGAGAGAGTGACACATAAATATTTCCTAATCATAAATGTAGGGGTATAGTTAAAATCAATCTCAGCCAATAGACTAAAACATATTCGGTTTCGGTAGCAGGACTATTTTTTTTTTTTTTTACATAAATGTTAAATCAAAAATATATTTATTATCATAAATTGAAATTTAGGGATTAGGGTTCGGGACAGCCACCTCCCAATTGACAGAACCCACTAAATGATGAATTTATTAAGCTTACTGATATTTTAAATATTATTTTGGGTTTCAATAGATAATAAAAGGATCTTAGTAAACATCTAAGATTTGAATATTCAAATGCTTTTTAAATGTGTTTGGACTAATTGACCTATCGCTAAGCCCCGCCCCCCTTAGTTACTACTGCTGCCTTGGACAAACAAACAGAGTTTCCCACTGTCTTACAATGACAGCTGTCAGTGTGAAAACCTTGTCAGAAGATGTTTTTGATAAATTTTGAACACAGAAGGACCACCTTTTGTCGAGGAGCATTCAAGTAGGTCTTTAATATGCCATGGAGAGATATATAAAGGATTTTAAAATAAATATGGTGTGTAACATGATTCATTTGAAATCGAGGATTTACAGATCGCAATGCAAACAAAAGAAATCTCATGTTACGGTCGTCACGATCACAGATGACAACATCCAGGATCAACACTGTTCATGTAGCGCAGTGTAAGATTAATTATTTTACATTTAACCAGTTTGATATGTAGAGGCACTGAAATGTAGACCTTTGTTTATGTGTTTTTGACCTACACTGGACATGACGTGTGAATAGTTACTTGAGGTGTGTACGTTAGCATGGACTCACTAACTTTAACATTAGCTAGTTTTAGCCAGAGATACTAACGATATTTACAGACATCAACTGCTTGAGCAGATGAAAAGGCCACTTAATGAGAGTTTGACAACCAGAAAATAAACGTTAATCAAATAAATTCCATATTCCATTGCCAATCCTTTCAGGATACCTGGAATCAGTGTTACAGATACCTCAGACACATCGTTTTATTATTTTTGTAGCATAAACACCATTAAAACGACAAGAGCTTCGTATCTACCAATGTTTCTCTATGGCGCTGTAACCTACAGATGTCCGAGTTCCATCTCAGTGCAGCTGATACTCAACTGCCATTGGCTCATCTGCGTTATATGGGCGGGGCTTAGCGACAGGTCAGTTGGACTAATTGGACGAAAAGGTCAGTTATTTTATTCAGTTTATGTCATGTTACATTGGGCCTAAGCAGATCATGGTAACATCAATAGTTTACAATAAACACTTCTGGCTTTAAACTATTTAATGAGATTTAAAAAGGCACATTATTCTTTTAGTCTGCCTGAAATTGAAATGCATGTAAACATCCAGGGAGGTGAAGAGTACACAATAATCATCTAAACATGTAAGCACGAACAGACAGTTATACTTGTCCTATCCCTCAATCCTCTCCATCATAATTACTTAACTCACATTTAATTAGCAGAGTCTGACCGAAGTGTTTATTAGAATGGAGAGGTGCTGGACAAGGCTATCAGCGCCTTCCACAGCTCTCCGTCTCTCTCAAACAGCTGCCCACCCTCCCCTCACGCTGCTAATTAAGCCTCAGATCGGCAGCTGTGACACTCAGCCGGACAAGTCCAGATCCGCGCGGCAGAATGTGAGAGACTGCGAGGGCTGTAGAAACGTGTTTATTTTTGAGTCGAAACCAGTAAGTGCAGAGAAGGTCATTAGCAAAGGCATGATTCAACCTCTCCACCGGCGCGAGATAGATGGAAGAACACGAGATGAGAAAGAGTGGGCGAGGAGACAGCGCTAGAGCACGCCAACCTTGTTTATTTACCGACGCTCCATTGCTCTCTAAAGCAGATTTCTCCATTAACATGGTGACACATGGCCGACCAGCGGTTCTGAGGGAACGTTATAAAACGGATTGTTCCAAATTTAGATTCTGATTGGATGAGCTGCATTCGAAGCTGCTGGGAAATGACTATAATGACACGCACCCCGTATTAATGCACACTTTCTGTATTAATGCACAATGTAGCTTGGCAACCACAAATAGTCTGAAATCAGTATAATGAACTATATTGCTTAGTAGAGGATTTTTGTTTGTTTTATCAGTAATAATTACAGATGTATTTGTGTCATGTTATGCCTAAGGCTGCAGTAACATTAGACATTGCACTCGACTGACTTCCATTCACAAGTCAAGCTCATGTAAAGAAGTTTCATGGTTCAAATTTGGTGAATTCAGATGATGAGAATAAACGTCTCAGTCTTTTTTGAACTAAAATAAAACTTTTATTCTGCAAGGATGCATTAAATTGATAAAAAGTGAAAGTAAAGAATTTGTACATTGTACAAAAACTTTCTAATCAAAAAATTCTGAAAAAATACTAAACAGCACAACTGCACTACCAGTCAAAAGTGTTTTAATGCTTTTAAGAAGTCTCTTCTGCTCACCAAGCCTGCATTGACTTGATCTAAAGTACAGCAAAAACAGTACGATTTTGAAATATTTTTACTATTTGAATATATTTTAAATTGTAATATATTCCTGTGATCAAAGCTACATTTTCAGCATCATTACTCCAGTCTTCAGTGTCTGATCCTTCAGAAATATTCATTCTAATATGCTGACTTGCTGTTCAAAAAACATATAAAAAACAATATTTAAAACAGTTGAGTACATTTTTTTCAGGATTCTTTGATGAATAGAAAGTTTGAAAGATCAGCATTTATCTGAAATTTGTAATTTGTAAAGCTATTGTAACATTATACACTCTAACATAAAAAAGTTGTTTTTGTTTTGTTATTTATAATGTTACAAAAGATTTTTATTTCAGATAAAAGCTGTTCTTCTGAACTTTTTTATTCATAAAAGAAACCTGAAAAAAAAAAATTGTGTCAGCTCTTTTCAACATAATATAAATAATAAAAAATGTTTTTTTGAGCAGAAAATCAGAATATTAGAATGATTTCTGAAGGATCATGTGACACTAAAGACTGGAGTAATGATGCTGAAAATGTTTTCAAATAGAAAAATATTTCTACATTTTACAGGTTTGCTGTACTTTGGATCAAATAAATGCAGGCTTGGTGAGCAGAGGAGACTTCTTTAAAAAACATTAAAAAATCTTACTGTTCAAAAACTTTTGACTGGCTGATGGTAATAAGAAATGTTTCTTTGGTAGCAAATCAATATATTAAAAGGATTTATGAAGGATCATTTCAGTCCGAAGACTTGAGTGCTGCTGAAAAAGAAAAAAATTCATGTTATATTTGCAATAAAATTTTAGAATATTTCTGTTTTTACTTCATTTTTGATCAGATAAATGCAGCCTTGATTAAAAATCTTACCCAACCTTTAACATTTTAAAAGGTTGTGTATTTCATTTTATTTATTTATTATTTTTTATGATTTCATGTCCTTAAAGTCTGCTTTCTTAAAGTCTAGTGTAATTGCGGCTAAAGAACATCCTTTGCTCTAAAATCACTGCAACTTGTGACCCTCTGCTGTATCCTTTTATTAATTTATGAGATAAATGATTAATAATAAGTTTTGTTTTTTAAATAAACACTGTTATATTAAAAAGTTTTCTCTATCTTTTGCTCAAATCTTAGCATAATCTGTGTGAACACAGTAAAAGGCTTTAGGGCACAAGCCCACTTGCATCACTTCAAAATAATAGACAGTTGTGTCCGTTGGTATTTGTGTTTTATGTCAAATGTGGGTAAAAAAAAAAGCCCTTGGGCTATTCAACACTGTCCACAGGAGGTCAGATGATGAAAATGTTTTTCCAAAACATGCAAAACGAAAAAAAAACTTATTTTCCACTGCACTCTAGAGAGAAAAATTCACTTCAGCTGCTGAGAAGATTATTATAGGGTTCACTGATTATTAACTGAGAAAGAAACTGTGTATAAGAGTTTGTTTCCTGTTGCTTCAAGTAAACAGACAAAACACTACAGTCATTAATAATGCCTAATTGTGACATATTGTGTTTAAATAATCAACCAGCAGTGCTTGCACTATAATCTCACTGATATGTGTGTGTGTGTGTGTGTGTGTGTGTGTGTGTGTGTGTGTGTGTGTGTGTTTGTGCAACATTACCTGCTCGCTGTGCTTGTGTAAGTTTAGAGTACACGCCATCGGCTGATTCGATCAGTGTGCGACTCGTCTGGATCATCTATAGGAAACAGGAAACAGGAAGTCAGGTCTAAGCAGGAAGTAGGACTTCCAAATCAGGAATGCCCTCTCCAGAGACACTCAAACACATAAACACATTCTCACACTCAGTAATAACTCTATTGACAGAAAAGATTGAGCTGCATTCCTAAGGCCAGATGAGATGCGTTTCCTTTCGGTGTCTGTTTTGTTATTGCTACTAGTTCCATGATACTGTTTAAAGCTAAATTTAGAAGCGAGTAAGAACATGCACACATCAATATACAGTATATTATGTACACACATTTGTTAAACTGCTTAGGCATTGAGTGTGGCTGTGTCTCATCCCACTCACTAGTTTCTTAAAATGTAAATCTGTGTATTGTGAACCCGAAAGTACAAACCACTATAAATCAATATGGACCAAACACAGAAATTCATGCTGGTCTAAGCTGGTGCTTTGAAAGATTCTTCAAAAATTCTACTGTGAGACAAGGCACTACATTCAGAGTCCAACAAATAATCTGACACCTGACAAATCCTAGTTTAGTTTGACCCTCCTGGAGGCCTAATTCAAAGTACTAATCCTACACAGCCAATCTTGGGCCGACAAGCACTGACACACACACAGAGTACATTCCTGCATACATTATATATGAGGAAATCTACTCATATCAAAATGGAATTGTGCCATGAAAGGCAAGGTGTGATCGAGCAGCTTTGGAGGGTATAGAGTGTGGGTGTATGTGAGTGTTTGTAATACAATCAGATACATTCTCACATCTCTGCAGAATTTAATCAGTTGTAGTAAAGTCCCATTATAAAGGAACAAGCAAGAAAGAGCAGAATACTGCAGCTATTCTGCTGTAGGCTATGGCTGAATTCATAAACACAGTCTAGGTTCATCTATAGAGTTAAGGCTATATAACTACATATACATAGTTATATAGTTATTTAGCGTACAGTAATCAAATATAAAAATATCATACAAAACAATAATATTGAAACACTTCTGTTCAGGAATCTATATATTCTTATTCAGCATTCTGATTCTGACATTATATTCAGACTGTCGACTACATGTTTCATAGTATAACTACACATTCTGGATTTGTGACAAACAGTTCAGGTCAAAAGTTTACATACACCTCGCAGAATCTGAAAATTGTTACTTTTTTTGTACCAAAATAAGAGGGTTAATAAAAAATGTATGTTATTTTTTATTTAGTACTGACCTTGATAAGATATTTCACATAAAAGATGCTTACATATAATCCACAAGAGTAAATAACAGTTGAATTTATTAAAATTAAGATATTTATTGAGGGGGTGAAAACTTTTGAAATTTAAAGATCAGGGTAAATTTTACTTATTTTATCTTCTGGAAAAAAATGTGTTTTTAAAAGTTTACACCCCTGGCACTTAATACATAATTTTTCCTACTGGAGCATCAGTGAGCATTTGAACTTTCTGTAATAGTTGCATATGAGTCTCTCAGTTGTGAAACAATGGATCTCAAAACGATACAGTCCTTGTTGGAAAGGGTTCAAATACACAAAAATGCTGAAAAACCAAAGAATTTGTTTGAACACTTTTTCTGAAGAACAGTGCAAAACAAACAAACAAACAAACAAACAAAAAACAGCTGTGGATCATTCAGGTAACACAGTATTAAGAACAGGGTCATTTTTATAAATAAGCTATTATTTTCTCTTGTGGACTTTATTTACAAGATAAATGTATTAAAATATTAATACTGTAATCTGTTACAGTTACTGAGTACAAAATATGTAATAAAATTACAGTTATGCATAAAGACTTTTGTTAAAGACCCTATTTTTGTTCATTTTTACACTTCAACTATTAAACAAGTTCATGTAACATTCAAGCCATCTATTATGTATTACCATCATGTTGCATCTTGCAGTATTTACCACAGCCTAACATAGTTTAATGGTTCACATGTGCTGCAGTAGGTTATTCGCATTGCGTTACGTAAATTTAGGGTCACGCTGTTGAATTTCACCCTACCGTGTCATAAGCGGTGAGCACTTTGCGCAGCAGCTCTGGAATGGGGCCATGGGCTTCCATGGTGGGGTAGGCCTCGCTCAGATCTACTGTTACCCGCAGCACTCGCTCGCTGTTCATCAGCCAGGAGGACACAGTCAGGATACACTGTTTCATATTAGCTGCCGGAGTCAAGCCGCAGAGCTCCTTAAACGACACCATGGCATTCTGGAGAGAAAAAAAAAAACAGAGAAGACATTAGCTTTAGTGACGTGTGAAAACCGCAGGTCAGTTTCACATTCAAGATAAATGTGCGATTACGCACAGCAACAGCACATCTGACAATGGAGAAGCTCCTGTTTAACTCAACCAAGGGAATTAAACTTTCCTCTCTGTTTTTGCTCAGTAATTGTAGAATGTGCACACGAGGACACGACAGTTGGAGGCTAGATCAAAGTCACGTACTAGATCATAATGAAAGCACATTCAGCTCATCGAGTCCCGGAGCGACACAGAAAGGACAAAGCTTTGCCTTCTAGGAACTAGCGCTGAAGAACTAAATCACCGCTGAGAGTCTGAGAACCGCTCTTGCCAACAATGTTGCTTTAGTTCAGGAAATTATTAGCGATGATATCATACACATCTGAGAAAAATGATGTTTCTATGAGAGCTCTGTAAACACAGAAGGTCTTTGAGAGAAGAGCAGCATGGTTTAAGTTCCCATGACATTAGGATCTCAGACTACTTGGATTTTGGGTTATTTGCAGACTGATGCTGTGTTTGTGTGTGTATTAACAAGAGTATCAAGCAAGCCAGTGTTTTGATTCTTGAGTGTGAGGGTGGACAGCTGCTTGTGAGCCTTTGACACTGAACTTAACAATGCTGCTTTCCATGGCCTCCTGACACACGCACGCACACACACACACACACAAACAAACAAACAAACACAGAGAGCACCTAGGGTTTCACCATTAATTTGGAATCACACTGAAATTGTGAGATGGGTATATTTGTAGCAATAGCTAAAAATACACTGTATGGGTCAAAATTATAGATTTTTACTAAAGATCCTACTGTACATATATCAAAACTTAACTTTTGATTAGTATTATGCATTGATAAGAACTTCATTTGGACAAATTTAAAATCGATTTTCTTAATATTTAGATTTTTTGCACCCTCAGATTCCAGATTTTCAAATAGTTGTATCTCGGCCAAATATTATCCTATTCTAACAAATTATACAACAATGGAAAGTTGATTCTTAATACCGTGTTGTTACCTGAATGACTCACAGCTGTGTTTTTTTGTTTAGTGATAGTTGTTCATGAGTCCCTTATTTGTCCTGAACAGTTAAACTGCCCGCTGTTCTTCAGAAAAATCCTTCAGGTCCCATGAAATTCTTTGGGTTTTCAGCCATTCTGTGTGTTTGAACCCTTTATAAACCATGGCTGTATGATTTTGAGATTTATGTTTTCACACTGAGGACAAATGAGGGACTCATATGCAACTATTACACAAGGTTTAAATGCTCACTGATGCTCCGGAAGGAAAAACCATTCATTAAGAGCCAGGGGGTGAAAACTTCTTGAATTTGAAGATCATGGTAAATTTAACTAATTTTGTCTTCTTGGAAACATGTAAGTATCTTCTGTAGCTTCTGAAGGGCAGTACTAAATGAACAAAATATGCAATTTAGGCAAAATAAGAAAAATGCACACATCTTCATTCTGTTCAAAAGTTTACTCCCACAGCTCATAATGCATTTTTTCTTTCTGGAGCATCAGTGAGTGTTTGAACCTTCTGTAATAGTTGCATATGAGTCCCTCAGTTATCATCAGTATTAAAGGGTTCAAATACACAAAAATGCTGAATGATTTTTCTGAATGACAGCAGGCAGTTTAACTGTTCAGGACAAACAAGGGACTCATGAACAACTATCACTAAACAAAAAACACAGCTGTGGATCATTCAGGTAACAACACAGTATTAAGAATCAAGTGTATGTAAACTTTTGAACAGGGTCATTTTAATAAATACAACTATTATTTTCTCTTGTTGGACTACATGTAAACATTTTTTATGTGAAATATCTTACTCATGTCAGTACTAAATAAAAAATAACAAGCATTTTGTATGATGCCTCTTATTTTGCTAAAAGAATGAACATTTTTCAGATTCTGCAAGGTGTTTGTAATCTTTTGACTTCAACTGTTAGGAATGCAACATGTGCCAACCATTTCAAGCTTTATTGAGATGCACTGGTTGTCAACATAAATTGGCTTTAAGGTCTTCCTGCAATTTTTCATCAAAATAAAAGCTAGATGGTTAACATTTCTGAAATTAAGAAAATAAGAAATTAAGAGTATATCTCACCAAATAAAAACACATCCAGAAAGTGCACACATTACATGATTTTGTTGATACTGATTTCATTTGATTTGCAACAGTCCTAAAGTGTCTTACTATTTGAAGTTATTGATTACATTTAAGAATTTGACACAAAATGCATACATTTAATTAGGTGAAAAAATGGCCTTATAAAAGGTAAAATATCTATTTAAACGTATTAATTTCTGTTACTCCTACAAACAAACCAACTCACAGAATATGAAGAATATCAAAAGCTTTGGGAGTCAGTTGTCCACAGCAATCCTAAAAATACTGAGTTTTTTTTTTTTTTTTCAGACTTTGAGCACCTCATATCCACATTCCAAAGTGTGTATGTGTCTACATACGTGCTGAAAACTTGAAAAACATGACAAACTTGAGAGAAACATCCAGACCATATCAGATTGCACATCAGAGCTGTCTAATTAAAGAAGATGAAAAGAAGATGGCCACGAAAGAAGATGTTCTGTGGGATATTTTGAAAATACATTGAAAACTCTTGTAGTTCAAACAGCATCGGAGCACAGTGACTTCCACTGCAAGGCCAAAAACAGTTCTTCAAAACATTCTTCACAATATCTATCATACAGGTTTGTAGCAACATGAGGGTGAGTAAATGATAACAGATGTTTCATTTTTGGCTGAACTATCCCTTTAACAATACTTTGGTTTTGGTGTCATAACAGCATTTGTCAAACCGGCAACCATTGCCAGACACATGCAGTCACATACTCTTTCACACGTGAATTTATATTTAGAGCATTTATTAATCTGTTTTCCCTGTGGGGACAACCCTCACAAGACGCTTTCAACAGGATTTGCTATTCTCTTGGGACAATTTCAGAAATATGGTCCCAACAGGAATACCAATACCTTAGGCAGCAAAATGACAAACGTTTATAACTGAGACTGACGCTTGTGTGAAGGGAAATTAGTAGCGTGTTTAAATATAGGTGTTTAGAAACAGACTCGGACTATGTGTTCATATAAGAGAGCTATTAGCTGTCTCAAACACCCACCCACACATATACATGAGTAGAGCTCCTCTATCTTGTCTAATGCACTTTTTTTCTCTATTCATCATTCATTTTTGTTATTTTCGGTGTAATGAACTTTTTGTTGCATGGTCCAAATTCCATAATTGAATTCACACACAAACAGTGTGGCTCAGGCCAGGAGAGCGCGGGAAAGAGCCGCTTCCGGCACACGCTCGGATAATGTGTTCCAGACACTTCGTCCTGTGTTTGTGAAAACAAGGGTGTTTGTGTTTGCATGGGCAGGAAGAGGGGGGTCATGCTAGCTATGCTCTAATGTGAAAATGGATCAGAAATGTAGTGTAAAAACAGACTGTCGTGACCATAGAGTTTGCTATGAATTGAGCTTTTGAGTCACTGAGAACATGGAGAATCATGAATAAAAATGAATTTGGGTTATCTGCAATTTGAGCCAGTAGAAAAAAAGCACAAAGATTTATTTAATTTCTTAGTTCTTTCTGTTGAATACATTAGTTTAACAGATTAGCAGAACAAATGGAGAATTTAAATGGACCAACGTAAGTTCATCATTTACTTTACTCTAGTGTTGTCCCAAACATATATATATTTTTTTTTTTTTTTGGGGGGGGGGGGGATATTGGACAACAAGGGTGCCACAGAAAAAACTAAAAAACTAAATATATACAATTTTTCATTCTGCTTTTTGCATACTGGTCAGACACTATGAGATTAATCACAAAAAAAGATTGGGCTGAGGCTGGGATTTGAGAGCATTCACTCAGTATCATTATCTCATTTTTGACCGAGGTGGCTTTTAGGTGGTTTTGCATCTGAACTCTTTAAAATATTTCCTGATAATTTACTCATCCAAGTTACTCAAGTTAATTCTTTATTCAGTCGAAAATAAATGAAGGTTAAGGAAAACATTCCAGGATTTTTCTCCATACAATGGGGATCAACAGGTTGAAGGTTTCAATGCAGCTTCAAAGGGATCAATAAGGGTCTTATCTAGCGAAATGATCAGTCATTTTCTAAAAAACTAATAATTTCTATACTTTTTAACCACAAATGCTTGTCTTGCACTAGCTCACGTTGGAAAGGTCACGTGTGGTTAGTTCTTTGTCTGTGTACTTTGGTTCAAAAAGGTAGGGTAGGGCGAAAAACTTATATAAGACCCTTATTCCTTGGCTGGGATTGTGTAGAGCCCTTTAAAGCTGCATTGAAACTCAAATTTGGACCTTCAACCTACTGATCTCCTTTGAAGTCCACTATATGGGAAAAAAGAAATAGTTCACCCAAAAACCTTCCCCATGATTTACTTACCTTCAAGCCATTCTAGGTGCATATGACTTTCTCCTTCCAGACGAACACAGTCAGAGTTGTTTTAAAATTTATCCTGGCTCTTCCATGCTTTATAAAGGTGGTGGATAGTGACTGATATTTTGAAGCTCCAAAAAGCGTATATATCTGTCGTAAAACTAACCCATACGCCTCCGGGGTATGTCTTCTGAAGCAGATCTATGGGTTTTATGGGTTTTTATAACAAAAATATTTCTATTTTTAAAATTATAAACTCAAATCACTGGCTTCCGGCAACGGCATATGCACGTTCGCGGGTTCCTGCTCGGTGTTACTCCGGTTCAAACAAATAAGGCTGTGCAAAAAATCTCAAGCTCTTCTTCTCTTATAGTGAAATCTGCTGACATTTTAACTTCTCATTTTCGACTTTTAATTCGTTACCGGTGTTTAGCAGTGCTCTATCCTCGTTTGTTTAATCTCACCAGAGCTTACACTACAAATGCGTTTTATGTCATACATCGAGTCAGAGTTCATCAAAGAAGCTGCATACGCCGTTGCCGGAAGTCAATGATATGAGTTTATAATTTTAAAAATAGAAATATTTTTGTTATAAAATTCCATTGATTTGCTTCAGAAGACATGTGTTAACCCCCTGGAGGCGTATGGGTTTGTTTTACAATGGTTATATGCGCTTTTTGTGGCTTCAAAATATCAGCCACTGTCCACACCATTATAAAGCTTGGAAGAGCCAGGATACATTTTTAAACAACTCTGACTGTGTTCATCTTGAAGGAGAAAGTCATATACACCTTGAGGGTAAGTAAATGATGAAGAAATTTTCCTTTTTGGGTGAACTATTCCTTTAATTTCTTTTCAGTTGAAGAAACAAAGACATGAACATCTTGGATGTCATGGGGGTGAGTAAATTATCAGGAAATTTTCATTCTCAAAGTGAACTAATCCTTTCAGCATTACAAAAGTGGTCCATACGGCACACTAAAAACTTTGACATCTGCTCTAGCTCTCCTTGGCAGGTTCAAGAGAGAATGAGCAATCCCTGATTCATGAACAAATGGTTTTGAGTCAGATCTTTTCAATGAATCAGCAGATATTCCACAAAAGAAATAAACTCATGGCTTTAGAATTTAGAAAAAGTGATTCTTAAAGGGATAGTTCACCTAAAAAAGAAAACACTGTCATTAATTACTCACCTTCATGTTCCAAACTGTAGGACCTGTCATGAACATGAGTCAAAGACTGACACGGAAGTGCAGAAATTGTTGAATAAAGTTGTTATTTTAGTTGTTTTATGCACAGAAATACATACTTGTAGCTTCATAACATTACTGTTGAACCACTGATGTCACATGGACTATTTTAACGATGTAGACGGACTATGCAAGGTCAGAAAGCATTTGGATTTCATTAAAAATATCTTCATTTGAGTTCTGAAGAGGAATGAAGGTCTTAGGGGTTTGGAACTAAATTAACTAATTAATGACAGAATTTCCCTTAAAATGAAACAACATCTTCATCTTCTTTGATGAAACAACAGCTTCATCTGTTTCCAGAGCTATAAAGAAGCAACCTTTGAGCAATAAAACCTTCCTAGCAGGGCCTAAAATGAACGCTCGACAGGTGCCAAATGCAAGCAAAAATCTGCTGGCGAGTACTTGAAAAAGTGTTACTCACCAGTTGGCTTTTTTTCTTAATGCTAACAATGCCTGAGAATGCTATTTGGCTTAGCGCGATTATCAAATCACGAAGACTGTGCTATAATTATGTAAAATGTAATCTTAGTAAAATATGGTTAAAGCAGAAGTACATTATCATGAAACTCCAGAGTCGCTCAACACACTATGACAGAAGTAAATTATTATTGCCATTGAGGCATAAAGCTGTCGCTCTATGGTTATGAAATACTCATATTTACTTATTAAACACTGCAGCACAAGTCTAATTCATCCACTTACTGGCTCTGTGGTTTAGACACAGTTATAAAGCTCAGTCAAGAACTTTAGACAGGATGTCACGCTAGTCAAAAGTGCTGACTCATGACAGTGTGCACAGTAAACACTGTGTGTTGTGCACGCTAATATGTGCATATTCAGAGCAGAACAGATTTAGATTAGAATCAGGCTTCAATATGGTTGCAATACAAGCCTGACTAGCGTTTTTGTTACCCGCATTGAAAGATCATTTTCTTGTGATAAGCTGATAGCATCACATTTAAAACTGACACGCAAGTCACAATCACAAATGGCTTTGTGCGACTAAAATAGTTCAAGATGTGCTTTCCAAAATAAAGACGTTAAAGTATCCAAACCAGAGAATCTGCATATTTACAATGGTCTATGTGAGTCTATGTGTGTGTGCTGAAGTTGTTATTTCATTAGTGGGAGAGTGCCGTTCACAGCAGTGACAGATCATTCTACACAAAGTGCGCTTCCTGTGGGATTGCTATGACACCATGGAGACCGTGAAGACATGCTTGCTGTTTAAGTGTATGAGAGAGACAAGGAGAAAGAGGCAGCAGCAGACAGCCCAATGTTGAAACTTTACCAATGGGAATAACATTCTGCCAAGTACAGGATCACCTGGTGCTTGATACATACTGGTGCTCTGCACTCATCTTCCCTGATCTTATTCCAAGATACAGCAGGACGAAATAAAGCGTTACACAACACATGCATTCTTAATAGCAGCATTAAAACCCTACACACATTCTACTGGTGTTGTGCACTGTGTTCCCTTTAACTGTTTGCACACTTGAGCATGAAAGGAGTGTTTTCCTGCACCCTTCCCCCTTCTTCTCTCCTCTTTAGTAGACACACATCAGATCCTCACATCAGTAATCAGTGGAGAAACCAATAGGAAATGGCTTAATTGTTTGAATAGCTAAAGATCATTTTTAACAGTGTTTTATATTATGTTTTTAAAGATCAAATGAGCATTAGATGATGGCAAGGGTTATCTAAATGTAAAAATACACAGTGCACACAGTATTAAACATCCAATGTAAGCTGCAAATAAAACAAAAGAGATGTTAACAGATATTATGGAAACATCAAATGAGTCACTTTGGACAAAAGCATCTGCCAAATGCAAATGTGAATGTAAGCTTTCATTGCATTTAAATAAAGTAGACTAGAAACATTTGACAATATGCAAAACCAGAGACGTGGACAATGCAAGAACACAGATTTGTGTAATAGAAACAGCAGAAAAGGCGTCCTGGCAAATGAAATAACGCAATTACATACATAAAATTTAAAGACAAGGAGACACATCCAGAGCAGAAGGATGGCTCAAGCTGGCCATATGTTTTCTGTCTCTAATCATCTAATGGGATGTCCTTTGAGGTTTTAGTCTTCTTAAATTAGGACCATGTGCTAGAGGACAACATGTTACATCTGCTGAGCAAGAGCCATTTGAAATCAATATTATTTGCAGCTTGCACCCAGTCTTTCATGATATGAACTGGAATGATGTATTGCCTTCAAAACCCTGCAATTTGACTCCTCCATCAGTATTCATTGACAAAGCATGATTACCATTCTAGCATTTGAGAAACATCTGCAGTCTCACTGCATTCCCTCATCTGTAAAAGCACAAACATTTTTTTAAACATGTGAAAACATCTTTAGAGAGGAAAACCGGGTATCCGGTTTTAAGGGCATTACTAATGAGATCAACAACAAAAGCTTCCACTTGGTTTCTTTCTTGTATCGTTTTCTCTCTCTCCCTCTCACTCTCTACCTGTCCCTGACTACACAGGCAATTTTAAGTAAGTGTTTTCAATACCGTGTTGTCATAATCCTTGTTACATCCCCTTTACCTCCCTTGAACTGCCTGTAGGGCCAAGGCAGTTTGTAAAAACAAAAAAAAGTGGCAGCTGATGCCTCTCAACAGGGGAGGAATTTACACTTTTTTTCTTTGTAAGACCTTCACATGACATTGCAAGCAGATTTCTCATTTCGTATCAAAAGAGCGCTTGCTTAGGGCCCACAAAACTCTAAATTTGCCCCTGCCTAACTTTGCTCTCTAATAAGACAAAAACATTTGATAGTATCACCTAACAAACTCCTGAAGCAAATCAGTGGTTGCTGTCAGTGCATCAATTTATCAAAACTTCAGTGCAAACAGACTCAACAACTAAATTTAAAAAGACCGTATTCATACCTGCACATTTTCCCGGAGGTCTGTTGCTTCCCGTAGTGGCTGGGTTGATGCCCTGAAGAGCTCATCCACCACTTTGATCCCTGTGGTCTTAGTGGAGGTGTATTCCCTTGCTTTGCGTCCCTTTCTCACAGATAGACCCCTCTTATGGGCCTTGCCCCCACCTCGACGGTTTGTAATGGCGACGTGAACGAACAGCGTGGTGTTAGGCAAAAACTCCCCTGTGAGTGACTGCAGTGGTACATGCCGGTAACCAGGAAGCAGGCACTCAAAAGGAATGGTGTACTGGCCAATAAATTCATCGCCAATGTAGTCATCATCGAGGACAACAAAACGTAAAGCAGCCAGTTCAGGAAGGTTGATCTGGAACTCAAAGCTTTCATCAAAAATCGGATTGTCACCATTTTGAGAGACAGTTTTTGTGCGTTGTTCTGCGCAGTCTGCAGGAATTCCATGAATCTCCACATAGATGTACGGCTCTACCACATCACCCTTAGCAGCCGAGCCTCGAGGTTTTGGTAGATTTTGACCACTGATCACCTTGATGTGGAGAAGTTGGGCTGAGACTCCAGGAAGTGAGTCACGAGCGTTGGCACTGAAATACGACACCTCCTCGCGCATAATCGCTGGACGTAGGACGTAGCCGCAGTTGCCATTTTGCCTAAACCAACCAAGGTTTAAATCCATCATCAAACCTGGAGTCTGGTAATTCATGGCCACGATTTGGCAACCACACTTCCAGAAGTCCTGTGGATTCATGTTGCTAGCGTCAATGCGCATGGGCGTAGGGTACACCCGTGACAGAAATCGTTTATTGTAGGAGACAAAGTCCTCGGGAAACTCATTGGCAAAGCGGTTGGCGTCAACCTCGTTAAAGGAGCAAATCTCCCAATGCTTCTGTTCCTGTTTCGATGTTTCAAAGTCACGGAACTGAACAGACTTGCACAGGGTGACTAGGTCAGAAAGTTCTTTGCAGAGTCGTAACCGTTTGCAGCCAATCCCGTTGAGCTGGTCCTTATCATCTCCACCCATCATTCTCCTAGACATCTCGAAGCCTTCTTCTTCATCTGTGACCTCCCCTTCAGAGTCTTGTGAATCTGAAGGTAAGCTCTTCCCTTTGATGAGTATTTTTCCCTTGAGTTTTTCTGGGGAGGGCAAGTAGTGATCCTCCATATTGGGAGGCTCAATGTGCAGTTTGTCCCCAAGGATCTTCTTCAGGTGTTGAGCCATGACCCTCTGCTGGGGAACACTGCAGTGCGTGACAAGACAGAGGATTAGTGGATACTCTGAACTCTCAAAGGCATACTGGTTAATGACATCTAGAACTTTACAGAAGGCCAGCTGGGAGGCAACAGAGCTACCGACATAGACCACGGGCTCACAGTCAGCGCCATCCCAGACTACAACCTCCAGGCTTCGACAGCCCATGCGTAGAGCCCGAACGTAGCTGCTAAGGTCTGAAGAGCCCCAATAGTGATCTTCCAAAAGCGAGGCGTTGTGGGAAGAGTTGATGTAGTAGTGTGAAAGGGGCTGCGTCATATCCTGACAAACATGCTTGTGCTGCGGGTCAAATATGTGGCACTCGGATGACAGGAGGTAGTGTGTGAAGCCATCTATGGACAAGTAGCCATTGTTGCGTCCTTCAGCGGAGGGTTCGTACTTGCGCACAATCTCCCGACACATTTCCTCCAAGACTCCCTCGACTCCCTGCTCCACCTCCACAAAGAGCATCAAGTCCTTGGAGTCCAGGTACTCTTTGTTGCTGGAGAACTGCACCAGCAAGAAAAAGATCTCAGGACGTGTGCACAGTTCACAGTAGGCCTCTACAAATGTGTCTAAATCAATGCCTTCGCCATAGCAGTCCTTGGCCTTCTGTAGCTCTTTGAACTTCAGTTCAATACGAGACTCCCTCATGCCAGGATTGAGACCCTTGATGATTTGGGTGGCCCGGAACAGGTCAATGTGACCTTGCCTTTCTGGATCAGCTAGCTCAAACACGGACCCAATCCAGGACGTTCTTACACTGGGTTGACTAGGTTCGACTACGCCCACCATGTGTCGCCCGTAGGAGACCAGGTACCTCAGTCCCATCACCCAGGTGCTCACCACGTCTGCCGTGCTGGCGACCAGATCCAGGGACTCGTAGTTGTCTCCGTATATAATTGAGAAAGCACACTCATCTGGGAACTGATCTGAGAGGCCATTGCTGCGTAGGACGGGTGTCTTCTTTCCCAATCGAACTTCTTTGATGCTCTTGATCTCAAGCTTGGCCTTCTCGGAGTCTTTCTTTGACGGTTCCCAGCGGAGCCAGCGCATGTCAGGGTCCAACAGGAAATAACGATTGTACATGCGAGAATTGGAGCGAACTTTCTTCATCTCACAGCCTTCCATCATGAAGGCCATGCAGGCAGCTGTGCTGTTCATCTTGCGGTCACTTGGCATGGAGCTGAAGGAGACGGTCTTCTTCCTGGCCTGCCTTTGTTTTGAACCATCCTGCAGAAAGAGTACAAAGAAGACTGATCAGTAATTTAGTATCTAAATAGGAAAACATTTCAGGATTTTTCTCCATATTGTGGACTTCAATGGGGATCAGCAGGTTAAAGGTCCAAATTGCAGTTTCAATGCGGCATCAAAGGGCTCTACACAATTCCAACCGAAGAATAAGGGTCTTATCTAGTAAAACGACTGGTCATTTTCTAAAAAATAAAAATGTATATATTTTTTAACAACAAATGCTCGTCCTGCACTAGCACTAGCCTACAAGTTCACACATTATGTGCTCACGCTGGAAGGGATTGAACATGAATTGGACATGAATATCTTGAATGAACTGAGTAAATTATCAGGAAATTTTAATTCAGGAGTGAACTAATCCTTAATGTTAATAATCAGACAATTTCACTGGTATCAACTTAACTACTAAAATTTTGAGATTATGGCAAACCTAGAATGGAGCATGGCAACAACACATTGTCTTTTCCAGGAAATATATTGATAGTACTAATCCCTAACATGGAAGTCAGGTGCAAATCAGTGACAATAGGCTATAAGGCATTAACAAATGTATAACTATATACGGAAATAGAGTGAATGGAGACAATGCACAAATGAATTAAAGGAAATAAGGACAACTATGGTCTGAATACATAAAAGGAAACAACCATAAATACAATGTTATTTACACCCACCTCTCAGCTATATGAAATCTAAAGTACCTATTTTACCACAGGTCAATGTAATCTGTCACACAGCAATCAATGTAGGACAGACGGGAAAGAGCAGCCAATAGCAGATAAGCCACTTAAATCAAGCTTTTAACATATAACCTCTGATAACAACCATTGAGTGTTCTTTAAAAAAAAACTGTTACACCTACACATACATGTATGCCTTAGCACACATAAAAGAAAGAAATTGAAAGTGAAGTGATATTTAAACTATAAAAGATCAAAAGTTGTTCTCTTCAGCTTTAATAAAAGCTATAAAGTTTCTTCACACATAAGACACTAACAATCTCATACCAGCAAAACCAGCACGCATACACAGAAGATCAGAGATATGAATAAATTATGTTCACTGCCAGAAGAAACATCCAAATAGATCTGATTACTTGATCTAAATATGAACTCCTGCTCTGGAGACTTTCCAAGTCGAAGCACATGCAGGGAGAAATACCAGGGGAGTCTTCAGCTGGATCAAAACCATATCAAGCCCATATCACATCAACCCACCTCTGATGAAGAGGTCTGTTATGACAGCTGTGCTTCATGTACTCTAGACACACATGAACGCACACTGTCAAACCGCACACTTAAAAGGATGCATTAAATGAAAATGGAAGCGTTGTGGAATTTAGTGTATGATTGTTAGTTCTAAGAGCATATGTTGAATAGTTTTTCATCAGCAGCTGAATCTGCATTTCAGCATCAGAATAATTCAGATATTTTAAAATAAGAAAAATGTACACATCTCCATTCTGTTCAATAGTTTTCACCCACTTAATGCTTGGATTTTCATTATGGTGCATCAGTGAGCGTTTAAACCTTCTGTAATAGTTGCATATGAGTCCCTCAGTTGTCCTCAGTGTGAAAAGATGGATCTCAAAATGATACAGTCATTGTTAGAAAGGGTTCAAATACACAAAATTGAAAACCAAAGAATTTGTTGGACCTGAAGGATTTTTCTGAAGAACAAGAGGCAGTTCAGGACTCAATGAACAACTATCACTAAACAAAAAAATACAGCTGTGGATCATTCAGGTAAGAACACAGTATTAAGAATTAAGTGGATGTAAACTTTTAAACTGGGTCATTTTTGTAAATTATTTTCTCTTGTGGACTATACGTAAATGTCTTGTATGTGAAATATCTTATTCAGGTCAGTACTAAATAAAAAATAACGTGCATTTTGTATGATCCCTCTTGTTTTGGTAAAATAATTAACATTTTGCATATTCTAAAAGGGGGATGTATACTTTTGACCTCAACTGTATACAACACAACTAGTGTAACACAGTTTACAAACCTGTCTTATGAACCAATTCCATTTAGAGAATCAAAAACATACCGCACCATCAAAATAGTGTGATTCATGAACAAATTACTCTTTTGAACCAGTTCTCATTGCATTTGTCAAAATGGTTAATGAACCAACCAACTCTGAACTGCAAGTTATCTTACTTTCGGTAATGTTCATCTGAAAATGAAGCATGTTTTGTGTAGATGAGATCAATGACAATGTGTTTAATGTGATTAAATGAAATTTGCAACACCTCATAATGATTTACAGGTCCAGCTCAAAAAATTAAAATCTTTAAAAAGTTGATTTTTTTATTGTAACATTTCAAAAACTGAAACTTTCATTTATTTCATAGATTCATTACATGTAAAGCAAAATATTTCAAAAGTTTTTTTGTTTGTTTTTTTGGTTTAATTATGATGATTAGAGCTTACAGCTCACGAAAGTCAAAAATCCAAAATCTCAAAATATTTGAATATTTCCTAAGATCAATCGAAAAATGGATTTGCATAACAGAAAACTTCAAAAGTTCTTTAAAGTATGTTCATTTATGCACTCATTACTTGGTCGGCAGCACATATTACAGCAAATTACTTGCTCCTAGCACAAATTACAGCATCAGTGAAGTGAAGATGATCGTCTGTATATTGTTGGATCGACTGTTTCTCATCTTTCTCTTAAAAACATCCCATAGATTCTCAATGAGGTTCAAGTCAGGCATGTTGGCTGGCCAATAAAGCACAGTAATATCATGGTCAGCAAACCACTTGCAAGTGGTTGTTGCACTGTGAGCAGGTGTTTAAGTCCTGCTGGAAAAGGAAATCAGCATCTCCATAAAGCATGTCAGCAGATGAAAGCATAAAGTGCTCCAAAATCTCTTGGTAGTGGCTGCATTGACTTTGCACTTGATAAGACACAATGGACCAACACCAGCAGACGTCATGGCACCCCAAATCATTACTGACTTCAGAAACTTCACACTGGACTTCAAGCAGCTTGGATTTTGTGCCTCTCCAGTCTTCCTTCAGACTCTGGGATCATGATTTCAACATGAAATGCAAAATGTACTTTTATCTGAAAAGAGGACTTTGGACCACTGAGCAACAGTCCAGTTCTTTTTCTCCTTAGCCCAGGTAAGATGCCTCTGACGTTGTTTCTGTTTCAGAATCTCCGGCTTCATTCTACTCCTTGTGAAGCTCTCCCAAGTGTTTGAATGGGCTTTACTTGACAGTATTCTCAAGCTTGCAGTCATCCCTGTTGCTTGTGCACCTTTCCCTACCCAATTTCTTCCTTCTAGTCAACTTTGCATTTAATATGCTTTGATACATCACTCTGTAAACAGCCACGCCATTCAGTAATGACCTTCTGAGACTTGCTCTCGTTGTGGAGGGTGTCAGTGATTGTCTCCTGGACCACTGCCAAGTCAGCAGTCTTCCCCATTAGTGTGGTTTCAAAGAACAAAGAGATACCCGGAATTTATACTGTAGTGAATTTATACTGTAGTTCATTTAATGAAACTCAAATGTAAATATTCTAATATTTTGAGATACTGGATTTTTGACTTTCATGAGCTGTACACTCTAATCATCAAAATAAAAAATAAAAAAACGTATGAAACGTTTTACTTTACATGATCTATAGATCTAATCTAGAATATATGAAAGTTTAACGATTTGTGCTAGAGATCTGATGAAACAAGCAAAACGCACTCAGAAAAGGCGATGTCTGGTAACAGGGGTTGTATTTCATTTCCGCTTATTTCGGCACTTGGATTATTTTGCCATCGCTGCACAGGAAGTCATTTCACCAAGCCGTCTGCATGTTATTGGGAGTGGATCCGTGAGGGTCGTCTGCGCATTAGCCTTGTTTCATAACACAGCTGTGTTTGCACTGAACTGCTGAAGGGTGTCTGCATTCAGACTGCTCCTGAACGAGAATAGCAATGTCAGCGCATGTTTGAAAGCGTCTCCGTGTGATGAGGACTGACTGAGAGGAGAAGACAAAACGGTTGAGGGTGAGAGAGCACCAAGCTGACAGAGAATGATTGTGCAATGACCTTCGTCATTTTAAAGGATAACAGAACATATATCTACGCGAACCAACACACGAGACATGAGAAGAAGCACGGCTGTCTTCACTCACAGCTATTTACACTAGTCAAAGTGTCAGCGTGTCTGTGTGTCTGCTACAGGAATACACAAACATATCCTTATCAAGCAGTCTGTTCCTCCTAATATGTCACTATAGAAAAGAAAAAACAAAAGAGATCTCTTTAAAGGTATATTTCAACCAAAAATGAAAATTCTGTCATTAATTACTCCTCATGTCATTCCAAATCTGTAAGACCTTTGTTCATATTATGATATTTTGTAATGAAATCTGAGAATTTTCTGCCCCTGCATAGACAGCAAGACAACTGACACGTTCAAGGCCGAGAAAGATAGTAAGAATTAGGTTTGGATGGGATTGGAATGACATGAAGGTGAGTAATTAATGACAGAATTTTCATTTTTTGGTGAACAATCCTTTTAATGCCTTAAGTGTTTCTTCAAGACAGCAATGACGACAACTTCTTAATTAGTATTAGTATTAGTATCTCTTGCTGTCTATTAATAATTCGAAACTCCTTATAGAAGTTGTGCAATATAAACGTGACCCTGGACCACAAAACCAGTCTTAAGAAGCACAGGTATATTTGTAGCAATAGCCAAAAATACATTGTACAGGTCAAAGTGATTAATTTTTCTTTTATGCCAAAAATCATTAAGATATTAAGTAATGATCATGTTCCATAAAGAGATTCCTACCATAAATATATAAAAACGTAAAGTTTTAATAATATGCATTGCTTCATTTAAAAATAAAAGCTTAATTTGGACAACTTTAAAGGCAATTTTTCCAATATTTAAATTTTTTGCACCCTCAGATTCCAGATTTTTAAATAGCTGTATCTCTGCAATGTATACATGTCAATTTAAAAAACTTAAATTGACCCTTATGACTGGTTTTGTGGTCCAGGTTCACTAGACAGGTGAATAAGCACCTGTAAGCAAGAAACCTCAGCAACTGAGCAACTTATGTTTAGTTGGATTGACATTTTGACAATGAGCAGATTTTTTTGACGTACAGTGAACATGCTGTGGCTCAAAATAAAAACAAGCACACAGACATTTGTTAAGAAGGCTAATTGCTTCATTTGAAGAATAATAAACAGGTGAATATCAAAAAGGAGCCTTTGCATTTAAAGATTTATATCTTGTGTTTTTGATAAACACTTCAGTTGCTTTGCAAATGGTATGACTTTGTGCAGCTGATTCAAATCACAGCAAATCACACACACATAATGATAACGTTCAAAGAGGTTAATTTGTCATGTTGCCATGAAGGACACTGAAAAAAAAGGGTAAAACATACATGAAAGCATAAACGATTCTGACAATAATACTGATGTTACAAGCAAACACATTAGACACGATTAACCGGTAGAATGTTTTAACCAGTAGAGATTTTGGACTATCGTCTCTATCGTGGTTACAAGCTCACGTAACATTGCTGTGCTACATGGTAAAGAAAACATGTAGTTTGCATTCGTTTTTAAGCATTGCAGTTTAAAAACAAGTGATTTTAAGCTGTTGAAATGCCATCAAAAGTGCATGAGAAATAATTTTGCTATATGAGTGCACTGTCTGAGAGACATTTCTGAGCGCTGTCAGAGAGGCACGCACACATGAAGACGTTTTGCTTCTTTATAGGCCTTGACTTTCAAGTGTCAAAATGCTGTCTTTGCAAGTATCCTTTGCAAGGTCTTAAGTGAAAGCAAACAGCTGAGAAAGAAAGCACATGTGTAATAGTATATTGGATCCAGACAGCTCTTAAAGTGATAGCAGTCTAATATTCCTGCTGTCTGTCATTCATGGTAATCAAACAGCAAAAGAGAGAAAATCTCTCACTGCTCTTCACCAAATAACGTTTGTAACGTTAATAAGAAGAAATGTGTATATTTGATTAAAATGTGAAGAATATGCAGTGCTTTTATACATTTGATTACTTTACACAACGTATGTAGTATTTCTTATTAGTCTTATTAGTTCTACTGTCGTTTTTTTTTTGTCAATTTGCTCCTTGTTTAATTGCTGTCTTCAGTGAGCTTTATTTTTCTTTTTTATTTAGGCTTATATTCGTTTTTTTTTTTTTTTTCTCTATATCGTAAAGAACCTTATTTAAAGCAAAAATAACTATTTGGTGATATATATCATTACCATGAAATAAAATTTGTCATATTGTGATAACAGATTTTGGTCATATTGCCTTGCCCTATATTAATATGTACCTTTAGGGTAATAATTTGCATAATTTAGGGCTAAATTTAAGAACTAAAATGTACAAACAAATTTACTCACCCCGTTGTCATTCAAGATGTTCATGTCTTTCTTTCTTTAGTTGTAAAGAAATTATATTTTTCTGAAATGTTTTCCTCAAAAAAAATCTTTACGACTGAAGAAATAAAGACATGAACATCTTGGATGACAAGGGGGTGAGTACATTATCTGTACATTTTTGTTCTGAAAGTGAACTAATTCTATAAATAAGTTACACATTTTATCTTTTGCATCTTAGGCTAACACCCCAGTGACAGCTTTGTACCTTTTTTCTGAGAGTGTAGGAGCTGCTTAGACTGAAAAAAACATTAAAGATTATTAAACACGTTCACATTAGTATCTAAGCTAATCATATGGGTTGTGTGTGTATGTATGTTGATAAGAACAGGAGGGATCTCTCATGTTATCTGCTGTACACCCGGCTCATGTTTTTGGGATTATTTTCATGTTTTTCCAGCTTGTGCACGTATCTACTCCAAAGGGACCAATTAGAGTGCTGTTTGTGATACCGCACTGGTCATACTAGCTCAATCGCATCTGTATGTGAACTAAAGTATGTGATACATGTCTCAGTGCCTGTAAATCAGTTATGGTGTGTATGTGTGAGTGTGATTTTTTTCTTTCAGCTGCAATGCAGGTTGCAGTCAAGGTTTCTGCAGAGTTATAAGCATGGCGTATTATTTATAATACAAATCCTTTAACAGGTTTCTGTCTCTCGAAGTTGTGTATTTCCAGTCTCCCTTCTCTCTCTTCTATTTTCCATTATCAGATGCAGATGTTTCATTGACACGTTTTGTTTAGACTGCCGATATGACTAGAACATACCGGTGATATTTTTCCTCACAACATGCTGTGAAATGTTACTTTATATTGCCAATTAAATAACAAACACTTAATCATTCAGTTTAGCAGTGCTTTAATTAGTTGTGAATTCTGTAACTTTGTAATTAAGTTAACACAAATGCACCTGTTCTGAGTCAGTAATTAGACAGAATATGTTTACAGAAATTATCAATCTGACCCAATTTCAGTACAGTATTTCTGAGTCTTCTGATTGGTCACAAGGTCTGAATGCATACAGTGTATGCATTATAATGGAATCAACCCTCAGGAGGCAAATGATTGGCCTGTGTAAATGGATCTGAGCATGGACTCAGGGTGTGGGTGTGCTTTACAGACACTGTCACTTCTGAAAGCAAAAGCCCTAATGGTTTGATATTTATATTGCATAATGTGTTCCATTATATACACTTACATTCATGCGTCTGGCAGATGCTTCTATCGAAAGCGACTTCCAGTGCATTCGAGGTATACATTTTTATCAGTTTAAGCATTCCTGGTAATCGAAGCCACGACCTTAGCATACCTCATGTCATTCAGTTTGAGCTATAGGAACGCTATACTAAGAAAAATAAAGTTTTCTAACACCTCCGCATATAAAACATAGATTGACTGACTCTGAATTGTAACTGAGCCGAAATAAAATGACTGAACTGCACATCAGTTGAATTCTAATGTGCCAAATTGTGTTGTTTGGCACCCACATAAAGCCTACAGTGAACGGATTACAAATCTAAATCTAAATACTATTATTAATAATAAATGTAACTAGTTCTTTTGAAGAACATTGATGTCTTTCATCATACTGATGTTGCCGTCATTTTGTAAAAGCAATAACCCATATGTGTGCACAGAGACCACTCATCTATCTGACATTTATTAAAGCACATGCAACGGTGAATTTTTCTTGCTGTAATGCACACTACTACAGAGACAGTAATTATTTGTAATGGCATTTAGTAGCTGTTTGCCCAATGAAATTAAGCAGTTCCCATTGTGCCTTTCTGTGTGTGTGTCGTGTTATTCCAGTTTGTGTGTATGTTAAAAATGTACGCGAGCCAGTTTTAGCAAACTCACTCTGCTAAAATTACAGACTGAGGAAATGAAACACAATCCCAGACTGCAGACCAACAGTCTGAGAGAAAGAAAGGAACAGAGAGTAAAAGAGAACTTGGTGGGAGTTACAGAGGGGGAATAGAATTGATGTCAAGCACTGAAAATGTTAATTTTGTCCACTCCATTCAAGCCTGTGTTCAATACATATTTCTTATTAACAACTGGGAGGAAACATCTGAGCTTGTACAACATCCCAGCCAGGCTTTAGAGGGATTTTGAATACTTGGTCAGACTTGGAGACCAACTTAAACCAGCTAAGACCAAGTTTTCCAGCAGCAAATACACAAAAACAAAACAATTTGTATTCTTAGATAGATAGACTGATCATTCTTACATTACATGCTTCAGTCCAAAAGAAATTAAGATTTTTGAGGAAAACATTTCAATATGAATTTTTCTCCATATGGTGGACTTCAATAGGAAACATCGTGTTGGAGGTCCAAATTGCAGTTTCAATGCAGCTTCAAAGGCCTCTACATGATCCCAGCCGAGGAATGATGGTCTTATGTAGCGAAACAATGACTAATTTTCAAAAAATAAAAAAATAAATGATATACTTTTTAACCACAAATGCTCATCTTGCACTAGCTCAACTTTTCGCATTACGTAGTCACAATGGAAAGGTCACACATGACGTAGGCAGAAGTACCGACCCAGCGTTTAGAAAGAGAGCGTGCAAAGAAAGTCAAACGCCCCTTTACAAAACAATGTCAGATGAGTTTGAACAGAAATACACAAATGAAGAACTAAAAACATGTGATTTTTCAAACATGATTACGTAACGTCTGAAGTCGCAGAGCTAGTGCATTTGCAGAGTACAGCGTTTGAGGTTAAAAACTACAAAAAAAAATCGATTTTTTTAAAGAATGACTCATCGTTTCGCTAGGTAAGTCTCTTATTCCTCGGCTGGGATTGTGTAGAGCAATTTGAAGCTGTAATTTGGACCTTTAACCCATTGATCCCCACTGAAGTCCACTATATGGAGAAAAATGTTTTCCTCAAAAACCTTAATTTCTTTTCGACTGAAGAAAGAAAGACATGAACATCTTGGAAGACATGGGGGTGAGTAAATGATCAGGAAAGTTTAATTCAGGAGTTCACAGGTGAGTGACAACCTAGTGCCAGAGTCCAGATTGAGACAGGACTAACTCCATATATAAGACTGCAAAATGGCCCATTTTCATTCTCCACTTATACTCGCATATCCTTTCTGATTAGAGAAAAACAGCTGTACAGGTCAGACGCTATTTAATTCCTCATACATCATCTCACCGCAGCTGACAGGAAGCAGACAAACCAATTTCGCTCTACTTCTAATGCAGTGATATGTGTGTGTATGTGTGTGCATATATGATTACGAAACGCATACATGTTCTCACCCATTTCCATTGTTCTCTGTGTTTCTATTTTATTCAGAATGAATCAATACTGATTTAAGTAATCACGCTCACTCTTTTTCAAAAGAGCATGCAGGGTTCAAATGCACTTTTCCCATGTGATTTGGATTTTTCTCTTTCCGTTTGTTTCAATATTTATAAAGCTGTTTGTAAAATACAACTGTATGCAAATGTGCCTTAATTGCTGTTGAAACATACACACATTCACAAATGGTGGGTGGAATAATTGACAGTGTTGGCTTACAGATATTTGAGTAGAATGGGGATAGATAGATAGATAGATAGATAGATAGATAGATAGATGAGAAGTGGGAATATTAAAGCATCCTTTTTTAGCAGAAGTCTTGGCTTGGTTCTGCTGCGTGAGGGTTCCTCTGGCATGTGACGCGGGCCGCCCCTGCAATGGCATAACCCACGCAAGGCTATAAATACATCCAGCACGGGTGCGCTGCTATAAAGCTGCTCAGCCCACTGAGCACCTCTGAGCCTTTGAATCTCTCCTGACGCTCCATCGGACCAGAACTTTAGGCCTCAAAGCAAGAAAGACTTTTTCTTAGTCATGCTGCCAAAATGCAAAGGCTACAGTATTTAGTTTCTTTTCCGTGCAGAGGAGGGAAGAGAATAAACCCACCTTGGCTCTGATTTGACAGATGCACTATGTAAACTGTCACTGCACTCTGTCGTCTTGATTGTGCTGTGTGTGCTAGGCGTTTGATGTCACTGTTCTTTTGTACCTGATGTTCTGCAGAGTCTTTTTCATTTCTGAAAGCCTACGATGTAATCTTAAAATGGTTTATGCAAATCTGTTTTTCTGTTTTCCCTTCTTAATATTTAGTAAATTACATTGTGAAGAATCATTACAACACGCGTCTGAATGCAGCATTTGACTGCTTAAAGGAGATGCAAGTGTTAATTGTTTTTAATCCACTCAGCACCAGCATACAGTAAAGGTGACCTGCTCATTACCCAGAATGCACTACAGCCACATATCAAGGCCACCTACCCTGTAGAAGTAGGACGCTGGATAGCCCTGCACGTACTTGCTACTTCCTTTGGGAGAAGAAGGAGTGGATGCTCTGTAAGTACCTCTGCAGGAGCGGAAACAACAACTCTTCTCACCTTGTTTCCCAAGGGGTCGACACAGGAGAACAAACAGCGCAAAGTCTATCTGACCTGAATTCAGTTTTGCAGTTTCTATTACAACAGTGTATATGGGCCGAACTTAAGAAGGACCCAGGTTAAAGGAATGGTTCAACCAAAAATACAAATATTTGCTGAAACTTTACTCACCTTCAGGCAATCCAAAATGTAGATGAGTTTGTTTCTACATTGGAACAGATTTGGAGAAATTACATTATTGGTAAGCATTAGATCACTCACCAGTGGATCCTTTGGATTGAATGGGTGCCGTTAGAATCGAATGGGTGCCGTTAGAGCCCAAACAGCTCATCAGTTAATGTCTTGTAAAGTAAAAAGCTGTGTGTTCATAAGAAACAAATGCATCATTAAAGGGATAGTTCACCCCAAAATGAAAATTGCCTCATGATTTATCCACCCTCAAGCCATCCTAGGTGTATATGACTCTTCTTTCCGACGAATACAATTGGAGTTATATTGAACAATGTTCTGGCTCTTCCAAGCTTTATAATAGCAGTGAATGGTTGTTGAGATTTTGAAGTCCAAAAAAGTGTATCCATCCATCATAAAAAGTACTCCACACAGCTCCAAGGGGTTAATAAAGGCCTTCAGAAGTGAATTGAAGCATTTGTGTGAGAAAAATATCCATATTTAAATCTTTATAAACCGTAATCTCTAGCTTCCGCTAACTGTCATACATGCGTTCACAAGAGAGTGGCGTTCCAGCGAATGACGTAGGAAGGATTTGTAAAGAAAAATGTCACAGGATTTCAATATAAACCAAAAGAAGACTGGTTTTCCTTTGTTGTAAACAAAACTTGGTTCTCGCAAGACTAGAATATTCTCACTGGAGCTTACACTACGTCTACGTCTACATTCTACAGCATTCGCTGGAACGCCACTCTCTTATGAACCCGTGTATGACAGTGAGCGGAAGCTAAAGATTATGGTTTCTAAAGTTTAATATGGATATTTTTCTTACACAAACACATCGATTCACTTCATGAGGCCTTTATTAACCCCCGGAACTGTGTGGAGCACTTTTTATGACGGATGGATACACTTTATTGGACTTCAAAAAATCAACACACTTGACATTTTTTTTATATAACTCCGATTGTATTCGTCTGAAAGAATAAAGTCATATACACCTAGGATGGCTTGAGGGAAAGTAAATTGTGGGTTAATTTTCATTTTTGTGAACTATCCCTTTAAAGGATTTTAACTTTAAACCATAAACCATTTAAACCATTTGGTGAGTTCAATATGCGTAATTCTTCATCCAGTGAAAAAGTCTTTCCCCTGTTGTCTTCTCACACTAAAATCCACAGTCATATTTGTATAAACTGTTTTGGAGTGTTTTGCTTGTGAACAATTCTTAATCTGTGCATATTTCACTTCTGATTTAGAAGAGATGACTTTTGTATGGATAAAGCAATATTATGGATAGAGGACTCGTATTTTAGCCAGAAGCAACAACTTGAAGTTAAAAACATCTTAAAGATGGATTCTGTCTTACAAACATGCTGCTGTTTGCTTCACAAGATTTTAAGTGATTGATTGGAGTGGTGTGGATCACTTGTGGATTATTTTGATGTTTTTTTTATCAGCTGTTTGTACTCTCATTCTGACGGCACCCATTCACTCCAGAGGACCCAATGATGATTGACATAATGCTAAATTTTCCCAACTCTGTTTCAATGAAGAAACAAACCCATACACATCTTGAATAACCTGAGGGTGAGTGCATTTTCAGTAAATTTAGATTTTTAGGTAAACTATTCCTTTTACACAAATTAATGATTCATGGATCCCCTCAGCAGCATTCCGGATTCAACATTAATGGAGTAGTTCACTTCCAGAACAAAAATTTACAGATAATGCACTTACCCCCTTGTCATCCTAGATGTTCATGTCTTTCCTTCTTCAGTTGTAAAGAAATTATGTTTTCTGAGGAAAAGATATTTGGATTTCTCTGTATATAATGAACTTCTATGGTGCCCCCAAGTTTGAACTTCGAAATGCAGTTTGAATGCAGGCTCAAAGGGCTCTAAACAATCCTAGCTGAGGAAGAAGGGTCTTATCTAACAATTGGTTATTTTCTAAAAATGTTTAACCTCAAATGCTCTTCTTGTCTAGCTCTGTGTCAACTCTGTGTATTCCAGTTTAAGACAGTTAGGGTATGTCGAAAAACTCCCTTCTCATTTTCTCCTCCAACTTTAAAATTGCCCTACATTGCTGCAGAAGTACCGATGCAGTGTTTACAAAGTGAACATGCAAAGAGGGTCAAACGGCCTTTACAAAAAAAAAAAAAAAGATAAAACAGCGATGTAGGATGAATTTGAAGTTGGGAGAAGAAAACGAGACAGGAGTTTTTCGACATACCCTAACTGTCTTGAACTGGAATACACAGAGTTGACACAGAACTAGACAAGAAGAGCATTTGAGGTTAAAAATATATATAAATTGTACAATTTCTAGAAAATAACCAATCGTTTTGCTAGATAAGACCCTTCTTCCTCGGCTGGGTTTGTTTAGAGCACTTTGAAGCTGCATTTAAACTGCATTTTGGAAGTTCAAACTCGGGGACACCAGAGAAGTCCACTATATGGAGACAAATCCTGAAAGACATGAACATCTTGGATGACAAGGGGGTGAGTACATTATCTGTAAATTTTCGTTCTGGAAGTGAACTACTCCTTTAAGACAAATTCACATATGTCTGTATGCCTATGTGCAATAAGTATAACCATCAGATTTCAGTATGCAGCATGCAAACAGCTGTATTTTGAGCAAAATCATAATTTAAATGAGCAGGTCCTTTAAAAAAAAGGCCTTTGTTTACAGAGTCAACAGCAGCAATTTTCCTTCTATTCAGTAGAACAACAAAGACACACTTAACACTTAACAATATGAATCAAAGCAAACGACTCTCACAGAACGACAGGTCCTGAAGTTCACAACACCACTCTAAAGTGAAAAAAAAAACTGCAGAAAGTATTCCCGCAGCCAGCTTTTGATAAACAGAGCTCGCTTCTGCTTACCATACTGCTCTGTATCACATAGCAAACACAAGCACTGAAGCACAGCGTGACTTACGAAAGTCAGCATGTGCTTTCTCATTCTCAAAACGAGACCTCACCCTGTGAAGAACACAAAATACACTCAGACAGAAATAGAGATAGCAAAAAAGAAATGCAACTTTGGAACAAGAGCCAGATATAAACATGGACAAAGGATTCTTGCATACAAACAGTGAAGTATGGCATTAGTCAGAGCTCTCCAGGGAGCGAAGAGGACCTGTTTGTACTTTTCAAAAGGTAAATGGCCGTACGTGACTAATACAAAACTATGGCAGAGATGCTTTTTAATGATGGTCTTTCAGCTGAGGTGTGTGTCAAGCGGATGCCAGTGCTCAGTTTGGGGGAGGATGTATGGAATTAGCAAAGCTGCACAAACTTTCCAAAAAGCACCTGAACATCATTGTCTGCTACTGAATGGAGAGTACAGATGACTGGAAAACAACTGGAACTGGAACAATCCACCACTCAACTCAACACATGGTGACTGTTTCAATGTTTATATGTCAAAAAGCACTAATTAAGTTGCTAAGACTTACTTTTACAGTATTTGTCTTTCGAATTACACGTATTGCTAAAGTTACTTAGGCTCAAAACATACTTTATAATGGTATGTAAATGCAAATGCTTCGAATTGTGATTTTATGTGTTCACATTGTTTTAAATGCACAAGCACATGCTGCATTTTCTGCATTACCACAAGAGGCACAGTATTGGGTATTGACATGAACATAATTGTCCTAAACTTTCAGGTAAAATACTGTCATGGAGAGGATACGGCTGATGTTAATTGCACTACAAATACACTACCATATAAAAGTTTGGGGTATCACAGTTTCCACAAAAATATTAAGCAGCACAACTGTTTTTAACATTGATAATAAGAAATGTTTCTTGAGCAGCAAAGCAGCATATTAAAATGATTTCTGAGGAATCATGTGACATTGAAGACAGGAGTAATGACTGATGAAAATTCTGATTTTGCATCAGCAAACAGTTGAAGTCAAAAGTTTACACCTTGCAAAATGTTAATTATTGTACCAAAATAAGAGGCATCATACAAAATGCATGCTATTTTTTATTTAGTATTGACCTGAATAAGATATTTCACATAAAAGACATTTACATATAGTCCACAAGAGAAAATAATAGTTGAATTTATTAAAATGAACCTGTTCAAAAGTTTACACACACTTGATTCTTAATACTGTGTTTTTTTGTTTTGTTTTGCTTAGTGATAGTTGTTCATGAATCCCTTGTTTGTCCTGAACAGTTAAACTGCCTGCTGTTCTCCAGAAAAATCCTTCATGTCCCACAAATTCTTTTTCATTTTTGTGTATTTGAACCCTTTCCAACAATAACTGTATGATTTTATGATGAGAGCCATCTTTTCATGCAATGACAATTGAGGGGAAAATGTACACATCTTCATTCTGTTCAAAAGTTTACACCCCCGGCTCTTAATGGATCGCTTCCTTCTGGAGCATCAGTGAGTGTTCGTACCTTCTGTAATAGTTGCATATGAGTCCCTCAGTTGTCCTCAGTGTGAAAGGATGGATTTCAAAATCAAACAGTCATTGTTGGAAAGGGTTCAAAGACACACAAATGCTGTAAAACCAAAGAGTGGGACCTGAAGGATTTTTCTGAAGAACAGCGGGCATTTTAACTGTTCAGGACAAACAAGGGTTAGTTATCACTAAAAAACACAGCTGTGGATCATTTAGGTAACAACACAGTATTAAGAATAAAGTGGATGTAAACCTTTGAACAGGGTCATTTTTATAAATTCAACTATTATTTTCTCTTGTGGACTACATATAAATGACTTTTATGTGAAATATTGAAATATGTGAAACATTTTAAACACACTTTTAAATTAATTAAGCTTAAGGTAATTCTATCGCTCCCTTTTTCTCCTCGGAGTAAACAAACAGACTTTTTTGCCACAGAAGAAGGGAGAGAGAAAGAATCAGACAGACAGACAGACAGACAGTGAGGGAGATGTTTTTGAGTGATTGTGCGCAGGTGTTGTGCTCTAAATCTTCAAGATGCTGCCAGCCTTGCACTGAACACAAATGTACTTTTTTTGCTTTCTCCACACGGTGCGACCTCTTCTTGCTACACCACAGACAAAACTGCCTACAGCTGTGCTTGCTCTCCCCCTCACACACACCAGCTTTATGCAGTAGAAATAATAATATTTGCTTATATATTTGCCAGAGGTCTTCCTGTCAAGAGTCTGTCGGTTTATAGTTATTTTTAGACGGGCAGGTCCAAGGCTATTGCTGCACACAAATGCTGCCTTTTGTTTTTTGAGCAGACCTCAGGAAACTTCCTCTAAAGGTGCAGTCACACTTGTTCGGGGGTGAAATCCAGTCATTTCAATGGGAATCTGTGCCATCTGGAGTTAAGCGTACAGGCAAAAAAGTTTCCAAATATATTTGAAGGCGACTTATATGTGCACTGTAAAATGTCATTAATGTGACCCCACCTGCATACAAAATACACAAATATGTGACCCTGGACCACAAAACCAGTCAATAAGGGTCAATTGAAATTGGGATGTATACATAAACTGGAAATAAACTTTCCAATGATGATTTGTTAGGATAGGACAATATTTGGCCGAAATACAACTATTTGAAAATCTGGAATCTGAGGGTGCAAAAAATCTAAATATTAAGAAAATCACCTTTTCATTTGTCCAAATGAAGTTCTTAGCAATGCATATTACTAATCAAAAAATAAGTTTTGAAATATTTACGGAAAGAAAATTTACAAAATATCTTCATGGAACATTATCTTTAATGTTCCATTAACAATATCCTAATGATTTTGACCCATACAGTGTATTGTTGGCTATTGCTACAAATATACTCATGCTACTTACGACTAGTTTTGTGGTCCAGGGTCACATATGTGCATTTTCATAATTTTTCCAAAAAAATCATCATCAAATCTTTGACATTCACAATTTTTCCTCATTTTAAGTAACTTTGAATGAACCCTTTTCACATTTCCAAGGTTCTCAGAAGTGGAAGTTATCATAGCTCTGTCAGCTTCTGTAGAGGTGAATGTAAACAACATTTATAATATGAGTTGTCCCATTTGCTTCAGTATGAAAAGAAAAAAAGTCCACAACAGTGTTTTTAGGATTTTACAAAAGATAGATTTTTTTGGTCAGAAGAGAAAAAGATTTAATCCACATTAGGGTGTCCGTACGTTCTCTTTTTCAAGGACATGTAGTAGCCTAGACAGTAGCTGCTTTTCCATTATCCTTCAAATAGCACAAATTGAAATTGCGAATGAAAAATATGCCTAATGGAAACACGTAAATCGCACAAAAACTCCCATATATCACAAAAAAGTTTTTACGCTCTGATGAGGTGGTTTTACAGGCAATTCGAAAAAGGAGTATTTAGTAATTTTTTTTGTTGTTCACATTTACAGGTCACATTTGATTAAATATAGCCAAAATCCCACCAAAATCCATTGCCATGACTTATCGCGAGAGGAAAAAAATGTTTTAGTCGCATAACATTGGTTAATGGAAACGCCGTAAATGAAATATCGCCAACGTTTTGCGCAAATATGTAATGGAAACACACCTAGTGTTGCCAAGTCCTCAGTTTTTATGCGGAATTGGGCTACTTTAACACTCTTGTTTCATGTCTGCGGGTTAAAGCGAGCCCAATAATGTGATATTTAGCTCATGGAATGCGAATTTTACCAGGGGAACCCCACCAAAAAAAAAAAAGTAGATTTTACCCCCCAGAACACGACTGTACTAGTTTTGACTAGCAAGTGGGTGGATTTGCTGGCAACCCTGAGCCTGGATTTTTTAAATTGCCTAAAATGTCTGGGTTTTGGCTTTGTTTTCCTACTGTTTTCATTAGGGATGCGGCAAAATGAAAATTCTGCACTGGAACTGAAAACCAAAACCGAAAATGGTTGTTAATAATTCTTTATTATTTTATTTCAGTAACACGAAATAATTTAGTACACATTTTTAATAATAAAGTTGCGCTATTGCAAAAACAAAAGTATACACACATAGAAATTTCCTGTTGGGGTATTATTTTAGCAGATTTCGTTTTTTCTGTGAGCAACTCAACGGAACGGACATTCATGGAGCAGAACATTGGCTAGTGGATGAGTGAAACCTACGTGCTAAAAACTGCCGAGCGGTGCCATATATTTTTGGCTCACATTTTCAGCCAAAAATGCTATTTTCGGTACATAATTTTCGCCGGTTGAAATTTTGGTACAACCTTAGTTTTCATACTTGCTGAAGGTAATGACTGAAGGTCAAAATAACACAAATACATGTACATATATTGTATTAGGAATGTGCAAAGCATACCAATAGTAAAACAAAGCCAAAACTCCGAAATTGACGTATGGCCACCTAAATTACCTTCTGTAAGGTCTACTGTTCAGAATTATTACCATAATCTTTTTTTTTTTTAAGATCTGTTCAACACAAGGGCAATAATGCATGTGCAGCCGTATTGCGCATAGTGAAACCAAGGCCCAGCTGTCATCTGTAATGCTTTAAAACTGGGCCTGACGGAGACTTATTTGAGTAGAACAGTAGCATTGATTAATGGCAGGAGGAAATTCTGCACTAATGTTCTGCAAATGTTCCAACAACCTCCTCTCTTATGTCCTCCAAACGTTTAAGTGACATTGAAGCAAGGCAATAGTGAAAAAGATAAAGAGAACGATTCAGACTTAAGGATGATAAATCAATGTGTGGGCCTGTAGGGCTACTTTGAATCCCTTTAAATACTCACCCTATTTTTCTTTCCTTCTTCCTATTTTTCTGTCTGTTCTTCCCTCATCTTATGTCTTCCTTTTTCCCCTTCCTTGCTTCCATCTTTTTTTCCCTTTCCTGTCAAGTATAATCACTGTTATCAAACATGAGCAGTTTGTAATCATCAATCTGCCCATCTCTATTAGGACACATCTGTCATATGAGCCATATAGCTCAGAATTCTGTCAGTGTTTTGCAGACACCAGTTTAGTTTTTGAGCTTGTAAAGGTGTATATGTGCATTCAGCAGGCTTGACAGAGGATAATAAATCTTTGAACATTAAGATAAAAAACTGACATCTGAGATTAGCCAAAGGCGGAAAAGCTTTTAAAAAATGTCTCTCCAGAGGCTACAAACAGTCAATGAATTCAGCCATTTCATGACGAAATAATAATAACACTCCTAATAAGGATGTGTGCCTGGAATAACATTAAGGGAATATTACAGTGTGGCCTTGCCATTTTTCAACATATTCAAATAATGAAGAAAAACAGCTTTCGCCTGTATATATGATTTATTTTTTTGTCTTTCTAAAGTTTTCTACTAGCAGCCAAAATTTTTTTGCCATAACAAATATCATGACTAAAAAAATAGACAGACCTCGTGCTGCCTGAATCCCCGGAACTATATTGTCAGATAAGGTAAGAGGACTTTAAATCAGGCGTTTAGTTGGACACTAAAGCTGTCTATTGGTTCGCATCAGATAAAGTGCCATCTCAAAGCCTGGAGGCACACATATATTCTGTACAGTGGAGATCAAAATTAGAGAACAAACAATAATTTCCTAAATTTCAAGGTCACTGCTTAGTCCTATCTGAAGTCATCCTAACAGGAGTAGGAGGTTTTTAAGCATATTTCACAAATTAATTATATTCTGAAGCACTAAATGAGAAATTTTAACTGATTAAAATTAGAGAACAAGTACAGATACCACCAAGTTATTGATGTTAATCTGGCACCTAGTACTAACTTCCTCAATTCTATGACAAACCCTATTTAATTGGCAGCATTCCTCCATTTTCACTGAGATTGCAAAACAATGGGCCGCTCTATGATGACTAAACCCTGCGAAAGGAGGTTGTCCAGATGAAGGTCAAAGGGATGACCCTTTTAGCCATTGCATAAGAAGTTGGTCGTTCCAAATCTGTGATTTCTCAAATATTGCAGGTTTACAATGACACTAATTCATTCAAGGCCCCCAAAAAAGGCTGGTCGTCCATGTAAGACAAATGGATGAGAAGACAGAATAATGCAGAGACTCTCAATGGGGAATCGGTTCAACACTGCAGCTGGAATTGTTTGCCAGTTCAGTGCTGAGGATCTGATTCAGGATGATTAAGAGAAGTCAGATTGAAAGTACACTCTGCTCACCTTTGCTGAGAGGCATGCTATGTGGAGAGAGGAGAACTGGTCCAAAGACTGGGTAAAGGAAGTGAAAAAGAATGTAAAATGTACAGTCAATAACTGTAAACTGACATTCCCAGAATTTCATGAGTCGCATTTTTTAAATCTGATGTTTTGTGTTGTTGGAATAACTGTTTCTTCTTAGTTTTTTCAGTTTTCAGTTTTGTACATTAGGGTTGTATGTCACATCTAATGTTGTTAAATGAATGTTTATCACATTATTTCAGTTTCATGGACACTGTGAAAATGAAAAATTTTGTCATTAATCACTTACCACCATGTCGTTCCAAACCCGTAAAAGGTTTGATCGTCTTCAGAACACAATTTAAGATATTTTGGATGAAATCCGGTAGCTTTTTAACTGTCCCATTGACTGCCAAGTACATTACACTGTCAAGGCCCAGAAATATATGAAATACGTTGTCAAAATAGTCCATCTGCCATCAGTGGTTCAACCATAATTTTACGAAGCTACAAGAATACTTTTTGTACGCAAAGAAAACAAAAATGACGACTTTAGTCAACAATTCGTCTCCTCTATGTCACCGTAGCGCCATTTTGGAAAGTATCCACTGGATGTAAACAACGTACGCTGTTCTGTATCAGCCACAACACACGGATGCGCTGTTTTCGTTCGAATAATAGCGTAAATACACGTAGAAAACGTGTATTGTGGCTGATACATACAAATTATTGACTAAAGTCGTCATTTTTGTTTTCTTTGCGTACAAAAAGTATTCTCGTAGCTTCGTAAAATTATAGTTGAACCACTGATGGTAGATGGACTATTTTGACAACGTATTTCATATGTTTCTGGGCCTTGACAGTGTAATGTACTTGACAGTCAATGGGACAGTCAAAAAGCTACCGGATTTCATCCAAAATATCTTAAATTGTGTTCCAAAGATGATCGAACCTTTTACGGGTTTGGAACGACATGGGGGTAAGTGATTAATGACAAAATTTAATTTTTGGGTGAAGTAACCCTTTAAATTACAGTATTTAAATGTAACTTTAAGTTAAAACCATAAAACCGAAAATGTTGCTTCCGTATTTTTTACGGTAAAACTCTGGCAAACACAGATGCTCTTTTTTTACTGTAAATTTTACTGATTTTTTTTTTTACAGTGTAATTTTGATCACTGTTTTTTTTCAAAAATAAAGGTTTTTGTCTTTTCTATGTTAGCAGAACAGAGGTATACCTATACAGCTAATATTCCTTTAAATTTTGAGCAATGACAATATTTTAGAAAAAGATCAAGTATTTATAGATTTCTCTAATTTTGAAAGCCGCTGAATATTTTTTATCATGGCACGAAATTTTCTTCTCGTTTTAAACCACTTTTTCCACATTTTGTATTTAAACTGATCTGCACACATTTAACAGAGCTTTTAACAAATGTCTACGGTTTTCTATAAAATGTATTGAAATTACTACAGAACATTCTAACAGCAATAAGAGATCTTCCAACTGAGCACCTCCCTAAGTGTCACCAAAAGTGAGACTATCATTAATTTTAGCTAAACTGAAGCTAGGTAACCACACACACTCACAACACATCTAATGACTACAGCACCACACTAAACGACCTCAGGAGTCAGTAATCTCTGCTAATTGTACATGCTGATATTGACACTGAATCAGATTATTAACCATTTGCCATACCCAATTAGCCGGTCAATTGAATGCTGAGCTAATTAACGAGCTGAATCATAATGCCAGATTAGCTCATAAAGCCAGAGTAAAGTCAACGCATTTTGTGTTCCCTAAATACAGCCTTTTCACTTGCCTTTTAAGTCATCATGAAATCCCATTCATAACCATTTTACTTTAGTAATCTGATGTTTTCAGTTAGGAATAAAATGTAGGACAGGACTTGATTTTATCCATCAAGAACTGATCAAATCAAGCAAAAATCTATTTGCTTTAGATTCAGAGCAAGTTACAATAAAATAAAAAAAGAATTTATTTGAAATTACATGGACCAATGAATTCTGCACAATAAGACAAGGAACATGTATTACGAAACTAAGCATGGTCAGCTATGATTTCATGTTGATTTTAGGTAAAAGAGTTCTTCAAGCCTTTTGACTTCAAGGGGGTTAAACAGGAACACAAAGAGACTCAATGGAGTCGAGGCCTCATTGTCCTGCTATAAATTACCTACTGACAAAAAGAGGCCATGGAGAGAAGGGACACAGGAAATCCGCATCTCAGAAGCTCTCAATCTCATTAAAGTGTTAAGCACTAATCATGAACGCCGGCCAAGAATGCTTTAGAGCTGGAGGAGTGATGGATGTCAGAAAATGTCACTGTGTTTCAAACCATAGCAAGCTGCCTTGACAGCGTTTTCAGGCTTAATAGACATGCTCACATTAAAGTAAAGTAATAAATAATACAATTGTGTGCATATTAACATTACTAAAAAGCATATATAGTGTACTAAACAGCATGTACTAAATAGTAATATATTTGATATACTATACAAAATACATACATTATTTGTTTTTATATTTTATAAACATGCATTTTATAGTTTTCACATATTTGTGTACGCTTCTTTCGGGGCGTCACTGATAGGCAGCGTTGGCAACATTGCCTACTTTCTATTATTCCAAAAACAGTAGCCAGAGGAAGTACAAGAAAGGCTGGTTGCTAGGCAATATGACGATGCCTTTTAAAACATGGTTGACATGGCAAGGTCAAGGACTCCTCCCTCAGACTTTCCCCTTGTTCTCAGTACAAAGACTAAGTGAAACAAAACCAGCCTTAACCTGCACATAGCTCCCACAGCAATACTAGGATTTTAGTATCACTGTGCAGTAGAACCACTAACTGCCAGTTTTATGACTCTAGATTAAAATTAAATGAAATTGGAGGTGTATAATTTGATGTCTTTGAGAACTTTTTAAGGGGTCATCAGATGCCCATTTTCCACAAGTTGATATGATTCTTTAGGGTCTTAATGAAAAGTCTATAATATACTTTGGTTAAAAATTCTCAATAGTAGTGTACAAAAAACACCCTTTTTACCTTGTCAAAATCAGCTTCGCAAAAAAAAATCAACTGATTCTATTGCATGTTCCTTTAAATGCAAATGCATTCCATTCACAAACAAAAGTCATCCACTGCGTCTTCAGTGGTTTAGTCAGGAATAAATGAGGACTACTACGTTTATTATTACATCCATCGTAGGAGCGGCCTCTGTTGGTGTTACGTCAAGAAGCTAAAATGGCTTGATTATTTTTGCAGATTGAATAAAAACCACTGGGTGGATTTTTATTATTATAGGGTAGATGTATACACACATTTATGTTCAAACAACATGCAAAAGTGAACTTTGAATCCGATGACCCCACTTTAAAACTATAATTCAACAACTGATTGTGATTTGTTTGATTTGATTTCCAAAGTTTTCAAAGTTGTGTTTAATGTTTCAAGTTTTGTTTTTTTGAGTGACATAGGGCTGTCTATCCTGGCCAGAGTAGTGATGCGCGATTAATCACATCCAAAATAAAAGTTTATGTTTACATTCTATTTGTCTGTGTACTGTGTGTGTTTATTATGTATATATATAAATACACACACATGCATGTATATATTAAGGACAAATATTTTAGATTTATGTCTAAAATATTTATATTTATTTATAATGTAAATTGTATACAGATATAAATATATTTACATAAATATGTATGTGTGTGTAGTTATATGTACGTAATAAATATACAGAGTAAACACAAATATAGTATGTAGACATAAACTTTTATTTTGGATGCGATTAATCGCGATTAATCGTTTGACAGCCCCAATAAAAAGCTAATAAAATAAATAAAAATGAACTGGATTGGTTGCTCTAACACAGTGGTTCTCAATCCTGGTCCTGGGGGACCACTGCTCTGCACATTTTGCATGTCTCCCCTAATTAACACACCTGATTGAGATCATCATCTCATTAGTTCAGTTCATGGATCTCTCTCCTAATTAGCTGATGATCTCAATCAGGTGTGTTAAAAAATGTGCAGACCAGGGGTCCCCCAGGACCAGGATTGAGAACCACTGCTTTAACAATTGCTGAAACATTAGAGAGAAGAATTATATGTACTATAGCATTTTTATTTGTATATGTACATAAGTGGCATATGTTTTCCAAATATCATTTTTCTTTTTTTTTATTATTATTATTTAAACGGCACATTTCTCAATATGAATCAATTTGAAATCAGTCAAAAGTCTCTCTTTACCAACTTTCAGCTTGGCACAGCAATACGGGGTTCTGGCATGAAACTCTACACTGTAGTCTGATGGGTCTAACTCAATCTGACAACATGACATCATAATCACATGGCACAGCCGATTGGTTCTCTCCTGTATCAGTAATCAGCCAATGAGCTCACTACTCAACATTCAAATATATGACTAGTGCTAGATGTAGCAGTTTGCAGCATGCAGAAACCCTCCACCTTCCCCAGCTCCACCTGTATATATGAGGTAATTCATGTATGCTGTGGGGGTTATTCATATATGTTATATGTGCAGCAGCAGTATGTCTTACATGCTTACAGCAGCATGTTGTGGATGTATTGGCAGTAGCAAGTCTCGGTACTTGCTCTGCTGCAGCAGCAGCAGCGTAGCAGATCTATTCCGCCAAGACCAAGTACACTAACATCGTCATGTACATTACCATGCCAATCCCTCTGAGAACTGAGAGATGACAGAAGTACATTTCACATCTAAAATGCACTAAAACTACAGAAAAAACACTTCATATAACTCAACATCAGTAATGGCTCTCATAAAATAAAATACACTAACAACAGGTAGCAGTATACATTTTCTGCTGTAAAATTTCTTTACAAAACAAGACTGATAACTCTATGTTTAGGATTCACTGCAATATATCCACATTTGCATTAAAACAACATTTTTTTTATAGATGGTAATGAAATGGGAACACTAAAACTTGTGTAGGTGTTCAGCTACATCTAATTGTTTTGATAGTATTCCATTTGTTTTAGATCTGGTACAGGTGTCAACATGGTCTTACTGTATGAATGTAGCAAACTGCTGTCTTATTCAGTTTTAAATTATTTTTTTGAACGCAAATTCAACACTTTAAAAAGAAAATGCAAATAGGCCTGTAGATTTGATGGTGGTGTCTGAAAATAATTCATGTAATTTGAAAGATGTAGTCATTCAATGTATTTTGTGCCAAAGCAATGAAAAATGATCCAGTTTAGCCCACATAAAATGACAAAAAAAATGACCTAAGTATTAAGAAACAACTGTAAGCTTACAAAAAACTGTTCTACAGACCTGATGACCTGAATCATGAATCAAAATAGTGATGTTTGATTACTTGCAAACCCAACTGTGCTTGGGCCAAACCTACTAGTTTCTTTTTGGGTCATGTTAGTATGACTATGATTATTAAAGTACTACTGAAGTAGAGTAATGACTCAGATGGAGATGTCAGTTTAACTGTAAAATCTGAATGCACTGAAAAAAAAAGGCTTAGCATTACTTAGCATTTTTCTAGTCAAACATACCTAAAAACTCTCAAATTAAGATATTTAGTCTTGTTTCTCGGTGGGGAAAAGCAAAATTTAGCATTTTGCTTAAAGAAAGCAAAACAGAAGTCAAATGTTTTATGTTTTAAGAACATTTTCTTGTTTTAAAGGAACACTCCACTTTTTTGAAAATAGGCTCATTTTTCAACTCCCTTAGAGTTAAACAGACGAGTTTTACAATTTTTGAATCCATTCAGCCGATCTCCGGGTCTGCTGTTAGCACTTTTAGCATAGCTTAGCATAAATCACTGAAGCTCATTCAAAAATGACCAAAGATTTTTAATATTTTTCCTATTTAAAACGTGACTCTTCTGTAGTTACATTGTTTACAAAGACCATCAGAAAATGAAAAGTTGCGATTTTCCAAGCTGATATAGATAGGAACTATACTCTCATTCCGGCGTAATAATCAAGGAACTTTGTTGCCGTACCATGGGCATTTTCTGTCGGTCTTAGTACACGATGTAACTACAGACCAGTCAAGTTTTAAATAGGAAAAATATTGAAAATATTCTGTCATTTTTGAACGAAATGCTAATTGTCTAATCAGATTCAATGATTTATGATTAGCTATGCTAAAAGTGCTACCGGCAGACACGGAGATCGGCTAAATTAATTCAAAAACGGTAAAACTCATCTGTTTAACTCTAGGGGAGTTGGAAAATGAGCCTATTTTCAAAAAATTGGAGTGTTCCTTTAAGTTAAATGCATCGTAATTCAAGAATTTTTAGATATTTTGACTAGAAGCAAGAAACTAGAAACCTCTTTTTTTTTTTTTTGCAGTGTGCACTTGCGTTTGTCTGCTGCGGATGCCTTGCAACTTGCAAGAGGTGCAAGAAATGCATTACACTATAGTCTGACATTGAGCATTCAAAGATGCACATTAGATATTAACCACCATTCTTGAAATTTATTTAGCATACTATCCAAGTTAAAACTGACAAATGGACAGCTTGTACCATATGTTTTTTTATGCCAACGGCTCTGGTAAAACTTGCCTCCTGGATTGACAAACACGAAAGGCTGAAACAGATCCTAATGACTGTAATTCCCAAAGGGAGCAGTCATACTGACACAACCGTCCACTGCTGACAGGAATATATTGTATGTTATCTGCACATAATGAGACTGTGGCTTAAGGGAAGACCCGAGGCACTGGAATGCAGCACAGACAGGAATCAGCTGCCCGGCAGGGGATGGATCTGTTTCCCTGGCCTTGTGTGCTGGGTCAGCAGGATAGCAGAGGAATCCTGACCTCATCTGCCCTCAGAATCAAACTCAAAGAGTTTTTATGCTTTGCTGGACACAACACAAAGAAAGTTGTAAATGAGAATGATTATACATAAATATCCATGTCTGCATGCAGGTTTGAGTCTCTGTGCATGTAGTGTATAGGCAACTACACGTCCCTGCTTGTTTTTATCCTATACTTTAGCTTTTAGTTCCTATGCTGTAGCTGTAACAGCTGAGTTACATTGAGACTGTAAGACTACAGAACGGTTTACCAGATAACATTTGATTTCCCGTTTCCTCTGTTACAACTTTCATATCAAATACACCCCAAACACACGCACCCACAAAAGCATGGTTGTTTATCTGTTATGGTGGGGAATTTCCCTTGAGTCCTACTGAGCTACTGATATTTTCAACTGCAAAATGCCAAATCTTACCCTCACAGAAACTCTTTTGTATTTTATTTTTTCATTAAGACATTAAGCCCAATGTTTGGTCCCAACAATGATTTCAGGTGTTATTATCCTTATAAAGACATGTGGTTCCCACAACACAGACAAAACGTGACCCACACATTTATTACCGGCTCTCACTGGAGCCATGGGTACTTTGTTAAGGATGAATAATTTAAAAGACTGATGTGTTGATACTGGTCCAAGCCCTTAGGCCGTGTGTCCACCAAACAGTTTTTTTTTCCCCAAGGCTAGCTTATTTTTCCATTGTTTTAAAAGGGAGCACCATGTTTTTCAAAACATTTAGCGCTTGCTGTTATTTTCTCGTCACCGAGAGTTGAAGAATGTTCAACTTTGGGTAAACGCAACGCTCATCACTGTCACTTTTTACCCAGCCGCCCAATCAGCGGAGGAGGGGTGTGAGAAATACCGACCAACTGCCACATCCTGCTTGTACAGGAACACCAACAGATGACAACAAGAAACAAAACAATGGATATCAAATTCATTTAAAACAAGGGCCAGAGCAATTACTTTACATTGTGTTGACATTTTTATATTCAGAAATAAATTGTCTGCGAAATCAGATACTAAACACACTTGTGTGGATATTCTGTATCACAGAAACCAAAGCGTCTCAACTGAGTCGCAGAACCACTCTCAAACACTCACAGCTATGCATTTTCAGCAGAGCACCTGGTATTTTCAGCTGGCTTAAAATGTTTTGGTGGACACACTGTCTTAGTGAAAGACTCAATCAAACAATTGCTACCCAGTCAGTCTGATAGTGATTGGATGCACTTTCTGTTAGTGAGAAGGAAAGAAAGCTCACAAAACTAACAGTAAAAAATCATTACATGAAGTGGCAAGCCAAATGAGGTTACCCACAAACCTACTGGGTATCTCAAGGCCATCTGGATTGCTGTGGCCAGATTCAATAGAAAACCCATTCAATTTAGCCCGACAGCCATTAGACAGGCTGGGCCACATTTCTAAGAGTCAAGGACTCTGAAGGGACAGATTATATGTTGGTACGAGATGCTTTCACTGCCTGATGACATATAGATCGTCAATCTCTATGGGAAATAGTATCTGGAAAAGCAGTGTATGCCACTGCTAATGTTCACAATCAATCACAATAGAACACACACACATACACACACACACATGCATTTATACATACAAATGCATCTTCTTTAAAAGATAACTTAATGAGCTGAAATGACATTTTCTCAACTGTGATTTCAGTTTTCAATAAGAATGAGGCCAGAAATGCTCTACACAAACATGAGAACAAAAAAGTGACATTTCATACTTATTTTTATAAGTGTGAATCAAATTACTTTCTGGATTTGATTTATAAGTGAGTTACAAAATGAAGCAGTTATATACACTACACACACACAAAATTTGGTTCTTCAGTGTTCTTTTGGGTGGTTGAGGTGCTATATAGCACCACTGCCGTATAGAACCCATTAAACCCCTGTACACTCTTAAAAATAAAGGTGTAAACGGGGTTTTTGCAGTGATGCCATAGAACCTTTCAGTGAACAGTTCTTAAAAGAACCATTTTAAAGAACATTTTAAAAAACGTTTTCTGCATTTGAAAGGTTCCATGGATGTTCAAAATTCTTAATGGAACCATCAATGCCAATAAAGAACCTTTTTTTAAGAGTGTATAGTTCTTTAAAGGTTTTCTAACTCTCTCTTAGTCTCCTAGTTTAGTTAGGGAAAGGATTACAAAACAATATGAAAATACAGCGTATTTCCTAAAGGTAACGTTTTCAAACTTCAGAATAGCATAAAAAAAGCATAAAACATAAAAAGAAAAGCATAAAAGTGATTTAAAACAGCTTTTGCCATTGTAGTAAGAAACCATTTATAGGGAACAACATGGGGAAAAATATAAAATTACAATTGTGAGAAATAACGTCAGAATTGTGAGTTTGTTTGTTTTGTTTTTTTTAAAGTTAAAAAGTCAAATTTTGAGAGAAAAAAAGACTGAAATGTTCTCAGAATTGCACAATTCTGACTTAATTGAGAGATATAAACTTGTAGTTCTGAGAAAAAAGTCAAAATTGACTCGCAATTGTAATTTTATCTGAGAAAAGTCTGAATTTTAACTTTATATCTTGCAATTCTGACTTTATTACTTGTAATTGCAAGTTTATACCTCACGATTTTGAGAAAAAAAGTCAGAATTGTAAAGGTGGCAATGACCAACACTGTAAAAAAAAGTTGTTGTAAAAAGTAAGTGTTCATGCTGCCTTAAAATGTTAAGTTTAGTCAACATGAAATGTTAAGCTGTACTATGTGAAACTGTGGATATTCGAGTAAACTTAAAATTTTAAGGCAGCACACACACTTACTTTTTTAAGTTGAAACAACTTTTTTTTTTTTACAGTGAATGGCCATCACAGAAATAAATTACATTTTAAAATAAATGAAAATAGAAAAGAGTTCTTTTAAATGTTAATAACATTTCATCAAACAAATGAAGCCTTTGAAAACAGGTACTTTAAAATCCAAATTTTTAAATGGTGTAACTATGCTAAGCATGGTTAAAACATCTATTTTTACTGCAGCTGCTGAACTGTGCTAAATAGCTGTCATCCGGATCAGCCACCGAAAGGAAAATGATAATAAAACTGTACAATTTTGCCTCAGTCAACCAGAGCCAACCCTTATCTTGTATACTGCAGTCTGCAGTAAATGTGTTTAATGTGTGTATATGCACTAATGTTTGATAAATGGCTCGCGAACCTGATTTAATCATGTGTATCCTCTAATTTAATATCCTTTCCCTTTGATTTCTCCAACTCTCTCTCTCACACTGTTTCCTCATCTTGTTTCCTTTCCGCTCTCTGTCGGCACACCTCCCTCCACGTACAACCGACATCTGTCCAAACTTGTGAATATTCATCATATACAAACTAAGGAGAAGATTAAACACATGGTGCATGTGTGTGCACAAGGGGACATTCTGATTACAGGTCACCATTATTCATTTTTATTTTCCAGTTCACATACAGCGCGCTGGGAAAAAACAAAAGCCAGTTTATAACAAATACGGTTGTGTGTGTGCGAATCTAGTGAAGCCCTGCCAATTGTCTGTTCTTCATCTCACATGTTCACTCTCTCACTCTCTAAGAGCTGTCCAACACTTTTGCGTGTGTCTGAATACTTATGACCAGGAGAAATCTTGCCGTTTTTGGAAGAACATAGTATACATGGTAAAATGTGTTACACAGTTGTACTAAACTCTTACAGGTAGTAAATTGGCTGAAATATGGAATAAGCAAACCCATAAGAGACTCAATTTGTGAATGACGCCATTTTGATTCTACGGAAATCTGTGTGTGCAGATTCCATGCATGCCTGCTTATGACACTGTTTGTGGTCAAGGAAATTATCAAAATAAAACATGCCCAGAGCACAATCTCTTTCTCTCTCCTATTATAATATTTACAGTCCCTACTGATTTCACAAGGGGAGAGGGGGTTCATAGATCTTTTGCTGTTTGGTCCTCAGCTGCTTCTGCCTGAGAGAATCATCTACAAACATCCATAAATGTGTGTGTGTGTGTGTGTGTGTGTGTGTGTGTGTGTGTGCATCTCCGTAAGGATCTGAATCACTCTTCAGTCCAGAGAGATCACACAATAACAAAAACACGTCGCTGAAACAAACATAAACACACATCCACACACATACAAACGCCTACAATCAGCGTATTAACAATACCTCAAGTTCTCAACTTTTTCACTCTTTTCACAAAACACATACTAGAGATGCTGGGATAAAGGCTGGAATGCAGCTGAGATGCCTCAGGATAACATCCCGCACACACACACGCACACACACACATTGAGAAGGCTGATGGGGAGCAGGGGAGGTAAGGCTGTTGTGACTCACGCAACAAACAGAGAAAAAACTGAACAATAAACTCTTCTATTCAGAAATAAAAGAAAAGAAAAGGCCAGCTAGAATAATCTTTTCATTTCCTCTTGCTTCATGTTTTCCCGTTTGAAAGAACATTTGTTTTTGCATCTACAATTCTGTAACCTACAAAATTACATGGTCCTGGGTTAAAATATTACTTCTGTGTGTGACTGGAAATTTTGAGTGACACAGGAACTGTCCAGTCAGCTTCACTGACTATTGGCCATACAAACGTACAAATGCTCCAGTTTCACTCTGGAAAAGCTCTAGAAAACTATATTATTATTACTATATTTATTGTGAAATTATATTAAAATTTAAGAATAACTCTTCTCTACTGTAATTTATTTTAAAATGTTATTTATTCATGTGATATCTTTAAATATTTTTTAAGGATTATCTGAATAATAGAAAGTTCAGAAGAACAGCATTTATTTGAAACAGAAATCTTTTGTAACATTATTAATGTCTTCATGTCACGTTTGATCAATTTAAAGCATTCTAGCTAAATAAAATTATTAATTTCTATCATTTCCTTCCCCCCAAAAATGATACTGACTTCAAGCTTTTGAATGATATAGTGTATGGTGTATACAATTATCTAGTGTATAATTGTATATAAAAGCTTTTTATTTCTGATAAATGTTGATTATTGGATCTTTCTGTTCATCAAAGAATCTTGAAGAAAATGTTTTAAATGTGTGTTTTATTATTATTATCAATGTTTTAAACATTGATAATAATAATAAAAAATGTTTCTTGAACAGCATATAGAATGATTTCTGTAATAATGCTGAAGGAATAAATTACATTTTAAAATATATTCAAATAGAAAGCAGTTACTATATATAGAAAAAATATTTCACAATATTTAGATTAGATTAGATTAGATTAGATTCAACTTTATTGTCATTACACATGTACAAGTACAATGCAACGAAATGCAGTTTAGGTCTAACCAGAAGTGCAATAGGCAGTAGAGTGCAGGATATAAGTTAAATAAATAAATAAATTAAGTGTATAATGAAGCATGGTAAAGATTTACAAATGGGTATATACTATGAACATATATACTGATGGCAATTTGCTATAAACAGAAATTTACAATGGAGTATGTACTATAAACATAATATACAGTATTTACTATAAACAGAAATTTACAAATTGTGCATTGAGGTGCAATAAATAATGCAATTAAGCATTAATTGAAAGTGTAACCAGGTAGTGCAAATGAGCAATGGAGCAGACCTGTAGTGCATATGGGTGATGCTGTAGTGCGAATATAGGTGAATATAGGTGCGAATATATTACTAATTTTGCTGTAATTTGGATCAAATAAATGCAGGCTTGGTGAGCAGAAGAGACTTAAAACATTAAAAATCTTGCTGTTCAAAAACTTTTGATTGTAAAAAACAATTTGTTGAGTCAACTTAAAAAAATTTGTTACTTGGCTGCCTTAAAACTTTTAAGTTCAGTCAACTCAAAAAAAAGTTCAGTCAACTTGAAATGTTACGTTTTACAAAGTGACAACTTAGATATTTGAGTTGATTCAACTTAAAATTTTAAGGCAGCCGAGTAACAAACACAGCTATTAAGTTTAACAAACAATATTTTAGTTTAGTCAACTCGAATATCTAAGTTGTCACTTAGTACAACTTAACATTTCAGCTTGAATAAACTTATTTGTGTTCACTGAACTTAAAATTTTAAGGCAGCATGGTAACAAATTATTTTAAGTAAATTGTGTGTTTTGTTTTTTACAGTGTAGTGTATGTCAATAGGATTGAACGTTGTACTGGATCAAATAAAACCTGAACTGGGTTACAGACATGAATTTACAAACAAAATCTGTTTGTTTTTTTATTTTATTATCATTTTTAATCAAAGTATAGTGAAACCTTGTTCCAGCCCAAGGCTCACCGCACACAATCCACTTAATCTCTGCAACATTTTACAACCAGTGTCGTGAGTCTCAACTGTATGAGTCTCAGCTACAGTCAATATTCAAATCTGTTTTCAAAAACATGAAGAAATACATTGCACAATCACTGATTTTTAATGTGGATGAGGCAATCACGGATTTGGGTGCTGACAGCTGAGTTAAACACAGATGCTTGCAGAGGAGGGCTGAAGATGACAGACGTACAGTAGGACTGAGAAAGATTGTCAAAAAACACAAATAAGCAACACTGTTTTAGAATTTTAGAATGCTTTCTTTTTTCAACACATTACCTATATAATGTAGTTTAACTAATTTCACAATTCTTATCCATAAGGTAAATGTCTTAGAGTCACAGTTTAGATGCTTACATGTGAATTTAACCACTAATTTTTATAATCACTCAAAAAATAGGTCCCTGCATGCTGTTTTTAGGCATTGTAATCCTTACAAATTAAAGAAAGAGAAAGAGAGATAGAGAGACACTGATGAATGAAGTTGACAGCACATGCTCAGTCTCTCAGTGGCAGGATGTGTCACTGAGGTCAATATGTTTTGCAAATGGAAATAAAAGCACTAATGGAACAGTGATCAGTCACTGCCCCCTCATCCTCCAGCTTTCTATGTGGCCAGAGGTTCTAGGAGTTTAGTTGAATTTAACCTCTCAACAGCACAAGTATGTAAAGAATCAAAAAATGCACAGAAAGGAACTTTTTTAACATTTAACATAAAAAGATTTAATGTTTGACGAGTTACATTTAGATCATCATAACACTCCTTTGAAATTGAACCACTTTGAAGTTTAAACCACTAATAAATTAATAACACAAATGTAATCTTTAGCAAATTTCAAAATGAATATTGATTTTTCATGCTTTACAATGTTATGATTCTTTATTTATTTGTAGCAATTAAAATGACTGATTTTAGCTTTTAGTGGTTAAAACAGGGTTTTTAAAGACACTTAGTTGCTTGTGGCTTTGTGCCTACAGCCGAATCACAGCCATGCTGATATACATTAATATTGCACTGCTACTCGTATGGTATTGTGTTTACAGTTACATTTGTGTAAATAAAAAAAGAGACAACAATGGAGTGTCTTTAAAACCCCTCTTTTGTGCAAACTACTACCTTCTGCCACGGATTCAAATCTCAACCTGACAGTTTAACAGCTGAGCCCAAGCCTCTATTACTAATTCAAAAACGTCCCTTTAGAACTAGTAACGAAGGAACATTGAGTTGCTTTATTCAAAGCTTATTGTATTACGCTGTATTATGTAGAGTTGACTAGTATGAGAGAGAGATGGACTGAGCAAGTATGATTACCTGCATCTGATACAGCATTCATTCTTCAGCACAATCTCATATTCACAATAAAACATTAGTTTGAATGTCTGCTGAGAAAAGCGATATCTTTGTTGTACTATCCTTTCATCTATTAAGGGTGATTTCCAAAGATAGCTGCTTAGTGCATTTGTTGGTTGCGTCTTAAGCAGTTTTTGAAGGTAAAAATATCCTCCTTGTTTATAACTGTTTCAGTCTCTTTCAATATAAAAGTCTTTGCTGCAGACTCACTCTTAAAAAGAGTCTCTTGTCACCATCTAATGGTGGAACAATGTAACTAAAAAACTATTACAAACAGACACACCATTTCCCAACACTAAATAATATAATTAAATATTAATATTATTTATATAAAATACTAATAAACAACAACAACACCCATCGTAAAAGTTGCTAGGCGATTCAATCAAAAGTACAAAGGCAGTGCTCTGTTATACAACATTACATTTACATTGTTCTGAAACAAATAACAAACTGAAACTGAAACTAAAGACTGGCTATTAGATTTACCCAAAATGAATTATATCTTATGTTTTCAAGCACTACAGAGACAACAGAGCCAGTGGCAAATTCCAGAAGATCTGGCTGAGGTAAGGTTGCTCTCGGCGGGTTCATGAGCACTGAACGAAGGCTGATACCCTGGAACGAAAACATTAAAGCAAATTTTCAAAGCACATATTTGTCTCACCTAACAACTATTAAAACTGCATTCCATGACACAAAGCATTATTTCTAATATTTATAGTGGATTTGGGCGTCCGCCATGACATTCGCTGTAAGAAATACTGCAAACAGAGTGATACAAATGGTGAAATGGTTGGAGTTCTGTTATCACTAGAATGTCATACCACTCTCAGCCAATCAGATTTGAGGACCAGAAAGAACTTTTCTATAAATTTATATACTGCCCATTTAGCAATTATCAGAGTTTGAAAATCAGTGCATTCTTACATAAAACACATACAAAATGGCTTCACAAACATCTAGCATTAATAGAAAATATTCTAAAACAACTGCATGTGGGCTGTAATCTGAATAATTTAACTACAAACTGCACCAAAAGCCAACCGGCAGCACAGAGCTCTGCACTGTCAGCACAAGGAACGTTCCAGAAACCTGCGGCTGATCTGCTTACAGTATCCTGCCCCTCAGGTAGTGGACTGTGAAGAGTCTCTCAGAGAATTTTTAGGAACTGTTTTGAGAGCAGTACTGGCATGGTTTAATTCCAGACTCCAAACCTATATGGAATAATTTCACTACACTGCTGGAGAGAAACACACATATACACAAATATACACACACACACACACAGGGCTCACAGCACAGGATCTCAGCAAAAACCTGAAGCAACAGATTGAATCAACATGACAGCCAAAAACAAGGATGCTATTTCCATTTGCACATGACCAAGTCCTACACAGCATGTGCGCGCGCACACAAACACACACCGTACGCGCCTCCTCCACTTTCATGGCACTAGTTGCCATCGTATCGAAGCCATCTGTGTACCAGCAGTACTGGCACCTTGAGTAGAGAGAAAGCGGGGATAGAGTTGGCTTGGCTGTGGCAGCTAAGCACCATGATTATCTACAGGCCATTATAATACCAAAGACTCATTTACAACTCTTGCACTGTAAAGCAAACAACCGAAGGCAAAGCTGACAGGCTTTATAAGGTGTTAAAGGCATTATTTAGCAAGATTTTTTGTAGCGATCTAGCACATTGGCGGTCATCAAGTCTTGGCGTTGCTGGTTGCTAGTAGGCGTCAGTTCACAATTATAGTATCCAACTGAGAGAGAGAGACATATTATATATATTCAGTAATATTGTGAAATATTACTAAACTTTGAAGCAACTGTTTTCTATTTCAACATACTTCTCAATTTATTTTAAAATGTAATTTATTCCTGTGATTTCAAAGCTTAATTTTCAGCATCATTACTAGTCCTCAATGTCACATAATCCTAATATACAGATTTGCCACTCAGGAAACGTTATTTTTATTACTATCAATGCTATAAATAAGTTGCGCTGTCAATCTTGCAGATCTTTTTTTGAATGTTTTGAATGTTACAATATTTTCACGCTCCTGCTTAGGTTTATGTGTTTTTGCACGTCTCTTGGTTGCATGCTGCCGTGTTTGGAGGTTTTTTTGAAGTTTGAACCACCTTCAGGTGTTTTTTTAATCTCATTAGTTGTTTACTGCTCAGGCAGATGTCTTTTTTTAGTTCAAAAAACCGAGCAAAAACTAGATTGGACCGTTTCGGGAAACATTTATATAACAGCAGAGCAACCAAAGTCTAATGTGATCGTCACACAGCCTGCTAACACAGGGAGAACATGGCAAATTTATTACTAATAAAACCATGTGTAATAAAACAACAAGAAGTCTTTATGTCTACTGTAGTATATCAGGCACACAGACACACACCTTATTAGTAACATGGGAACATGCAGTGCTCTTTATAGCACAGCGCCAACTGTACATAAACAGGGAATTCATGTTGAGGTTGTCAAGTTGGTAAACTGCGATTGATCATCCTGACCCAACCTTAGTCATGACAACTCACATTAAAAACCATCTGCAGGTCTGTTCTGAGATCAGTCTGCCCATCGCAACCTCATTCACTCGTTGCTCAGTCTGAATCAGAGCCAGACGCCTGGCTGAGAGGGTTGGCGTACTGTCAAGATTGTGTCTTCGGGACTTTTAAAGAGTGTTTGAGTGTTCCCGCTGTTCTTTACTCTACCCTGTGGGAACAAGTGTCTTTAGGGTACAGAGCCAAGAGTCTAGCACAGCAAAGATAAACTTACCCTGCAGCTTACTGATCTTACTGATCAGCCACATGTGCTCTATGTGTATGCATGTTGGGTCATCAGCTAAGAGGAAATAACTATAGAGCCATGCAAGTTAAGACTTCTTTGTTCCTGAGAAGTCAGTCATTTGGGTTTGGAACAAGTTCATGATGACAGCTTTCATTTTTGGGTGAACTATCCCTTAAAAATGACTAGAGTGTAATTGACTCTGAACATGAAATATTTAGGAGCCAAATGCCTTTAGTTGCCAAGTGCAGTGATTCACTTTGAATCAGACATGAGCAAGTTTGAGGCTGTTTAGTGAATCTTTCTGACTGACTTGCTAAGAAGTGACTGGCATGACCTAAAACCTCTGTGCAGTTAGTGTGCATTAGGCACGTGCTGTGTTTATGCAATTGGGAAAAACTGGCATGTACTCTAAACATTAATGCCCTACCTGAATCTTATTAAGAAAACGTACCAATGGGAACTTTTTCGCAAGATGGATCCCTGCGGTAGTATGACTTCCAAGAATATGAGGGTGGGCACATGGGTGAACTATTTAATCATGGCTTCAGGCTTAAAGAATGACTAAAAAGCCTTATGGCTCCAACCATAAAATATTTAGAAGCCAAAATCCTTTAGCTGTCAAACACAATGATTCATTTTGAAACGAACATGACCAAATGTGACTCACGGTTCAGTAAGGGAGTCAGTTGTAAACTCAGAGATGGCTCTAAGCAATTCATTAAATTTACAAGTGAGTTTGTTTTGTGCTTCTTTCTGACTGAGGAAGTCTTCAAAAGAAGCAGGTTTTCTAATCAGATGTTATGGCTTGAGTTGTGTTCACACGATAAGGAAGACTGACACACATCAGAACAATATGTATAAGGCCACCTCACAAAATCATCAATAACAAAATATTTATTACCGAAAATGTTTTTGTTTTTTTTGTCTGGATCACTGCTATAACATTTATAAAATAATATAACTTAAGAACATGAGGGGTAGTAAATCCATGTTGGAGTTTCTTTAATGTTGCTGTTAAGCAGTGATGTGATTTTCAAGCAATAATTACGATGTAAATGAACACATAAATAAAACATAGGTCTACAACAGGCAAAGATACTTTGATTTCCCATGCATGTGACAACCACAAACACATACAGTGCTGAAACATGACCTGCAATGTGCTGATAACTACTCTCATTTCCTGTTTTTTTTTCTGTTTGAAAGCCAGCCAACTTCCTCTATGCCTCATGCACTCCTCATCCAGGCAAGACTTCATCATGTGACAGAATGACAGGGACAAAACGAGAGAAAACAAACAGTAAACAAACCAATCAGACGGAACATTAACTAGGATTTTAATGAAGAGAGAGGATAAATCTGCTCCCTTTCTAGGGACTCCCTGTCTGTCATCACATTCTCTCGCTATTTACTGACACCTGACATCCTGCTTTCGAAACTTGATGGATGGATATAATTATGTATGCACGTATGAGATTGATTATAGAGTCACTGAATGTAATACTGAGATTTTCTGATTGAAAAAAGAACCGTACAACTACACTCACAACACCGCCAGAGTTTGCTGAACCAATTGGTTTCATCTATTTTTGATAATCTAATGCCACTATACCGGCTGACCTGAATCTTCATGAACGGAATGCGTTTGTCATCCAACAGCGATGAAATCCCACTGTCTCCGTCTATGTGAAACCCAGTCTTCATGAGCCCAGTCGGCCGGTTGAGGAGATGACAGATGTGTGGTCAGCCCGATAGACTTACAATAGATGTAAACAGTCCCTGCCTTTTCAGTGAAGTCACTGTGGTAATTTGTAGCATGTGATATACTGAGCTTCACACAGAGGATCAGAGTCGATGAAAAAGTGCCACAAACTGGGCCTGCAGCCAACTGCTTTACCTGCTGCCAGGAGGGGAAGGCAAAAAGAGGACAGGCTTGGAAAAAGGGAAAAACGGGTTTCTTGAATTACCTTTCATTTGTGTATGCATGAAATAAGCGCACAATGATCGGTATGAGTTTACACCGGAGAGAGCAGATATCTCATCTACCTGCCTTCCTAACAAACAAAGACGGGAACACAGCCGAGAACAGAAAGAAAGCATGCAGGACAGGGTGTAAAATAGCCCTGTGTGCTCATGCTGTTAAATGAATCTCCTGAGCAGCTTCAAACGGGGCTAAATTACTCTACAAGAACTTCAAGATCACCTTAACTAAATTCAAAACCATGGCTGCATGCTATCCATACTGTTGTACACAAGATGTCTCATGTACTGTGTCTTAAATCATAGTGTACTGAATACATACTAAATGTTGCTTAAATTGTATACTATAATGCATGTATTTCTCTGGATGTGACAATATCAAAATCTCACGATATGATGATATCTCAATGTGAAGTCCACAATACGATATTTATGCAATATTTTTTAAAAAGGACAAATGAAGACCTGAAGAAAATTAACGATTTGTACATTTTAAAGTTAAATTACTGTATCTAATGCACTTTGAAAGTTCACAATTAAGAGCTTAAGAAAACTTAAGTCAGAAAAAAGTCAGTGAACTGAATTGTACCTGAACTTAAAAGGGGACTCAACCCTCTTTTTGTTTGTGATATACTGTCTCAGTCTAAATTACATTCATCCTGGTGTTTTAGGAAGCCAAACAAATTAGAATATAATAATAATAATAACAACAATTTTACATTATTGTTACTCCTATGACAGTAATAGCCATATATTGTAAGACAATTGCACTGTAAAATAAATGAAAATGAATATTTCATAGGTATATTATTTTTGCTTTATACTACAGTAGGGAAATTACAATACTTATTTCCTAATTTCTACACTTGAAAGAGATGTTTTGAATTTGGACTGCAGTAACCTTACCGATTTAAACCGATTACTGTCAGCAATTCATAGGCTACTGCACTTTTAAGGTTTTATTTGGACTGAAAACACCAGCATTTGTGAAAACAGCATTTGTGTAAACGTCTCTATCTAATCTAATCTAGTGAAATGCTGTAATCATCTCCCGTGAAAATAAAGCATAACTGGCGGCCGTTGCGTTCCCAAACGCGCGCGCTAAACTTGAAAACGATAACGCGGAATCACCGGATCACGAGCTGTTTGCCTGAATGAAGTGCGCGCTTCGCTTTGAAACGTGCAGCGAAAACAGACTTGATGAAGAGATTAGGGCATATCGTGCTTTCGGTTTTAGTTTATCTAACAGATGCTGTGCCAAAGCATATTGGCACAAAACACAACTTTAAAGAAATTTTATATTAGAATAAGAAGTTTAAGTATGTTTTAAAAACAACTTTTGCCCAGAAGACCTATGGTTTCATACCGTCCAAAAACCCATAGGACCTTCATTCATCTTCAGAACACAAATTACAATATTTTGGATGAAATCCAAGAGCTTTCTGATGCTGCATAGATAACAGACACTACCACATTCAAGGCCCAGAAAGGTAGTATGTGACATCAGTGGTTCAACGTAATGTTATAAAGCTACGAGAATACTTTTTTTTTGTGCGTAAAGAAAAATAACAACTTCATTCAACAATTGCTTCTGTTATTTTTGTTTTCTTTACACACAAGTCGAACCACAGATGTCACATCCTAACTATCTATCTGGGCTATGAACATGTCAGTTGTGTTGCTGTCTATGTAGGGTCAGAAAGCTCTCAGATTTCATAAAAAATATCTTAATTTGTGTTGCGAAAATGAACGAAGGTCATACGGGTTTGGAACCCAAATTTGGAAATAGCTTAAACCAGCCTACAGTGGTTACGCTGGTCCAGTTTGATGGTTTGATCAGCAGCTTGGATAAGCTATGAGAATAGCTAGACCACCAAAGCCACCTTATAGGCTGATGTAAGTCTGGTTTTGTCAGCTGGGAAGTGGCTTTGTTTTGGCATGATGCTTGTCCTCCAGAACAACATCTAACACACACCAGATGCAAACGCATTATTAGTGAAAAAAACAGTGCCATTGGAACACTGTCTCACGCTCTCGCTCCAGCTAGATGAGTATCCAGTTTCATCACAGGCTCACTGGCTTCTGGGATATTAGACTGAACGTATAGCTTTTGGAAGACAGAGCCACTTCCTGAGAGGGGGTGAGGGGAAACACACTCCGTGGGGGGAGGTGAGAGGAGAAGGAGAGACAGAAAGAAGGGTCCCAGCCACAATCTGGTACACATGAGGTCATTTCTGGGAAGAGGAGAGAAATTATGCCCAGATTTTACACCATGAACAACAGACTCACAGATGCACTTTGTCTGTCTCTCTCTCTCTCTGGTGTGCTGATGATGCATAAAAGATAAACATGTGAGAACAGAATATTAAACAATATCTGGACAGCTGATGCAAATGGTTTTTATACTGTACAAACTATATTTTCTATCCCAAACCCGTACACACAAAACATTCTGCTATTTTAGATTTTCAAAACACTTCATTCAATATGATTTATAAGGTTGTTTCCTCATGTGGACCAAAAAAATTGGTCAAAATTGACTGGTATTACTATACATATTAGGGACATTTAGGGACACACACTCATACCCACACCTAATTATACACACATACACACTGACAGGACTCTGCAGCTGTCCAAGGTTTAGGTGTTATGTAATACCGACAAGTGAACATGTCCCTTTGGCAGCTTTTAGGGTGCTGGTGACAGCAAAATGTAATCGTGAGCTGGACCATTACCACTGAGTCACACATACTGTATCCTTAACGCACTGATTATAATAACAAGACTAATATAGAGATCCCTCCAACATTAAACATGTTTGATCACAGAAATCCATGACTAGACAAAGCTTCACGCTCTCACAGAAAGCCTGAGTGCATTTGATGTCTCCACTAAAGCGTATGTGTGAACTCCAGAGACCAGTGACCCAGATTCCCAGCATACTCTTATTCGGCATCTATGCGTGTGTCTTCCAAATGTCACTTTCATATGGACTTTTTACCTGCAATGAACATGAACAGAGACAGTGTAACAACACTGAAGTCAAACCCCATTATGTGTAAAGCAGACGGGGTGGTGCTCTGCACAAATTTGCTTGCCTGCATGAGGCAGCATTATCACACGCTGTCTCACACGCGGCGTGGCCCCGCAGACCACCTCAGCAAACTCGCATCAGGGCCATTTCTCCAACATGCATTTTCCTCAAGCCATTCTAATCTCCAAACCTCCAGACGGCCGGCCTGAGCCTTTCTCCCCAGATGAGACCAAAAGAAGAGCTGTCTGTGGCCCAAATCCATTACCACACTGAGGAAAATCAATGATGCAGCATGGATTTGAGTGGACTGTTTATACCAGCGGTGCATTTATTCTCAGAACTGGAATTTTGTCAAAAGTGTAAATGGAAAAACACAAACAAGTGGAAGTATAATTATACCAAACACGCCTGAGTTATTATCATTAAATAAAACTATTAAAAGCATTTTTGTTAATTGAAATAAAGCTGAAATAAGCAAAAACACTTGGCAATTTGGTAGCACTTGGCTTGGTAACTAAACTAAATATTTTGAAGCATTAAAACTGGAAATAAAATAAAAATTAGGGTTGTCACAATTCCTCGATTTAATCCGTGTAAGTACTAGGTTTTAAAAAATCCTTAAATGCACTTTGCCCAATTCAAGTAACTGGCAAAATACTGGAATTGGCCATGACCATGGCCAAGTAATTTTAAAAGCTATTGTTTGCTTAGGTTTATTTTTATTATCTCAAACTAATGAAACTACTAGTGAAAACCCTAATAAAAATAAAACTGAATTAAAACCAAACCAGAAATAAAACATTTAAACCCAAACAGAAATATATATATTAAAAAATAACAATAAAAATGTAAAAATCAAAGCTAATTCAAGATATCAATAAAATTACAATGTAGAAATAATGCTAAAATAACACAAAATAAATGTGTAATAAATAAACAAACAAATAAAACATTGGAAGAATTTGATGGGAACTGCCTGAATTCATGGCACACGTGTTGCATTTTAATTAACCCTTCGCAGGGAGTTTGATTGACAGGCGATCTTACCAATCATAATGCAGAATCTGTCATTTTTGTCCCACAAACAAACCAAACCAGAAACAAACCAGTACATTAATGTTGGTGGACTTGAACATGAAAAATGGTGTGTATTGACGTCTTTCTGCGTTTAAACAAGATACCTTCTGATGTTCATTCATGTTTATTTCATGCTATAAGAGGAAGAGATGATCGGTTTATGTGTCGCTTAAACTGAAGCGCTACAGCAATTTGTCACAACACACAATTTCTTTAAGACTGAAGAAAGACATGAACATCTTGGATGACAAGGGGGTGAGTAAATTATCTGTATTTTTATTCTGTAAGTGAACTTTGACTTTTTAAAGAGCCACAAAACAGTACTTATTGTTTGAATCTCTTAAAAAATGACCAAATTTGAAAGCTAAGAGCGGCATGCCACACACTATGGCTTTTCAGACATACTAACAGTAGCAAAAGAAGTTCAATTATGTGGGATTTTTTCCTCAGGACAGAAATCTGGAAACACGAGACGGCATCAAAAATCCTAATTTATTCTTATTGCTGCCTATGAGACACAATTGACACATTAGACTCATTTGTGAGTCTCCCACCTGTAAGTAGTGAATGTGTACAGGTACATTAACACAAGTCCATAATTTAAACTACAGCCTAAAGCCGTTATACAGCAATAAGCCAGTCACTTATCAATGTCATAATTAATGTCTCCTCGACACCAACTCAATTACATAAACACTAGGTGTGTGATTTGTAATAACATAATCAGAAAATGTCACGTTTGTTAGCATGCCGTGGCCTGACTTCACCTGTTGTTTCCTAATATGCAGAGGTGTGCACGTTGCCACCGATATGTCTAGATATTTTTCCATTTGTCAGTGACATTTGCTCGGTTTAACAACATCTGATTTGATTAAACGCTCCTGTGTTCACTCAACCAAACGCGCAACAACCCACACACAACCCTCCCTTTTACTTTCTCACTCGTCTGTGTACTATTGATAAAAATCACCCACCACTATTCTCTGGGCAGCGATATAAACTCATAAGCAAGATGGTGAACTGATTACTAACAGAAATGTCATGAATGCAGGTTTTTTGAATAGTGATTTAATAGAAGCACGACACATTTGCGACTGACACCTTAGAGATTTATAGCCATTTATTATTCTTGGAGGGTGATGCATCTATTGCCTTCCTGATCAACCTTAACAGTCCCGTTCACACCAAGGGCGATAACAATAATTATTTTATTTTATTATTTTTTTTATTATTATTATTTAAGTCTAGGAGGCAATTTACTTTGCGGCAACAATAGGCTATATATATCATGATATAGTTATTTTTGCTTTAAATACAATTCTTGATACTATAGGAAATTCATTATTGTTTTCACCAGTGTCAATATCACCAAAAACTAATACTAGCCTAAATAAAAAAATAAATAAACTCAAGCTCACTGAAGACAAGTAAACAGTCAGCAATTAAATAAGAATAAGAAACGATCACAATGCTACATACATTTTATAAAATAATCAATTTAACAAAAGCACTGCATATTCTTCACTGTGTACATTAAATATATATTTCTTCTTATTAAAATTACAAAAGTGATTTAGTCAAGAGCAGTGAGAGATTTACTTTAGAGGTCGATGTATCGGTTTTGCTGATTAACTGGCACCGATAGTTGATTGGCAGAACTATTGGTTATCGACAAAAATCCAATGCTGATAGTTGCGTCCCTTGCTGAAGTGGCTGAGAAGGCTCCGCTGTCATTATACAGTATGAGAGCCATAGATATGTATGATGAGACCGGGCCTCTAGAGGCGGAAATCGCTGACAACATGTGGTTTAGTTTCCATTCAGTATCCAGTTTTAAAAACTAGCGGTCGATTAATCGGTATCGGCCAGTGTGGTCCAACCTAGCTATTGGTATCAGTAAATTCCAATATTGGTCGACCTCTAATTTTATCGCTTTTGTTGTTTGGGTACCATTAATGACAGACAGCAGGAATATTAGACTGCTGTCACTTTAAGAGCTGCCCAGATGCATTTTACGCATGTTACGCATGTGCTTTCTTTCTCAGCAGTTTGCTTTCACTTAAGACCTACTGTGTTTACAAAAATACTTACAAAGATGGGCATTTTGACACATATAAGTGTGTGTATTTAACCATTCAAGGCCTATATACCGGCAAAAATAATAGACCAATCGAATGCAAATAAGCCAACGGCAGTTGAGTATCAGCTTCATGGAGTGGAACTCGGACATCTTTAGGTTTCAGCGCCATAGAGAAACATTGGAAGATCCGAAACTTTCGTTGTTTTGAGGTTGTTTATACTACAAAAATAATAAAACGTTGTGCCTGGGGTACTTGTAACATTGATTTCAGGTATCCTGAGAGGATTGGCAATGGAATTTGGAATTTATTTTATTATTCAACATTCATTTTCTGGTTGTTATTCTCTCATTAAGTTACAGTTTTCATCTGCTCAAGCAGTTATTGCAGGGTCTGTTAATACAGGGCTCTACGCTTACTTTTCTTTTTAGGAGTACTTGTGCTCCTAACTTAAAAAAAATTAGGAGCACAGTCAAAAATTTAGGACCACCATCTAAAACAACAATAAAATAAAATCTGATGAAAATTTTGTCTTCTAATTACAAGATTTTCAGAGGCATTTTGTTTTTACCTTTATAATGGCAATGTTTATTAAAAGTATGTAATGTTCTATGTTAAAATTAAAAAAATATACATATTTATAAACTAAAACAGCAGAATCAGAACAAGTAGAATAAGCATAAGTTACCAATCAAATTAAATCAGTATTAACTAAATTTATTTGTACTACAGAGTAGACATGTGCCGGTATTCAGTAATACGATATATCACGATAATGAATATGCACGGTATTGTTATTGTGGGCATTTCAAAATACCGAAAATAATTGTTTATTAAAAGTTATTCCGAATTTTGAAAGCATTTTAAGCATACTTTTCCCATTAACTGGTTAAATGCACAACACACTTGTAAACTGCGTCGAAGATGCGTGATGTAAACAGAAGCACATGGCAGAACGCCTAAGGGACGCTCCGGATCAAAGTGAAAGTGTCATTCGCTCTCTGACAGCAGATGGCGCTAAACCGCAAATGCAACGTTAACCCAGAAACAAAGCAGCTGCGCTACTTTCTAAAACGTATTTAAATGATTTATTTAGCCATTTAGATTTTTGTATTTGCAGTGGTGTTTATCACAACACCAAATACTTAAATATTCAGACTCCATAGGCTATTTATTTTAACACTTTTTACATTTTAATCTGGACTACAACATGCCCTAGATACTGTTTGAAAGTGTATTCTAAGTGATTCTTTATTGTTCGGTCACACTTTACTTTAGGGCTTCATTAGTTAACATTACTTACTTAATTAATTAATTAGTTAACATAAACTCCCAATGAAAAATTATTCTAAACATGCATTAATCTTAGATAATTCCAATATAATAATAATCAAATTAAAATTAAAATCAAAGTTTATTATTTTTTTTAAATAAACCGAGCTAACATGAACTAAAAGTTGTATTTTTAACAAAGATTAATAACTTCTGTATCAAATGTAGCTTTTGTTTACTGATCATGTTAACTAATAATAATTAACTAATAAGATCTTACTGTAAAGCGATACCTATTGGTCTTTTAATTCTTTTGCACTTTAATCTGTGTAAAATTTTTAACTTTATACATTTTTTGTGTATTGCTTTATTGTGTTTTAATGTTCAGAATTTTTTTACTGTATTATGACATCACTTTTTTGCAACTAAATTTCAATACCGTGATAATACCGCATACCGTGATAAAAACATTATCAATTTATCGCAACATGAAAATTTGATACCGGCATATCCCTACTACAGAGGTGACACAGAAGAACAAAAAAGTGGTAGGTGTATTTTCATATGCTTAATGAGGCTCAGAAGTGGCATGAGGGCAATCAAATTCATAAATTCATGTTGAGATTAATGTTTTAAATATACCGTTTTGAATACAGAAATATTACATGATTTTAATAACTGAAAAGATACATTAAAAATGAAACAACTGCCGGTAGGTGGCGGTAAGTCACTGATTTAATTATTGAATCATATTCATTTGATTCGTTCGAACAGCTGATTCATTCAGAAATTACGCAACTGTATGAATGGAAACCATCTCTGGATCATTTCTGACAATTAAATAGAGCCAAATCGGGCAATCGTGTTAGACAATAGTCAATGTACGTCACTTAATATTAACTTCTTGTTTATTTAACTTTTTTAAATAAATCTCATTTACAAACTCGCTTAAAAATCATTAAAAGCTGTCACCAGCTGACAAGTTTTGGTTTCCAGCGTTCCCTGTTGGTACATAAACATAAACGAAAAAATACAAAAATACATAAACGAAGGTTTACATTTCAGTGCCTCTCCATATTAAACTGATTAAATGTATTTTGATTAATCTTACACTGCGGTAGACGAACAGTGTTGATGTTGTTACTGCGATCGTGACGACCATAACATGAGATTTCTCCCCCGTTTGAATTGCAATCTGTAAACTCTCGCTTCCAAATGAATTGTTACTCGCCATATTTATTTTTAAATAATTTATATATCCCTCCATGGCATATTTAATGCCTGCTTGAATGCTCCTCAATGAGAGGTGGTTCCCTGTGTTCAAAATTTATCAAAAACATCTTCGCACAAGGTTTTGGAGGGAAGTGGAAGGAAACAGGTAAAATACTGTCGTCAAAACCTCATTTGAATTGAGTTAGTTCATTTGAGTTCATTCTGAGGAAAAAAAGCCAGAAGCATGAGCTATAAACTCATAGAAGGAGAAAAGAAGAGAATGATGACTTGATTTTTCTTATCAGAATTGTGAGATATAATCTTGAAGTTGTGAGAATAAAGTCAAAATTTTGAAACTGAAAGTCATACAGTCATGGCTTCCATAGACTGCTACTTGAAAACTGTCATTTTCTGCCACCAGATAGGATCCACCCATAAAAAAAGGTCAACACTGTTTGACATTTTTGGCCAACATAAAATTGGTCTATACTCCTGCCTCTCTGACAGCATTCAGAAAGTCTCTCAGACAGTGTACATATAGCAAAAATGAGTTCTCTTTCGCTGCTGATTGCGTTTCAATGGCTTAATTGAGAGCAAATCAGAATTGACATAACATTAAGCATTTAAAGTGGCAGAGCGTTCAACAGAATGATACAGCATGTTGGCTACTATAGAATGCTACTATAGTTACTGGTGTGAACAGGCCTTTAGTCAGGATAACTGCCCTCAAAGGTTATAGTTGCCTAATCCCATTTTACTAGCAAGATCAAAGCAAAAGCCCTGGGCTTAAGAAGACAAGAAGGCCAGACTCAGAGCATAGGTGAAGAGAAGGAAAGATGAAAAGCCAGATTCTGCTCTCTGGATTGCTTTGTCCTTGGGCTTTTTGACTGGAGGATCTGTTGTAGCAAGTTTAACTAACAGAGATTTAGCTTAAGACGAGTCGCTGCTAGACGGTCACTTCTAACATCTCAAAAACAGATCACATATTACACAAAAGCGTGTTTCATGACACCTGGAAGCTTTCTCTGCAACCTATAATCATAGATGGAAAATCATCTTCTTAATATAGGTCTGACATAGAAAGAATTGTGTGATATTCCTGAGCAAAACACACAGTTAAACCAAGCCCTGTGGCAATTAGACAGCAAGTCGATTTCTAACAACTGGGTAATGGAGATTCAAGTATACAAAAGTTGATTCCCTATATTGTGACGGGCGTCTTTGAGTAAATACTGAATGCTTGTTTACTTCCAGTCTGCTAAATCTTCTACACAAGCACCACAAATACACACCAAGTCTACTTTGAGTGCTCAGATGTCGGCACGTTGAGCGTTTCACTCGTTTCTCTGTCATACTGGTCCTCTCGTGGGTGCCAAGACACCCACACAGTCACATAGGAATTCAATAAAGCAAGGGAATGGGAGACTAGCATGCTGTTTTGTGTCAGTTGCTAAGCAAAGTGAATCAACCCAATGACAATTTTGACGCTCCTGGTTCATCTCAGACAGCAGCACTGACCCACAACGACACAGAGGAAAACAGCCGCTGCTTTAAAACGTTACGGGGTGACGTCATTTTTTGCATCTTGAGCTGTCCTCAAACTGTCTTAGTCTTTGCCTTTTTCCTCATTCTGTCTCTCTGTTGACCTGAGAACAATTTTTTGCTTGACAGGATAAGTAATTAGTCTAAGTGCCATGATTCCTAACAGGGATGTGCTTTGACAACTCGACCACTTCATCATCCATTGTTGACTCTGATGCCAAATGTCAACTGATCAATCGTATAGATTTATTGACCCAAAGCCTTTGGTTTGTACTGACATCCATTAAATTCAAACAGTTGTGTGGTTCAGACTCTCTGTATACTAAAATAATTACCTTTTCCACTTAAAACACCACTTGACAGCTGTCCTTCCAGTCGTTGAGGTGCTTATGGTTTAGCTTAAGTGCACTGTGTCCCCTGTGCTACACAGCTGTCATATAAATATGTTTCTGAGCGCCTTAACAGACATCAGTAAAATAATAAAACACACTGTGACCAGGACGTGGGTCAAATAGTTACACTGCTCTTATTTTATATATATTTACACTACGGGGCTGTTGAAAGCTTGAATCTAATTGGCTGACAGATGTTCTAAGTTGTGCAATTATTATCAGAGAAACGCATTTCTAAAGTAGTTCCAGGCAAGTTCTGAAGGCATTATACGACCATATTACTTCGCCGCATGATTTCAGTTATTTCAAAGGTCTACAACAATCTACAATAGCAAAAGAACCTGAACAAGCAAATAAATATAGTAAACAATAGGATAAAAATGACAAATTATTTCCATGTTTTTGCCTCAAAATGTAGTTTTATGTACGGAAAGCACATACTCTCTCTTCCACTCAAAGACTTGATTGAAATGATTTCATCAGTAAAATAGTTAAGCAACTTAAAAGTGGCATGTCACTTCTTACTAATAACAGCACTGTTCTTGAAGATGATAAACTTAAAGTTTCGCTATTAGTAGAAACTAGGGCTGGGTATCGATTCAGATGTCTCGAATTGTCAAGCTCTCGATTCGATTCGATTCTATTTTCGTTTTTTTTTATTACAATTAGTGAATATAGTTTTAATACAAATGCTATTGATATTTCTAAAAAAAAATGAACAGTTAACATTAGTTTACAAATGGTGAATTAATAAAAAAAAATTAAGACCTGTATTTTAAACCTATTGTTTTTTGTATAGGGTCCTTTTTTAAATAATAGGGCCCTATACAATGTATATCTTAATTTTACTGGTAATATTAAATACTAAATATTACAATTTAATTTATCCTGATCAAATGAAAATAAACTCTTATTTTTGGGCAAACAAAATGCTGCACAACAAGGTTTAATGCTACTGTAAAAACTAAAAAGAAAACAAATGTGATTACTCATTTAAAAATAAAGATTTATTAATATTCAGTAGTAGTAGTAGTACTTTTTGCCTAGCTCTAGTAGAAACGCTGCTGCCGAATACTTCTGAGAGACACACAGACTCAGGTAATTCACACACGCTTAATCAAATAACATAATTATCGACTGCATTAGTCTGCTATCAACGGCTCAAGCCTCCATTAAGTTTTGAAATTAGCAACAGAGGTGTTGGATGAGATGCGTAAGAAATTAATCCAACTCACAAGAGCGTTTGAAGGACAAAAACTTGACGAACGTTTCTAAATTCAACGTCTGAAAATGTCTTCAGGTAACCGTCCGTAGTATATGCGGAATAATTGATTCCGGTCCGTTGAATTATTTGAAAATAATGCACACCGCTTTGCATCGTGGCCGCATCACCACCTCGGGTGTGTATTATTTTCTATGAATTTTAACGTCATAAATTATTCCTTACATAAATGTGACCCTGGACCACAAAACCAGTCATAAGTATCACAGGTATATTTTAGTAATAGCCTAAATGATCGATTTTTCTTTTAAGACAAAAATCATTTGGATTTGAGGTAAAGATAGTGTTCCATGAAGATATTTTGTAAATTTCCTACCGCAAATACATCAAATAGCCTATTCATTTTTTATTAGTAATATGCATTGTTAAGAGCTTCATTTGGACATCTTTAAATGAAATTTTCTGAATATTTAGATTTTTTTTTTTTTTTTTGCACCCTCAGATTCTTGATTTTCAAATAGTTGTATATCGGCCAAATATTGTCCTATCCTTACCATACATCAATGGAAAGCATATTTAATTATCTTTCAGATTACATAAATTTTAATTTAAAAAAAGTTACCCTTATGACTGGTTTTGTGGTCCAAGGTCACATATGTTATTTATATAGATATGATTTGTATGGAAACTTTTTTTAACCAATAATTATTGTTTTATACTTGTTGTGTATTGTTTTTATAAATTATCGGTTCTTTAATATCGGATCTACCAAAAAGTGCTGCCTAAAAATAGAAGTGTTCACACCACTCTTTGCTCAACAGGAAACAACCATACTTACTTATTACTTACTTATTTAAATGTTTTGTTTAACAATACAAAGCAAAAATAGAAAACAATTGTGAAAAACTTTAAGTTTTTAAGATTTTTAAGCTTAGATATAACTCAAAATGGTCCTAGATTAATATACATTTGCATAAATATAAATGGGACAAATAATAATTAAATAATTAAAACTAACTGAAATATTCACAATGCATGTCATGTTTTATATGCTGCAGCCTAACTCTAAATAAACTTAAGAAACTAAAATCTGCATATCTGTTATCTGATAATTAATAAAAATAATAATAATAATTTCTATAGGTACTGTCTCTAAAATAATAATAATAATAATAATAATGTTGGTCAAGATCTTACTGGGGTTAAGAAGTACATGAGATGTTCCATAATGTTCTAGGTAGACATCTCACTTGGTTTTGAGCCAACGTGTCACGACTGTCCAAAACAGGGGAGGAAACACGAAACATACTACAGAAACAGTAGAGTAATGCTACATAATGCGTTCGCAGAGCATGGGCATTTGCATCGCTGCAGAGCTCTGAAAGTCCTTAGTCAATAACAAAGTGATGACACTCACTCACCTTCATAATACCGCAAGGTGGATTCCCGGTGCCGGTGCACCTCTCTGCAGAACTGTCGCGGTTCCGGGTACCGATCCGCGGGCTGCTGTGCTCCCTGTACCGTCCGTTAGAGTACACCCCCTCGGCCCCGTACACCGGGTGTCCAGCCGCCGACACGTCCAGGTATGTCTGGTAGGTATCGCTGATGCTCAGCGCCGCCGCCGCCGCGGATACCGCCTCCGCCGCGTCCCGGGTCGGAGTGGTCGCCTCGGAGACGAGCTCGTACAAGGGTCCCGCCACGGATTCGGAAGCCTGCGGCTCAGCCATCGCGCGATCTGCCGTTAGCTACGCCAAAAAACTCACCATCGAAGTGAGTGAGCCTGTGATTTTAAGAGCCCACGGCGAGACGAACAGCCATCGGAGTCCCGTGCGTCCGAGTGAAACCGTAAAATCCATGAACGGAGAAGGCACCGCACGTCCTCTGCCAGCCTAGGTGGTGAATAGATTGTGCGGGCGGATAGATTCAAACTCCCCTCTCCTCCCTCCCTCTCACCCCCTCGTCGCCACTAGGAGAAAATAAAGCGCACAGATGGCGCTCGCGCCGTGTTCTGCCGGTGGGCGTCCGTAACTACCGAGATAATACTGGGTTATGAGGGCCAATTAGCCTCGTTCTGTCCCTTGATTGCCAGACGCCCTGTAAGCAGTGATGGAAGGATTTCCGCTGTCTCGGTGTTGTCAGTACGCGTTCAGTCACTTCGCTACTGTCCCTCCAGCGTCTCTCTCATGCGTGACCTATCAGAGATGACTGAGGATGGTTGTGACTGGATTAAAGGCACGTTGGGAGAGTCAGGTCCTGCCACTTGATTTGCAAACTATCCCATCTCACTTTAACGGAACCACACAAAGCCATAAACAAGAGCAGATTTACATAAACATGCTACTCAACGACTTCCAGCCTGCCTGAAAAAGAATGATAAACAAACACAAAGCCTCCGCCTGTGGTGCACGTAAGTATACCATGAAATGATCCAGTAATTGCTCATTTTAAAGAGGGAGTCCTGGATGTTTTGGCTTATAAATAAATGCCTAATTGCATAGGAAAATAAAGGACTGCATAAAGTATCATAACTATAGAACTATGAAGTTATCACAGCCTTGTAAAGTCAATGGCAGTTTATTAAGTTTCAGGCAGGTCCAGAGGAAAACTATATTGCACTTTCAAAACTCAGGATATTTAATGGTGACTCAGCTGTAATTACTTTATTTATTAACAAATGTTTTTTATTTTTTATCTCAGATTTTCTCTAAAAATATGATTCTTTCTAAAAATATGTATATTACATTTATATATGATATTTCTAATTATGCATATATAGTAGTCAACAAGTGGATCAAAAAAGGTAATCAAAGTAGTTCTAAGACAAGAACAGGCATTATATATATATATATATATATGTGTGTGTGTGTGTGTGTGTGTGTGTGTGTGTGTGTGTGTGTGTGTGTGTGTGTGTGTGTGTGTGTGTTCTATTCGTATATATGTAATCTATATAAAATTGTACATACAATTTCATTTATATACATATATTATTATTATTATATATAGATTAATCGCGATTAATCGCATCCAAAATAAAAGTTTATGTTTACATACTGTATATTTGTGTACTGTGTATATTTATTATGTATATATAAATACACACACATGCATGTATATATTAAGGAAAAATATTTTAGATTTATATCTAAAATATTAATATTTATTTATAATCTAAATTGTATACAGGTATTAATATATATACGTATAAATATTTTGCTTTAATATATACATGTATGTGTATGTATTTATATGTACATAATAAATATACAAAGTAAACACACATATAGTATGTAAACATAAACTTTTATTTTGGATGCGATTAATCGCGATTAACCGTTTGACAGCCCTAATATATACATATATATACACACACACACACACACACACACACACACACACACATACATACATACATACATACATTATGTGTTAATACACACATATACACACACTATTTTACATATAAAAATTATTATTTTAAAAAAAATTATTTGACAAGTATACAAAATAAGTGGCCTAGATGGTGCCCAGGGTCATACATAAAGACAAAACATCAGGGTAACATGATGCTATAAAATAATGCAATAAACATTAACTTAATAACAAAACATAACACAAAACAGGTTAATGTACATTACTGATTTAAAAAATAAGAAAATTATTTTTATAAAATTTGGTCATATGTGATATGTCATATGTTACACTGGAATACGTGCAGTATTACAGTAATTACAAAAAAAGAAAAACATACATTTTTGCAATGTTTTGACAGCGTACAAGCAAATTTGGAGCAATTTTAAAAGCACATTTCCCCTGGAATACGATTGGGTTAGTTTTGGCCATGATTGTTCTAGTTTTAAGTACTAATTGGACTGTTTTTTTTTTTTTTTTATGCAGACCAGGCAACCCTGAGTTTACCAATTTACCAAGTATTTACTGTAGCATTTTTCTTACAGTGCCTTTTTTAAGTCTAAAGTGAATTTGGAGATAAATTCTTGAGTTCATACCAAAATTAATTGCAGACTTCTGAGATTTTTTATTTATTCATTCTTGCAAATATGCTGATATGCATTATATATTGATTAATTTTTTAGAACTCACTGTGGCCTCTGCTGTTTTATACACAGAGCTAATGGTATTCTCTGTCCCCTAACCCTGAACCTGGCGGTCACATAAATCTTACTGCATGCCTACATTTTCATTAAAAATTATTTAATGAAAATCCCAGGCACAACATACTTATGCACATATAGGCAACAGTGCACTCACAGATAAAAAAAAAAGAGGACAGACAGAAAGAGAGGAAATATTATACTGTCAAATTATATCCTCCAGAAAAGCCAAATCACATTAGCCAGTGATGGCATGATAGAAATCATATGCTCCTCTGCCCAAGCAGCCATTACAGCATGATTCATCACTTCCAGACTGCAGCAATCAAACGCCGAGCCGGGGCATTAAGGCCAGACAAGAGCAATATAACTCAGAACAAGGTCATTAACAGCTGACCAGAGCGCCATTGGCACATACTCCTACAAAACTGTATGGCACGTAGGCCTTTAGGAGATCTGAAGCTTTCGCGCTTTGGAAGATGATGCAAGGGTATCATTTATTTATTGTCAGCCTAAGACATTGGGGTGATAGATGAGGAATCGCCTCAAGAACAAAAGCCCATAATTCCCTCAGCACAATCAGTAGATGCCATCAAAACACCGCCTGGAATCCATTTCTGAGAAACTATTTTCTGGCCCGAGTTTGACGTCGTGTTTCCTTTCACAATGAAGCCCTTCTGTTCTAATAAGGCTGAAAAATGCTTTGGTTTCATCCACTTTTTTCTGAATGTGCTGAATGAGGACAGCGGCCTTGTCATGACCCCAAACCGTCCTTGCAGATGACGCTCCGCCCCCACGATCATCTGCAGTGGACCAATTCATTAGGCGTTCTCTTAGAATTGCAGTGATTTATTGAATTGGAAATGGTGTGGTTGTCTTGGTGTGAGACTGCTGAAGAAGGGTTAATGAAAAGAGACTGGAAAGAGAAAACCAGGAAGTTTACCAAGACAGACCTCCACCCATTTCTGATGGGGGAGATGTAAGAGAAGACATTTCTCAGTATAGATTTTTCACCAGCAGGCCACAGTTTGCTCTGGAAGGACTTTATAATCAGAACTTTAGAGAGAGTAATGAACATGTCGGGAGATCCATCAAACCTCATCAGAGGAGAGCTGAGTAAATGTAACACTACAGCTTTTATTAATTTATTTAGAAAATGTTTAGCAGTGATTTCCTTGTTAATTAAATTTGCTGCACAGTTGATTCGGATACAATTAAACAAGAATACCAAGGTTGCATTCATAAAAACCCAAGCTGTGTAATTATATATAGCGCTGTCAAACGATTAATCGCATCCAAAATAAAAGTTTATGTTTACATACTGTATATTTGTGTACTGTGTATATTTATTATGTATATATAAATACACACACATGCATGTATATATTAAGGAAAAATATTTTAGATTTATATCTAAAATATTTATATTTATTTATAATCTAAATTGTATACAGGTATAAATATATATACGTATAAATATTTTGCTTTAACATATACATGTATGTGTATGTATTTATATGTACATAATAAATATACAAAGTAAACACACATAGTATGTAAACATAAACTTTTATTTTGGATGCGATTAATCGTGATTAATCGTTTGACAGCCTTAATATATATATATATATATTTGTTTTGTTTATTTGTGCTTTGCGAAAGTATTAATTTTTTTTCCACGTTTTGTGTTGCAGCCTTATGTTTTCCCCACATCAATCTACACGCCATACACCATAATGACAAAGTAAAAAACATTTTTGTAACAACTTTGAAAATTCATTAGAAATAAAAAAACTGAAATTATTCCATTGCATAAGTATTCATACCCTTTTTCAGGACATTTCAAATTTAGCTCAGGAGCACTCATATTGCATGTCGATGTTATTACACTTCGAGTGAAGTTAACCTGCAGCAAATTCAACTGAATGGGCAATTGCACACACCTCTCAATAAGAGGTCTAACAGCTGAAAATCATTTCAGAGCAAAAACTAAACCCTGAGGTAAAAGAAACTGCCTGTAGAGCTCAGAGACAGGATTGCATCAAGCCACACATCAGCAGGAGGAGTTCAGAAAAAAATCTAGTGCACTGAAGGTTCACAGAAGCATGTAGCCTCCCTTAATGGAAGAAGTTTGGAACAACCAGGTCTCTTCCTAGGGCTGGCCTCCTGGCCAAACTAAGCAAGTGATGGAGAAGGGCCTAGGTTAGACTGGTGACCAAGAAGCTGATGGTCACTCTAGTTGAGCTGCATGATCATATATGCAGATGCAAGAAACTTACAGAAGGACAAACATCACTGCAACACACCACCAATCCGGTTTTTGTAGCGTTGTTGTGAAGACACATGAAAACCAACTTGGAATTTGCAACAAAACACCTGAAGAACTCAGATTGTGAGAAACAAGATTCTCTGGTCTGATGAACCTCAATTCCAAGCATCATGTTTGAAGGAAACCAGGCACTGCTCATTACTTGCAGAGTATCATCCCAAATGTAAAGTGGTTGTAGCAGCCTCATGTTTTTCAGCGGCAGGGGCTGAAGGATTCGTCAGAGTAGAAGGAAACCTCAACACAGCAAATTATAGAGATAGCCTTAAAGAAAACCTAGTCCAGAGCATTCAGAATCTCAGACTGGGGAAAATGTTCACCTTCCAACAGGACAATGACCTTAAGCACACAGCAAGGCTCATAGAAAACCCTATGAATATCCTTATCCTTGAGAGGTGAAGAGGTGAAGCGAAGAAGGGCGTGATAATTGTCACATGCAAATGTGCAAAGCTTGTTGCATCATACCCAAAAAGATGTGAAGCTGTAAATGTGCTTTAACTAAGTACTGCATTAAAGGGTATGAACACTTCTGGCATGCACTTATTTCAGTTTTTTATTTTAATACATTTGCAAAGTTGTCACAAATCAGTTTTTTTGCTTTGTCATTATGGTGTATGGAGTGTAGATTGATGTGGAAAAAAGGCTGCAACATAAAACTAGAAAATAATAAATAAATAAGGAGTACTTGAGTACTTTAGAAAGGCACTGTATCTTAAGATTAAGATTAGGCCACGGGGGCAGCCGTGGCCTAATGGTTAGGGAGTCGGGCTTGTGACTGAAAGGTTGCAGGTTCGAGTCCCAGGTCCGGCAGGGATTGTTGGTGGGGTGAGTGATTAATCAGCGCTCTCTCCACCCTCAATACCACGACTGAGGTGAGACCCTTGAGCAAGGCACCGAACCCCCAAACTGCTCCCCGGGCGCCGCAGCGATAGCAATATGGCTGCCCGCTGCTCCGGGTGTGTGTGTGTGTGTGTGTGTGTGTGTGTGTGTGTGTGTGTGTGTGTGTGTGTGTGTGTGTGTGTGTGTGTGTGTGTGTGTGTGTGTGTGTGTGTGTGTGTGTGTTCACTACTGTGTGTGTGCACTTGGATGGGTTAAATGCAGAGCACAAATTCTGAGTATGGGTCACCATACTTAGCCACACGTCACGTCACTTTCACTTTCATTAAAAACACAGGCGTGAATAGATTATTTGTATATTTTTTTAAATGCAGATGCTATGGATCTTATTTTTAACAATTTATTTTTACATTTTTTTACCTCACAATGGCCCTTTTTACACATGCAGTCCTTTACTGGTAAATTACTGTTAAGAGATCATGTGTGAACAGGATTTTTTTTCTAAAAATACTGGTAAATTTGTTCCGGTACCGGTTACCAGTAATGTGCTCTGTGTGAACGCAGAATGAAGATTACCGGTATGAGCATACCGAACGCACTGTTGAATGGTCCAAATTGGCCAATCATAGCATACTTATGGTGATGACGTGATTACTCCGAGCTGTTTACAAAGCTCCACTGCTTTTTTATTTTTTTATGTAAATATGTGCTAGATATATAATATGCATCTTTGACCATTGCATCTTGTCTCACAGCCTTCTTTTCCATTAATCAGCGCAGCACTTGGATACTATTATGCATGTCTCCTGTTTATAAGAGTAAAGACGTGTTTTGTTTGATCATCCCCTTGTGCCTGTGACTGTCACTCAGACTTCAAAAATGTTGTCAAATTGGACAGATAGTGAAACTAAAGCACTTCTGCTCATGCAGGCGAATGAAGACAACGGCACGACTTTTAAAGATTTCTACGTTTCTAATAAATGACGTAACCTGCATTTTGGTGCTGATGTGTGAATGGTCTTTTACTGTTAAAAAGCCAGAATGCTTCTACCTGTGTGGACTTTACCGGTAAAATCATACTGGTAATTTTATGGCAATTTACCAGGACTGCTTTTTTAAAAGGAGCTAATGTTTAATCAAAAAGTCCTAACTGGATCTTCCAATGAGAATGGCAGACTAAAAGCTTACGGTCAACCGATAAGGTTGAATTACACCTGATATGGCCTCACTTTTAATTGTAAGAGTAAGGTAGTTAGGAACAGTATATACACATATGAGTAAGGTAGATAGGAAACAGTGGAAAAAATCATTTTGATCTATCTTTTAGCAAATCATAGGCTATTAATTTCTTACCACAATAACATCCTGAGACAGGAAGTGTGCCATATTTCAGTCTTCCTCCCTCCACTTATTCACAGCAAAACATCTCAGCACAGACTCCATCCTGAACCCTTGATGCAAACATTTACATATGAAAATAATTTAAAACCCCTTTTACAGGCTACAAATACACTCAAATGAGTCATTTAAGTGTACATGCACAATATTATTATAATATTAATAAAACACGTAAAATATAATATTAATTTTAAAGTGAACAGTTATTTATAAATGCAGGTAGAGGTAAAAAAAAAAAAAAGACAATATATTTGTTTTATAACTATTTTCTTGTAGTATTGTATTGATCAGATCAAAGAACTGTACTACTGAAAAGCAAAAGTGTTAAAGAAAGTTAACAGTGTGAGAGAGAAAATTAAACAGTATTATTTCCTGTCAGTGTCTGATCACAGAATGAGGAATCGAAAGCAAAACTAAATTTCTCACTGATCTGACCTTGCAAAACTGTGAGAGGACAAATAACAACGTGGAGACGTCGTCATAACAAAGAGAATCGGGTGGACTCAATCACCCGAAGCACTCTTCAACCCTATGCAAAATGTAATATTTAGATATGAATTCAATTTGATAGGTACAAGAATATGTACTCAGTGCACTGCTAGTAGAGAAGAGACGCTGAAAGGCTGCGGTGAAAACAAATCTGACAGCCCATGAAACTTACCAGTCTTATCAGTTCACTCACAAGTTGTGTTTCAGCGACATCTGGTGTCGGAAAAAGCGAATAAATGGATCCCGGCAGACGTAGTGCATAAAAATAAAATATTTCGGGAAAACCTATTATTGTAATTTCATATGCATATCATTCTCAAAGCATACAATAAAAAATAAAGAAATGCGTGTGTTTTAAATTAAGTAGGCGCTATTAAAGCGCGCACCGGACTGTAGGGTATGTGTCAAGCTCGGACACTTTATTTATTGTAATTTATTATTTACAAAGTAGCAAAACAATGGACAGGATTGAACATGCCAGAATGCAAATAAAGAACTAAATCAGTAAACATGAGGGTGTAGCCTACATTTGAAGTTCATATTGATATTATTTTTTAATAACTTTCGAAATGTTGGTATTATCATATACTGATTTTGAAGTGAGACAAGCCAGATAAGTCTACAAAACAATCACAGAATAATTTCGAGAATCCACATTTTCCGCCAATAAATAAATAAATTGTTGTTTTTGTTGTTGTTTTTATTGTTTTTTCATAGACAAGATGAAGTTTAAAACTTAAAAAATACATTTTTCTCCCAAATAGAAAGTAGGCCTAATTTAAAAATACAATTCATAAGTAAAGTAAATTATGCTTCTTCTTTTTTTACTATTCTGAAAAAGCAAGTTTTTTTTTTTTTTTTTTGCTGTATCTTAATTAAGATTTAAAATCATAAAGATGCAAGGTGCGATTTTAATCGATATGAAATGTATTTATTGCAGATAATAAATACAAAATGTGTTTAATTTTATTGCCATTATTGTTTCAGAATGTACTGGCAAAGATTAAACCCAATCACCTCTTTGTCTGAATTTTGCGAGTCACTGAATTTATTCGATTCTCAATACCTGTTCAGCGGATCAGCTGACTATCTTATGGTTCAGCTTTTGTCATGCAGTACCTGGCATACTGCTTTTCTATAAATGGCTCTATTAAGCACAGGTTTCTGTCTCCAAGCAACAGATGAGCTCTTTACTCAAGCAATATTCTCTTTGCAATTAGAGACATAAAACATGTGCTCCTGCCTGACGGTACATTTCAGTAAATTGTTTTTTTATAAATCATGTCAGAAAGGATAACCATTTTCCTGAGAGGAGTGATGGCTTGAGCTTATACGGTGTCCAGATAATTTAAGTCATTCGTTTTCTCACTGCTGGCGCATTCTCATCGGTATGGCATTCACCCATTTCGACCAAAAGAGGGGGCAAGCTTTCATTATCTTAAATCGTCGGAAACCCGTCCAAAAGGGACAGGAATGCGAATTAACCTTTTTTTTGCAAATCTGTAATTGTATGTGAGTTGCGCTGTGAATTAGCCTATACATAAGGTAAACAACAGGCTACAAGAGGATAGCCTATTAGCCTATAATTTGATAGCCTATTAAGAAAAATTGCAATAATTTTAATTAATGATTAGCCTATCTGTAGGCTAGCTGTTTTCTGTGCTTGGTCCATCGAGGTTTGTTTCGCTTGTAAGTTATCACTAGTGTAATAAGTTGCAGCTAAGCGTCAAGACTAACATTTTGTGATATAGCCAAAAAGTATAATTAAGTGAAAAGAAAAGCCAATATTGCTATAAATTTGCTGTTCTGTTTTGTCAACGAAACGCCCACACTGGTCGCTTCCGAGGAGCCTACATTTGGAGTACTATGGCAGAAAGTTATAACAAATCAAGGAAAAGAGTGCAAAAAACTGAGGAACAAAAGGCGTTTGTGGTTGGCCAAACTGAACCAGGATTTCCAGGGCAAGAATCTTGACAACATTCGTGTTTGTTCATATAATTTCCGGTCAGGTAGGTGAAATGTTTGGCTAATGTCTTAGTTACTGCTCGTACATATCTTTAAGACCTGTTAACTTAAGTTCGTCAAAAAATTGCGCCCTTTCCTGCTTGCTAAGTCCTTCTCTATATGATTTAGCAGCTTCCACACATTTTTTGTTTCTGTGGTTTAGACAATAAATTAGTAGAACAACGTATACATAAACCGTGCAATCAATGCTGTTTGCATCTGAGTATCTCCAATATGGCCGTGCATCTGGGTAGCTGGCCAAGCCAGAACTTAAGTGTATAAACCCTCCATAAATTCATACTAACTTTTAATCTAATATATAATTACTGAAACGTTTGTAAAAAGAATAACTTTTATATAAGAATATAAAGCCCCAATTCAAGATCTGAGACAACTTTGTCTATGTCAAAAAAAAGTGTGAGAGAATGACTCTGATTTTTGAAAAATGACAGTGTGGATGTTGCATGTTGATTCATGTTCTCAGTCGACATCCATTCTTGCAGTGTGGCATTGATGTGCCATTGTGATACTTCACACCACTAAGGAAACAAAGGACGAGGTTCGCCTTCAAAAAAAACAGGAAAACCGCTTCCATGTTGTAGCACTTTTTTCATTCAGTATGATGTTTTCACTAACAGATTATTTAACATTTACATTTGGTCCCTGAATGTTGAATATGTTGTTCCGTTCTTGCTGAAAACTGCTTCACAGCTTGAAGAGTCCAACAACTGGAGCCCACAAAGGGTACTGTCTGTTTTTAGTTTATGAAGAAAAGACAAACTCTTGAGTTTTCTCAGAAACATGCTGTTAGGAAGAGTGCTTGCGAAGTGCACAATGATTCTGCTCTCAAGTCAACTATTCAGAAACCATTTACAAAGGACTGGATAGAAAGACTGCAAATGGTTTGTAATTTTAAAATGTCAAGGTGCACAAACTGTTAGATTGGTAAGGAAATCACACCAATTATGAACCAAAGTTCATTCCATTCGCATAGGAAAGACAAAGCGCTCAGACCACGTGCTGGAGTCCAGATTATTAAAAAAAAAACTTTATTGTCAATTCAATTGCTCTTCTCTACAGCCAAACCACAAACATTGGACGAACACAAAACAGAGCAGAGCTGAACATGCCAACACACGCACTCTCACACACACAAGCATTCACTTCAGCATACACACATCTCGACACCTACAGTGAGAAAGTCTACACAACATCATGACAGATCAATTTGAAAACAAAGACAATAAAAAAGCTGAAGAAAAATCACACAACTTCCTATGTGTCTTCCATGACAGAGAAGAAGAAGGGGAAAAAAACAACATCCACTGTGAGGAACAAACCATCCTTTAAAAATGAATACAGGCATATCTAAAAGTGGCCGTTATTAGTCAGGTTTGCAGGTTACACGTACAGTAAGCACACAGGAAACATCTCTTCGTGCTAACTTCACTGTTTGGCTTTTTCTTCCATGCGAAAGCTCAGCTGAAATCTGAAGTGAAACTACAGAGATGGCTGCGACCGACCTTTTCGCTGATTTTTTTGGACATAGTTGACAATCAGACACAGTAAAGCGTCATTTTGCACTACACAGAGGGACGGAGCCATCTAGCGTCCTACAGTAATAAAATAGAAATATGTTAACAAAAAATAAATCCATATATACTAGATATAGGTACTTTCTTTTAAATCTGTCACTTTTTTTCATTTATGTATACTTTATTATTATTATTGTTTGTATTTTACATCAACTGTACGTCAATGTCCTGAGTGGCCAAGGCTTCTGTGCGGGCGTACGCGAGAAAAACGATGCAGGTCGGTAACAAGGTGACATGCAGAAATGCGAACCTATAGGATGGCCTGTTAAGAGCATACGAGGAGCAGCATGTGTAACCATGACGACGGGTTCTCTTGTTTTGTTCCGAGAGGAAAGCATGAGAACAGATGAGGTCATCACCTGTTGCACTGGAGAGAGAGAGAGACAGACAGAGAAAGAGAGACGGCCTGTGTAGTGTAGCGTGAGCCTAGACGCTCAGCGGACCTCCCTCTACCCCATGTGTTTCCATCGCTTTACATGGGACGGATGCGTGTGCGCTTCTCGCGTGTGCCTCAGTTTCAAAATTGTGAGTGACAGGTCGTGTGCTGCTGCTGTGACTCACGGTTCAGATTCTAAGAAGACCCATTTAGTCGTGTATGTGCGCCGAATGTTAACAGCCTTGCAACCTAAACACTCTTTAGTGTACAGAAGCGTTACATTGCAATCGACATGGTAACAATATTGTCATCGTCTGCAGGAAAGCATTCGTTTAAGAGTGCAAAGTATAATATGCATTTTACTCCAGATGCAACAGATATCTGAACACCCTTGAAATAAAATGACAACCATAAAACAGTTTCAAAACATAAAAATGTTCCTTACAGTAGTACGTTTGGGTTTAAGGGTTTTCACAGATTTGTTCTGCGAAAAGGTCAATTGGAAACAAAAACAAATACACACATAAAGGAAATGAGATAACATGCATCTCTCTCTCTCTCTTATTTCTTTTTCTTTTTACAATACTGTTTGGTGGTATTTCATTAGAGGAAGGCTCATAGTATTTTTTTTTTCTTCCATTAGCTCCTTTCTCTTCTACAGAAACAAGGGATGGGGGAAAGAAAAAAAGATCAATTGAAAGTCGTCAAGACCCACACTGAGAAACAAATGGGGAAGATACACTAAGAGTAGATGGAGAAAATGTATTTAAAAAAAAAAACATTGTTTAGGGAGAGAAGTCACAGATGAAGGAGGTCAAGAGGTCATGACTGCTGGCCGCTCCATTGGCCCTCCATCGGTCGACGGAGCAGTTCCTCGACATGCCTCGCTACATCCATGGTGTCGTCCAGATCAAAATCGCCATCAGCATCCAGCATAGGGTCACCACTGAGAGAAGGAGAGACTGAGTTACGTTGAGTAGTTTGAAAGCAATAATCTTGATAATTTACATCCAATTGTATAAGTTCCAACAGCACATTTTAAATAATAAAAATATTAGAGGGAACCCTGGGTATTAAGACTTGTAGGGCTTAATATAACATAAATGATGTCTCTGAAATACGTAATAGAAAACCCATTAAAGATTTACGTTCTTTATAAAATCTACATTGTTTTATACAGATTTTGGACTGTGGGGGGGAAATACTGATATGATGCCACATTGTGGCTTTGGTTGTAATCAGGGCCGTCACTAGTGGGGTGAAAGGTGGTGACGATTATAGGGGCCCACAGCGGAGGGGGGGGCATCCCGTGATCTTAACTGACTGGCCGATTTCAGCCTAAAAAGACGCTCAGGACAGCTGACTGTGCATTGTCACGCAAGCTTATCATTTGCACGTGTTTTAAGCCTTGCCAGTTTCAACATTCAAAACAGTTAAAAGCATTCAAATGATGCGTTCGATGCACAATGAGAGCCGTGTCTCACGAACAGCACGCAAACACCGAACCAAACTCTTCTTCGCGTCCTCCTGTACCTAAACGAACAAATACAAATCGCCAGTTTAAACATGCAAACACAAAAAGATGTGAAACCGCAGTGCACAGAACACACGCAGAGAGACGCATCTCAAAGCGCTTCTGCATCGAATGTGCCTCTTCTTGCTCTTGAACTGACAACACAATGATGTCGAAATACCTATCTTAGAGAGTATCCTCGGAAAAATTGTTGGTTATGTTTTAAGTGAAAGTAAACAGTTGAGAAAGAAACTGTATGTGTATTATTATATTGGATGCATTGTCTCTTAAAGTGACCACGCCTAATTTACTAGCTGCTGTTGGTGTTCTTAATGTTGATCCAAGAAAATGAATGACTGCTCTTGACTGAACTACTTTATAGTTTTAACAAGAATTAATCTATATTTAATTTATACAGTGAAGACTATGCAGTGCAATTTTACATTTGATTATATGGTTTTTCTGGACACCTACAAACTTGAAAAACTCATTGTGTAAATAGCGCAAATAAATAAATAGAATAAACACACAAAATAAATTTCAGACAGAGCCCACAGATACAACCTGCACCGGGGCCCCGCGAACCCCAGCTACAGCCCTGGTTGTAATTTTCAGTTGAAAGTCAACAAGAGAAGCAATTCAAGTCTTCACTGCTTTTCCCAGCGATAAGAAGAGGAGAAAAGAATGGGAAGATGCATGTGAACGAATAAAACTTCCTAAAGACCTGCGTCTTTGTTCTCTCTACTTTAGCCCTGATGCCTTTAAGGCTTTTAGCTATTGAAAGAGCTTACAAACAGTAGAGACAAGAAAAGCTAGATGCCATCCTGGCAGGATGTAAACATGTCGACGCTTGTCATGAAGCCGCAGACACTGAAGGAGGTCTCTGCATGGATTTCACTCGATTTCCGGGGGCGTTTAGACTCCTTGTTGGGGGAAAAAAAATCAATGGTATGGCATTGGATTTAAGCTTGCGCTTATATCCATCGCCCCCTGTAAGCTCTTTCAGTAGCTGTGGTCATTGTATCAGTATTTTATATTAAGAGTTGTGTATTCTGAATTGTGTTGTGGTAAAAATAGCAACAGGTAGCAACAGTAGTTTACCGAGTGCAACCATTTCAAGTCATCGGAATAATGGTGCCCACCATAGTCCAAAATATGTATAAAACAATAGATTTTTTAAATAACATAAATCTTTCATAGGTTTCAGTAAGAAACATAATTTATGTTATATTAGCAATAACAACAGTGATGCGGAAACATACAGACAGATAGAAACACATATATCTGTGTACTCACATGGGAGGATAGAGTCCATAAGCATGTGGTTGATTGACAGCTGGAGATGCCGCATGGTCCATGTAGGTGGGGTTTGCTGCAGGGTCGGGGTTAGGTGTCGCAAACCTGCATGAACACAGATGCACACATTTTTAACATCAGTGTTATTTCAGTATTACTTATATTGTTATTTGTTAGTTATACTTTTGTCATTTTGGTTAGTTTTAGTTTTTTAATATTTAAATTTGTTTTTAATTTGAATAATTGTAATCTTTCATCTTCAATACTTTATTTCATTTAGTTGCAACATACATACAGTTGAGGTCAAAAGTTTACATACACCTTGCAGAATGTGCAAAATAAGAGGGATCGTACAAAATGCATGATATTTTTTATTTAGTACTGACCTGAATACGATATTGCACATAAAATATGTTTACAAAAAGTCCACAATAGAAAATAATACTTGAATTTATAAAAATGGCCCTGTTCAAAAGTTTACATACACTTGATTAACAGTTAAACTGTCTGCTGTTCTTCAGAAAAATCCTTAAGGTCCCACAAATTCTTTCGTTTTTTCAGCATTTTTGCGTATTTTGAACCCTTTCCAACAATGACTGTAAGATTTTGAGATCCATCTTTTCACACTGAGGACAACTGAGGGACTCATATGCAACTATTACAGAAGGTTCAAATGCTCAGTGATGCTCCAGAAAAACATCAAGAGCTGGGGGGATGGGGGGTGAAAACTTTTGAACAGAATGAAAATGTGTACATTTTTCTTATTTTGCCAAAATATCTTTTTTTTTTCATTTAGTATTGCCCTTCAGAAGCTACAGAAGATACATGTTCCCCAGAAGACAAAATAAGTTAAATTTACCCTAATCTTCAAATTAAAAAAGTTTTCACCCCTGACTCTTAATGCATCGTGTTTCCTTCTGGAGCATCAGTGAGTGTTGTCAGTCTCAGTTGTCCTCAGTTGTGAAAAGATGGATCTCAAAATCATACAGTCATTGTTGGAAAGGATTCAAATACAAAAAAATACTGAAAAACCAAAGAGTTCGTTTATTAAGAATTGTTTATTAAGAATTAAAAAGTGTATGTAAATTTTTGAACGGGGTCATTATTTTCTCTTGTGGACTATATGTAAACGTCTTATATGTGAAATATCTTACTCAGGTCAGTACTCAAAAATACTTTTTTATATTTATAAGGTTTTTCATCTAATATTGAAATGAGTTTAGATCCAGCATTTTCTATATTGATACAGCTTCCCGTAACAATTCCTGTCATCCTTCTATTCCCTCCCTCTCCCTGTGTCAGAAAGCTCCAAAAATACCTAACAAAAGACACGTTCAGCTCATTCATCCTGTTCAGCTCTGGTTCACAGCTGGCTACTCACTCACACTTTAGCTGGTGCTTGCGGTCAAAGCTCTTGCTAACCCTCAAAATTAAGAGCTAGTTTGATAATCACTCCCTCCGAATGCTGATGAGAAGAACTGAATTATCTGAGTCTGATGGTGTATGACTCCCTGCTGAGTTTGACCGAAGTGGAAGGCTTGCTAACAAGACCAACGGGGTCATCCACCTATGGATAAATAATGCTGCTAATGAGGCTAACAGAGCTAAGTATATGCTCAGGAGTAGAATGAGAGTACAGAGTCTCAAGTATCCATGGCAACCAATGACTGCCCACAGAGCCAGGCCAGCGCTAATATGCTAGTGTGCAATTAGATTTATCGCTTGGAGTTAACAGGTTAGCTCTTGAATGTCAGAGATGTGAAGACCTATATTGAGAGGTCAGAAAAACACACAGAGATAGAGGTATGTGTATGTGTACTTACTCTGGCACTACTTGTTTGATCTGTGGTTTGACGTATCCATCCACAGCTTTAGCTGGAGAGGTGGGAAAGATAAACAGATTATTTCTAAACCATAACATACCACTTGACTCACACTGTGTGTGAATGAGAACACACACAGGCAAACACAAACATGCTAGATTAGCCAGAGTGATACACTCTCATTTAAACCCAAGGACACAAACACACAGGCTAGCAAATGTATTTATAATGATTTTTACTGTCTATATAAAATTAAGCAACATTGTGCATACTGTGATGATTTTAATGTGCTTTTAATGTGGCAAATACATTGCCTGAAGACTGCATTATTATAATAGTTTTACAGTTCTTCCTTGTGTCATGACTTGTGAGTATAAATGAGTAAAGACATGTTTTACTAGTGTCTGATTTAAACTTGTAAAACAGTATTGGTAAGTTCAAGCTGGTAAGTTTAATTCACTGTCGTGAATCAGTTCATACTGTTTTAAGCAAATAGTTTCAAATCTTTCAACTCTCTTAATTCTCTCAGCTTAATGATTAATGTAATATTGATGCATATAAAACATTTAGTAAAATATGAAAAATAAATAACTACTTTTTTGAGGCTTTTTAAAATATATCAAGGCTAACCAAGTGTGCATTTATTTAATCAAAAATACAATATCTGTTTTCTATGTGAATATATGTGAAAATGTAGTTTACTCTTGTGATCAGTCTACAGTCTTCAGTGTCACATTATTCTTCAAAAATCATTTTAATATGCTGATTTGCTTCTCAAAAATATATTTTTCTTAATTTTGAAAAACTTAATTTTGGAAACTATGATTCACTGTTTTCATGATTCCTTCATAAATAAAAGTTTAAGAGAACAGCATTTTCAGAGTGACATACATGAAATAGAAATCTTTTGTAACATTACAATTATCGTTATTGTCACTTTTGATCAGTTTATACATTCTTGTTGAATAAAAGTATTAATTTCTTTAAAAAACAAAACAAAAACAAAAAAACTGACCCCACATTGACCCCAACAATATGGGCCATTCTACAGAATTGGTGCAAACTGCTGTCACACAACACATTTAAAAAGCATTTAAGTATTCAAATCTTAGATGTATACTAAGATCCTATTATTATCTGTTGAAACCACATTAATATTTAAAATATCAGTAAGCTTAATTTATATAAAATCATCATTTTGTGGGTACTTTCAATTAGGAGGTGGCTGTCCTGAACCCTAACCTCTAAATTTCAACGTTTTCAACAAAAATAATTTTTGCATTTTATTCCATTGTTGTTTTTAAAAATATATATATTTTATATATATATCATTTTTTAAATTATGAAACTTCATGTAAAAATGTGTCCCACATTTTTCATGTCATTACCTAAACAGTATTTTAGTCCATTTGCAGAGACTTATTTTAACTACACCCCTACAATTTTGATCAGGATATATTCATGTGTCTCTCTCTCATAGCTACATGGTAAGTAGATAGACCCCATCATTTTGAGGTAAATGTATTCAAAAGTATGAAAAATATGTGTGTACCTTTAAAGAATGCCATTACTGAAGACCATTTTCCATAATTAAACACCTTTTTGGAAGTTATTTAAAAACATTTAGTTTTTATATGTGTACAACTGTTCAGAACTGTGCTAGCTAACCATGTGCTGATTAGCATCTTTGAGCTAGGTTTGAAAGTATCTAAAATTGTCAGTACTGAAACATTTGGTGAAGTTTCGGTAATGGTGTCATTTTTTGGGTGTTATCCCAAAAAATTTGTCACTACCGTAACAGTCACGACTGAAAAATGTCATCATTGTTTCGGTAGTGACAAAAGGGAACACATAAGCATTTATTTGGGGGAAATAAATATACACTTACTGGTATTTTAGTATGTTTTAGTAGTGTTTCAGTATGTGATGTAATGTGATGTGGTTGCTACCAAAACATTACTGTCACTACCAAAAATGTGGTGTCACGGCCGAAACATAGGATGTTTAGGAATGTGTACCTTGATGTGTACCAAAATTTGCAGAAAAATGTGTTTCCAAGTTTGAATTTGCACCAATTCTGTAGAATGGCCCACATATATGATGTCAAAAAACATGAAAAAAAATCTGTAGATAAATAGAGATCAAGCTTACACAGTGGAGGGGTGTAGTATTTGGAGAAGACCTCGTCTTTGGGCCGGTCAGGATAGAGGAACAGGAGATGATTCAGGTCGCTGATGCGATCCGCCAAGGAGCGGATAGAGAAGTCTTTGGTTGTGTATGGCATGAGATTCCACACCATCCTTTCACCTATAAAGAACAGAAGTATTGAACTAGTTTTAAAAGCATTTAACGCCACTGTAAGTTATTTGTTTTGTAATATCATGCATAAAACGTCCCTATTATACAACGGAATATTATAAATGCATCTAAGGCCGTTTTATAAAGAGCAAAGTAACGGTTGTACCTGCTTTGTTAGGGTTCTCTGCCACCCAGGCTATGGTGATGCCGCCAATTTCCGAGTCACTAAAGCGCAACAGAAAGGTTCCATTGGGTTTGGACATCAACATGTCCTGAGCTTGCTGTTTATTCACAAAGCCAAGAATCGCCCTGAGACATACAAGCACATAAACGCATGAACACAAAGGATGTTTACACACGAAGGCAGACAGGCTGTTATCTTGTGTGTACCGTTCAGTTTCATCATGATTTGTATACAAAGGATTACATGATATGGGCGACCGGGGGTTGAACGAGAAAAACATAAGCAAAAAGAGGGAGAGAGCTAGATTTTATCAAAACCACAAGAGGTCTCTCAGATGTTGCTCCTGTGTTAATTCATCCATGGTTTAATGTCTCAATGTATAGTCTTCACCAGCACTATCTCTCAATCAGCCAGTTACCATGGAAAAGAAGCACTTCATGATGAAGATATCCATTATATACAACTCAAAAAAGAAAGAAAAGAACCAGATTTAATAATGTGATACATTATGGCTAACATTTTCCAGTAGAGCAGCCAAGCGAAATGTATCAAAACTGTCCAGGAAATAAATAAATGTGCCATTTTCTTGTCTGTTAATTAGTCACATAACTGTAATACGAACAAACGTCACTGTCATTTCATTGTGAGATTTGCCCCACCAGGTCATACGGCATAACCGGCAGCGTTTTCAGTTGAGTGTGAGAGATGTCATTGTTATGTGAGGGCAGAGAGCAGCAACAGCCTTTATTCTATTTCTTTCTGTTCGTTCATTGACTGAGCAGCAACAAAGAGATTTTTTTAGCTTTTACACATGGATGAATTATCATTAACATTAAATCTGCAGGAGTGTGATGTTTATTTTTGTTCGTGTTCTCACAGAGATGCGTTCTTACCCATCGTTCCAGTGAGGCTTCAGGTGTTTTTTAGTAAGCTCCATCACGCCATCAAACCACTGCCAAAACGTGAAGTTCCTGCCTGGTAAACTCTCCTACAATGAGAAGAAACAAATCAGGATTAAAATACTAACATGCACAGTACATAATGTGGGGGTTTCTCCATAAAATGAAAGTCAGCGGTCACTGAAACTGTTTGGTTACAAACGTTTTTTAATCTCATATCTTCTTTCATGTTCCACCGAAGAAAGCAATACAGGTTTGGAACAACATAAGGGTGAGTAAACAATCAGAGAGCTAGCAATTTTTTCCATCCCTTTCATAAGGGTCAATTTTTTCAAATTGACCATTTGAGCTGAATAAATAAGCTTTCCACTGATATATGGTTTGTTAGAATAAGACCATATTTGGCTGAGATACAACTATCTGAGGGTGCAAAAAATCTAAATATAGAGAAAATTGCCTTTAAGTTGTCCAAATGAAGTTAGCAATGCATATTATTAATCAAAAATTGAGTTTTGATATATTTATGGTAGGAAACTTATAAAATATCTCCATCAAACATGATCTTTAATTAATATCCTAATGATTTTTGGCATAAAAGAAAAATCGATAATTTTGACCCATGTATTTTTTGGCTATTGCTACAAAAATAAACCCGTCCTACTTAAGACTGGTTTTGTGATCCAGGGTCACATTTTTGTGTTTAGGATTTTGGGGCAGGGTTGAAATCATGTCTCGATGACGCACTGGAGCCACTCTGCTAACACTACGATAACTAGAGTGCATTAGCATTAGTGGTTCATAACATCTTTCTGTGGTATGAGGACACTTAGAACACATCTTTAATATTGCTTAACATAGACTTTGAATAGATTAGAACCTCATCAAAGCATGTATGAAGCTTGTTTCTTCACAGATGCTTAACAGTTCACAGTATTAAAGTATGAAAAAAAACTATCTGCTGAATTCTCAGTACAGTGTTTCTCGAAAGTGATGCATTCATTGGAAATTGACATGGAGTTGGCATGATTCAGACAGTAAACAGCTAGAAGTGTGTGCGGTAAAAGGGAACGTTCAGGGCTTTGGAAAACACAGACATGACTGCCTGAACAAGAGCATGATCCACTGCCTCATGTTCATTCTGTTTTTAATCAGCTATCCACAAGCAAAGTCACATTACTTAGGACCGAAGACGGGAAGCGTTCGTCTCCATCTCTTTCACTTTAATCACTCCATTTCTTAGAACACAACGTCCTATGTCCTGACCGTTTCAACAGTTAGCATGGCAGATCACACATAGACACGCAAACACACGGAGGTCGCTTGAACATGTACAATCGGGTTCAAATTCGAAATTTAGACTCTAATTTGAGTTATAGTGAAAATAGTGTATTTATATAGCAATGTATACAAAATAGATAGTTTCAAAGGAGCTTCAGAAAACCATGTAAAGTAATAGTGTAAATGCAGCAAAATTCGTAAATTATGAAACAAATTAAATTTCAGTTGTAAAGCAGCTCTAATTTCAGTTCACTAAACTAAATTCAGCTATTTGGTTCAGTGTTTATTTATTCTGCAGTATTAGGTCACTAAAAAAAAAAAACAGTTTGTGCAGAATATTCGGTTATGCTTATATATTTTTTTATTTATTTAGAACTGACCTGAATAAGATATTTCACATGTGTTGTTACCTGAATTTTCCACAGGTGTTTTTTTGTTTGTTTGTTTGTTTTTTAGTTTAGTGATATTTGATCATGAGTCCCTTGTTTGTCCTGAACAGTTAAACTACCCACTATTCTTCAGAAAAATCTTCCAGATCCCACAAATTCTTTGGTTTTTCAGCATTTTTGCGTATTTGAGCCCTATCCCACAATAACTGTATGATTTTGAGATCCATCTTTTTATACACTGAGTGACAAAAGGTTCAAATGCTCACTGATGCTCAAGAAGGAAAACAATGCATTTGAATTTAAAGATCAGGGTAAATATTACTTATTTTGTCTTTTGGGGAACATGTAAATATCTTCTGTAGTTTCTGAAGGGCAGTACTAAATAAAAAAAAATGTGATATATAGGCAAAATAAGAAAAATGTACACATTCTCATTCCGTTCAAAAGTTTACACCCCTGGCTCTGAATGCAAATGAGTCCCTCAGTGTGAAAAGATGGATCTTAAAATCATATAATCATTGTTGGAAAGGATTCAAATACACAAAAATGCTGAAAAACCATATAATTCTGAAGGATTTTTTCTGAAGAACAGCGGGCAGTTTACCTGTTCAGGACAACCAAGGGACTCATGAACAACTATCATTAAAAACAAACAAACAAAAAAAAAACATTTGTGGATCATTCAGGTAACAACACAGTATAAGTGTATGTAAACTATTGAACAGGGTCATTTTTATAAATTCAACTATTATTTTCTCTTGTGGACTATTACGTAAACGTCTTTTATGTAAAATATCTTATTCCGGTCAATACTAAATAAAAAATAACATGCATTTGTACGACCCCTCTTATTTTGGTAAAATAATTAACGTTTTTCAGATTCTGTATGTAAACTTTTGACTTCAACTGTAAATAGCATTTCCACTAGTGTTCACAGACTTTTGCACCCCACTGTATCAAAGCATCAAATCATTAGCATGTTCTAAGATAACTGTTTTTGTACAAGTCTGTGCATATGTGAGAATTGTATCAGTGACTAAATAAACAAAGCCATAAACACAAACGCTGCCTGAATTCCAAAGGCCTTTGTTGGGAACACTGCCCGCTCAGTGTAGCAGATCAGCAAAGGGCCATTTCAAAGGCAGCCACAGCCTTAGGCCTGCCTCCACATCAAAAGCTCTCAGATCAAACCTCACTTCCTGAATAACCATTAACTATTGCAATGGACGAGAAGCAATGTCAATCAGATCAGCTAACATTCTGCCCCAGGTGACAGATTGCCACTTAAAATTAAGAAAACAAAGTCAGAACGACGAGAGACTGGTTTGGGATTAAACCATTCGTTAGAACATCGCTCATTAAGAGCGGTGCTGTTGGGTAACAAGCAGCAGGTTACAGTCACGGTCAGAATTTTTACAAAATAATAGGCCATATTGCTTTCAGCTTAATTTAAGGTTATGTAGAGCTGTCAAAAGCATGATTTCATGAGTAATATTGAACTACAAAACTAATTATATTCAATACGGAGAACAACTGAATACAGGGGTCTTGATTTGTGACAGCATGGGATGTGTCATTATGACTGATTTGTTTTTTGTTTTTCTTAATGATTTAAAATCGCAACTTACATTTTAAACCCAATATTGCCAATTACTTTATGTTTCGAGAATAAATGAAGAGTTCTCTCTAAAAGCCATCTCGGTCAAAAATTAGATAATGATACTGAGTGAATGTTCTTGACACATATTATACATTCATCATATACTTTTACTTCAAACTCGCCAAAATCCCACCCTCAGCTCAATCAGAAGTACCAGTACTTGCATAGAAACCTATCCATCTGAGTCTGATAAAAATGCATTTTTTGAAGAAATGTGTCAGATTGATTTAGAGGTTTTTGCATCTGAACTCTTCAAATGCAGTTTAAAAAGTTTGGGATCAGTAAGATTTTTTGGAAGGATGCATTGATTTAAATTGACAGTAAAGGCTTTTACATTCTTATAAAAGACTGGAAAGGAATAAATTGCATGTTAAAATAGAAAACAGTAGGGCTTTTTCAATTTTAATTGATTTTCATTGTTACAAAACAATATCGATTCTTAAATCCAAAAAATCGATTAGTCTAGCCTGTTTTTAGTTAATGAACGCAACATTTTAGCGCACCTCCCATCTAATAAATCGCAATAAGCTTTGTGCTTTGTTACTTTTGACATGAAACAAAGTCTCAGATTTCAAATTCTGTCCATTTTATTACAGTATTCAAACAATAAATGTTTTTTGGTGTGACAGGAGAAGCAGTAACACAAAGCGCATGTGATATGATCATCTCCTCCACTTTAATACCAATTTCAGCACGAAATAAACATAAATAAACGTCCGAATGTATGTTAAATAAAAAGTACAACTTACTGAATTCCATATGCTGTCACATTTAATTATTCAATCAGTGTTCAACCGTGGAAAGACATCAGACATCAGTATAAAAGCTTGTAAACAACATCACGTAATGTCACGTTTACTTTAGAAAAAAACATATTCAGTGACCATAAACTCATTAGTCTAACTAAAAATTTAAGTCAGTTTTTTTTTCAGTGCAGCTAGAAAAATAGAGGACTATATAGAGGAGCATTTTGCTAAATGTATTCACCATATTACATATTCATTATAATTTTTACTGTTTTTCAATGTTCAATTTGTTTGAGTAAATTGAACAAATCAGGTAATTTTAACTTTTAATATTAATGTTGTACCAATTGGCTCTCATGTATATTTTACAGCAATTAGTTTGGAATATACTATGCCTGATATATCAAACTGAATCAAACTGAATTGAAAAATTTGTGTTAAAACCCATCCCTAGAAAGCTATTTCATGCTAAAACTAATTCACAATATTACTGTTTTACTGTATTTTTAAACAAACAAATGCAGCCTTGGTGAGACTTCTTTCAAAAACATCAAACAATCTTACTGACCCAAAACTTTTGAACAATGTGTGTCTTTTGTATTACAAAGAAATGTCTAATAGAAAATATCAAAGAAAACATTAAAAATAAGTAGACAACCTACAAACTTAGCAACATAAAAACTGGCAGTTGGTTTATTGAGGTCACATAGCAAATAGATTTTACTGAGTAGTTTTGACCTGCTAAACACAGTAATTTCATTCAGTGCCGCAGTTGAGTGTGAGTAGCATATTTACCCTGTTAAACTGTGACCAGGTCATGGTCATGTTGCGGTAGTCCTCTGGGTTGACGCTGGAGCTGCTGAAGGCTTTCTGAGCGAGAAAGACGAGATTCTCCTCAGACAGACCTCGATTTGATTGCACCTCTGCCTTGTACTTCATATTCAGAGCCTCACACAACTGCGGCCATAACACCTTGTCGGGCACAATAAAAGGTACCCGTCCCTGAAAAAGAACAAGAAAATGAGTACATTATCATAAACTCTCTTTTAACCTTTTATAGTTGGAAAGTGTCACATTAAGCAGGTTCTCACAGTCACTTTGGTTTTAAGATTCTTTTTTAGAAAAGCAAAAGTGAAATTTTATGGCAGTATAGACTTTTTTTTCTAATCACATCCTGCATGATTTGCATAAATAGCTAACATGTTCTGTATAGATGCCACCCACTGCTGCCTTGAAGAAAACCATATTGGTGATTCATTATGATATGATATTACACAAACCTCACAAATCAGGTTTGAATTGACAGGAGGGTGAGTAAGTGATGACAGGATATGCATTTATGAATGGACTGTTCCTTTAAAGAGAATAAGGGTAGAGTATGTACAGTAAAGGATCGTGAGTCATATGCCATTAGCCATCCAATCAGCACCCACACTATGCAACATGACAGTTTTGTTTGTTTTCTGTGGGGGGTTTGAGATCCTGGTGAGTAGGAAAGAAATTACATTATGTATGATTTGGAGAATATGTGGAGCGTGTTGTCAAGTCAGGGCCGATCTTTGTGATCTTTAACATAGTTAAGTTATAGGAGCTTTATTTATCGCCACATGACCTGGGAATTTTTCCATCATTATTTCCATGACTTTCATGTGATATCGCTATACAGTGGCCTCATTAGCTTATTACAGGCACAACCGACCTCAAGGGCGCAATAATGATGGTCTGAACTTTAACCACTTCATCACAACATCCACCCAAAGATGCACTGATGTTTCAGGAACTAACCGGTTCAGCGAATGCATTGTCCCACAGAACGGTAGCTGTGGCATTGTTGTCTTGACTTCCATGGACAATTACCACCACAGGCAAAGAGAGAGTCTGAAGAAAAAAATGTGTGGATGAGAAAAATTAATCAAATTAATCAAAAAGTTTTTTATGCCAAAAATCATTAGTATATTAAGTAAAGATCATGTCCTATGAAGATATTTTGCAAATTTCCTACTGTAAATAGATCAAAACGTAATATATGATTAGTAACATGCATTGCTAAGAACTTCATTTGGACAACTTTAAAGGCAATTTTTTTAATATTTAGATTTTTTTGCACCCTCAAAGATTACAGATTTTCAATGTATTATTTATTTCAGATGATGTCAAAAATGTACCCTTACGACTGGTTTTGTGGTCCAGGGTCACATACATAAATACTCTTGACAACTAGATTTACAGAATGATTCTAAAGAATCATGTGACACTGAAGAATTCAGCTTTGCATCACAGAAATAAATAGCATTTTTAAAAGATATAAAAGCTATTTTAAATTGTAATAAAATTCATAGTATTATTGTTTTACTGAATGAATCAAATCAAATAAATCAAATCAAATAAATCAAATTTAACCAAATAAATTAAAGCTCTGGCGAGCATTAGAAACTTCTTTCAAAAACATTTAAAAAATCTTACTGATCCAAACATTGAATGGCAATGTATAGCATAAATATAACTATAATTGTTTGCTTTTTACTGTAAAATCTACTAAAACATGAATTTGGACTGAATTAACTGAAATGTACCACTGGTCTAAATTTGACATAGTCATTAACGCATTGAGCTTTGAAATTTAATAACAATTTTTGTGGCTATCTGTTATAATGTTGCTACATTGCTTTAAGTGGTTCCTGACAGATGGTGATTTGCTACAATTCACACAAACTCTCAAGCTCACCTTAACCTGAAATACCAGCTCATTCCCCCCAACGCTGAACTGTGATTCAAACAAAATAGTAAACTTCTCCTCTGTAACAGACTCCGCCCCTCGGCGGTCTGAACGTCTGATCCGCTTCAGAGACTACAGGACACATGAGAAAGAAAAGAGAAAACGTATATATTTACTTTATTATAAGCAGTCAAACTAGTTCTTCCTATTTACCAAAAGAGTCCCCATCACATAAAACACCCCCCAAAAAGTACTCAAGCTACATTTACAATAAATTATCATGTCAAGTATTCATTATAAATAAAGTTTTTAAAAACCACTTTTAAAGTAAGTAATTTTTTATTTTGTACTTCATTTTAATTATAAACTAATAAAATACTCTGTACATACCTTCTGGTTGGCAAATGCACAGAAATATAAATACTTTGTTAACCTAAAAGGTACTAAGATACTACTTGGTTTGATATTTTGTTCATAAATTTTTAATCCTGTACAGCCTATTGTATCATATTTATCTAATGATTAAATAAGCTGTTTTAGTTTTATGACTACTGATTCATTTGTCAGGATTTACAGGGATAAGTGTTCCTCAAGTGTTCACCGATTAACTGTTCTCTAAGCAGGTACAGAGTAAATTATGAATGAACTTAAATGGTGGCTGACAGTATACTTACAACCTCTTCAGTCAAGTTTACACACTCATCTTACAGAGTTTTCTCTAAAGTCAGACTTTAGATGGCCACACCATACTCACCATGTTTCTAAAGTGTGCACTGAGAGTGCCTGTGGTTTGGTGGTACTCCATCACACAGTTGTTATTCAAGATCTCACCACTGCTGTCACTGTTAGACAGACACATGCAGAGAATATTATTCAGCATAAAGTTAACATTTTAACCAAGATTTAGGTCTATTAAAGGTATTGTTTACCCAAAAATAAAAAATTATGTCATTAATTACTCGTCCTCATGTCGTTCCAAACCCATAAGACATTTGTTCATCTTTGGAACACAAATTAAGATATTTTTGATGAAATCAGAGGGCTTTTTGAGTGCAAAGAAAACAAAACAAAATTGTTGAATTAAGTCGATATTTTTGTTTTCTTTGCGTACATATGCGCATAACATAGGGGTTGAACCACTGATGTCTTATGGACTATTTTATCGATGACCTTACTACCTTCCTGGGCCTTGAAAGTGTCAGCTGCGTTGCTGTCTATGCAGGGTCAGAAAGCTTACGGATTTCATCAAAAATATCTTAATTTGTATCCTGAACAGAGGTCTTACTGGTTTGGAAAGACATGAGAGTGAGTAATTAATGACAGAATTTTTGTTTTTGGGTGAACTATCCCTTTAAGAACACATTTTGGTAAAAACTGTGCATTAATAAATGTAGGATGATGTATCAAGGGGCGCCTGATGAAACACGCTTTGTTTTAGCAGCTCCAGGCGCATGAGGCCAGTTCACAATGAGTCATCAACAACACCCAGAGGAGTTACTAAATACAATGTGTTGTGTATCTGCTCACTTTCTGGTGTTTTCATTCTTGAGCAGGGCCTTGGCCTGTTGTTCGCTGATGATGGTGGCTTTGACCTGCGGTGGGTTCATGTGGACGTTCAGTTTGCCACCTACCAGCAAACGCACTGTCGCCGCAAATTTAGTTTGTGTTTTCAGCACTTGAGGAGGCTGCTTTTCGATGATGAAGGTACTGCAGACAAAACACACATACACACATTCATGTATTTACTGTACATCATTATCCATCAAACACACAGTATATTAAAAGGGAAACACACTTCATTCAAATCAGCATATTAAAATGATTTCTGAAGGATCATGTGACACTGATGACTGGAATAATGGCTGCTAAGAATTCAACTCTGACAAATTTATAGTAATTTAAACTGCATGCATTTTGTTATGTGGCTACGTATGTTAAAGAGTTACACATCCAGCGTCACACTCTCACAGGCTGATGTAGATCCATTCAGACACTGATGGTTTTTAAAAGCACAGCTCCCATTAGGCTCAGTGTTTCAGTGGCTGCATGGCCTGAGGCACCAAACACACAAACACACACACACACACACACACACACACACACATGAATGAACCAGCACATTCATCCCCTGTGGTAGGTGTGAATGCTGACAGCTTGAGATATTATGAGGAAGACAGCGAAGGAGAGCAGAAGTTTGTAGACGTCCCCTTGTGTGGCACCAAAGTGATCTCTCTGACAAATGGCCTCTGTTGATTTCTCACAGATGCGAGCACATGCAGGGTGAGCAATACATGAACACTCAATCATCTGGTACTGAGTCGTTCATCTTGTAATTTAAAAAAATGTGAGAATGAACAATTTGATGAGATAATTCACTCGAAAATGCAGACTACGTCATCATTTACTCACCCTTGTGCCTTCGCAAAGCCTTACTTTGACTTTTTCTGTTCGTTCCAGAGCAGAAAACACTTTGGGATTTCAAGCTTCACAAAGGAAGCAGGAGTACACATGTCTTGCACACTATATTTCGGGTATTTTATAGTATGCATGAATACTTTTATGAAGGATGAACTAAATTTTTCAAAAGTGACAGTAAAGACATTTAAAAAAAAGATTTCTATTTCAAATAAATGCTGTTCTTTTGAACTTTCTATTCTTCAAAGAATCCTGAAAGCATGCATTATGATTTCCACAAAAGAATCTAGTTTTCAACACTGATAATAAGAATAAATGTTTCTTCCCAAATCAGTATATTAAAATGATTTCTGAAGGATCATGTGACACTAAAGACTGGAGTGATGGTTCTGAAAATTCAGCTTTGATATCATGGAAATAAATTATGTTTTATATATTGTATAAGTACAGTTTATATATCATAATATACTGTATTCAAATAAAGAATAGTTATTTTAAATTGTAATTTTATTTCAGAATATTGCTGTTTTTACTGTATTTTTGAGCAAATAAATGTGGTCTTGGTGAGACTTTCAAAAACAGCTCTCCTATGTGAATTCATGATTGTTCATAAAAGATGTAGATTTCATGTATGAATTATGTGTTTTGAGACAGATTTTGTCAATGAATGAGTTGATCCAAATCACTAAATGATGTATTAATTAAACTTCTCTTATGAACTAGGACACATAATTTCTATGCATAATAATTTATATTTCTCTCTGTTACACACACAAATCAGTGTATGGCTTTAGAAAACTCAACTACTTTGATATGTTTATGATTCTTTTGCATACTTTTTGAAGCTTTGCTTTTTTTAAAAAAATGGTAATAAAATATGACTCAAGAGTTAAACTCTTGAACAAATTCATCTTGATAATGTCAGATAACTTTGATAAAAAGGTGTTAAACAATACATGGTCAGGTCAAAGTGTCAAATCAAATTTTTGGTCCCAATTTTTTTACTGGTCCACTGTATGAAGAATTTTTGGGGTATAATATGTCACCGTCTACTTTGTTTTGCTATCCTCGCTCACATTAATTGAACTACAGTGTCCAGCACCCACTAATAAAAATATATATCATTTATCATAACCTTTTATCTAGTGTCTGAATAATTTTTGGTTTGACAGTATTGTAATTTAGTGATCAAAATGTTCTTGTATTTAACAATCGAGTATTTAATGGAACTAATTCTTTCTAGATTACTCACTAATTATCTCTTCCTTTATATCCAAAATGTAAAACCTTAAACCTATAACCATTTAGACTTGTAGACTCTGTGTGAAAAAATACATGCACATAAAGAACACAGGAAGGAAAGGTAATGCATGTCTTTGAATGTATGGCTACGAGTCACCATGGCAACTAATACCATCAATTCAAACACATTATAAAGTCACCATTGAAACTGTAGCAATGGTAGAAATGGTAGAATGTAGAAAGGAATGTAGCAAACATGCATGATGTTGATTACAGAGAAGATATTGGTTGTGTTTGTTTGCACTTTTCAGTCATTTAACCTCATTGCTATCACACACCAACACACACCTGGTGACTAAAGCTGAGATGATGTCCGTGATGGTGCTGTTGAGTTCGGTCAGCAGCTCTTCGATGGGGCCGGGAATGGGCAGCTGCTGTCTCAGATGCTCCGCCCTCCGGATCTGCTGACGATTCTGCCAAATGGTTTCCGCTAGCTTCTCACACCTGTGCACAAACACGCAGAAATGCTAAACCGATGCATAGACTACAAAGCTGCTCTCTGCATATGTTGTGCATGTGTAATATAAACGCAAATGTTTTGTGCAAAACCACAACAATCGCATGCCTTTGATTATTTGCATAACTGTCTTAGTGTGTAGAGTCCTTTATATAGCTATGCACTGGAACAAATTAGCCCCAGATGATAAGTAAATATGCGGCCCTGGACCACAAAACCAGTCATAAGGGTCAATTTTTTGAAATTGAGATTTATACAAAATCTGGAATCTGAGATAAAAAAAAAAAAAAACTAAATATTGAGAAAATTGCCTTTAAAGTTGTCCAAATTAAGTTCTTTAGCAATGCATATTACTAATCCAAAATTAGGTTTTGATATATTTACACTAAAAAACTGACAAAATATCTTCACTGAACATGACCTTTACTTAATATCCTAATTAATTTTTGGCATAGATGAAAAATCGATAATTTTGACCCATACAATGTATTTTTGGCTATTGCTACTTAAGACTGGTTTTGTGATCCAGTGTCATATGTAAGAAAAACTCCCTATGGGAACATCTGTGGAAAATAAAATAATGTACATAAATGTTATAATTAGCTTTAGCTTTAAAAACAATAGAAGTCTATGGTATGTCCTAAATTAGACTGCTAAGTATGCATGTGTGCGCACCATGACTGTAGTATGTCCAGCCCTCCCTCGGGCGGCCCGCCGTTGCCAGCCAGCTGTTGACGTCTCTTCCACTGAATCAGCTCGTCGTCAAGAATCACCGTCTGCTGTTTCCGTAGCAATGCCAGCGTCTTCTGGTGTTTTTCTGCCAGGCCCTGAGCACACACACACAAGCTCATATAACAGCACATGAACAGACGTGAACATATGTGCTGCACTCATGTAAATAACAATGGCCCTCAGGTTTTACAAATGGGAGACATCAAATGGAAGTGTTGCTTTCATTTTAAAGGAGATGTATAACTGAAAATAATGGAGAATCTTTTGAAACGAAAGTTCCTCATTTTACCAGAAACAAGGTTATTTATATATACATGCCTTAAAGGGATAGTTCGCCCAAAAATCAACATTCCATTATTAATTACTCACCCTCATGTCGTTCCAAACATGTAAGACCATTGTTCATCTTAAGAACACAAATTAACATATTTTTGATGAAATCCAAGAGCTTTCTGACCCTGCATAGACAGCAACACAAATGACACGTTCAAGAACCAGAAAGGTAGTAAGGACATTGATAAAATAGCCCATGTGACATCAGTTACAAGCTACAAGAATACTTTTTGTATGCAAAAAAAAAAAAAAACTACTGACTTCATTCAATAATTTCTTCTTTTCTGTCATTTGCATTGAAAAAATATCTTAACTTGTGTTCTGAAGATAAAAGGAGGTCTCACAGGTTTGGAACGACATAAGGGTGAATAATTAATTAATTAAAATTTTCATTATTGGGTGAACTATCCCTTTAAAGTTGTCTAAATGGGTGCAGCATCAGACATTTTTGTGTATTGTGCATTTTCATATTGTGACATACTGTAGACCCAAGTAAAATGGATTATCGACAAGATTTTTTTTTCTATTTATTGTTTTTTGATTAGATGAACGCAGATCCGCATGTGAGTTTGCATCAAGGAACAAGTTTTAAGTGGTCTAAATTCATTTTAATGGAATATCAACTTAAGACATTTTGATTAAAAGTTATGAGGTCAAGACAAATGAAACATGGATGAATCATTTATAAAAAAGGGTATCATCATGAATTTTCATGCTGACTCTAAATGCTGGTCAGCCAATCAAAACAGAAATTACATATAGATTGCCTTAATTTACAGTAGCAAAAACAGATTAAATTGACAAAAAAAAACTGTAACTAAATTTAAAGAAACTATGACTTAATATAAATGCATTCAAAGATAAAGAATACACTACAGTTTAAAGATTTTTTATAAGCAAGATTTTTTATTTATTTTTTTTTTTTTTTCAGAAGAAGAGTCTTATGGCTGCTTTTATTTGATCAAAAAAGAAAGACAGTAAAACAGTAATATTATGAAATATTATTACAATTTAAACAACAGCTTTCTATTTGAATTTATTTTAAAATGTAATTTATTCCTGTGATGTCAAAGCTGAATTTTCAGCATCATTACTCCAGTCAGTGTTGCCAACTTAGCGACTTTGTTTTTTGTTTTTTCTCAAAAAAGCACCTATCAACAAATCTAGCAACTTCTTGGACAAACCATTTTTAGTTTCTGAGACTCGTCGGCACTGCCGCATGAACACGAGATCTTGCTTTCCCAGTGCGCACACACCTCTCTCTCTCTGTGTGCATCTTTTCTGTTCAGAGGGAATTTAAATTTCTGTTAAGAGGAACAGCACTTTCAGTTAAAATATTTTTTCTGTTGCTTCTCTAATTTTACATGCAAATATAGCTGAAATCACAGCACAGGCATTGTCTTGCCTTGTCTTATCTTATGTGTAGCCTATTTGATTTTATCAGACAACGGCTCGATTATAAATCAGGATTTTTGTGCAGATTCTTAGAAGGGAGAGCTGGTTATGTAGTCTTAAAGGGACTGCGTTTCAGTTACTATTTCATATTCACCCGTTGTCTGACAACAGAAACAGTAAAATATATAGATGAAAACATAAATGAATTAAAATACAGTATTGCACAGAGAGGCAAACAAATGTAAAAGGCAATACGATGCAACAACGTCATAAATATGCTTATCATCTAGCAACTTTTCAAGCTGGCTTTAGCTACTTTCCATTGAAAGAAGTTGGCAACACTGACTTCAGTCTTTAGTGTCACATGGTCCTTCATAAATCAGTCTAATATCTAGATTTGCTGCTCAAGAAACCTTTCTTATTATTATCAATTTTGAAAACAGTTGTGCTGCCTAATATTTTGAAATAAAAATCATTTGTAACATTATTAATTCTTTACTGTCACTTTTGAGTAAATGTATCCTTGCTGATTCATTTCTTAAAACTCTTGAGCAGTAGTGTATAACGCTACAATGTTTTTGATATCCCACTTTAAAGCATGTATTGCTGATGTTAGTCTTGACTGTTGTATTATGTTAATGCTATGCACACTATTCACTCGTAATGTGTGTGTGTGTGTGTGTGTGTGTGTGTGTGTGTGTGTGTGTGTGTGTGTGTGTGTGTGTGTACCAGTCTGTATTTCTGCAGGGTGTTGGCCTCTCGGGTCAGCCAGGCCTCTACTGTAGCTCTCTTGCTGAGCAGGCTGGGCTCTCGTAGTTGTCGGTCTGCCGGAGGCAGCGTGGCCAGACTTGATAACTGAGCTGCACACAACAGAGAGGAGGATTGAGTCTACAAAGATGAGCTTTGCAGACAAAAATTAAAAAATGATTCCCATATTTGTTTGTAGAAGAGCCATCTAGGGTTGTGAAACTAGCAATTCCTGTTAGTTTAGTGTGTCTTGATGTATTTTCAGTTCTTTTTTTATTGTAATTACTTTTACAAATAAAGTTTATTTATAAATTATTACACCACGAGATCTAAATTCAGACTTAAAGGAAAAGTTGAAAATCCTGTCATCATTTCGTCATCCTCAATTTGTTCCAAACATGTTTGAATTTATTTCTTCCGTTGAGCACGAAAGATTTCTTAAATGTGGGTAACCAAAACACTGTTGGCACCCATCGACTTCCATAGTATTGGGGAAAATATCAACAGGGGAATTCAATGGGGACCAGAAACTATTTGGCTAACCAAATGCATCAAAAAATCTTCTCATACAGTTAGGGCCGGTGACATAAAAGGTTTAGACAAGTCTTAAAAAGTTAGTCAGCTATTTTTTCTTGAAGACTGGTCATAATTTTTTGAATTCAGTTATAGAAAAATGTAGATTAGTCTAATTTGAATGCAAAAAATAGGACTGATAGTTGGTCAAACTAGTACCTAAGACACAGTCTTAACATGGAGGCTAAGTTTATGCAACTGGCCCCAGAGGATGTGTAAATGATGATAGAATTTTCATTTTTGGGTGAACTATCCCTTTAAAACTGGTTTGATTTGTTATTCAGTGGCATACTTAGGAATCATGGAAGCCTACAGGCTGTTTTAATGAGGACATTTTTGCTGAGTTATGTACTGAATTATAAAATAGTCTGTGTATATGATTGCATACACATGACTGTCTGCTGGTTATGTGTGTGTGTGAGTGTGGGGCAAAGCATTCCTGCTAGCAATGCCAAAGTTTGATTTCCAGGGAATACATCAACTGAGGAAATGTATATCTTGAATGCAAGGTTGCTTTGGATAAAAGTGTCTGTCAAATGTATAGATATAAATGAGTGTGGCTGTATACCCTGTATTCTGAGGCTCTCCTGGTACTGTATAATGAAGTACTCCTGGTTGTGCTGTAGTTTTCTGAGGTCATTCTCTGTGTCCTGAGTCAATATTCGGAGCTCTTCGAATGCCTGGTTTATCTGATGGTACTTCTGTGACATGCTGTCCATCAGGCCGCCCACCGGTGAGCTTGACTGCCAATCACAGACATGCATGAGTGACAACCAAGTTGCTGTTTATGGATTAACATTCAGTTTCACTAAAATTACGATCAGAATATTCAGAAAGAAACATGATACATGAGTAAAAAACTCTTCAGTTTTGATAAACTAGCAAGAACCCAAGAAGGGTTGGGATTTGTAGATACCTTCAAAACAATCTGATGAACAATTATACTACTCTAATCCCACAAATCAAAGCTTCAAGATGTACTGTAGGCTCTTATCATTTCTGTCCTGGTGGTTAATATAAAGGTTATTCATCTGTGCCCACGTTAGGCTAGATGCACGTGTACTGTATGTTTGTTTAAACAAACTATATATTGTTTGTGTAGTGCATGCATGGTATGTGAACATAAATATTATGTGTGTCTATTAGGTGTGTCTGAGATGAGTGGGCATTTTCATGTTTATGTAAGCTTCAAGATTTACTGATATTGTCTTTAGATTTATGATTTTATGGGTTGTCAGTTGAGTAGATAAAATCTGAAATTTCCTCCTTTGCTCTCATAAAACTGAGCAGGTATTGTGAATTTGCATGTAGGGGTAAATATGTATCTTCCTCTATGCATACACAAAGCAAACACAAATTTTATTCCTGAAGATTGTAAAAGTCAGTCCTGTACAGTAGCAATGTTTATTGCCCATGATGGTTTTTAAAGTTGAACGAACTCACTGAACTCTGGTAAAGTACAGGTACAAATTACAATTTTTAAAGGCTTGTTTAATTGAATCATAAAGTGTTAATAAATCACTCGAATGCGGAGAGAACTCTAAGAGCAAAATTATGAGGTCTATGAAATCAAAAAATCAATTTACGAGATGATTTTATAGAATTTCAATGTCAGATAATAGTTCTTGGAATTAACTATTACACTTGCTAGTATAACAAAATATGCACTATATAAACCACAGTTCAAAAGTGTGGGGTCAGTAAGACTTTTTATGGTAAGAAGTAAAAATGTTTTATTTAACAGGGATGCATTAAACTATGGAAGCCTGTTTCTGCAACTGGATAAAAAAGGTAATTGCAACCTTTTATCTCACAATTCAAACTTTTTTTCTCTCAACTGTGAGTTTACAAACTCCCAACTGAATTTTTTTCTTGAAATCTTGAGATATAAACTCACAATTGCAAGTAATAAAGTCAGAATTGTGAGATATAAACTGACAATTGCAAGTTAAGTTAGAACTGCGAGATATAAACTCACAAACTCACTTGTGAGTTTATATCTCGAAATTGTGACTTTTTCACAGTTCTAACTTTATAACTTGCAATTGTGAGTTATTAAGTCAGAACTGTGAGATATAAATTATCTTTTCCACCTCAAAATTGGACTTAATAATTTGCATGCGAGTTTATATCTCACAAGTCAGAATTGTGAGAAAAACAGTCTGAAATATGAGATATAAACTTAATTGTGAGAAAAAAATTCAGAATTGCGAGATACAAACTGTGAGAAAAGCTTTTATCTTGCGATTCTAACTTTATAACTCGCAATTCCAATTGTATATCACGCAATTCTGAGAAAAAAAGTAAAAATTACGAGTTTATATCTCACAATTCTGATTTTATAACTTGCAATTGTGAGCTTATATTTTACAATTTTGAGAAAAAAAAGTCAGAATTGCGAGTTTGTATCACAATTATCTTTTTTCATTTTTTATTCAGTGGTGGAATCGGGCTTCTGTATTAAATTTACCAAAAGTCACAGTAAAGAAATGACATTATTACCAAAAAATCAACTTTCAACTCATCAAAGAATCCTAAAAAAATGTATCATGGTTTCTATAAAAATATTAAGCGGTACGGTTATTTTGATAATAGTAAAAATAGCATATCAGAATGATTTCTGAAGGATCATGTGACACTGAAGACTGGAGTAATGATGCTGAAAATTTACCTTTACCATTACAGGAGTATATTTTATTTTAAAATAAATAATAATTAAAAGCAGTTGTTTTAAATTGTACTAATATATCACAATATTATTGTTTGTACCGTATTTCTAATCAAATAAATGCAGCCTTTCAGTCTTTTGAAAAACATTAAAAAAATCTTACCAACCCCAAGTTTTTGAACGGTCGTATGTGTGTATACTGTATGTGTTTATAAATTATTCATTTGACTTTTCCAGGGCTAGAAATCACAACTTACATAAATTCATTCAAAATGAACTGTTATCAACTGACAGCCTGAAATAGATCTGCCAACTCTACTCACATTAGTCGCCTCTCTGACGAGTCTTTGCTCTGTGTACAGGATGTGTTTGATGCATCTCACCAGCTCCAGGGGACAGCGGTCATATGTGCTCTAAAAACACACATACAATCAGAATAAACATCTACTCCATCTACTCTGCCTTGTTTTACTTTAACACACTAAAGTTCACAGTACAGCATTAATGACAGTAAACACTGAGGCTGCGCTTTCCTGATCAACCTGTTCTGAGTAATAGCTTTATCACCATACACGATATACTGTATGCAAAACCTGTTTCATTAACTTTTATCTATTCTGTAAATTTATTTCTTTATTTTCTTTACTTTATTTTCATTGAGCACATTTACACATTAGCATTAGGATGTATTTTATAAAATCTGTCTGACAAGGAAGAAAATAAATAGATGAGTAAAGTTTTATTTTTGTCAGAAAGCTCTCAGATTTCATCAAAAATATCTTAATTTGTGTTCTGAAGATGAGCGAAGGTCTTACGGGTTTGGAGCGACATGAGGGTGAGTAATTAATGACAGAATTTTCATTTTTGAGTGAACTATTCCTTTAACTTTTTCAACTAAATCTTTCCTTAACTGCATGCATAGACAAAGAACAGGCAGAACCTTTAGCTGTGAAGCATAATGTCCTAGTTTGATCTTGAGTAAGAAGCCGTCTTCTCCCACTTGATGCTCTGCTTTCTTCTGCAGTTCCTGGATGAGGCTGTCCAATAAACGTTTAGCTTTAATCTCCTCCTGAGGGTTCTCTAAATCGATCGCATCCCTGAGAAAGGACACAAGGACACATTTAATAACACCGACATATAAAAAAAATGACAAACTGACAGTTGCAGTTCAAACTCTTCACCTACCAGAGTTGCCCCTCTATCCACTGGGACAGGTAGTGTCGCACCTCTATGGGGAAGTGTTGCCCGTAGAGAGACTGCATTTGGTGTAGAGCATCTCCCTGCAGCTGCTGGGCCTGGATCCACACTGCCATTTTCACTCTGGAGGAGACAAAATGAGAGAGAGGGAAGTTGGGTAAAGCGCTAGAGCTGAAGGACATGAGAAATGCTGAAAGATGTTAATGCCAGAAACCAGAAAAGTTGTGCTTAATGGTCATAAAAATCTAATCTCTCTCATGAACACGAGTTCAGCATGTTGAAGACTAGGCTTAGTCACTTTCACAGGAGCGAGTCTGATTTGTCTTCAGATGACACAGTTTAAGGAAAAATCTCCTGCGTAATATAGTTGACGGTGGGAACCTTCACAATACAAAGCATTGTGGGCTGTAATGTTGTGTCCAATCTTTTCACTCCTCGTGGCTTTCTGCGAAAAGGGTTTGTGCGCGTTTAATGCATTTGTTGTGTCAACAAAGCCACTTTGCTGGCATAGCTTGTGTGTGAGTGTAAGAAAAACTCATAGAGAACAGAAGAAAACATTAAGAGGAAGGTAATTAATTTGTTGAAATGAATCTCGCGCTGGCCTCAGACAGACACACACACATTGAAATGCTCATACTCACTAATTTATACTCATTTAAAGTACCACAAGTGAACACATTTTTAGTAAACAGAGAAAATGATAAAACATTCATAAAGCAAGATGAGAGGGAAAAACCAAGAAGCACAGAAAAAGAAGATGCTGTTTGTACTACTGACAGAACAATGTATTAGCCAGGCTGATTGATCAATATTTGACAATTTCTAAGAATATCAGCATCCAGCTGAACAGACTCTGCACATTCCCCCTTTTAAATTCATCTATTTTGTGCACATCTAATTTGAATAAAAAGTATTATTTTTAATAGCATTTTGTCAGCTGGCTTGTCTCTAGATATCAGTATTAGCACGTATCAGTGTTTAAAACCCATACTGGTCAACCACTAGTCATTTGTTCTCTGTTTGTTAATGTCATTGGTTTAAACCGTCAACATATCCTCAGCATAGCCCCATGACTGCATAAAACATCAAATTCCATGCACATAAACACAACTCAAAACTACATATTGAAACATCACTCCCGGCGGGGTCATCTGATCGGTCCGCTGACAGTTTTTATGATGATGACTGCACAGCCTGAAATGAGCCAGCGAAGAACTTCAGCGATGTTAGACTGAAGCATAATGCATAAAAGTGGACAAATTTTACACTTGAGTGCCATTTTATTTTTCTACTGAAGTTCACTTAGCTTTGTTTCCCTGAAGTCTACAGAGAGACAGATAGATAGATAGATAGATAGATAGATAGATAGATAGATAGTCTGTGTCTCCCTTCCCCCCTTGAGCCCATTTAGTCTAAATGCCTAAAGTGTGCCATGAGTTTGGTGGGGGGTAATTGAGAATGAATGGGGGAAAGTCACGTGTTTTGATTGGATATGACTGGTTATGATTGTCTGCGATTGGTTCATGTGATAAATCCCATCGCTTGTCTTCGCTCACATTCGCTAATCAGCCTGAATGAACAACATAATAGACTAATTGAAAAAAGTAAGTAAATAACTCAGACACTTAGATATAACCCGCTGTTATGTCAAAATAAGACTTAAATGGCATGAAAGCACAATCTGTGGGAGTTCTTACTGAGTAATCAGCTTGGTGAAATTTAAAGTAAACCTCTGTGTGACTAATATTTAATGAGCTTTGATGACTGATGATCCGAGAAAAAAAAAAAAGTTAAAAATTAACTAGTAAAAGGAATAGATGGTCAAAAGTACACAAATTAAATGCATTTTAAATTGTTACTGCCTTAAGTTAGTAGTTTGGAATAAATGCTTAAAACAGTAACCTGATAAGATACTTGGCTAATAAATAAAGTATTGATTACATTGTGATAGATAGATAGATAGATAGATAGATAGATAGATAGATAGATAGATAGATAGATAGATAGATAGATAGATAGATAGATAGATAGAGCTGTCACTTAAGCATATAAGCTTTCATTTCAAACGGAAGTAACTTGTAAAAGAAGAGAGTTCACAGCCCGCCTCTTCCTGTCCCTCTCTTTGTGTGTGTGTGTGTGTGTGTGTGCGCGCATATGTGTAAGCATGTGTGTATTTCCAAGCAGTGCAACCGCACAGACATACATGTATTGAAAGCTGCACACCTACACAGACACAAAAACCACTGATTTCCAGTCAGCTCACCATACACATGAACACTATGCTTATAAAAAAAGGCAGACACAAAAGCCACTTACTGCCAGTCAACTAACCACAAAGACAAACACTGGATTCCGGTTGATGTGATGGATTAAGGAGACCAATGCGTGACATGATTTGGACGGTTGCTGAAATCAGGTCAGATGTCTGTGTGAACTTATGAAGCCTTCTTGACCCTGACAGCTCTCTGTACCCATTAACACTTCCTCTCATCCCTCACACCTAACAATTGGCCAATCCAATCCAATCCAATCCAATTGGATATTTGCTGACTGCTGATGTTACATTTTTTAATTGTTTTCACATTTCTTAGCATTTAGATCATCATCGTCTAGCACTAACATAAATGGATAGATTATGGCAGATTAGGGATAGATTTAACCCATTAGAGGTCTCCCTTTCGAAAAGTGCTTTACCTGTAAAGGTGACATATCATGTCAAATTTGACTTTTTCTGTGTTTGAAGAGTTACTCCACCACAAAATGAAAATTGTGTCATTAATTGTTGTTAAAAACCCATAAAAGCTTTGTCTTCGGAACACAATTTAAGATATTTTGGGTGAAAACTGGGAGCTTTGTGACTGTCCCACTGGTTGGCAAGTAAATAACACTGTCAAGGCCCAGAAAGGTATGAAAGACATCATAGTGGTTCAACCATAATTTCAGAAGCTATAAGAATACGTAAAGAAAACAAAAATAACGACAATTCGTCTCCTCTGTGTCGACGTAGCGCATTTTGGAGAGTATCCGCTGGACGCAAACAGTGTACTCTGTTCTCTGTCAGCTGCAGCACACGAATATGTTTTCTACGTTTATTTAAGCTTTGATTTGAACGAAAACAGCGTATCCGTGTGACGCAGCTGACAAAGAACAGCGTATGCTGTTTGCGTTCAGGGGATATTAGGGACTTTAAGCAGCAGCCACTGATGGAACGGCAACGGCATTCAGACGTCAAATTGCGCGTTTGCGACTTTTCTTGACGTTCTACTGTAGCCGTCTGCTACGGGAGAGCAGCTGGTTTGCCGTAGTCGTACAACGTGACACATTAGGTAGATAAATTTTACATTTTTTGATTATGCTACTTGTAATTACAGCAGTATACGATTCTACCATCAATTTCATTTAATGTGCTGATATGTTTTAAACAAACTAATTTTAAAGTGTAATTGTAGCCGTTCCATTGGAAGCTGTTGCTTAAAGTCCCTATTATTCAAAATGGCGCTACGGTGATGCAGAGGAGACAAATTGTTGAATAAAGTCGTTATTTTTGCTTTCTTTGCATACATAAAGCATGGCTGAACTATCCATTTAATCTGAGTTGCTTTCTGCTAATTATCTGCTAATTACATTTATTTTAATTTATAATAAAGCCATGCTTTTCTTATACTTTTTGTGGTTGTTGTTTTTTTATAATTTGGAATATCAGTTGATTAAATAGTATAATTAGAATAATAACATGTTAGGCTGCGTGTCCACCAAGGTGTTTTTCCCTGTGGCTAGCGTATTTTTTCAATTGTTCTAAATCGGAGCGCCGTTTTTTAAAACGCCAGGAGCGTGCCGAGCACTGAGCGTCTTTTTCGCGCTGAGCGTTCGGGCATTTTTTCCTCGGCGCCGAGAGTTGAAGAATGTTCAACTTTGAGTAAAATGCTGCGCTCATCACTGCCATGTTCTAGTCAGCTAACCAATCGGAGTGGAGAAGGGGCGGGACTACTGACCACCCCAATTGCAGAAGTCAATATTGCTTGAGTATTTATGTCTTTATAAGATGGAATTGCTGGACTACTATAATACTGTTATGAAAAATAATGCTTGGAGAAACATTTCATTAGCGATGCATTTGCCATTACTTCAATGGATATTTTGTATCACAGCAACCACAGCGTCTCAACGGAAAAAAACTCAAGCTCAGCGTTTTCAGCTGGCTAAAAACGCTTTGGTGGACACGCGGCCTTATGCTTGCAAATTAATAAAATTAACTGTGATTAAATAAAACAAAGTCAGGCCATGCAAATATTCTAGATTTATACATATATATATATATATATATATTTTTTTTTTTTTTATTAATTTAACTTTTTCACAGCTCGGCGTTTTCAGCCGGCTAAAAACGCTTTGGTGGACAAGTGGCCTTATGCTTGCAAATTAATCAAATTAACTGTGATTAAATAAAACAAAGTCAGGCCATGTAAATATTCTAGATTTATATATATATTAGGGCTGTCAAATGATTAATTGCGATTAATCACATCCAAAATAAAAGTTTATGTTTACATACTATATGTGTGTTTACTTTGTACATTTATTATGTACATATAAATATGCACACATACATGTATATATTAAAACAAAATATTATATGTATATATATTTACACCTGTATACAATTCAGATTATAAATAAATATAAATATTTTAGATATAAATCTAAAATATTTTTCCTTAATATATACATGCATGTGTGTGCATTTATATATACATATTAAATATACACAGAACACAAATATATAGTATGTAAAGATAAACTTTTATTTTGGATCGCGATTAATCGCGATTAATCGTTTGACAGCACTAATATATATATATATATATATATATATATTATTTTTTTATTTTAAGTAATTTATTTAACTTTTTAATTTTTGGAATTCGACTAAATAGTATAATTGGAGAAATAACATGATATCCTTGCAAATTAATTGCAATTAAATATAATAGTAAGGGACATTAAATATTCAAGTTTTTTTTTAACATATTATTTTGGAATGTCAGCTGATTAATAGTTCAATTAAATGAACAACCTAATTTGCAGACTGATTGAAAGAATCACAATAATCAATCTCTTCTGAGAAAAATCCCAAACTGTTTCTATTTGAGGGTCTATGTGAACATGCAGATACGTCTTTGATCATTGTGTGACATTATGCAGATCTCACACAGAATGTGACCACACATGTAGACCTCAAGTCAGCTGACTTCTCTTAATAGTTAGAGCTTTGTAACTATAAGGGGCAAATAAGGCTGTCTGTGCAGCTCTGAATGTCATACATAATACATCTGAAAAAGCCATTTTACACGAGGATAGTCTTCTAGACTCCTCATCTGCATTTAACTACAGTGCCTTGTTCTCTTGTGGCTGAACCGCAGATCAAGCTGCGATTCCATCACATTGTGAATTCTGGACTTTCTGTCCTGCTGAGAGCAGTATGTTAAAAACAACAGCACTACCGTCTCATGCTTGTTTGTTTCTACTGGGGCTTCAGAGGAACTATGATCCTCCCAGTGCTGTTGTCTGTAAGTACACATAATATGAGGAATTCAGATTAAACTGCAGATGAGACGGCTCTGGTCGACCTGTCAGACTGCTCAGAACATTTTGAACCTACAGCTTATTCATGACTAGTAAGAACGAAAGAATGACAGATTGCCTTCAACAGAAAGGCAGAGTCACTGATAAACTGACTGTCAACTTGAACATGTGGTAGAGTATACAGTTCTGGATAAGCAGCAACAACAAAAAAGACATTTTATTGACCATTTGGTTTCTGGAATCACACCAGGTAGCTCTGCCCACAGTGAAATCTCATTAGTTGAAAGTAACACATTTTCTGGTATTTTCTGATTGGCTGTTACCTCACACGGTTTCATTTTCATCATGGACAGATAAATTGCTTGTCACAGGAAATGCTGCTTTAAAAATAATATGAACTGTCCACAATTGTCCACAGGAAAAAATGAAAAAGTTAAAAAAAAAATAAATAATTCAGGTGCCTAGGCTCATAGGTAAACTAACAAAAAATAAGGCTGAGTTTGAATCCCTGTGGCTTTCCTTGGCTTTAAAACATTTCTGACCACATTGCTGTGGAGGAGGCAAAGAAAATCAAACCCACAAACAGTACACTTCTCAAATACCTTGAACCTCCACCTTCAGGGAGGAGGCAGATAATTCCACCTCTCAATAAAAACAAATTACAAAGGCATTTTTTCATTCCCGTAGCTGTAAGCCTTAAATAAGGACAATGCCTGACTCTGTGAGTGGAGGTGCATCGTGGGGTCACTGAGTGCATATTGTCGGTCCTGATTTAATGAAGCTATATTATTATGACTAAATTACGCTTTGTCTAGTATTTGTCTTATTAGTTATATTGTGCAATAAATGGTATTGTATTTAAAATATTTTTTATAGATTTATACTGGAATTTTTATTTGACTTCTATTAAGGGCATAGATAAGTCCTCTAGTTCTCATCTACCTCAGTTTGCTCATTTAAAAGCACAATTTACAAGCAAAGCTGTGAAATGAATATTACTCAATTTTTATATAAGATATAAAAATCTTAATTATGAAATGAATAAAAATTAAGGATGCACTGATTTGGGCATTCTGGCCCATACCAGATTTATTAAAAGATTTTTACTAACACAGGCATCAATATAAGTAAAACAAGCCCAAATTGGTCCATCTTTACTTTTATTTACTTTTTTTTTTTTTTTCATAATATATGTGAACCAGTTTGGACATCAAGAATAAATATGCTATCTACTGATGTATGGTTTGTTAGGATAGGACAATATTTGGCCGAGATAAAACTATTTGAAAATCTGGAATCTGAGGGTGCAAAAAAAATCTAAATTTGAGAAAATTGCCTTTAAAGTTGTAAATAAATAAATAAAACTTAGCAATGCCTATTACTAAACAAAAATTAAATTTTAATGTATTTACAGAAATTTACAAAATATCTTTATGGAACATGATCTTTACTTAATATCCTAATGATTTTTGGAATAAAGTAATAACGCTTTGTGGTGGCAGAAAAACACTGGTAAAAGGAAAAAAAACGTATTGTGCCTTTGGATATCAGAATCAGAATGCAAATAATTTTTATAGAATGCTCTCATCAAAAATGGCATTTGAAGCTAAACGCAGACGTTTAAACTGACAGGCTATAGATGTAACCTGCTATGATTAGTCTACTTTTGAAGCATAAATTTAATTTAAACAGTAGGTCTACACAATATTAGCATATGTAGTTTATAGGGGACATATTATATTAGCCCTACATTTACTACATTAATTACTATTTAAACCTATAACATTTCACATTTACATATTTTATCTCACAATTCTGACTTTTTCTTGCAAATACAAGTTTATATCTTGCATTTCGGACTTTATAATTCAACAATAGTGAGTTTGTCAATTCTGAGGGGAAAAAAAGTGTGGGATATAAACTCATGATTCTAAGCCAAGGAGAAAAGAGAAAATGACAAGTTTATTTTTCTTTTTAGAATTGTGAGGTATAATCTTGGAATTATGAGTGTAAAGACAGAATTTTAAAATATAAACTCAAATTTGCTTTTTATTTATTCTTTAATTCCATGGCTTCAATAGACTCCATCACTGTTTGCAAAGTCCAAATTGGTCTATAAATTGGTCTATAAAATCTAACCCAACATTCACGGTTACTGAGGAAATATAATTGTCCATAATATAGCTATTAAAAATTCAATAAAACTCTGCATGCGGCTGCACGAACAGCCTAGTATCTTTTCACTCTGATAACTAACTGAAGATAGTAATTTTAACTGCCATCATCACATATACATAACAGCAACAACATATGTGACCCTGGAACACAAAACCAGTCATAAGGGTCAATTTTTTAAAACTGAAATCTGAAATCTGAATAAATAAGCTTTCCATTGATGCATGGTTTGTTAGGGTATGACAATATTTGGCTGAGATACAACTATTTGAAAATCTAGAATCTGAGGGTGGAAAAAATCTAAATATTGAGAAAACACAGACATATGCAGAAATTTTGCTTACCTCTTATCTCAAGCTCTCTGTTACCATCTAAGAACAGGAACTTCTGGAGAGGAAACCCGGGAAAACCTGAACATTTGGGAGACAGAAAGAAAGAAGAAGAGAACGTTATGAGTATTTTTGTCTCATCTCATACAATTTTGATCAAAGAGGGAAAAAAAAAAAACATTGAGAAGTAGACATATCTGTATGAAGAAGTTTAAAAATTCACTCCTATTTCGTTTCACAGAGATACACAATCTGAACATGTGAGGTAAGTGTTCAAGAGGTTGTTAAGGTCAGTAAGAATGTTACTTCCTCTTAGTCTGCTGTTCTTTCCTCAGAGGGAACGAAAATCTGAGAGAGAGAGTAAAATAAGAATATGTCTCCACTGACAGTTGAAGCATTAAATGTGTTCAATCTTGATCTGCGGTTACTGGGCACATCCACAGCCCACAGATGCTGAATGAGAAAAACTGAAGGACACAGACACTCACGCTAGTCACAATCCTCACGACAGAGAATAATCAACTGATTGGGTAACTGAACATATGTAAAATGAATACTCATATTGAATCACTTGATTATAGTGAAAAATGTGGTTACTTTTTTTTTCGACAAAAAACAAAACAAAACGCTGTGGTAGGATTTGGTACATTCTGAACTATGGCTATGACTCTTCTAAATCAAAAATACGACCAGCTTCAGTCCGTTCTGGCTGTGTACGGTGTCTGCACTGCACAAGATGTGAGCAAAGTTCAAAATGTATACTTGCCAGGCACTAAAAGTAAATAAAGTTGCTCGCCAGTTGGCTGGTAATGTTATTTGAAATGGCGTGCTTTAAATCACATTGTAAGAATTAGAGTCAACCCTCGCTTACGTAAGAGACGAGCATGATTCAAATGAACTGTCTGCTGAAGAAAACACATGTGCCTTTTAACAACTTCCTCCTCTAGGATGCCTCAAGTCATTTTTTTTTTCTCTGGAGATCCATGTGGCGACATATATGTGGAATATTCCTCACATTCAACTTCCAAAATGAACAGGAATAAAAGCACAATATGTCTTATTCACATTTTAGTGCAGTTTCACTGACAGATAGAGACCTGCTTGTTTGCAATATGCTGCTTGTGACTCAATGACCTGCACTGTTTATCAATAATTTACAAGGAAAAAAATAATTAGACATCTATTGTAAAATACGGCAAATAATATGCATATACTCCACCAGTCAAAAGTTTTTGGTGTTTTTCTAAAGAAGTTTCTTCTGCTCACCGAGCCTGCATTTATTTGATCCAAAAATACAGCAAAAGCAGTAATACTGTGAAATGTTTGTATTATTTAAAATAACTGTTTTCTATTTAATTGTATTTTAAAATTTAATTTATTCCTGTGATTCCTGTGATTTTTAGCATCATTACTCCAGTCCTCAGTGTCACATGATTCTTCAGAAATCATTCTAATATGCTGATTTGCTGTTCAAGAATCATTTATTATTACTGTTATTTTTTATCAATATTTAAAACAGTTGAGTAAAATTTTTCAGAATTCTTACGAAGCTTTTGCGACATTATATACTATACCATTCAGAAGTTGGTAGTCTGTTTTTTTTTCCTTTGGGAAAGAAATTATAGAGATTAATACTTTTATTTAGCAAGGATGCTTTGAATTGATCAAAAGTGATGATAAAGACATTTATAATGTTACAAAAGATTTCTATTTCAGATAAATGCTGTTCTTCTGAACTTTCTATTCATCAAAGAAACCCGAAAACATTCATAATAATAATAATAATAATAATAATAATAATAATAAATGTTTTTTGAGCAGCAAATCAGCATATTAGAATGATTTCTGAAGGATCATGTGACTGGAGTAATGATACTGAAAATTTATCTTTGAAATCATAAGAATAAATGACATATATTTAAATGACATTTTAAAATATATTCAAATAGAAAACTTATTTGAAGAAATAAAAATATTTCTAAATTTTACAGTTTTTTTTTTTTTTTTTTTTTGATTAAATAAATGCAGGCTTGCTGAGCAGAAGAGCCTTTATTAAGAAACATTAAATATCTTGCTGTTCAAAAACTTTTGACTGGAAATGTATCCTCTTAAATCCAATGGCATGTGGTGTTAAAAAGCATAATCAAGAAACTAGCAAGTGCAAGTCAGTGATGTTGTGAAAATCAATAAAGTTTGTGGGAATTTTTTTCTCCATCAGCTCAATTAAAATTTGATTAACTTTCATTCAGAAAATTAATCTATAGATAACTCCCTTAATTCCAACAAAACACCATTTTTTCCTAAAAATAATGTTTTGATCGGCATTTCCCTTGACCATCTTTGAGGCTTTGCTGTGAATCCCAAAGGAACAGATTATTGCACATTTTCAACACAGCTGACTTTAGAAAGCCAGTCAGGATTAGACCCCACGGGCAGGATTACGTAATCTCACAAAGACCGAACACTCGTTTGACAGAGGTCATGGTAAGATAAGAGGGAATCCATGTAGAAAACCGTGCGCGACAGATGTTAATGAGGCAAAGAGGGGAAGTTTGTGCATGATCTGATGTGATAGAGAGAGGAACACAAACATAAACATTTGTGTGTGTGAGAGTGATGTTGGTGAGGAACAGATAAGCCGGGAAGGGACTATACAAACACTGCTTTAGATGGCGAAGTGGCATTTGTATGCGGTGTCACTGGGTGACGTGAAGTTTATACAGAGTGAACTGGCACACGTTAACCCAAAAACACTCATCCGACACTTCACAGGCTGTTAGAAGGGCCGAGGGCAATTTTCTTAAGGGGGCAATGTTCAATCGGCCACAAAAGCACACACCATCTGTGTGTGCATTTATTCACGGCCGCACACAGACAACCCTGAAGCAGTCGCGTCAGTCACACTGTGCAAATACTTTCAAGCAGATATCCAAAAGAGCATTCCACACTCTCTCAAACTTCCATCCCTCCAGTTATAAAAGCTAATATGATGAACCAACGCCAAATGACCCCCCCCACCATTTCCCCACTGATCGCTTGCTTTCTCTATGGGAGGATGAATAAAAGCATATTTATGGCCAGTGAGGATATAGCAGTCCCGACAGCAGGGAGGGACTGGTGCCAGCTGACCTTATGCAACAGAAACACACACACACACACACACACACACACACACACACACACACACACACACACACACACATTCCACACTCAGTCCTCTTCAGAATAGGTCTTCGCATCCTGGGAGTAAACAAGCCGTTTTTTCCCCCTCTCAACCTATTGACAGAAATTAGACTAATGGTGCATAGAATAAAAGAAGAAGAGTGAATCAATAAAAGTGTACTTTTTCCTCTAAAGGAATAGTTCAGCCGTTATGTTTCTGAAAGCTTACAATGTTCTTTCTTCTATAGACCACCAATGGAGATGACAAGAGAATGGTGAAGCAACAAAAAGACTAAAATGAACCATAAAAACAGCATAAAATAAGTCTTTATGACTTGTGCACTATCTTCCAAGTAACTTGATAACATTGTGTGGATTATACTGCACTTAAAGGGATAGTTTACCCAAAAATCATTATTACTCACCCACATGTTGTTCCAAACCCGTAAGACCTTTGTTTATCTTCAGAACACAAATTAATTATATTTTTAATGAAATCCAAGAACTTTCTGATTCTGCATAGACAGCAATGCAACTGACACATTCAAGACCCAGAAAGGTAGTAAGGACCAGTGAATAATTTTCGTCACATCAACATTTTTCCACAGACGAAATCGAAAACAAAAACCGGTTTGGAATGACAAAAACTATGACAAAAGTCTATAGACATTTTCATCAATTAATGATGAGATGAAAACTTTAGGGGTGATTTTGGAAATGATTCATTCAGAATGAATCTGCTGCATTTGCCTATTGATATATCACAGCAGTTAAATCTGTGTCTATCATAATAAAACCTTAATAACAAACCTAATGAGTTTGGTAATTTTTAGAGAAATGCTTAATAAATGCATTACACTGTAACTAAACCCATTCAATTTTAGCTGATTAAATCTACTGTTGATTTAGTCGCCTAAAATCTTACGATACTTTCGACTAAAACTATTCAGTTTGACTAAAATATGACTAAAACTAAATGCATTTTAGTCAAAAGACTAAGACTAAATCAAATTTTGCTGTTAAAATTAAGACTGGTAAGGACATCGTTAAAATAGTCCATGTGACATCAGTAGTTCAACATAAATTTTATGAAGCGAGATGAGAGAATAATTCTTTGTACAAAGAAAACAAAAAAACAACGTTTTTTTTTTCTGTGTCAGTCTTCGTCGAACATTTATGACAGCAGCTTTCTGGGAATTTGATGTGTTAGTTGTGTTGCTGTCTATGCAGGGTCAGAAAGCTCTCAGATTTCATGAAAAATATCTTCATTTATGTTCCGAAGACATGTTCCAAAAAGACATGACGTGAGTAATTAATGACAGAATTTTCATTTTTGGGTGAACTATCCCTTTAATTCCAATAGTGAAATCCTTTTAAATGTTGTTTTTCTGTACAATCAAGAGCAAGACTCTGCTTACTGCCAATAGTAAGGGAAAGGGTTTGTTCAGGAAAATCTACTGACCTCATATAAAAACAAACCATCCCTGGTAAAGGCATAACAGAGCGCTATAATGAATATGGATAGAACATATACACAGTGGCACAGTCCAATTAATTAAACACCAAATTCCCTTCTAATAAATGAAATATGCATTACAGTGTGTTGTTTGACTACATCTTAACAAACAATCAAAAGTGGCACTTGACCTACTCAGAGAAATCAATCTTATTAATTCAGAGGGAGAGAAGCGTTTTGAGAACAACTAAATGAACCGAAAAACCGCAGTGTCAAACCTCTACTACAAAAAGTCATGTTGAGAGGAAGGAAGATCACCAAAGAAACAAAACAATATCTAAAATATCTAAAAAAAAAAAAAAAAAAAACATAGAAACGTAAGAATATATGTCCAAATATGCTCCCCATGTCATGTTTTTTGCTGGATTCGTACCCAAGGATTCCACATCCTAAGTCCTAAGCAATCTTGTTAAGTCTTGTTACGGAAAGGAAAAACATATGGAGCTGTAATCATAACTGTGTATGAAAACGATTACAATTAAGTGCTCGCTGTTTTACCGCCTCTATTGTTCATTTCTGTTGTCAGCTGCAGTGATATGTACTTATTGGTACGTGTTTTGCATCTTCTTTCGTGAAAAAGTTCCCACAGGTACGTTTTTGTCACATTGATGCCAACCCTTCTTGGGCGATACTCTAAAAGCCCTGTCTTTTATATGTTATATGTTATATGTCAAATTCTTTTTTTGAGCCTTTTGTCATGTTTAGCATGAGAATCCAACTCTTTAACGGTGTAAATACAATCAAATTCTTGAGAAAACAAGGTTATGCTAAAATCATTAGAAAAAAAAAATCACCAGAACAGAATCCGTGTCTATTTGTGTGTGTTCAGTATCATTAGTCTAAATCATGATTAAAAGGTCAGTCTATGTGAGCTAACACAGGCAGTGACTAAGGCCTGTGTAAATGCCTGTGTGTGAGCTGATGTGCGTGTGTGTGTTTGCATACCATCTGTCATTGCATATCTGATTGAGTTAGACAAACCCTTCAGAGTCGCCCTCATGACATCTATAAATACCTTGGTCTCTAAAATACCCTAAAACAATATACAACCTACTGTAGATAATTTTTTAGACTGAAAAGGAAAAGTTGGAAATCACAGTCAGCACACAGGATTCAATATATGATGCATTTGGTGCAGATTAATCTGTGAGGGGATACTGTGAGCATCAAACTTCCTGTGCAGGTAACAATAGCAACCGACTCAATCACTGTAATCGCCACGCCTACCACTAACCTCTGGTTGGCATGACGACGGAGCGCTTGTGAAAGGTGCATTAGGCCTAGAGGCTATCAGCTGGTCACACTAACTCACAAAGGAAACAACACACTCAAGAAAACACAAACACTTACAGGCGGTTTGTTTCTTTGTTGGCATGAACTTGAAAGTAAATGGCATATTATCACGTTTTAATTAATTCTCTCTATCTTATATCCGTTATATGGTTGCAGATTTTGAAGAAGATTATGAAGAGTTCCAATGCAAAATCCTCTAAAGCCATCTTGGTCAAAAATGCGATGATGCTGAGTGAATATATATATATATATATATATATATATATATATATTATTTATCGCCCATTATAAATAAATTAATTACAATTTAATAATAAAATAAATACATTTTATTATTAATAAATAAATAAATAAATAAATTTAGATATACTAAATATATTCATTTATTAATTCATCTATTAATTTATATACACACACACACTTTTACTGCCCATTATAAATAAATACATTTAAATTAATGAAAAAATAAAATAAATAAATGTTATTATTAATAACTAAATCAACCTATAAATTAATGTATAATGTATAAATAAATGAATTTACTGCCTATTCATTAATTTGTGTATTCATTTATTTATTTTTTTAGTTAAATCAATAATAATCATCACATTACTACTAAACTGCATTTTTTTAATTTTTATAATAATAATAATAACAATAAGAAGAAGAAGAAGAAATTTATGGTTAAAACCATAGAGCTTTTATTTTGGAGGAATATTATTAGGTTTTAAACTAATACATTTAATTAATGATAATATTTGTTAATTAAAAACCTAAAAAACGTTATTTAGTGAATTTATTTATTTTGATGATAAATATTAAACCAGGAATATTAATTGATTTTAAATTATTATAATAATTATTATTATATAATAATTAAAAACCTATCTATCTATCTATCTATCTATCATACATACATACATATATATAATATAGTGTGTGCGTTTGTCCATGAAAGCATTCATGCATAAAAGCCTATTCAGTCATGCTTTATATGAAACACACATCAAATAGGTTGGAACATCTCTAAAGTGCTCTATACACAGAAACATTCTGCTGGAAAGACAGAGAACATGGCAGTACGAAGGTTAAGTGTTTAAACCCACTGAACTCCAGAGCAGACAGACAGACGCACTCGCAGACGTATTGTACACAGTATGAATAGCTTGAAGTGCTCTGTGAAGTGATTACATTAAAGCTCAGGAAGAACACAAGACGACAGATGTGTCATTCACTCTTTTATTGAGTTCCAAGAGCATCACGCTAATGCATTCCCTGTAATCCACACAGAAACAAATGAATTAATGCCAAAATAGTGAAAATATTAGCCTATTATTTTTAATGATTAACGACTATATAGCAAAAAAAAGTTATCCACAGCATTGTACGTTGACTTATTGATTCCGCTGCGTTGTTCCCCAATTCATCTGAATCGCTTTAAAGACAACGTACACGAGAAGGCTACACAACATGTGCACAGCTCTCTCGGGCCCTATTAAGAGCAAGGCTAATATGGCTGTAATGGGGATGTTCATTCATTCATTTAATTTGTCCAGCAAATGGATTGTTTTCTTGGGACTAGGTGGACTGCAACATCACAGCGCTTGAAGCTGGGTGGATATATTCACTCCTTTTCTGTTTCATATTATGTCACCATTAATAAACACAGACTTCATCTGTACACAGCAAAGTGAACTGTTATGTTTTGTATACTACTAAGCAAAATAATTAAATGTATACTGTATATTAACAGATTTTTCAAACTGAATTTTTCACAAACTACTGAAGTTAGATTACAAGTCAGAGTGCACTAAACAACAGCAAGGAGGTAACCATAGAAACAGTAGGCTACTCCAGCACTTTCTGTTAGGATCAATACTGGCCAGCGAATTGACAAACCGCAAGTACTGTTATTTCTTGCAGCCTTTTATCAAAAACATATAGTGATTAGTTTGAAATGTCTTTAAGCCAGCTAATGGTTAGCTAGGGGCACCAAAACACAAGATGAGAAATAGGGTTTTATACAAAAATGATGTAGAATATAATAATAAATGAATAGGGATGTGCCCAAACCTGAATATCATGCTCGAAAAGGAAATGACGTGTACTAACCCCTAAGTGAATACATACCAGATGGGAGAAAAAATATATTTCATTGCTTTCTCTGGCAATTATGTTGTTGGGTATGGCATCAGGGAGCTGCTTTAAATAGGTGGGGCTTACTTTCACTTTTGAGATTCGCGATCACACACACTCTGTGTTTACTATGGAGCATCAGTATTTACCACACATTTTACAAATTAGCTGTTTGTCAGTGGTGCTCAGGATCTGCAAATCAATCGTCCTATCAGTCATCACTCTTTACTCTGTTTATGTGGTAAGTGAAATCCTATGTACTGTAATGTAACTGGCCTATTGCTAACAAGCGGCTAACCGTGTCCCTTTAGTACAAAGTCCCTTTAAGGCAAGTCATTCCACTCGGCGGCCATCTTTGAAACGCCTCTCAGGCATGCAAGTGCAGCTCCTATCTCCTTGAATGGGGAAACATCAAATTCTCCAAAACCAATGAAATCTGACAAGAACCTTCTCATAAATATGGTTCCTTGTGCTCCAATAGCATTAAAAAATGCTTATTTTTCAGGCTAGATCAGCCAGTGCGCATGCGCAATACTGAGCGCACATCTTAGAACGCTGATTGTTTCTATAGCAACCGGGACTTCTAACGGCAGCTGCAGTGACACGCTGACTTTACTAATCAACGATTGGCTCTTTCATTAAGAAGGCGGGGCTTTGCGGCCATAATGAGCGTTGCATTTATCTCCATTCAAAACTTTACAATTGACAAGTCTTTGGTATTCTATAGTCTTTATTTAGTACCTCCGTAGAACACGTTATTTGTTTTTCGCGCCTTTCTGAATAGAGTGTTTGTACGAGGCTTCATCAATCGGCTATATCGGTGCCACTGAAACAAACAAAACTCACATATTTAGCTAATTATTGCTGCTGAAAAGGGTCAATTATTGTCATATTTTGGGCTGTACTAATCAGTCAGACTGTTAAATACATTTGGAGTTCTATAGATTGGCAAAAGTTATAACAGATCAAGGAGAAGAGTGCAAAAACTGTCTGGTTGCCAAAATGAACCAGGATTTCCAGAGCAAGAATCTCGACAACATTTGTGTTTGTTCTTATTATTTCCAGTCAGGTAGGTGAAATATAGGGTTAATATCTTAATTAATACTGCTCGTATGTATCTTTACCACCTATTAACTTTAGTTTGTCAAAATATAGTGCCCTTTCCTGCTTAATAAGTTCTTCTCTGTATGATTTAGCAGCCTCCACACATTTGTTTTCGGTGGTTTAGACAGCATAAATTAGCAGAACAACGTATTCAGTAGTACATTAACCGTGCAATCAATGCTGTTGTTTACATCCAAGTATCAGCAATATGGCCGCGCCTCCAGGTAACTGACCAAAGTATAAGCAAACCCTCTATACGGATTCACTATACGGCTTCAACTCTATATTTTAGTCTTTTGGTTAAACAAGCCGTTTTTTTTTAAATGCCGTAATGGTTTAGGCATCGGGACAAGATGATAATTTAGTTCTGTAAACACAGAAAATGTCAATGAATGTTGCTGAGCAACATGGACTTTGAAAGCAAACTGTTGTCTGTCTGGCAGGAAGGGCCTCGGCCAAATGTGAAGCATATCATTGACATTAATGAGACCCATCACACTGGGATGCTGACACTGACTGTGTTAAAGGCAGAGCTTTAATAGCCAAATTATCTTCATTAGCTCTAAATTTAAACCTTGATAGTGTTCTGGGAGAACAGCGTCAGATGTTAGGAAGACTGGTATGTGCTGTGTGTCTCTGTGCATTTATGTCTGCTGATCTATTAACAGGACCTTTGTGAAGCTTATTTTGAACCACACACACTTTTTGAACACGCAAGATCATGTTCCTGGCTGTGTGTTAGAGTCTAGTACATGTGTATGAGGGGGGAAGTCTATTGTACAATGTGTGTGTTACAGTTCCACTGTTTGGCAACTAGCAAGAGGAGCTATTTTAACCCATCACGTTTCTGACCTCTCATTAGATCAGTCTGAACAGAACAATGACAACTGTTTAGTGAATCAGCTTTTAAATCCATTCAGGACAAACGTGAGTTTAGCCAAAACAGTGTTTCCCTCCTGAGCAACTGTATTGAACTATGGACAGCTTTCGCAAGAGGGCCCAGTTCAGTTAATTGGAAAATACAACTGTCTTGTATACAAAATTCTATACACATAAGCTTCTAGCAGAGGCACACATAACTGCCTAAAAGCACAATTTTCCCTGATGAAAACTCCAGTTGAGTGCACTTTCAAACTTGAAGAACATACAAAGAGAGACTGGAGTATGTTGCAGTGAATGGATGTTAAAAATAGAGAAGCGAGCGGAAGCGAGGGAAGAAAGTGAAATGGAAATTGTCTGGACATGTGAGGTGTAGAAACAGACTGAAAGCTGCAGGAATGAGAGGAATGAGAGTTGTTAAGACGAATTGATCAATAAGTAACTTCATAACCACTGGTTGCCATAGAAAACTCTATAAAGTGTGCCAGAGACAGTGACAGAAAGAGAAACTGACATACTGACATACACACATACGGCTGTATATTCAGCGTTGGACACTTTTATGTCCCAGAGCTTTATTTTTATTTAACCTAACAGATTTCTTTATTTATTTTGGCTACTTTTTAAGCACATTTTCCCAGATTTTCAATCTGAAACTCATTAAAAAAATATAAATAATTACATATTAAATGTGACCCTGGACCACAAAACCAGTCATATATATATAGCACAGGTATATTTGTAGCAATAGCCAACAATACATTGCATGGGTTAAAATGATTGATTTTTCTTTTATGCCAAAAATCATTAGGATATTAGTAAAGATCATGTTCTATTAAGATATTTTGTACATTTCCTACCATAAATATATCAAAACTTAATTTTTGATTAGTAATATGCATTGCTAACAACTTGATTTAGACAACTTTAATGGTGATTTTCTCAGTATTTAGATTTTTTACACCCTCAGATTCCAGATTTTCAAATAGTTGTATCTCGTCCAAATATTGTCCTATTTTAACAAACCATACGTCAATGAAAAGCTTTTTTATTTTTCAGATGCATGAATCTCAATTAAAAAACTGACACTTATGATTGGTTTTGTGGTCCAGGGTCACAAATATAATACATATTATACACAAATATAATACATAATATAATACAAACATTAAATGTTTGCTAGGAAATTAATGAGTCAGCCTTTGTATTCAAAACATGTTTCAAATTCCATTTAAAAAAAATCTATAAAAACTAATTTAAAATGTGTTGACAATGGCACTGATTCATTTATTTACACTGATAGACATGATTAGCAGACAAATGAAATACACTGGTGAGAATAGTGAGAGTTTGTTTTCCAAAAGTCCACAGGACCAAAAGTGCCCTTAGTTGAAAAAACACACAGAGTACACCACAATATACTTCCAACCGCAGTGGCTAAAGCCGTCCAATCGCTATTCCTAAATCTTTCATAATCCCTCCAGAATGACTAAAAGAAGCAGCACAGTTTCAACATACGCAGTCTTAGTATCTTCCACAACTTTGGTGTGGTGTGTGGAAAAACATGGATTTCAGAGTGTGATAAAAAAGGAAAAGAACACTTTACTACACATTTCATAAGACTGACAACCAGCTTCCAGTTCAGACTAAAAAAAGACACATGGGATCCAAACTTTTAAGAACGCAATGAAAATCTGTAATTCAAAACAGAATTCAAAATAGTGAATTCCCCTTTGTACAGACAGCCAGATGCTCTCGTTTCCGCTGAAGCTCAAGATGTGTCAACTCAAATCATGTTGGAGAACATGATCACCAAGTTTGACACAGTCTTGTCATTAAAGCAAATTTTTTCGAACGTTTGCCTTATTATTTTGACTAAACAACTAGCAATGGAAAAAAATATTAAAATGCAAAAAAATCCCATTAACAGCTGATTTGCATCACTATTAGACAGGGTCTGAAATTAACAAGGGCTTGTGGTAAAAATGCCACCAAAGTGAACAAACATGCCCTATAAACTCAAGAGAAAAGGGGCAAAAAAATGCCTCTGCACAATTAAACAATGTATTATGGCTGTCACAATTAAAATGAAATGTGAAAATGAATGACAATATGTAGAATTACATTTAGATTCACTCACACTACATCAGGTTGCTTTTATGTGCTGTTTTGTGCAGCGTTGAACCTTATAACCAATCAAACGCATTTCTGTTGAACTTAGGAATGCACTGACCAATCAGAGGTTCTTAGATTAGTCAGTGCTGAAAATGCCAGAGCTGTTGTTGAGTGTGAAACCACAATGTGACGTGCCCCGCAAAAAACTAAAATGTTTTATATTGTTTTCCATTTCAATGTTAATAATCATTATTACAATATAAAGAGCAATAATCTACTCATAACATTGCAGCCCTATGAGCTGCTTTTTTTTACATGTATAATTTAGATACAATTTTAAACAGTCTATTGCTTTTGACAACAGTTTAAAATATTGATTAAATTTAAGTATTTGACATTAAAGACAACACAGTATGCTGATAAGGCGATTATAAAATTGCCCTCGAAAACGTGAAAAAAAGGGCAAAATATTGCCCCTTAATGGAAAAGTTCATTTCTGACTCTGCTGCTAGATCATGAAAAGTTGTGTCTTTTTCAGTATTACTGTTCATGAAACTGTAAGCTATATTTTCTTACCGTTTCATGAATTGTTGTTATGTAAAGGAGGAACAAAGAAAATCTAGTTTGAGGTTCCAGACCACAAGACAATCGTTTTAGTCAGCAAAAAAAAACTGAAGACTTCAGTTCTGTCACGTACAGTAGGACACACATTTGTACACTCAAATACAGAGACAAAGAGACTTGTTAAGGTAACTTTACAAGTGCGTGTAATTATATATGCAAAAAAGATGAAACGATACTAATAGGAAAGTGATTAGATTTACTTTTCTAGGAAAAAGCAGTAAATGGTGCCTGCCTGTCTGTGTGAAGCTCACTTTCACTTTCAGAAATAAGGTACAAAAGCTGTCACTGGGGCAGTACCTATTCAAAAAAAGGGTCCACATTGCTACCTTAAGTGTACATATTAGTTTCTAAAAGGTACAAAAGTGGACCTTTTGAAAATGTACTGCCCCAGTGACAGCAGAGTACCTTTTTCTGAGTGTAATCTGAGAGTGTAAAGAGTTGTTGTGGTGCTCCAGGTTGTTTTTGTTGTGTTGGCTTACTGGCCCAGGTTTAAAAAAAGTCCTTTGTTCATTTTAGGAAGACAAATGAAGATATTTTTGATGAAATCTGAGAGTTTCTGACTCGGCATATAGACAGCAACACAACTGACACATTCAAGGCTATTCAAGGCTATTAAAATAGTCCATGTGACATTAGTGGTTGAACCGTAATTTTATGAAGTTACGAGAATATTTTTTGTGTGCAAAGAAAACAAAATTAACTTTATTCAACAATTGATTGTAGCACAATGCTGCAGGATGAGATGCACTACCGTTTGAAAAATGTTGAAGCAAACACATTTTTTAACCTTTGTTCAGCCACGTTAAACTTATCAAAAACATCCATAAAATGTTTACATTGTTACAAATGTTTTCTATTTCAAATACAGTAAATGCTGTTCTTATTCCACAAACGTGATCAACATTAATAGTGAAGCTTACCGTAGTAAATTCTGTTTAGGACACAAAAATCTACAGAGAGTATCCTTCTGCAAACCACACCAGCCTATTTTAACCTAGTAACCCAGCACTTGTAAGGATACATCTTTAGAGCAGGCAAAACACCATGACATCAGTACGGAATGCTTGGAAGCTGCTTGTAAAACATCAGTAATTACGGGTTCCATTCACTCAAATGTGGATTACAGACATTTGAGTTTGATGAGTTTCAGCGTAATGAGGGGGAGCTCAGGTTTAGGGAACTCATCAGTGCACCTAAATTCCCAATAAAAGGCAAACAGCTTGCAACTTGACACTTGCAGAGGGAGGTACAGTGCTTGTAGAGCAAAGGTGTATGAGTGTGGCTGGCCTGCTAACAAATTACAGGTTCAAGGCTCAGAGCAGGTCAGCGCTGGTGCTGTGAACCACATGTCATCTTCTGATGAGTGCTAGCACCTGTGACCGCTGCCGCTGAAAGAAGAGTAGTCAAAAAGAGGTCAGTCTAAAAGAGAGAAACAAGTTCCTAGATGTACAACGGCTAATGCTATAAGAGGATCAATACAGCATGCTGGGAGATCAGCCAGTAGTCTGTAGTACAGTACCACTGATACTCTACTGATCTTTCTTTGTTGCTAAATGTTATTTCATTTATTTGACTTACTTCATTTAATGATATGCCCATTAGCATACTTAAAGGATTAGTTCATGCCTGAATGAAAATTTCCTGATAATTTACTCAACCCCATATCATCCAATATGTTAATGTCTTTCTTTCTTCGAGTTAAAAGAAATTAAGGTTTTTGAGGAAAATATTACAGGATTTTTGGGGGATCAACAGGTTGAAGGTCCAAATTGCAGTTGCGAGGGCAAAAAACTCATTTTCTCCTCCAACTTTTTTGTAAAGGGCGTTTGACTTTCTTTGCACAATCACTTTGTAAACACTTGGTCTGTATTTCCGCCTATGTCATACATAGAGAAAGCTAGAGCAAGATGAGCATTTGTGGTTAAAAAGTATTTAAATTTTTCATTTTTTTTTTAGAAAATGACAGACCGTTTTGCTAGATAAGACCCTTATTCCTCGGCTGGGATTGCGTAGAGTCCTTTGAAGCTGCATTGAAACTCCAGTTTGGACCTTCAACCTCCCATTGAAGTCCATGAAAAAAAAAACTGTAATGTTTTCCTCAAAAGTACAACAGTCTGTACTATTATAAGTACATGCACCAAATTTTCAGCTGCCAAAAATTATTGGCAGAAAGAAAAAACGGCCAAAAATATGAGCCGAAAAAATATATATAATATATAGGCCTATATATGGTACGCCGCACTGCACCGAACAGCAGTGTTCAGCAAGCAGTTTCACTCTTCTCTAGATGCCATCACTGCGTGGTATGACGCTCTGCTCAATATTACGCTCTATGAATGTGCGTTCCGCTCGTGTACCATTCACTTACACTCACCAGAAAAGCAGAGTCCGATCAAATAACGTGCCTTTAGGAAATTTCTATGTAGTATACTTGTTCCTGTTTGCGCTATTGTGCTGTAACATTCTGTAGTATGTACTGGGCAACACTGGCAAAATGATGTTACCCTCTCATCCACTGATCTTTTCCCACTGATCTGCTCACATGCTCTGTAAAGTATAGCTTTGTAGGACTATAAAATCAAAAAAAAAGTTCTGATTCTGTTACATTGAAATTTATTGGCTTTTTTTTTAAAGGGGTCTTTGGATGGCCATTTTCCAGTTGATATAATTCTTTAGGGTCTTAAGTCTATAATATACTTTGGTTAAAAATTCTCAATAGTAGTGTAAAACAAAAAATCACCCTTTTACCTTGTCAAAATCAGCTCTGTAAAAAAATCAACCAATTACATTGCATGTTCCTTTTAAATGCAAATGAGCTCTGCTTGCCCGGCCCTCTCTACTCTCTGTGGAGTGATGAGCCATTGTTTACTTTAGCACGTTTAGCTGTGTTTAGCCACAAAACTTGCTAACTAGCATGCTATTAGGAATTAGCATTAGGCGATTGCAAAGATTAAACAAAAACATACTCACTGGATCTGGAAGCTGGATCACAGATTTGTGTGAACACAGACACAATTATGTAGATCGGGAGGCACATTCCATTCACAAACAAAAGTTCTTCACTGGCTCAGATGTTGGGAGTAAATGAGGACTACTATGTTCATTATTACATCCAACAACAGAACACCTCGTTCGCTTAGGAACCATTCTTGTCTACGTCCCTGCTCCGGCATCGAAGCACTGGCGATCGGACTATTACAATGTGCCTGATACAACTGTGTCAATCAATCTATCGTGGGAGTGGTCACACCGACAAGAAGTTGAGAATGGCTTGATTTGAAAAAGGGGAAATTATTTTTAAAGATTAAAAAAAAATAAAAACACATTTATGTTCAAACAACATACAAAAGTGACCTCTTCAAATTAAGTATCATTCAAATTAGAGTAAAAAAAAATACAATATTACAATGCATTTTTGTCACAGAATTTTAATTTCAGTGCATCCCTATTCATTGCTTTTGTATGTTGCTACTCATTGTAAGTTGCTTTGGATGGCATCTGCTGAATATAATAAACACAATTAAAAAAGTCATTTTCTCGGTCACCATGACCCAGCTGTGAAAAGAATTATAAGATTGTGATGTAACTTCTAGTTTCAATCTAAATAAAAAGTGCAAAAACGGACTGAAAGGCTTATCTGATGTGAGGCGCCTCTTACCATTCAGCTGTAATGCTGCAAGTCACTGCTTGAGTCCTGGCTGTTCTGACAGAACAGTTACCACTAAATGCTTTTGCAAGCCTTTATTCACACAGGCAACCTGCATCACTTTAAAACATGTGACTAAGCGTCATAGCTGAATAATTTTTTGAAACAGCATTTTAAAAAGAAAACGATCCTTGTCTACACTGGCGTTTTCACTGCGTTTCAGAAACCAGTCTCCGTTTTGGTTCATTTACACTGAAATGCAACCCCTTGAGTTTTCTAACTTTCGAAAGTCTCAAAAGTTTCAGAGTAGTGTAAACGACAGGCATAGCCGTAGCAAAAGTTATGCGTTTTAAAACGAAAACACACTAGTGTAAGCGTAGCCTAAGTCAAGGCACCTCTATTTATTTAGCACTTTTTACAATACAGATGTGAGAAAGCAGCTTTACCGTATTAAACAGAAAAATGTCAATAGTGCAAAAGGACAATAGTAAACACCACTTCTGTGGCTGATTTCCACAGAAACTGTAAACACTATGGCACCAGCCCAACATAGCAGTATCAGCTCAACCAATGGCGTGAGGTTGGGGCAGGACTGTTTGTTTTTCAACCAGGGCCCAATGTGTCCAAGAAACCTGTTTGAAACAGTCATTATGCAAATCCATTTAGTGGCACACAAATAAAACAAACTTCACCTCAAATAATCACTGTTTGAAAAGTACATTTAATTATAGGAAATGTCAAAATCCTAATCTAATTCCAGCACTCTGTAAATTCAGTGGTTACTCCTCAGTCGTTAAACAGGCTGAAGTAGAAACACCTCGCAGCAAAATGAACTGACAGAAACGTCCCAGAGCAAAATCCTGACCGGTTTAACATGAGGCCATGTATCAAGCTACTGCCTCGAAGCAGGGAGCGCCTGCCACCATATGCTAAGTCATCAAATTCCAGCCACACTTTAATCCAGCCAGACCGAGACCCACGATCCATTAGAAGGTCTGTCACCCTGTAAATCACCCAGAATGCAACAGCACTGACTGATGACAGTCTAAGAGAGGATCCACGAGCGTAGCAGGCCATAACTTAAGACTCCACGCTGTACATCCGTTCCACAGTGTGTTCAAATATGAACTTATATAACTGAGGAATCTGTTATGAATATAATTATGAAAGATGACGATTGATTAAACCAATGTTGTTAAGTTAAAAAAACAGATTTCTTTTCTGTTTAGTTTGGTGCTACTAGTGGATCTCAAATTACACACTTCACCTTTAAAACCAGAAAAACTGAATGCCAACATTAGCAAACTGCATATGTCATCATTCACGTAGCCTGCTAAAGCCTGTCAACTAAAGAACAGACAGTTCAAAAGGCAATTTCTGGCTAATATCGGCTATTGTGCTGACATAAGACGATACTGAGGATAGATAAAAGTAAAAAATAAGACACTGTGACAAAAACATCCATATTTGTTGTACATTTTCTGTCAACATTTGTAAAAAAAATAACCAAATATTGACTAAACTATGATAAAATACTATTTTGCACTTTTTCAGAATGAAACTGGCTTAGTTTTGTACAATTAATCCTATCTGTTGTGTTACATTGTTTGGTAGGTTGTGTAAAACTTTGATTGTGGCCAGTTATTGGGCAATGTAGTTGTCACTCAGTGATATTATTTTTTACACGCTACAGTTGAGTGCCAGAAGCTGTGATGAAATTGACCATCTACCACTGTTAACCTTGGCTTTATATTATCTAATATTGTCCAACAAACACTGACAAATTTTCTCCTAGTTCCCTGCAAATATCAACTGAATGCTGAAAACCTAAAGTGACACAAAAACACCCACTGAAAAACGTTCCCCATTTCTCCTTCAGGCGTTGGATGTTCTTATAAATTCACGGCTATAAGCTGTGACAGCACTTTACAACCACACATCACCATTCAGTGGCATACGGCATCATCTTCCAACATTTGTGGGATGTGATTTTGGTAATCCACAGACTGATTGCCAATGTTTAAGGAATCCATTAGAAGACAGAACTTGAAAACGATTTATGACAAAACTGTCATGCAGTCATCAGACCCAACCATCAAGAATCTCTCACCGCAAACAAAAACTGAAAAATAAGATCTGAAACATTAAAAGTGCTTTGAGTCTCCACCAGAACTTACATAAGATAGTTTAAAGCAAAGTACCCTGGTTACTCAAAAAAATTAAAAATAAAAATCTGCGTTTTACTTGGTCAAAGTAACAGGGTGTACCCTGTAAAAAAAATACACGTCTAAATGAAGTGAACCAGTACCGAACACACAATTTTCATAATATCTAGCTGCTGTGTAATCAGGAAAAAGTATCAGAGGGGGACTGGTTAACTGTGCAGCTCAGCCAAACAAGTACAACAGTTGCCCAATTTCCTTTGGGCAATAGTCATTATGCAAATAATCCTGCATTTCCCAATAACTTCCTGACAGGGACATTTTTTGAGGTTTTTTAAACTTTTTCATGTGCAAACATTAAAATATAGTGACCGATTCTCAATTGTTAAAAGAGTGTTGTTTTTTCCCCCCAGAACAGATGAACGTACATATGGTACATTTTATGTGATGTTGGTTTTGCACGTGTCTCTGCAGTTCAGACGTTAAATGTCCATTGAGTGGCACTATAACTCTAATGCTCTGTGACATTTTAAAATAACGTACCATCTGCACTACAGATGAACAAAAGTGAATGTGATGTAAAAACACAATCGCAAGCATGCCGTTTTAGCTTGTTTTGTGAGTCATGTTTTTTACAGGATTCATAGCCAAGGATTTCACATCCTAAGTCCAGTTCCGTATCAGCTGAGCTACCGAGCAAGCTTGTTATGTCCAGAAAGTGAAACATATGGAACTGTAATCATAACTGTTTTTAAAAATTATTACAAGTGCTCGTTATTTTACCTATTTTTTCTGTTGGAAACTGCAGTGATATGTACTTATTGGTACGTATTTCGCATCTTGTGAAAAAGTTTCCACAGGTAGGTCTTTGTCATGAGATCAAGTATACTTTAAGCAAACAGCATAGATAAAATAATACAAATTTCAATATTCTAATCTAATTCCTCCTTAGTCTTTAAACAGACTGAAGTAGAGAAACACACTTAGCAGGAAAATTAACTGACAGAAACATCCCAGAGCAAAACAGTATAGATAAAACTGATTAGAAAACAGAATAATTGAAAGAAAGAAAGAAAGAAAGAAAGAAGCCCTATGAGCTCCAGATTAACATGTATAAGTTACATACAATTTTAAACAGTCTATTGTTATTGACAACAGTTTAAAATATTGAATCAAGTAATTGGGTAAATTTAAGTATTTCACATTAAAGACAACATAGTATGGTGATTATAATAATAAGGTAATCACAAAAAAAAAAGAAAAGTTCATTTCTGACCCTGCTATATAGCTGTCATGTTATTGAAAGATCAAGGTCTGTTCACAATATATTAGCATCCACACCTTAAAACAGAATGGATTCTGATTCACTGTCAATGTTTTTATCGCTCATCAGCTTGAAAAAAAAGTTGAAAGTGATTCCAATGATATCGTTCCAGTGTAACTTTATCGTTATAGTTGAAGTGTGGAATTATTTTATAGCTTAATCTTAAAAAAACTGTTTTTAGGGAGTTTTGGACTTTCCCCTTTCAAATAAATTAAAGCTGTAGTATGCTAACATTACTTAAAAATAGCTCCCTGTGGGTGTTACTAAGATTGTCCACCAAAGAACTGACTTGAATTCAAGGGACATTGGTTTTGCATTGGCAGGCACAATTCATATTTTTCTTTAAAAAATGTCACAATCGAGTTGTCATGTATGTCACTACCTTATATTCATCTTGGCAGAGGGGCACCACTATTCCAAGAGATGACCACACACATCTTTTTCAAGAAAATAAGAAATTACAAAAGCATTGCTTAAACTATAATTCATCTAAAAGAGAAAATCTGTGACGAAGTGTGTTCCTAATTCCTAACGGGCGCGAAAAATCTGTCCAGAGGGAGCTTGTCAATGAGATGAGGCGTTCTCAAAACAACTTGCGCAACAGGGTAGATGCTTATTTTCGCATGACACTGCTCTCTGGAAATCAAAAAGCCCCTTTTAGTGGGAACAGGGCTGTGCTGCTCTCTGATCTCAATGGATGTTAATCTCAGAAGGGCTACACACAGAAGCCAAAGCGCTAAACAGTCAGCAGCATGAGCAAACAAAGTTTACACTCCATTTGATAGTGTGTGTGTGTGTGTGTGTGTGTGTGTGTGTGTGTGTGTGCGTATGTCTGTGCATTTTTTCCACTGCAATAGACTCTTATAATGATGAAACACTCAATGATTTACAGTAGAACAACACAGGGGTCACACAACAGGAACATAAGGTTATGTTTAACGCCTCTTTTTCCCTCAAGCGAGGTGAATGACAGAAACGTAACACTTTTCAGAGCATGAGGAGTATTTAAAAAATCTGCAAAAAGTTCATGTTCACAGTGTGACAGGACACTGCTGCGATCTGCATGGATAAACTGGATTTAACAGTTTTCTGTGATTTGACCTAATTGCCACTTTAAATCCACTCCCCCCACACACACGCACACCTTGTTGTGGGATGTGAGTTTATGTCAGGATACTGACTTCCATGACCATCTGGCCAGGCTACTGTTCCCAGGAATTTATACTGGAAAACAACTCACCGTGTTCTGGAACACCGACAGAACATTCAGAAAATAAACTCTCTCACACAAAACAGATTGTTACATGGGCAAATGGGCTATTGAAGCTAATACCCAAGAGCAACAGATGGAAACTATATTGTTTGTAATTTACTCTGTTCAGAAGCTGAAATGTAAATTATATGATATGATAATATCAAGGCAGTTTAGATAAAAACAAACGATAGGGCTATATATGTGTGTAAGCGCAGTGTGACTGTGACAGAATTAAATAATTAGCTTCTTTTCTATTCCTGAGCTGGAATTTGAATAGACACAAACTAAGGATATTAAACTGAAATCTAATGTTTTCAGATAAAACATTACTAATTATTATTAAATATGGCCTATTAATATTTCCTATTCCTTATTAATTATTTCTTAGTTAAAGGGTTACTCCACCCCAAAATGAAAATTTTGTCATTAATCACTTACCCCATGTCGTTTTTTTCAAAAAATGTAAAAGCTTTTTTTGTCTTCAGAACACAATTAAACATATTTTGGATGAAAACCGGCAGCTTTGTGGCTGTCCAGCGGACACTCTCCAAAATGGCGCTACGGTGACGTGGAGGAGACAAATTGTTGAATAAAGTAGTTATTTTTGTTTTCTTTGCATACAAACAGTATTCTCGTAGCTTTGTAAAAATTATGGTTTGAACCACTGATGGCAGATGGACTATTTTGGCAACGTCTTTCATACTTTTCTGGGCTTTCACAGTGTAATGTACTTGGCAGTCAATGGGACAGCCACAAAGCTCCCGGTTTTCATCCAAAATATCTTAAATTGTGTTCCGAAGATGAGCTAAGCCTTTACGGGTTTGGAACAACATGGGGGTAAGTGATTAATGACAAAATTTTTATTTTGGGATGGAGTAACGCTTTAACTACAGTAACAATGAACAACAGATCTACAGCATTTATTAATTTTAGTCAAAGGGATAGTTTACCCAAAAAATTCTTTCATTATTTACTCACCCTCATGTTGTTACAAACCTGTAAGGCTGAAGAAATAGTTGAATAAAATTGTTATTTTTGTATTCTTTGCGCACACACAGTATTCTCGTAGCTTCATAACATTTTTGGGGCCTTGAAAGTGTAATTTGTATGTTGCTGTCTATGGAGGGTCAGAAAGCTCTCAGATTTCATCAAAAATATGATGAAATCTGAAGGTCTTGGAACAACATGAAGGTGAGTAATTAATGACAAAAATCATATTTTATAATAAATATAAATGAAAATTTAATATGGATATTATATTCTATTATTACAACTAAAAAAGAGCAGTCATATTTTGTAGAATTTTAGACATTTAATTTAGATTTAATTTTACTATCTTAATTTCAAAATCAAATTCCAATTGAGAATTTCGTTTGCCACATCAATTCAAATTACATCTAAAATCAGGAATTTAATTTGAGTTTAAAAGACATTCCAATTCACTGTTGAACTGTGCACGTCCCTGTTGAGAAAAGGGGGTACCTGATTGTGTCGGTTTTTCCCCTTGTCACCTAAAATGAACTTCATTAGAAGAGACAGGGGAACAGTGCCAATGAGTGCATGAGTGATTTGTGTGAGTGTGCCACAGGAGAGGGAGGGAGCAGCGTGTTAATCTTCTTATATAACCAAAAAAGCAGAGGGGCCAGCGACACACACGCACACACACACTGCTTCTAGAAACACAGACAGAGACAGCTGAGGTTCTGGTGCTAAAAGACTGTCCAACCCTTTTAGTGTGTGTTAATAAACCCTGATTTTTTTTTTTTTGTCCTCAGGCTGTGTTACATGAATTTTGAAGAGAATATAAATATTTTTTATACTGTAGCAGTAATATATACTGACAGCATTTTGCAAAGCAACATTTGGTTGTCATTTGTGACCCTGGACCACGAAACCAGTCATAAGAATCAATTTTACGAAATTGAGGTTTATACGTTATCTGAAAGCTGAATGAGCTTTTTATGAATGTATGGTTTGTTAGGCCACGATTTAACTATCTGAACATCTGGAATCTGAGGGTGCAAAAAAAAATCGAAATACTGAGAAAATGTACTAACCAAATATTAAGTTTTGATATATTTACAATAGGAAATTACAAAATATCTTCATGGAACATGATCTTTAGTAATTTCCTAATGATTTTTGGCATAAAAGAGAAATTGGTCATTTTGACCCATACAATGTTTTTTTGGTTATTGCTATAAATATACTCATGCTACTTATGACTGGTTTTGTGGTCCAGGATCACATTTGTAAATCAATCAGCCTCTACATCACATTACTGCAAAGAAACATCATTAAGAGAGAATATATGTCTCCATGAGAGGAATGCAAGTGATTGGAAATAAACCTCTATTTATTTTAATTTTACCCATTTTACATACGAAGAGCTTGAGAACGCTAGTGCACATTGAGACGCTAGTGCACACTGAGACGTATGCATGTGCACACACACACAAACACACACACAAATGCAGCCACATGAACACAAATCACTTTGGAAAGGGCTGGTTCACAAGGGCCCCATCTCCTCATAGATGTCATTTTCACGGCCTATTGAATTTCAATAAGGCTCTCTGGTAGGCCTGGTTTGCAAAACAACTTGAAAACACACAATCATGCCGCAAAAAGCCTGATCGAAAAAAAAAATAGTATAATCCCCATTTCCTCTTTACGGTTATCTCAGCAGGGATTCAAAGTGAAGAGGTTACATGGTCAGGAAACCACAGACTGAAATATACTCAAATCCCATGTTTATCAGAAAGGAAAGAAAGGAAACATTTCTTATTCATGGAAATACATTACATACCCATTTTCAATCATTTAAGACCTAAAAGAGACTAGAATCAAGTCACTAGAATCATTATATAGTTAGTATGAAATGAAAATCCACCTTCTGTCTATTTTCTACATGTATATTATTGTGAACAATTCATTTCGGTACAAGTGTCAGTTTTTCAAAATTGTTTTGATCGCATAATGTTTAACCAAAATTTCATTACAGACTTCTCTCAAGTGAAGTATGCAGGACTTCAATCATTCTGTCTGCTTAAAGGGATAATTCACCCAAAATTGAAAGTTCTGTCATTAATTGCTCACTCTCATGTTGTTCCAAACCTGTAAGACCTTTGTTCATCTTCAGAACATAAATGAAGATATTTTTGATGAAATCCGAGAGCTTTCTGACCCTGCATATACATCAAAAATATCTTAATTTGCATTTTAAAGTTGAACGAAGGTCTTACAGGTTTGGAATGACATGATGGTGAGCAATAAATGACAGATTATTTGACATTTTTTGTGTAAACTAACCCTTCAAACTTCACTTATGCATATTCATCTGCCTTCATTTCTGAGTGTAATGGCCACATCTCAAAATCCAGTCTACAATATTTATAATATTACCGTTTGTTCAAATAAACGCAGCCTGTTGCATAAACGACTGCATTCTGACTTATGATCAGGGCTGTATCTGCCTCTATGAATCCTCACTGCCAGAGTCATTCAGGGCCAAGGTCAGTGCTGTTAGTGATAAAAAACGATGCCTCCAACTCTGATATATGTGACACTGTTTCACAGAAATTGGCTGAACTTCTGAGACATAATGAAACTGCACAAGTCAGCAGTGATTCACTATACCACCACTGACAGATGACAGACTTTGATGAGTTTTACTGTCTGCATTAAAACCATAATATGATTAAACACTAAGGGAGCCCAAATATATTTGCAAATATCCATCCAACTGTGACCAGAAGATCCGTTTATGTGTCAACAGTGGAGTGGAGGCATTACCTAGAAACACAGATGCACACAAGAGAATACACTGACCTTTAGGTGACTTTCAGGTGCGCTTAAAAGGGCCCATAGGATGTGATAGTAACAAGGGCCCATAGGACATGATCCCACGCATACAACTCCTGTAAAACTTTACATGCTTACACAAATAGGCCAACGAGGACCTTCAAGATGATCATTTACGTCTTTGCTCTCTCTCTCACACACATGCATGGTAACAAGGACCCGTGAGGGTAAAGTGCCAGAACGGAGGCAGAGCTAACAGAGAAAGACCTAATTAAGACTAATGAACAATGTTGTCTGCTCTCCTGCCTGGAAGCCCTGAACAGACGGCAACTCAAGAACAATCAGCAGACCCTCAATTTATTACCAGTAAATGCACAGTATTTTACACTCTCAGTGTGTCTCACTGAATGCATACCTCTGCTGGATTGCGTTAAATGCATATTTCTGATAAATCACTGTAGTTAGCACCTGACATTATTTAAAACCAGCAAAAGCCTTTTAAAAGTGACTTTTGCACCAAACTTAGGTCCACAAAGACAGGTCCATCGACCCATAAATCTACTATATTCCAAGAGGAACATAGGCAAGACAATCACACACACAAACACACACTATATTTTCTATCCCCTAAAAAAGTATGAAAGTGTCCACAAAAATATTAAGCAGCACAACAGTTTTCAACATTGATAATAAATCAGCGTATTAGAATGATTTCTGTATGATCGCGTGACACTGAAGACTGGAGTAATGGTGCTGAAATTTAGCTTTGCATAACAGTAATAAATAATATTTTAAAGTACATTAAAATATAGAAAACCACTATTGCACAATATTACTGTTTTTCTGTATGAGCAGAAAGGCTTCTTTATATATATTTATATGTGATCCTGGACCACAAAACCAGTGTTAAGTAGCATGGGCATATATGTAGCAATATACAAAAACACATTATATGGGTCAAAATTACAATTTTTTCTTTTATGCCAAAAATCATAAAGATATTAAGTAAAGATCATGTTCCATTTCCTAATGTAAATGCACAGCCAAGAACTTCATTTGGACAACTTTAAAGGTGATTTTCTGAATATTTTGATTTTTTTTCAAATAGTTGTATCTCGCCTAAATATTGTTCTAACAAACCATACATCAATGGAAAGCATATTTATTCAGCTTTCAGATGATACATAAATCTCAATTTAAAAAAAAATGACCCTTATTACTCTTTTTTTTTTTTTTTTTGGTCCAAGGTCACATTTAATATATAGTGGATTCTATGAGATATGTCTAAATATTTCTGAAAATGATTGGTCAGGCCTTATGTGTCTTATTTCCAACAGACTCAGTTCTGATTGTGATAACAGCTCTTGTCTCTCTTTCAGTTGTTGAGAATGCTACGTTGTAACTTTCACTGGTGGTTTATACCACAATCGCATTGTAGTCTATTAAAGCAAGGTAATTTATGCTTCTCTAATGGCACCAAAAAACGAACAGCAGACCGTCCCATCTGCCATTGTTTTGTCAAACAGGTTGTCCTGCCCCAAACTCCACAAACACCACAGAGCCACAGTGTTTACATTCCGATTATTTATAGCTCTCTTTGAACTGATATGTGAGGTATATTTTTAGCATCCAATGTGGATATTCCTAAGAAAATATTCAAATCAGTTGTACAGTATGTTCATTATCAATCTGAGCCTCCTATTTAGACCCTTTTATGCATTATTTTTGCACTAAATGTGTCAAATATTGAAATCATACAAACTTAACATCACACATTAAGCTGTAATTAAGTCTCTCCGGAGTGAATGCTGTGATCGATTACTTCCACATAACAAACGCTGGGTTCAAAATAGCAGCACAGGTTATTCTGATTACAACTCAATAACATTCTGACAAGGAATAATTTGTGCTCATTAATCAATAAGACTCAGCAATTACACAAAAAAATTCACCAAACAGTTTCCTATTTTCAAACACACAAATGCATGCACACACACTAGTAAGCAAAGATGCAAAGATAAGAAGAAAAAAAACATGCTGCACAGGTTCAGGTTTTTCAGCAGCTCTAGACAGGTATTACTGAAAGGTCATCATTTAAGTGTCCCTTTAGAATTTAATCTGGTGTGAAATCAGTTAAAAAATATATATCACACAGAATATCAAACACACATACGGTATAAAATAAATAAACATACCCCTATTATTATAAACCCACACGCATACGGCACTGGTTATTCAGGTTTGACTGAGTAGCAGTGACCCTAGAGAGCACTTTCACTGACAGTCCAATCTGTGTTCATTTATAATCCATCTGAATACTGGCTGTTTTCAAACACACAACATGTGGGCATTAAAAACACACTTGTAATTACAAAAGCTGATCTCCATCTATAAGTGTGTTTCAAAAGGCATAAATGATAGATTCTGCACAAAATGTACTTCAAAATGCTGATCCAAATCAAATGATTTGATCCATTTACTAACAAACAAGAAGAAAAAAAAAATTCTGTTATTGTTAACTCTCCATATTTTTTTTTTCCAAACCTGTATGGCTTTTTTTTCACTTCTGCGGCACAAAAATATATTTTAGTAACACTTTAGCATAAGGTTTCATTTGTTAAAGTGGACATCAGATGCCCATTTTCCATAAATTGGTATGATTCTTTAGGGTCTTCATGAAATGTCTGCAAAATAGTTTGGTTTAAATTCCTCAATGGTTGTTTAAAACAACACCATTTTTACCTTGTCAAAAACAGCAAGTCTTTCTCTTTAAATGGTAATGAGCTACTGTTAACTCCACCCTCTCTTCCGTTTTTAGTTTATTTGGAGAGTTAGCAGATATTAAGAGTTTAAAGAATTAGCAGATATTAAGTAGACAGTCTACTAATACTCTAATGAGAGTTAGTTAACATCTAGGTGCAAGCAACGTTACTTAGTGTCAACCGAGTGTTCAAAAGGGACCATCAAAATAAAGTGTTACCCATAATTTACTAATGCATTGGTGAGTCAAAAGCTGCATTTGTTAATATCAGACCTGAACTAACACGAACTAATGAACAGTTGCATTTTTTAACTAACAATGAGCAATACATTTATTAATGTTAGTTAGTGTGTTAACTAATCCAACCTCATTGTAAAGTATTACTGATTGTTTAAATAATTTTGGTAACCAAACCATTTGGGTGACAACTGACTTCCACTGTATTGACAAAAAAAAATTTTCAGAATATGTTTTATCATTTAAAAAAGTCAGTGAATGTGGTCATGTACTGTAAATGGCTTACGACCTTTTTTCAGGGTATAAGGTCATAAATGTTATAAACGTCTGGCTATGTGACAATAAAGTGTCCTTACTGTGGCTTTAAGCCCATCCAGTCAGAGCGAGTGTTTTGCAGGAGGAGAGAAGAAAATATATTGCACACTCCGACACTTTGACCCAAGAAATGATAAAAATGTGTTCTCATCTTGTGCAGCTGAAGTAGAAACGCTAGAGTCAATATACTGCATCTGTTCGGTGCATCTGTTTAAAGCAATAAAGGGACAGTTCACCCAAAAATAAAAATTCTGTCATTAATTACTCATCCTTATGTCTTTACAATCCTGTAAGACCTTTGTTCATCTTCAGAGCACAAATTAAGATATTTTTGACAAAATCTTTCTGACCCTGCATAGACAGCAACAACACTGACACATTCAAGCCCCAGAAAGGTAGTAAGGACATTCATAAAATAGTCTATGTGACATCAGTGGTTCTACTTTAATATTATGAAGCTACAAGAATACTTTCTGTGCACAAAAAATAAATAAATAAATAAATAAATAACAACTTTATTCAACATTTTCTTCTCTTCCTTGTCAGTCTTCGACATGCGTTCACGAGAGTGTTCTAACTAACATTTTTAAAGTGGTTATTAGTTCAACTCATGTATAGAGATTTCACAATAAGTAGCCTTCAGTAGTTCATTAGCATTAGCCTTTGCGCAACAATAACAGCGACTCCTTTGTCTTGACGTAACAGATGACATAAAACTGCATTGTGAATGCTGGTATTTGTGACCCCTGCAGCTTTCAACTCTTTGAATCTCTCAGTGTGGAGTACAAAGCCACCAGAGCAAACACTACATAGCCTTGACCACCTCTAAATGGAGCACACCCCGTATCTTCGTTGCACACACAAAACCACTGAAGTCAGGAAGTGAGATAACACTGATTATAATCAAACAGAAGCACCTGAGACTGATTTACAGCCATAATAAGACTAACAAAGAGCAGGAGGACCATATATTTATTGTTATAAAAGGTTGCTACTGTCCCGGAGAAGTGCTGTTTTGTTTATACAGATGCATCCCTCCTACACAAAAACCTGCATCACCTCAGCGAAAAATGCCATTATGACAGTTTTAATACACTTTTTGTATACTTTCTGAGTGCATGAACAGCACTATGTGTAATTCTGTAGCCTGCTGTGATTTGTCTGCTTCATTATGGATAAGCATGTGACTGTATTTTTCTTTTGATTTGGACACATGATCAGTGTTTTTCTTTACTGTTTCCTTCATTCTCTTCACACCGCTTCAAATAAACATACAGGCATACAGTTCATTCGACCATGAACTGTAACCTTTAGCAGTTTGTGATGTGCCAGGGGTCAAATAGCTGCTGATTCTCAGTTACACACACTGTCTTGCTTCGTCACCGGATCGCATATCTTCTTCTTATACACCCGTACACACACACACACACAAACATGCGCACGCTTTCCAGATTATTGGGTCCCATGCAGCAGGTTTTACAGTTACTATAGTTAAAGTACAGAGGTTGTCTCATATCTGCTTATCCTTTTTGGATGTTTTAGTAATGCCAGTCACTGTGTCAAATAAATAACAAAGCATTACCTCAAACTACCTCTGCGTCAACACACCCGGAGCAGATTAGGAATAATCCTGTGGAAATGTGTCCATCAATGGAACAGCACTCTTAAATATTGCAGGCTGATGGCCACCTTCAAAAGGCAAAACTATCAGGGTCACGTACTGTAAATTGTAAGGATTTTCAGTCACCATTAAAAGTGGAGGGGAAAAAATATATATGTGTGTGTGTGTGTGTGTTTTGTAAATATTTAATAATAATATTTAATAATATTTAATATTTATTTATATATTTAATATGCTTATATATTAATATAATCCATAATATTTTTAATATGTTTACATTAATATAATTAATTAACATGTATGTAAAAGTATTATATATATAAAAACTTAAATTAGTAATAAATATAATATACTATAATAATTAATATAATTACAAATTAATATTAATATATTATATTAATATTATATTATTAACATGTATAAATATGAAATATATAAAAACTATTTTTCCAATATTGTAATATTTTTGCATTAAAAGCATTCACTATATATATATTACATTGAATAATTTTTTACATTTAAAATAGTTTATTACATTATACACAATACACATACATATATATACACACAAACAATATAATTACTAATAAATATAAGTAATATTAATAAATTAATATCATGCATAAATATTAAATATATAAAAATGTAAAAACGTTTTTCAATATTTTTGCATTAAAAGCATTTACAAATATATTACATGAATAATTAAAATAATTATTACATTAATATATTTGCCATTACATCATTTATGACTATATAAATATATATAACAATTTCAGATACTTATATTAAAGTACATTATATTAAAATATGTTTATATTCATATAATTAGAAATAAATATAATAATTAATATTAATATTTTACATTAAATATTACATATATAGAAACATGTAAAATCTTTCAACATTGCAACATTTTGGCATTAAAATCATTTTGTGTGTATGTATATTAATATGTGTGTGTGTGTATAGAGAGAGGGAGAGAGCGAGAGAGAAATATTAATATATAAAATGCATATTTAAAAAATTCTCCTATTTATTTCTTTTCCAGCTGGTTTCCTAATCTGTTTGTCTAATAAATTTGGAGTTATAATAATTAACAATTAATAATAATTAACAATAATTGTTGTCTCTTTGACAAATTGCTACGCAAGTCGCTTTGGAGAAAAGCATCTGCTAAACGCATAAATGTAAAATGTATATACTTAAATTCTAAATTCATTCAAAAAGAAATTGAATGAAGCACTTTAGTGACGTACTGCAGGTGACCCGATCATTGATTTGACTGTTATGAAGCCAAAGAGCAGAGGTTAATTCGATTAGGCAAACGATGTAAGACTATTGTGACAACAAAGGCAGGTGAATCAACGTTCACATCCGTCACGTGATTTCCTCCACACTCTGATTAGCTTCCAAAGCATTAGCTTAGCCTACAATACAAGTAGCCCAGGTAATCTCAGCTAATGCTCCCAAATGCTAACACTCAGGAAAGGCTAGCATTAGCCTTAGTGAGAATTAACAGTCTGTTCAGCATTAGGCATTTGTGTGCTGGCGTTAGAGTAAGTACTAAGGAAGTGTACACAGTGGAACATCTTTAATTTGCTCAACGCTTCTCCACTGTTATAGTGTAAACAGCAAGGCTAGTTGCCATGACGTCGGGGGAATTAATCAATAGCGTGACCTGTATGGTCCACTGAAGCATACAAACATACAACAAGGACCAATGACAACTAGCCAGACCCCTTTTTTGTGTATTTGTGTGCACAGCATACAATTTAGAGTACCAATATATACACACAACCCACACAAGCAAATCATTTACCCTATTACCTGAGAAAAACACAAGTAAAACTGGACCTCACAGTGCTTTAGAAAGCAGTTCAGGTCAGTTGTAACAAAAAATAAAAATAAAATAAAAAATCTGTAATCAAAACTGAGTACAGGGACATCAGAAAGTGAAAATTATGACAAAATAATACCTCAGAGGTAAGTTTTTTTGTCATGAGACCAGGTTGTATAACACCACTCAAAATAAATGTTTTAACAAATCAGTATTTTTGTCTGTTCTCCAGTAAAATAGAAGCAAATTTGCATAATAATCATTATCAAATTAGAATATAGATATATATTTGAAAAGATTGGATTTTTAAAGGAAAATAATACTTTTATTCAGCAATTCTGCATTCAATTGATAAAATGGGACAGCTTTAAATGTTTTCAATATTAACAATAATAAGAAGCACCAAATCACAAATCAGCATATTGATTTCTGAAGGATCATGTGAGAAGACTGGAGTAATGATGCTGAAAATTCAGCTTTGCCATCACAAGAATAAATTACATTTTTTTATGCCAGAGATATTGTGGTAATTTTTTGTAATGGATCAAATTTATAATCAATTTAAATTGTAAAAAAAATCATATTTCATATTTAATATATGTAACAAATACATGCAGCCTTTTAAGATATTAAATCCTTTTAAAAACTTTCATTCCAAACATTTGAACAGTAGTTCGTCAATTAATTAAAATGTTTGAAGAAAAACATATTTACAAGGGATTCAAGACGTGTCTTCTAAAAATAAGTCTCATTTTGCACTCTTTTGCTTCTTAAGGACGTTTACAAATTTTTATACATTTTTACAAAATTACTTGGAGTGGAGTGAGGTCTAAAAGTCTGGAGTTTATATTTATTTATTTTCATTCAAACTTGTTTTTCGAAAAACAAAAAGAAACAGATTTGATGATGTAAGAGTTATGATGAAGAAGAAATATTTAAGACTCTGCCCTAAAGCAAAACAACTCTGAAATGAAATTAATTTTTCATCTTACGTTTTCAACGTTTTCCTCTTAAAAAGTTATGCTAATAATTTGTAATTTAACATATTGGATAACACCTTACAATGAGGTTCATTAATTAACATTAGTTGACCGTATTAGTTAACATGAACTAAGAATGAACAATACATCTACAGCATTTATTAATCTTAGTTCATAAATACTGTAATGTATTGTTCATTGTTTGTTTATGCAAATACATTAACTAACGTTGACTAATAGAACCTTATTGTGAAGCGTCACCACATATGGAATTATATTGAAACATATAAGCATTTGATTTTCACCAGTAGACTTGGACGTTTAGACACCATTATGTTTAGCATATGCACACCGATGAGCAACAAAAAGAGAGATGTGTCTCTCCTCAGTTCCCCACCCTTCCTGACTTACAGAGCATTACATTTTTAATTGGTGGGTGATACTCTTTATGTATTATGCAAACTTACACAGTGTGGTTGTAGCCTATTTGAAAGAGCTATAGGAACAGGTGCAAATGTACACGCATTCAAAAACACACACCCACACACACACACACACACACACACACCTGCTGTCATTCCACCACAAAATTCTCATGCATGTTTTGTGCGTCCATATATCATTCTCTAGTCCACACTGCTGGAAAAACAACTTCAATTCTACTCTCGCCGTGAGACATGAGATACTTTACTGTGATAAATCATTGATGTTTGATGCTGCCGGCACTCGTTCTCCTTCTCATGCCTTAACATTAATTTTTAATTCACACTTTTAATCTAAATAAGACAGAGCACTGAGACCACTTCTCAACCCAGAGTTTAGTCCATCTTTCAGCCAATCGCAGTCTGTGCAGGAGGATGTCGGAGCCAGAGAGCTGATTGGCCGAGCAGCACAGTCACCAGTACCAACAAAGAATTGATTGGCTGTCGCCACACAGGACAGCACTCTAGTGTTGACCCGTTTACAGCAAGCCAAAAGAGAGAGATAACGCAAGAGAGACAGAGAGGGAGGAAAAAATATGTAGAGGGGGATTAAACAAAATGCATTTTATGAGCTTGGGATAAGAGGACTAAAAGAGCCCTTAAGCGGAGCATGTACATACATATAATCAAAAGGAAGTTGATGCAGTTCAAAACATTATTTGCTTTTGGTGCTGTTTTAGTTATAGAATAATTTACCTTAAAGGGATAGCTCACCCAAAAATGAAAATTACTCATCCTCATGTCATTCCAAACCTGCAAGACCTTCGTTCATCTTACAAGACAAATTAAGATATTTTTGATGAAATCCAAGATCTGACCCTGCATAGACAGCAATGCAACTGACACATTTAAGACCCAAAAAGGTAAAAATAATGACTTTATTCAACAATTTGTCCTATTTAAACGAAGCCCTTACTACCTTTCTGGGTTTTAAATGTGTCAGTTGTCTATGCAGGGTCAGAAAGCTCTCGGATTTTATCAAAAATATCTTAATTTGTGTTGTGTGAACAAAGGTCTTACGGCTTTGGAACGACATGAGGGTGAGTAATTAATGACGGAAGTTTTATTTTTAAGTAAACTATCCCTTTAAAAGTCTTAAAAGTGGTTTAACTCTTGTAAATACAAAAAGAAGCCAAGTACCTAGCACAAGAAGCTACACTAGTTCAAAACAGTGTTTACAACTTTTTTCCAGTCCCTAAACAGGCTCTCATCAGAAAACTGGTTTCTTTCTGCAAGTGGGACGTTAAATTTGCCATGAGGTATCTGTCTGGTTATATCATACATGTTTTACACTGCTTCATATCAGAGTCTGTGCTAAACACTCACAACCATTCAACTTTAATACACACTGAGTCCTAGGATGTTTCATTTTGTACTTTAACATCTAACAGGAGACAAAAGAGTGAAGTTAGAAGTGAAGCAGATATTGTTATCAATCTGCATTACAGCCTGCTGATGTCTGGTGGCAGCTTAGAAGACCAGCAACACGTCTGGGAAGCTGGCGCTAATCACAAAAGCTTATGGATCATGTACTGTTTCATCATCATCCTCAGTGCTGTTGTAAGATTGTCTTGCGGTAAATTAATCTCCTGAAGGCCTTCCACAATCCCTCGATCTAAACGGCAAACGCTGTGACCTTTACCAGACATTTGTGCCACAGGATTCAAAAAACACAAAGCAGAGTGTGAGTCTCGTTAATTAATAAATGTGTGTTAAATGTCAGCCGAATTCGTGACAGGTTTTTACACACACAAATTTGCTATATTCTAATCCAATCCATTTTAAAATCAAATCCAGAATAGTCAGTTGTAGATTTTATTGTTTATTATTTACTTACCCCTAAAATACATTTTAAGGGGGAAAATATATATTTACATTTGTTAAAATGCACATTATTTCAATAAATTATTTAGAATTGTAATCATTTAGAAAACATTTAATGAATGAACAAATTGATCATAATTTAGGTGTGAACAGTTAAAAATACCTTTTTTTGTTAGTGAATAGGAGATCTCAAAAGCTCACTGTCCTTGCCTCTTCAACATTAATGTCAATACCAGGGTAAACATTCAATACCAAGGTCTTCCCTTTCTAATAAACTGGTTTGGTTGTTTCAGCAACACATTACTTAAAGGTAATTACTCCATTAAACACCTTAAGGCTTGAACTGAAAGCCAACATCAGGGTCTGACCTTGCTGATGAACATAAAAGTTGATTTTCTAAAAGTAACATGAATCTAAGATGAAGTTTAAGGTGAAGCGCTACAATTAGGAAATAAAACTAAAAACTAAAACCCCCTAATAATAGTATTTTAATATTTAAAATATTAATATTTTAAAACAATATAAAAAAATACAAATAATACAAATGACAAAAGCACATGAAAATAAAATTCTAATTATTAATAAAAACTATACTAGTATAAAAATAATGCTAAAATGACACTGAATTGAATATAATGAACATCTTGACCACCCTCTAAGTTTATCAGAGATGTTGCGATGTTGTGATGTGATGTTCCGATTCATAAACAAATTATTCTTGTACCATGTGCCAAATATATATATATATATATATATATATATATATATGTATGTATGTATTTTAAATGTGCTAAATTAAAGCATATATTTCAGGAGCAAGAAACACATTTCCAATTTTACAGCAATTTTTATACTAAATGCAAATGTGGATGGATCTGAATCCAGAGGGAAAAAAGCTGAATAAATAAGGTTTCCATTGATGTATGATTTATTAGGATATAGAACAATATTTGGCTGAGATACAACAATTAGAAAATCTGGAATCTGAGGGTGCAAAAAAATCTATTTAAATATTTGTGGTGTTACAACAATGGTTGTCGCCCCTTTAAGAAAAGGGGGAAATCTATTTGGACTACTTTCTGTGTGTAAAGGTCATTGTATGTGCTGGTTGATCTGAAGGGTGCATGTTTGTTGAGTAGATTATTTTTTATTAATTTTCTTAAAGTTAGCTAAATTTCTGACAATTTCATGTGTCACACTTCACTCGTGTCTGTGGCGTTATGTTGATAACTTGCAGATCTGATATATTTTAATCAAAATTTTGATAAATACATACTTAATATTAACCTTAATATTTCAAAAATATCTCCTGATCTTGAAATCATCATGATGGCATGGGTTTAGGCTAATTTGTCTGTGGTGTTACTTTCCATGGTGTTACTGTCTTTACTGTTGACACCATAGTCATAAATAATAAATATTTAAAAATTAAGCTTCTATTTTAATACATATAGCATATCAAACTAATTTTAAATGCATAGCAACACATTTTATTAAAAAAGAAAAAAACATGCATGCATTTTTACAAATTCTGCCTTACATTTGCCACCCCAATTGAAGAATGACCCACTTATGACTGGTTTTGTGGTCCAGGGTCACATATCTATGTTAGTATGTTCTTTGCTGATATTTATTCAAATGTGTTATATGTTCACACTTGTTAACAATGATAAAAAATGTGACATGTATTTTATTTGATTTAAATACATGAAGGGCAAAATGTATTTTTAAATGCTTTAATATATATACTTATATTTTTTAAATATATTTTCAAAAAATAGCCAAAAATATATTGGTTGGATATATTATTTTAGCACTTTCTTTTGCAGTATGAATTGTATTGGATTGAATTATGTCTAAATTATTTTTTACGCTTAACTGATTTTGCATTTATGAATCCTACTCCAGCCCACTGGAGTATAAGATTACCATGAATAACAATTTTGAATCTGTCCATCACACAAAGCTATCGTATAGCATAAAGTATAGTGCTGTTTATACATGATAATTATACTGAGCTCTGGGCTGTTAGCTTAATGGAGTGTTTTTACCTTTTTAATACTTTCAGATGAATAACTAAACATCTGTCTCTCACTGTCTCTCATTCTCTTTTTCTGTGTGCTTAAGGGGCACTGCGTGGTTCGGTAAGCCTGTAATAGGCTTAAGCAGACTCTTCTCTCTGCTCCCGCACTAGCTTTATGGCCAGCCTCTCTATCAGTGATTTATTCTCAGGGAGAAAACAGAAAGAGTGAGAGAGGCAGAAACAAACAGACACAGCATGGTGGACAGTGAGCAGTCAGGAGAGATTTACTCATTCAAGTCAACTGGAACAGATCTAAAACATTGGCCACATGCACACTGATGCATACAGAAATGAAACAAGAGCAGATAAAAGTGCCCTGACAGACACTCTGACAGACAGACAGACAGACAGATAGACAGATAGATAGATAGATAGATAGATAGATAGATAGATAGATAGATAGATAGATAAAATATTCAAAGCAGCTTCATTAGGTCATCTGCAGTTTAGGTAAACTGACCGCTGCATGAACCTGATAGTCAGATAAGCTAATCAGGACTCTGCCCTGAACTTTGACATCTGCTGCTGTCCCTCCTCCAGCCACCACCTTCTCACAAACATTTCTTATAAATGCTCATTTCACAACCATGACATTGCAATGAAGCATGAAATATAGATACAAGCTCAGAACAATCAATATTCATTACTAGGAAATATTCCACCGCTGTGGTTCTACCAGTTCTGATAGCCATACAAATACACATCTGTATCTCTACATGTACTGAGTGCATATTTATACAAATACCCAGGCCACATCTATATGCATGTATTTAAATTCAGATAATTCAACTAGATCTCTAAATACACTCCACATCCCTACAGTCTTGTCAGTCGAAACTTAGTTTCACTTCACTGTTTTGGGCTAGTCTCAGTCAATCAACTCGGACAAGTAATGTCACTTGTCGTAATGTCACTTGATGAATGAATGTCAAAAATAATAATAATTATTATTATTTTTTTTTTAGTTTAAGCTCAATAAGACATGAAAGAGAATTTGGTTTAGTACTAACGTGACAGCCGCTTTCTACACTGTAAAAAACAAACAACACAATTTGTTGAGTCAGCTTAAAATAATTTGTTACCCAGCTGCCTTAAAATTTTAAGTTCAGTCAACCCAAATAAGTTTATTCAAGTTAAAATGTTAAGTTGTACTACGTGACAACTTAGACATTCGAGTTGACTAAACTCAAAATTTGTCAGCTGTGTTTGTTACTCGGCTGCCTTAAAATTGGAAGTTGAATTAACTCAAATATCTAAGTTGTCACTTAGTAAAACGTAACATTTCAAGTTTTTTTGAGTTGACTGAACATTATTTAAAGTTGACTCAACAAATATTTTTTACAGTGTATGCACGTTTTTCAGAAAACCTCATACCAGAAGTTTATATTGATACGGCTTTAAAATGCTAAACCAAACAGATGTTTTTTAGCAGAGTATCTGAGGTACAAGCTGTAAAAGCACAGCCTTATTCTAGAAAAGGGCATGGGGAGCAGCAGCTCATTTGCATTTAAAGAGCTTCCACTCAAAATAGGTGTTTTTAAAAAGATATAATAAATGATTATATAATAATAATGTAAAAATAATATAATGTTTTTTAAAGAAGTTTCTTAAGCTTATCAAGTCTGTATTTTTGATAAAATAAACGCAGTATTGATGAGTGTAAGAGACTTCTTTAACAAAACATTACAAATCTTACTGATCCCAAAGCGGTTGTATATATTACATATTGTAAAGGGGAATAACAGGTCTCCTTTATAGACATGTATAATGTATCAAAGAATTCTATTTCAAACAAATGCTGTTCTGTTTAATTTTTTTATTCATCAAAGAATCCTTTGAAAAATCTATCAAAAATAACATAAAAAATATTAAACATCACAATACAGCAGCATATTAGAATTTCTGAAGGATCATGTTGAAAAATCAGCTTTGTCATTGAAGGAATAAATTACATTTTATAATATGACAACAGAAAACACACTAAATTGTAATAATAGCCTACTTCACAATATTACTGTTTTTACTGTCTACACACTTTTGTCAAACACACACACCCTAAACTTTTGAACGGTCTACTTCCTAAATTTCAACACATCTCTGTTCCTTCCCCATCAAACTCTCAGTAACTCTTGCTGAAAAAACATATTAATGAAAAAAACATGTTGGTGGTCTCAAATTAATGACATTTTTGCCTTAAGACTAATTTAAAATTTAAAAAATCTAATAAACCACATACAGAAAAAAGACAAGCAATTATTGAAAAGGTATGAATTTCCAGTGTGCATAAGTGAAAAGTATGGAGAAATTATCCTGTATACAGGAATGGCTTGAATACTGTCTCTAAAACAACTTTTCCATCGGTTAATTATAGAAACTCAGAAAACTAGCCACCAGGGTGGTTCCGCAAGGACTACATTTTTCCCTAAGGCTATTTTCCTGCACTCACACCACCAGTAGGAACTCTCTATCACTCTATTGTTTCCAATGTTCATGAAGTTAGTTTGTGAGTAAGTATATGTAAACTTTTTAAAAATGGAGTTTTCCTATGGTATGTATTCGGCCAATGGATGTACACTTACATCACTGGTAGTTATTGTGCTATGCTAGACACTACTCTGATATAGAAACTAATTAATAAAGGTGTTCCTTTAATTAAAATGGTTCCCAGTTTCTGTAGTGTGAACGCACCAAAAAACAGGTACTTCCGCCAATAGGTATTAAAAACTATGGCAACGTTCCTCCAGTGTGAAAGCCACCTGAATTCACAGCAGCCTTGAGCAGCGCTTGTAACCATAGTGACTGATAACGGTAATAGGCTAAATATCAAGACTTGTATTGTGTCTTTAAGGATGTGCCTTTAAAACGGTTTAGCATTACAGACAAAATCTGTTGATTCCATCCTCTCAGATATTACACTTATAAAACATTCTTTTTTGGCATCAGTGGTTCCATGAAGAACCTTGAACATCCATGGATCGAAGTCGAAAAAGATTCTTTAGATTTTTACAATGTTCTTCAAAATGGTTCTTTTAGGAACTGTTCACTGAAAGGAACCGATAATGGTTCTGCTAAAACACCCTTTTGGAACCTTTATTTTTAAGACACATTTAACAGGTATTTGCCTTGCTCTCCGACCACACAATCATAGATTCAAGAACAATCAAGGACACTGTAATAAACTGAATAAAAATTTTCCACCTTAAAGAACCTGTTGAGAAACTGAAAGGTTCCATGGATGCTAAAAGTTCTTCATCAAATATGCCAACAAATAACATTTACTTTTATGAACGTATGGCTATTTCTGATAGCACCATGTCACTTATCAAATCAATTGATAAAAGCATGGATGCATTTTTGCATCTCCAAAAACATTACAATAACACACCACTTTGAGAGATGCAGTGGGTGTGGGCGATTCCAGAGCAAATGGCATGAGCATTAGAAGTCGAGATCAAAGTCTTTTTTTTCAATAAACAGCACTTCATTGGGAGTGACTGCTAACAGGCTTACATTAACCACAGCAGTTTCTCTCTTTCTCATTTGATGCTCCGTTATCTTTCTGTCTACCCGAGCACAGAGCAAGAAAAGCGCTGGATGGGCGGATGGCAGTCAAGGTCAGTTAGCAGATCGTGAGAAACCCCAAAAGGCAGATAATGTGTAAACCCCAGCAACAGACACAAACACTGGAAGAGGAAGATGCCAGCAAAGATGCACAGAGAGAGCGCAAACAGAAAGTGAAAGCACATGAAAGAGCTTGTTAAATATAGATTTAGAGGAAACTAAAAAGTAGAACACACTCTTGCAGCGGTCAATGGTAAATATTCAGTTTGGCTGTTTTAGTTTAGAGATTTGAAGCGATTATGGTCTGTTATGTAGATTTCATATACAACACAAAGTATGTTCAAATGTAAATCTGTTCTAAAGCTGCACAAATTGATAACTACTAGTTTCTGAATGAACACAAATTGAGGAAGCTGCTCTATCACTCGCTAAATTTCCCTTACTTTCGTTTCCTCAATCTCTCTGACTTTTGATTCATTAAGTGTTTGAACAAGTGCTTCATGTACATGCATATACACAGCTCAATGGGTCTGGCAAGGCCCTGTGAATCTTAATGCTACAGGATACAATGACCTGCTTGGAACTTTGTAGATGGCCTGTTTATGTTCTGCACAACAATGTCTTGTACACAAAGCAAGGTCTATAAAGAAATTATTTAGTGAGTTTGATGTGAAGTACTTGACTGGGATCCACAATGTACTCCAAATAAACACCTTTGGGATGGACTGGAACTCCCAGATCCCACTGTCTACTAATGGTCGTGTCTGAATGGGAGCAAATTTCTTTAACCATGTTAACACATTTAATGGAAAATAGACTGAAAAAAGCGCAAGCCCTTTTGAAGGGCTTATTTCAAATTAAATTAAATCTAAAATTAACATCACACATATAATTGATAATGGGTTCCATTAAAAGGGTCATGACATGAGAAATCAAATTTGTCTTGATCTTTTGCCATTTAAGAGGTATTTGTACCATTAAAACATCTTGCAAGTTTCATAGCTTAAAATATCCTCCTCATTATAAACAAAGCATTTATTTAATCAAGCTCTAAAAGCATTCAGTTGCGTAACGGCTGGCACTTGATTATGTTGAATGCGAGTGTCACGTCACGTCAAAAGCATCACTGAAATTACAATTTTGTCTACACTGGATACAGTATAGAGATGCACGTTCACGTTCTGACACAGTCCACACACTTGTGTCTGTTGTCAATAGAACAGATGAAGAGAAAAAACGTTTGTTTTGACGCGTTTGATTTAAACAGATTGTTCATGTCTTTGTACAGATATCAGAAGTATCCCAGAGTGGATAGTTTATTTTTAATGGCTTCCCAGATCGTGGCTGAGGATTGATCCAATCATTTTATTTAGTAAACGAGGTACAGTGTAAAGGAGAGTTCACAAAGAAACATGACTGCAGCTGCATCACAAACTGTAAGTAAATGATTTAATAAGTCTTTGTCTGGAAATAACCTTTTTTAATCATGTCAAAACTCATTTGTCAAAACACTCACATGCAATAGCGAGGGCACATTGATACGGTTTGCTATGCAATGACGTTAGCCAATCATAACAATGGCTGATTACTGACATACCTTAAAGGACCCGCCCCTTAAAAACGTCTCGGTTACGTATGTAACCCTCGTTCCCTGAAGGAGGGAACGGAGACGTCACGTCGGAGACCGACGGATTGGGATCTCGCTTAGAGAAACCGACCTACTTCGTGTGTATTGAACACGCCAATGCAATTGGCACGCGCTGATTGTGCCCAGCTGCAGCTGATCACAGCGTGAGTATATAGAGGTGGCTGGCACAGCGCATAGTCAGGTTTTCGCTGAGGAGCCGAGTCGGCTCGGCAGTACAGCGGCGGGACAGCAGCCATGGCGACGGGACGTGACGTCTCCGTTCCCTCCTTCAGGGAACGAGGGTTACATACGTAACTGAGACGTTCCCTTATCAGTCGGTCTCTCCGAGTCACGTCGGAGACCGACGGATTGGGATCCCTATGGAAAACGCCATGTCTACTGGCCTCCTCCAGTGTCCTGAGCAAGCCTCTACGCCCCCTTTGTGGCTTAGGCGGGGGCTCGCAACAAGAAACCAGTCACTATATGTCTTAACACTACTCTTCCGCAGTGAAGCTGGAACTGGAGATGCGGAGCCTAATCTCCCGAAGGTTTAAAGGCAATACACATATGACTCATTTTCTGGAACATATGGAATATTGAGGTGATGTTACATCCTCTAAACGCGATTACTCGCCGGGGAACACGGGCTCTAAGTCTTATACTGTGGAATATACACATATGAGATCCAATTAGGTCTTTCATATGGCCCTTAGCCCAACCCGGTTCTCTAGGATTCATCGAGAGAGGGCCTGGCACCGAACGTTCCGCTACGTTAGCACCGAGGGGACGGAGGAGCTCGACAGGGTCTACTTTGGACACTCTGGAGCAGTTTACAAGCCGACCTGAGCCAGGGCCACTCAGTGCTTCTACCCGTTTGAGGTGAGAACACAGGAGGATACTGGCTCTACACGAAGGCTATAGAATCTAGCGAACGTGTTAGGGGTCGCCCAGCCCGCGGCTCTACAAATGTCTGCTAGCGAGGCGCCTCGTGCCAACGCCCAGGATGATGCAACACTTCTAGTTGAGTGAGCTCGTACCCTGAGGGGGCAGGGCACACCCTGAGCTTGGTAAGCCAGGGTGATGGCATCCACTATCCAGTGGGCCATCCTCTGCTTGGAGACGGCATTCCCCTTCTGCCGTCCCCCGTGACAGACAAAGAGCTGGTCTGAGGTCCTGAAGCTTTGTGTCCGGTCAACGTAGCATCTTAAGGCTCGGACGGGACAAAGCAAAGCTAGGGCTGGGTCTGCCTCCTCCGGGGGCAGCGCTTGCAGGTTCACCACCTGGTCTCTGAAGGGAGTGGTGGGAACCTTGGGCACATAGCCAGGCCGGGGCCTCAGGATTACCCGGGAATCTGCCGGCCCGAACTCCAGGCACGATTCGTTGACCGAAAATGCTTGCAGGTCCCCTACCCTCTTGATGGAGGCCAATGCCAGCAGGAGCAGGGCTTTCATTGAAAGAAACTTCAGCTCGACTGCTTGCAAGGGCTCAAATGGGGCCTGTTGTAGCGCTGTGAGCACCAGGGACAGGTCCCAAGAGGGTATGGACGGGGGTCTGGGAGGATTTAACCTTCTTGCCCCCCTAAGGAACCTGGTGACCAGGTCGTGCTTCCCCACCGACTTACCATCTATTGGGTCGTGGTGTGCAGCGATAGCAGCAACGTAAACTTTGAGGGTGGAGGGAGACAGCCTTCGCTCCAACCCTAGCTGCAAAAAGGACAGCACAACTCTGATCGGGCATCTCCGGGGGTCCTCTTCGTGAGAGGAACACCAATCGACGAACAGGTTCCACTTCAAGGCGTAAGCATGTCTCGTGGATGCAGCTCTCGCCGAAGTGATGGTGTCTACCACTCCTTGGGGTAGATCACCTAGAACCTCCGCGTCCCGTCCAGGGACCAGACATGCAATTTCCAGAGGTCTGGGCGCGGGTGCCATAGGGTGCCCCGTCTCTGAGTCAGTAGATCCTTCCTCAGAGGAATAGGCCAGGGAGGGGCTGTCGCGAGGAGCGTGAGTTCTGGGAACCAGGTCCGATTGGGCCAGTGTGGTGCTACTAGCAGGACCTGCTCCTCGTCCTCCCTGATCTTGCACAGTATCTGTGGGATTAGGCTCACTGGGGGGAACGCATATTTGCGTAGGTCCCGCGGCCAGCTGAGTGCCAGCGCGTCCGAACCGAGAGTTCCTTCGGTCAGGGAGTAGAACAACTGGCAATGGGACGTCTCGGGTGAAGCAAACAGGTCTACCTGAGCCTCCCCGAAATGTCTCCAAATCAGCTGGACCGACTGGGGGTGGAGTCGCCATTCCCCAGGGAGCGCAGCTCGCGACAGCTCGTCGGCTGTGCGGTTGAGCAAGCCTGGAATGTGAACAGCACGAAGCGACCTCAGATGCTTCTGACTCCAGAGGAGGAGGAGACGGGAGAGTTGCGACATGCGGCGGGAGCGCAGACCACCTTGTCGGTTGATGTACGCAACGGTCGCAGTGTTGTCCGTGCGGACTAGCATGTGCTTGCCCCGCAAACGCCCTTTGAGACGCAGCAAGGCAAGGCGTACTGCAAGCAACTCTAGGCAGTTGATGTGCCAGTGAAGTTGAGGGCCCGTCCAAACCCCTGACACATGCTGCCCGTCGTACGTGGCCCCCCAACCGGTGGTGGAGGCATCTGTGTGTACTACAGCATGCCTGGAGACCTGTTCTAGGGGCACTCCAGCCCGAAGAAATGCAAGGTCTGACCACGGGGAGAAGGTTTGGCGACAGGCCGGTGTTACTTTGACCCGGTGAGCGCCGCGCTGCCACGCCCTCCTCGGGACTCGGTCGTGGAGCCAATGTTGAAGCGGTCTCATATGGAGCAGCCCCAGCGGAGTTACCGCTGCTGCCGCTGCCATATGCCCCAGGAGCCTCTGAAATTGTTTCAGTGGGACCGCTGCCCTGCTCTTGAACGTATTCAAGCAGTTCAACATTGACTGAGCACGTTCCTGCGTGAGGCGTGCTGTTTGTTCGACCAAGTCCAGTTCCATCCCGAGAAAAGAGATCCTCTGCATTGGCAAGAGTTTGCTCTTTTCCCAGTTGACCCGAAGTCCCAACTGGCTGAGGTGTGCTAGCACCATGTCCCTGTGTTCGCACAACTGATCCCGCGACTGCGCGAGTATGAGCCAGTCGTCGAGATAGTTGAGGATGCGAACGCCCTGCTCTCTGAGGGGAACTAGGGCCGCCTCCGTGACTTTCGTGAAGACACGGGGAGACAGGGACAGCCCGAAGGGAAGGACTTTGTAGTGATATGCTCGTCCTTCGAACGCGAACCGCAGAAATGGTCTGTGGCGCGGAAGAATCGAAACATGAAAGTACGCATCCTTCAGGTCTATCGCTGCAAACCAATCTTGAGGACGGACACATCTGAAGATGCGTTTCTGCGTTAGCATCTTGAACGGGAGCCTGTGAAGTGCTCGGTTCAAGACGCGCAGATCCAAGATTGGTCGTAACCCACCTCCTTTCTTGGGTACTATGAAGTAGGGGCTGTAAAACCCCGTCCTCATATCGGCGGGAGGGACCGGCTCTATCGCATCCTTCGCCAGCAAGGTAGCGATCTCTGCCCGCAGAACAGGAGCATCCGCAGCCCTCACCGAGGTGAAGCGGATGCCGCTGAACTTGGGAGGGCGCCGGGCGAACTGAATCGCATAGCCGAGCCTGATGGTCCGCAGAAGCCATCGTGACGGACTGGGAAGACCTGACCATGCTTCCAGATACCGTACGAGAGGCACCAACGGAACCACCGGCGTACCCGCGGTGGGGCAGCGAGATGGAACGCAGGGAACCCGCTCGGGCGTCTCTATGCCGGTCCGAAGCGGGGTCTGTGTGTCTGTGTGATGTGTGTGTGAGACACGTACCTGCGTTCTGGCCGCCGGGACGGGAGTAGTGCCGTTGTTATTGTGTACACTCTCTAACCATCCGCAGCTGGCAGCTGGCGGGAGAGGAGGGTGAGCGATGTCGGGGATTGGCCCACGCATCGCACCCCAACCGCTCTGGTGACCCAGAGATAGAGGAAACTGCTCTTTTGTCGAGATTTTGAGTGCCACTGACCGTGAGGCCAGTGGCGGGGAAAAATGAAACAAAAGATTCTCCACCCGGCCCTCCTCCGGGGGAGGGAGAGGTGCGTCCACCATCTCCCGAAGAGCTGTCTCCTCCATCTCTGGGTCGCCCGTCTCAGGGTCGCTTGCTCTTTCGCTTCCCACTGGTCCTGGTGGGGGCCTGGACGGGCTGGGGGACTGCCCTGCGACCGGTTCCACGGCGCCGTTGTGAAGGCTGCTGCGGCGGCTGCGGTGGAGCGGAGGCGGAAGCAGGGGGCCGCCCTCGGCGATGAGCAGACTGAGGCGCTGCGGCCGGCGGCCGGGTGGAGGCAGCAGCTGCACGCCGGGGCAGGATGTGTTTTATCGCCTCAGACTGCTTCTGGGCGGCAGAGAACTGCTGGGCAAAGTTCTCCACCGCGTCGCCGAAAAGGCCGGTCTGGGAGATGGGAGCATTCAGGAACCGAACTTTGTCGGTATCCTTCATGTCAGCCAGACACAGCCAGAGATGGCGTTCCTGGACCACCATAGTGGACATGGCGCGACCCAGAGATCGCACGGTCACCTTCGTCGCACGTAGCGCGAGGTCCGTGGCGATACGAAGTTCTTTCAGAACTTCTGGGTCGCGACCACCCTCGCACAGATCCCTCAGAGCCTTGGCCTGATGGACCTGTAACAACGCCATAGCGTGTACGGCGGAACCAGCTTCTCCACAAGCCGCATAGGCACTGCCGATCAATGCCGACGAGTGCCTACAGGCCCGGGAGGGGAGCAACGGATCGCCCCGCCAGGTGGAAGCGGCACCAGGACACAATTGCATCGCTACTGCACGCTCCACCGGCGGGACGCCCGTATACCCCCGCGCTGAACCGCCGTCAAGGGTGGTGATGGAGGATGAACCTCCGGAACTGTTTCGGGCAGTAAAAGGTGCCTTCCAGGTCCCAGTAAGCTCATCATGCACCTCCGGGAAGAAAGGCACTGGGGTGGGGCCCCGAGAACCGGCGCGAGCCACCCCAAGATACCAATCGTCCAGGCGAGAAGGCTCGGGATCCGATGGAGGTTTCCACTCGATCCCAACCTTCCCGGCGGCCCGGGAAAGCATAGCCATCATCTCAGGGTCCGTATCTGGAACGGACGATCGTCTGGACGACCGGCCCGAACCAGATACATCCTCCCCGGAGACTACTGACTCCCCATCCGATGCCGCGGTCGACATCTGTTCGTCGGGAGAAGCCCCAAAGGAAACGAGCGGTACCCGTGAAGGCCCAGCTCGCTCCTCTGAGCGCTCTGATGGTACCGGAGCGCCGGTGGGGGGAGGAACCCCCGACGGATCTCCCGCCGGGGAATTCTCCACCGTCACCGTTAGACCAGTCAGCCCCTTGCCCGACGCAACATCTCCCCGGCGTTTACCGGGAGGAACATTGGATCGCGGCAAAGGAACTGGCACCCCGTCCCTTTGCAGGAAACGGAGTCTGGTCCGCAGCTCCGAGATGGTCATCCTCCCGCACAGAGAACATGACTCATCCACGAAAGCCGCCTCAGCGTGCGCAATGCCCAAACACGTGAGACAGCGATCGTGACCATCGGCCGCATCCAGAAACACACGGGTGAAAAGGCATTCTCGTATCTACAAATGCCTTCGTCTTTAAAAAGACGGCCCATGTAGCACTCTTTTAGAATTTGCTCTTTTGTGCTGAAGCGCCCAGGGGAGATGGCCGCAGCACACAGAAGGAGAGTAGTGCAGCCTAATGTGTGCTCACCCACTCGACACGGGGACCAACGCCGCTGAAACGCCGTGCCACCAACAGAAAAGAACGAAAAGATGTTGCTTCTAACACACTCCGTAGTGAAGTCGGCTCCGAAGCGAAAAGCTGACTATGCGCTGTGCCAGCCGCCTCTATATACTCACGCTGTGATCAGCTGCAGCTGGGCACAATCAGCGCATGCCAATTGCATTGGCGTGTTCAATACACACGAAGTAGGTCGGTCTCTCTAAGCGAGATCCCAATCCGTCGGTCTCCGACGTGACTCGGAGAGACCGACTGATAAGGGAACAGGTCGTTTTAGACAAAGGGTCAGAATGAGGGTTACAAATAATAATTTTTCCACATATTTATTTGTTTTTTGTGTGTGTGCAAAAATTTATTAACATTATAGGTAACCTCAAGTAACATAGAAAAATGTTTTTTTTTAAAATCCAACACATTGTTCAGTATTTTTAATGAATAAAGGTGTGGCATTACTTAAAATTAAACAACAATACTAAACTAGACTAAATGCTTAACATAGGCTACTCTTCCAAAGTTAGATTTTTTTTCAAAAAAGAAAGTATTACTTTATTCAGCAAGGATGCTTTCCATTTATCAAAACTTCCACAAAAAATATTAATAATTGTTTTCACCATTTATAATAATGAAACATGTTTCTTGAGCAGCAAATCAGCATACTAGAATGATTTCTGAAGGATCATGTGACACTGAAGACTAGAGTAATGATTTGCCAGCTTTGTCATCAGAGGAATAAAATAAATTTTTTAAATGTAATAATATTTCACAAAATGGCTGTTTTCCTACTAATTCCAAACTTTTGAGCGGTAGCTTATTTAATTTATTATTTATAGAATACTAATTACAAAACATATAATGTGTATTTTTAGCTAGACATTAACATATGAACAGGCCATCATTAATTACACTGATTTAAGCTGTAAATTTTTCACTAAAATGAACAATCTCATAAGAGTCTTTTAAACATCATTTGACTCTGGCCAATAGGCCAGGCCAATAAATCAGCACACAAGCCTTGCAACAACTCTCAACCCATCAAAATTTGGAATACAGAATCAAGGCACAGATCTGGCCTTGTAATCTAAAGTAACATCTTCTTGCTCATTTGGGGACGGTGTCACCTGTAGTCTTATTTAAAGCAGACCAAATGAGCAAGTAAATGTAAGGCTTACCTTGGAAAACTTCAGCAGAATCAATACAATAAGTCTCACCTTCTTTATGCATTACAACATAAGTACTTGTGATGTTGGTTAAAAACTGCTAACCATTAGGCTTACAATCCAAAAAAAAAAAAACAAGCCAAGTGAGCTGATCTTGCTGCACAGACCTTTGATTCGCTCTCGCATTTCCAGGTGCTCGTTAAAGAAGAGCTTTCCAAGAAAATGCACAAATATATGTGTAACCAAATAAAAAACAAAACTCTGCCCTCTGCTTCGGTTTACAGACCTTCTTTCAGCTTCCTCTGCCTTTCTATCTTTTCCTCTCTTTCTGTACACAGTGTGCCAGTCAACTAGGGTTGTGACTGTGAGGAAATTAACCTACCAGTTAATCGACGTGTGACAACACCAGTAATACCGGTATCACCGTGGGGAATTTGGGGGGGGGGGTCGTTTCAGTTTTCCTTTTACTTTCTAATTAGCAGCAATTCAGTGTATAGCAACTGTTTGTTTTTAGTTCGTTTGAGTTTTCCCTCTTTTCCTCGCTGAACTTGGATGAAAACACCGTGCACATTTTACTTTCACTTTTTAAATTAGCGGCAATTCGGCGTTAAGAAGTTGTTTGGTTTTAGATCGTTTGTGTTTTCTCTCTGTTCCTCACTTTCCTTCGCTTTTAAACAGCTTGTAAAAGCAGCTTGTCATTTACTTACACTTTCAAATTTGCGGCGTTAACATAACGTAATGAACTTTTATTAACAAAACGAATAAAAATACACCACGTTACATGGTGTACTAATATACATACAAATATAAAATAATAAATAACTTACACAAAGTTTAAATAGGCATGCAAAACTGAAAATCAGTAAACACTGTGGAACCAAATAAATAAGAAACGTATAACGTTTATTAGCAAACAAATAAAAAAAAATTGTGAAGGCAGGGCATACACCTTGATGTAATATAAAATAAATAAATAAATATCAACAAACACTGTGGAACCAAATAAATATGAAAATTCCACTATCACCTTAGTTAAAGGGCAGAAGTCAACAGGCTTTTAAAAATCTAAAATATTTTCAAAACAGCTAGGTGCATTTTCATTTCGTTTTGAAATGAAATCGTCTTGTTCTTCTCACCTCTCTCTTCTTGTCAGTCAGGCCCGGTTCTATGGGGGTGCTAGAAACTAATAGCACCCTCAGTTAAAGCTGTAATAATGGCAAATCATTGCAGATTTAGCAAACTATCCGGTGCGCTGGTTTGCGCTTTGGAGAACGGTTTCCGTTTTAACGTGTTTTTGCTGCGTTGAGCAACGTAGCAATCACAGACATATCTGTTGATTTCTTGAATCAGAGACGTTTAAAGTAGAAGGTAACGTTATTGTGTTCAGCACAAATCATCTCATTATAACAAAGATGTGATGTAAATAAGAGAGATCTGAACTTCATTGATTATAATGTGTATTTGTCTGATTGCAATAAATAAGATGACAGCTTTTTAGGGATTATAAACAGACGCTATTAGAGCACCTCACTAATTTAAGAAGCACCCTCAGTGATTTGATTCTGCAGTTTGCCCTGTTGTCAGTCAGCTGGACTCCCTCTCTTCATGTGATAAATGAAATCTGATCTGTAGTTCGGCACACTGCATTGAGCAGCCGCGTTCGGTTTTAATTGCCGCGGTGACTAACAAGTGACTAAACCGGTGTTGCGGACTCACACCGGCATCACCGTCAACACAGACTATTGCAGCAAGCCTATGGTCAACATGTTGAACGTATTCCCTGCACAGCAGTCATGTCCCAGTCAACCCTCTCAAACCCTGTATGTCGACTCCAAAAAGAGGGCATCAACCGCACAAACTTTAGCAGCACAGGTCAACCTAGGTTGTACAGTCCAGCTAAACAAACACACGGTGTGCCAACATGCCTAAACGTTCAAATGCACCTCCAGTTCACTTATTTATGAAATGTGATATTTCAACAGACCTGAGGTCCACCAGAGTTTCCCTTCTAATCTCAGACCAAATCCTCGACATTCCTGATTTCTCACAGACAGGGTTGGCCAAACAATTCTGCCAAACATACGTATGACTTCCAGTCGTGGGAAGAGACACTAACTAAAGCAATGCTGCCTCATTTTCAGACTAAATTATGCCTGCTCAGACACACGTCTAATCAATTGGTTGAAGGTCCAAACTGCAGTTTCAATGCAGCTTCAAAGGGCTCTACATGATCCCAGCCAAGGAATAAGGGTCATACCTAGCGAAACAATCGGTCATTTAAAAAAAAAAATACAAAAAAACATTTTATTACTTTAGGATAGGGTGAAAACATTTTCTGCTCCATCTTAAAAATTGTCTGACATCTCTGTTTTACCTTTTTTTGTAAAGGGTGTTTGACTTTCTTTTCATGTTAACACAGAGTCATTGCAAGATGAGCATTTGTGTTTAAAAAGTATATTATTATTATTTTTTTTTTTTTTAGAAAATGACCAATTGTTTCGTTAGATAGGACCCTTATTCCTTAGCTGGGATCGTGTAGAGCCCTCTGAAACTGCAATTTGGACCTTCAACCTGCTGATCCATACTGTTCACTATATGAAGAAAAATCATAAATTCCCATTACGGAAATATAAGTATGGAAATAAGCAATTAGAACACTCCAGTTAATACATTTAAATAATGAATAAAATGTTTAAATAATACATTTTTACCCTTAATGTACTCTACTGAAAAGAAACCAAAAGGGTTGGCCTAAACCATAGACAGGTTTCTTGTTGTAAACCACCAATTTGCATGTTTGCCCACCAGTTTGTTTGTTTGCTCTTTGTTGTCCTGACAGGCCAGCTGTTTCAAAGCGTGTGTGGTCTTAAGTAATGACCTCCAATGCTAAATTACTTCCAACTGAAAACACATCTTAAAGTAAAGCTAGTAAGATCAATGAATGACTGACACTGGTCAAGTACATAAACACTCTCCTTAAGCAGCTCTTAAGTGCTCATCGAGAACCACATTTCTCCAGCCTGAAATGCAAATACAAACTTTATAAGCCTCAAGCTGAGCTACTACAAGACACAATGTGACATCATACTTCCAAACATACTTCAGACTTATGTAATATATTTTAAACTGGGCTAATTTTTTTTTTTTTTTTTATCAATTTATGACATCACTGTAACATTTTTACCAAATGCAGTGCAACTGCTAATGCATTATGTATTTCTAGTAGGCAGTGCTTTATCACAAGAAACTGTGACTAAGCAGACGGGCTGTTCCTTTATGTTCCTTGTCATTTATTAATGCACACACAGGAATGGGAAGTCATGCATCAAATCCCTTCCCAAACTTCATATAATGATTCATATCTAACAGATACATGTGGTTAACGCCATTGGTAATTACTAATGATACTTGCATTCAACCATTTGATCTTCCACTTATATTAGACAAGAAAATACAATGTTATTGGCAGTTTAGCTATGAAAGCAATGATTTGAAAGACTGAGCGATTCCTGGAATGCAAAGAAAGAAAAAAATCAAACTAACTTGTTCCTGCAGCTATTTGATGACTACTGTCATTAATCACTCACTCGTTTTGCTGCCTGATATCGCAAACTGGTGTGTCTTACCATCTTCTTTTAATGTATAATCTTAATTATGAACACAATGGTTTGGAGTGCAACATTTTACTGTTTAATGCACGTCGTTATTCTTCTCATTATTTCCCTATGGCGGCTTATGAACCGGAAGTCTCAAACATTAACAAAAAACAGCTTACTTCTGCATTGAAAAATAAGGTGGATATTTCGCAACTGTAAAAAACGTCCAAAAATTTGACGTTTGCTCCACAGCGCCCTCCTCTGCTCTGTCCATGTGTGCAAATATTCTACGAAGATTCTTCTTGATCAATTTCATTTATAACTCTGGTTACATGTGAGACATGTAAAGGACGTTTGACTTAGTCTTTGTGCATTCACTTTGTAAACACTGGGTCGGTACTTCCGCCTACGTTTCCAACACAACTACGTAATGCGTCGTGATACTCTCCAAAATGGTGCTAGGGTGACACAGTGGAGAAGATTTGTTGAATAAAGTCTTTTTTTTTTCCTTGTAGCTCTGTAAAATTACAGATGAACCACTGATGTCACATTAACTATTTTAATGATGTCCTTACTACCTTTCTGTGCCTTGACCTTGGTAGGACTCTTGCTATCTATGGAGGGTCAGAAAGCTCTCGGATTTCATCAAAAATATCTTCATTTGTGCTCAGAAAATGAATGAAGGTCTTATGGTTTTGGAACAGCATGAGGGTGAGTTATTAATGACAAAATTTTCATTTTTGGGTGAACTATCCCTTTAAGCTTGCAGTTAAGATTTAGTTCTCAGTAATCACAAATTCACCAAAATAAACCACATAATATTTTTCTATATCCAGTATATAACACATCTAAGAAATCAGCTTTAGATTGATGCATGGTTTGTTAGGATAGAACAATGTTCGGCTGAGATACAACTATTTAAAAATCTGAGGGTGCAAAAAAAAAAAAAAAAAATCTAAATATTGAGAAAATCGCCTTTAAAGTTGTCCAAATTAAGTTCTCAGCCATGCATATTACTAATCAAAAATCAAGTTTTGATGTATTTAAAGTAGGAAATTTAACAAAATATTCATGAAACACGATCTTTACTTAATATACTAATGATTTTTGGCATAAAAGAAAAATCGATCATTTTGACCCATGTAATGCATGGCTATCGCTACAAATACACCCCTTGCTCCTTAAGACTAGTTTTGTGGTCCAGGGTCACATACGTAGCGGGAATAAACGAGTTCTGTACATTTTAAGAGCTTATTAAAAAGCAATGTGGTCACATTAAGAAATAGGTATAGGTAGAACGCACATGTATAGGCTTCCCAGCCTATATGAATGCACAAAAGCGCACGCATGCACACACTTGACACTGTCGAACGGAAACTAACAAATTGCATGATGGGAGATAAAAGAATCTGCTGTGGAAGATAATATCAAAGGGGAAAATAGAGAACATGCCTTCAACTTTTTTACTAGGGCAATTGCAACTGTCGTACGTCAGAGACTAATAAACTCATATTCACATAACGGCGCTATGATTAAAAAACACCCATTGCGCTTAGCATACCGGTTAAAATGAGTGGACGCGCACGCCTTTCTTGTAATCTACTCGTTTCTTGTATCTGCAGCGACAGTCGCGTAGCCAAAATGAATGTAACACCTTAAAACGGAAGGACAGTTCACAATTCGGCAAGAGATATGGCTTTAATAACACACTCCTGCTTTATTTAAATATCCAGTCACAAGCGTATTGTATCATGACGACAAAACGGTCTCAATGTTTCAATCATTAACTCTTCGTAACGTAATAAACTTTCACCCACTGAAGCCCATTTGGCTCTTTAACCACGAGCCCTAAAGAAGAGAGCTGCTCACTGACAGCTCCGCACTATCGCTCAACTTCTCCCCTCATAACGGTAAATTCAACAGCCTGGCGAAAACTTTCGCCCGGCGCGTGCGCTTGTTTTCCGCCGTGCCCTTAATGTGTCAGAATTAACTTTAAATGTGAACCGGTCAAACGCGCAGAAATATGGAGCTGCATTCGCTGGACTGGAATGGAGTTGGAAATGTGAGCTGGACTGTCCGTGAGACTTGACAGGCGTGATAGAGGGGGGGCTGGACTCTCTGCCTGTTGATCCGATAAAAAAAACAGGGTGCAAGAGCTTGGGACTTGCGAAACACCGGTGGCAAACGCGCACGGTCTGAACTAAACAGAAACCTTTTAAATAAGATTCTATTGGACATGTCATGTATTTTGAAAGCACTAAGAGCAGCTTTAATCCAGCGTGAAAAGTCCAGCCCAGTGAAGCCTCAACAAGAGCAACCTTGGACATTTGTTTATAAACAACTATGCTGTTAAAACAACATTTGGCATCGACAAACAACATTTAAGACACGCTGGAAGCGCACAGACTCATGAAACGTACCTCGGCAGGTCTTCTAAATCCGCTGTCGTTTCGCATAAAAGTACAGCAAAGCTCCAGATAGCGCTTACGACCCAGAAAGGCAACCTTTCTGCCCCGTCTATCTCACCCAGCAGTGGGTTACGCAGTTTTTCATGTGCTTCTACCCCCTCCTCTTGCTCTCTCGCTCTTGCTCTCTTTCTCTCTCTCGCTCGCTCGCTTTCTCTCTTGGCGACGTTCGATTCGTGAACGAATCGTTCGTTTGAGTCGAATCGCATTAATGAATCGTCTGAACCGTTTCGAGAAATCCTTTTTGTTTTTGTTTTTCCTTTTTTACAGAATTAATATTAAAACATAAAAGCAATGCCATTGCACACAGAGATAAAAGAAAATAATAGAAAAAAATACAATATAGATACAGTTAAAGTCAAAAGTTTAGATACACCTTGCAGAATCTGCAAAATGTTAATTATTTTACCAAAATAATAGGGATCATACAAAATGCATGTTTTTTATTTATCTAGTACTGACCTGAATAAGATATTTCACATAAAAGACGTTTATATACAATCCACAAGAGAAAATAATAGTTGAATTTATAAAAATGAACCTGTTCAAAGGTTACACTTGATTCTTAATACTGTGTTGTTACCTGAATGACCCACAGCTGTGTTTTCTTTTGTTTAGTGATAGTTGTTCATGAGTCCCTTGTTTGTCCTGGACAGTTAAACTGTTTAACAGTTAAACCCACAAATTCTTTGGTTTTTCAGCATTTTTGTGTATTTAAACCCTTTACGACAACGACTATATGATTTTGAGATCCATCTTTTCACACTGAGGACAACTGAGGGACTCATATGCAACTATTACAGAAGGTTTAAATGCACAGTGATGCTCCAGAAGGAAACACAATGTATTTAATGTAATTTGAAGACCAGGGTTGAACTTATTTAGTCTTGTGGGAAACATTTAAGTATCTTCTGTAGCTTCTGAAGGGCAGTAATAAATTAAAAAATAAGATATTTAGGCAAATAAAGAAAAAGTACACATCTTCATTCTGTTCAAAAGTTTACACCCCTTAATTGAGTCCCTTAATCGTCTTCATGTGAAAAGATGGATCTCAAAATCATATAGTCATTGCTGGAAAGGGTTTAAATACACAAAAATTATGAAAAAAAGTATTTTTGGGACCTGAATGATTTTTTTATTCAACTATTCAACTATTATTTTCTCTTGTGGACAAAATGTAAACTTATTTTATGTGAAATATCTTACAAAATATTATAGTCAGTACTAAATAAAAAATAACATGCATTCTGTATGATCCCTCTTATTTTGGTAAAATAATTACCATTTTGCAATTTGCAGCTATGTATACTTTTGACTTCAACTGTACATGCAAATTATATTTAGGTTCTGAATTACTTTGTCTTTATGAGCTGAAATAAGCTTGCAACAAACTGAACTATGACACATAAAAATCTATATTGAAAAAGACTCAATTTTTAAATAAAACAATCAGTGTAAATCATATAACTTACATATGGCTATACTAGTAGGCTTTACAACGTAAAATGGCAAGCTGGGACCACGTGATGTTGCAAATACGTCATGACGTAACGAATCATTGTGCTTTGAACCTGTTCTTTTTGACGAACTGCTCAAAAGAGTCGATTCGCGGAAATGAGTCGGACTTCCCATCAACTACTCTCTTTCGCACTTCTAACCGCCCGCTTCCGGTGTTGTTTCACTACTGAGAGAGTCGCGTAGTTTATGCTAGGAAATGTAAGGTAAGGTAGATGTAAGGTAGGTCGCTATGGCCATTTGAAAAAGCCGTGCGCACTTTAAAAGGCAAAATATTATTTTAGATGTGCTAAAGGTTTAATATAGTGCCCTGCGGACGGGGGTGGGGCTATTAAATATAAAGACGGTTAGCGGAGCGCGAGGACTGCTGATTGGGCATGAGCAGTTACGCGTGACTTGAGTCAAGCTGTCTTGGCTGAGGGACATAACGCGGAAAAACTGTTTACTTTGAGCTGCTGAAGCGCGCACACGGAGCTTAACGTTATGAGTACAGCTGTTCTAGAACTGACATGAGTTCCCACGGCAATAGGAAACCTGTAGACTGTGCATTAAAAAAGTGCATTAAAAAGTCTTGGAAATCTTTAAAGTAAAGGAAACATGAAAATGTATGCTGTTTTTTATATGTGACCCTGGACCACAAAATCAGTCATATCAGGGGTTTGTAGCAATAGCCAAAAAAAATTGTATGGGTTAAAATGATCGATTTTCTTTTATTTACATGTTTTATTCCTACCATAAATATATAAACACGTTCTGATTAGTAATATGCATTGCTAAGAACTTCATCTGGACAACTTTAAACGCGATTTTCTCAATATTTTGATTTTTTGCACCATCAGATTCCAGATTTTCAAATAGTTGCATCTCGGCCAAATATAGTCCTATCCTATTTTTATTATTATTATTATTATTATTATTATTATTATTGAGCTTCTGTAAATAGATAATATAGCCTATTAATTTACCAAATATGGGCGTGTAGGTAAAATGCGCTAGAATATAGCATATTTGTTATGCAAATATAGTAGTACGATAATAGCCAGAGGTAAATCCAGTACTGCTGTTTATGTAGGCGTTTGCCGCTGAAGACTTCAGCTTCAGCTGCGAGCTCAGCACTTTTACCGGCTCAGGAGAGTGCGGCTCTGGGAAACGGCCAGATCTTGAGGGAGATCCGCTTGGCAGTGTTTCGACCCTTATTTCTCCTGTCCTCCGTTCTTCGGTGACGGGAATAAATACGTACGATTCGACAACAGAGACTGGCGGACAGCCGTGTTGAAAGCCAGATCCAGGTTGGACACGCACGCAACATGCGGATGGAGGCAGGCTGTGATCAAAAGGCTGCAGGCGCAACTAGGGTCAAAGCTGATTGAGAACATTTATGCAGTTAAATGCTTCTACTTGACTAAAAACCGCACGAAAATCTTATTAGTGCTAGGTTAGAACTCGTATTTTACAAGCATCACGTATTATAGAAATAAAATAATGTAGCATAACACGTTTCCTTTTAAGTGTCTTTTACGCCCATTCTCTCTGCAGACTCATTTTGTATGGTTTTAATTGAAATTGGCGCAGTTATGGCATTATCTCCTAACTGCGTTAATTAAAATGTGTGTTCAGTGTTCGTATTGAGTAGATTAGTACTGTCCCCTGCTGGTTAAACAACACAATTACATTCACAGGCATGAGGATTGATTAAACATTGAACATTCTTGTTGGGCTCGTCTCGCTGGATACTGTAGACTGTAGACAAGCACAGGACGAATGGCTGATTTAAAAAAAAAAACTAAAACGTGTTAAATAGCAAGCACGTCACGTTCTTTGACTTTAAAGGGTTAATTCACCCAGAAATTAAAATTCTGTCATTAATTACTCACCCTCATGTTCTAAACCCGTCTTCAGAACACAAATTAAGATATTTTCGATTAAATCCGAGAGCTTTCTGACCCTGCATAGACAGCAGGGGTCCACGTTTAGAATACTGTTAAAATAGTCCATGTGACAATAGTTGTTCAACCGTCATTTTATGAAGCTACAAGAACAGTTTTGTACGCAATAAATAAATAAATAATGACTTATTCAACAATTCTCCTCTGCAAAGCGTCATTTTGTATCAACGCATGCGCCAACTTAGAGACATTGTCACTAGATTTAGCTACTTTTCAGACCCCCTTAATGACTTTTTTCCCCAAAAAAAGCGCCTAGCGACAAATGTAGCGACTTCCTGGACAAACCTTATTTCGTTCGTTGGCTGGCACGAACGCGAGCGAGGTCTTGGTTTCCCGGCGCGCGCACACCTCTCTCTCAGCCTAACGGGTTCTTCTCTAATTCTACGTGAAAATATAGCCAAAATCACAGCACAGCCATTGTCTTTATCTTATGTGTATTTGATTTCATCAGACGCTTAATTATAATTCAGACTTTTCCGACTTAGCCCAGATGTCCTTCAAATAAAATGTTTAAAAGTTATATTGGTTAAGTGGCTTATTTATTTTTTTTTAAGAACAAGTATAATTAAATACACAGGGCTCTAAAGCTTACACATATTTTTAAGGAGCTCCTGCATGCATTTACACTGCATTTACAAATTGCATAAATAATATTATGAGATTAAAGTTTTAAATATACAATTTAGAACACAGAAATATGAAATGTTAGAAAAATCGAATGACACTTTTAAATGTCAAACTAAAATTACCAGTAGGTGGCAGTAAGCCACTGTCTTAATGACTGAGTCACTGTCATTTATTCAGTCGATTCAAAACGGCTGATTCATTAAAAAACAAAGTAAGAAAAACTGTTTTTATGAATGGGTCAATGAATCATTGCTTGAAAAATGTGTTCAAAAAACGCAAATTCGACATGGCTTTGCTTAGAACAATCAATATTTTCAATATAGAGTCAATATTTTCTCTACAATTTAAATCACTTAATAATAACTTATTTTTTATTGAATTGTTGCCCTGACACTTAGTAAATCCTGCCACTGGCCATGCGAAATGCTAACTACGTTTATAATCACTCTAAATGCGTGTGTCCTAGAAAGTCTGCGATTTGTTGCTACAGTAACAGTAACCTAATTTAGATAGATGATGAGATCGGTTTTATGGAGTTATACAGTAAGAAACCTGAAGCAGCTGCATTTGCCGTTTAAATGCTAGTTTATAAATTATTTTAAAAGACATGGTAATAAAAACATTCAGGGCTTCAGCCCCCCAAGACCACCCCTAGCGCCACACCTGTTCATATTCATACCGTTTTCTGACAACAGAAACAGGAAAATATATGAATGAAGATAATTGAGAATTTGAGAACTTCAGTATGTGAGCACAGAGAGGCAAGCAAATGTAAAAAGCAATACAATGTTGACGTAATGAATTAGCTAATTAGCATATGATGTCATCTAGCCACTTTTTAAGCTGGCTTTTACTATTTTGCATTTCAAACAAGTTGCACGTAAAGAAAGCTTGGTGCACCCGTGTTCAACATCAACAGCACCACACACATACACAGTTTCACCTAATCTCATGTTATTCCTGAGTACCTATAGAGTAGTATTGTATCCTTATTATCTCCAAAAAGTCTTTAGTTTTATCATATTTATAAAAGAAAAATACAGCTTTCCGATTTTCTCCGGAAAAACCTGAGCTTCTGGAGGCGCGCCGTGGGCGGAGCTAAGTTCGACGATCACTTGCGTTAGGATTGGCAATAGAACAGACATTTGATGGTGTTTCACTTACCATCTGCAGTTCTGAATCATGAGCGGGATCTTTTATAGCTGGGACCGCTCCATCTTTCAGTATCAAACAATGTGCAAATCCAGCGTCGAACTGGGCCTTGTATATGGAAGGTTCGTCAACAAACACACTTGCAAAACTCCATTGCTGCCCTGGAAAAAGTAACTGCATCCACTGTTCACGTAACGCTGGGTTCTTCAGGAAGCTGAACAAAGTTATCTTTGCCTTACAACCAAAACCACACTTCTTTAGAGACATTCTTCCCGAGTAAATCCCTTGCAGCAGTGCACTGAGTGCAGCTGAATGAATCACGTTGATGTGCCAGCTCTCTTTAATACATGCCAACTCTTTAACACTGTAAACAACTCTGAATATATGAAACACCATTGTACCAAGAAATCTCTTGAATTTAATCAAACATATCTTAAATTGTGTTCTAAAGATACCTCACAGGTTTGGAATGACAATATACAAGTAATTAATGACAGAATTTTTATTTTTGGGTGAATTATCCCTTTTATCCAAACACCAGCTGCATGTGTGAGAGTAAATGCTGGTTAATATTGTATAGGAAACACTTTATTTGGACAACTACATTACTGAGAAGAGAGCAATGGCCTCAAACACACAGTTGCCCTGCACAGCTCTTCAGGTGCAGCTGATAAACAGCCTGCATTGGATGGACTCCATCTTGGCAGGATGAAAATACTGATTCAGCAGATTCTCTCTCCTAGAGTGGCACAGCAGAGGATGGGGAATTCGTAGAACCAGAGGACGTTATCTAGACAAGTTTATTAATGCAAGGCATATTTATACATGTATGCTTTGCATGTGTTTTCTATTATTTAAGATTCTCAAACGCAGCAGCACATCTCTCTCGCTCTCTTGATATTACAGGAATTGTCCACCCACAAAATGAACATTTACTCACCCTCAAGCCTTCCAAGATGTAAGATGAGTTTGTTTCTTCATGGAGAAATTTAGCATTACATCACTTGCTCACCAATGGAACCTTCAATCAGCTGATAAAAATATAATCCACAAGTAATCCACATCACTACAGTGCATCAATTAATGACTAAAAAAATAAATAACTAAAAAGCTGCTTGTTTGTAATAAACAAATCTATCACTAAGACGTTTTTAACTTATCTTATTATAATAAGCATGTTAATGCAACAACTGTATATTCATTAATGCCACAACGCAGAAATATGAGAACCAATATATTTAATTCAAAGGGGATTTGTTGGTACATTGACAGTTTTTGCAAAATATAGTGTCTTAAAAACGTCATCAATCGGCCATATTGGCGGCACTGAACATAAACAATGCCACTGAACTGAACGAAACTCACATACTTTTTGGGCTGTACTGATTGGTCAGACCGGGAAAAACATTTAGAGTATTATAGACTGCCAAAAGTTATAACAAATCAAGGAGAAGAGTGCAGAAAACTGTCTGGGGAACAAAAGGCATTTGTGGTTGGCCAAACTGAACCAGGATTTCCAGGGCATAAATCTTGACAACATTCCTGTTTGTTCTGATCATTTCCGATCAGGTACAGTAGGTGAAATTTGAGGCTAATATCTTAATTAATACTGCTTGTACATGTCTTTATCACCTATTAACTTTAGTTTGTCAAAATAGTATGGCATTTCCTGCTTAATAAGCCCTTCTCTATATGATTTAGCAGCTTCCACATGTTTTTCCTGTAGTACAAACAATACATGCTGTTGTTTACATCTGAGCATCGCCATTATTTATCTCTACAGTGACCAGTAATCATAATGAACAATTGTGGGGGAAAAATTTACACCTAAAATTGACAATAATATAGTTACCTCATTATTTTAGAGCTATATGAAAGATGAGACAAAAAGCAGAATCAAGATAAACGCTTATGCAAAATAGTGAAGATGTTTTTAATGGCACATCTTTAGAAGGCTGTTAATAATAGATTAATAGATTCATAGACTGATTTTAAATTCAATTTCAGAATCAGTGCAGCTTCACAGAAGGCTTGCCCGGAATAAAATCCACGTAAACTACACTGACTAGTCTATAGTGCTGTATTATGGAATTAGCAGTGGAAAAAGAGTAACAAAACACAAATAAAATCCTAATTATTATTTGATTTCCATAAGCATAATAGAGTTTAAACTGATTCATTCTCAGTCGTCCTGAGTCACTGTTCTCCACAAGTGCAAACATTTGAAAGTATAAACGTCATTACTGCAAACCTAACAGCTGGACGTCTAATCAAAGAACCTTGATGAAAGGTCAATGTGCAATGTCCAATGCGGGGTCTCTCTCCATCTATCTCTTTTTAACCTTTAGAGCAGAATGGCTGGGGTAATGACAGGTAGACAGAGAGAGATAAACATTCAGTAATTACCATTTGCGTAAAGGCAGATGAGATTCATTTAGGAAGAATGACCTTTAAATATCCACTGAAACATAATCACTTCATTTTGTTCCACTGGGTGATAAAATGCCCCCACAGAGCAACTATTCGGGGTCATTTATTACAGGAAAACCATGTAAATGCCAGTCCTGGTTTCTCTAACTGTAGACTATATGTAGTTCTTGTCATGTTTATTAGTTCTGGCTTCCTCTCTGTTTTTTTTCCACATGTGTGGTCAGATGTTGAGGTTTACACACACCTTGCAGAATCTGCAAAATGTTAATTATTTGTCCAAAATAAGTAGGACCATGCAAAATGCATGTTTTTATTTTTATTTAGTACTGACCTGAATATGATATTTCACATAAAAGAAATTGTATTTAGTCCAGAAGAGAAAATAATAGTTGAATTTATAAAAATTACCCTGTTCAAAAGTTTACATACACTTAACACTTAATACTGTGTTGTTCTCTGAATTAATTTTTTGTTTTGTTTAGTGATAGTTGTTCATGAGTCAGTTGTTTGTCCTAAACAGTTAAACTGCCCACTGTCTTTCAGGTCCCATAATTTTTTTGTTTTTTCTGCATTTTTTGTGTATTTGAACTCTTTCCAACAATGATTCCATGATTTTGAGATCCATCTTTTCACACTGTGGACAACCAAGGGACTCATATGCAGCTATTACAGAAGGTTCAAAAGCTCACTGATGCTCCAGAAGGAAAAACAATGCATTGAGAGACAGAATCAGGATGTGTACATTTTTCTTATTTTGCCTATGTGTGATATTTTTTCCATTTAGTACTGGCCTTCAGAAACTACAAAAGATACCTGCATGTTTCCCAGAAGACAAAACAGGTTAAATTTACCCTAATCTTCAAATTGAAAAAAAGTTTTTATGTGAAATATCTTATTCAGGTCAGTACTAAATAAAAAACAACATGCATTTTAAAAATAACAAAATTAACATTTTGCAGATTTTCTTCAAGGTGTATGTAAACCTTTGACCTTAACTGAACATATATAATAGTGACTGAAGAACTGCACCAATGACACAAAGAGCTGATAACTCTTTCTCATCAAGAATTCATTGTACAATAAAGTGAATATACATAGTGCAGTGTATATATAATAGTATACACACCATAAAGTGAAAGTGGAAGGACAGATACACAGAGTGGGAAACAAACTTAGACTGACAGACGTTTAAAAAGTAGTTACACATTGAAGAAACATCATTTTCCATCATATTTCCATTTGAAGCGCTAGCTTACATGACAACACAACAGATCAGTGAATTACAAAATGAAATTATAAATATGTGTGCATATTCGTATATATATATATATATATATATGTATGCGTGTTTGTGTGTATGTGCGTGCATCTCTATGTATATAAAATTCACCATCTAATTATGTTACAATAATAGTCCTGCTGGCTCTGTGCAAGATTGTTCTTGCTATCCAAGTTAGCGCATTAAACATCATATTGGAGACACTATAATATGGTGGAAATATCACATTTGCTCATCTGCGTAATGTATTTTCATATATATATATTCATCTTCTTCCACTGACTTCCCAAAGACATTCAATAAAAGAGTAAAATATTTTTCATCAACATTAAAATACAGTATATTCACGTAAACCAGAAGCTAAAAGGGACATTATAGACTTGCATGCACAACCTTACTTTACAACTTAAGATCTCCTTCGGTATCAATCCGGACCATCAATACTACTGTAAAGTTTACATCCCTTCACACTTGTTTCAAAAGATCAACATAAAGAGCAAAGAATTCACTGGCCCTATGCTATGCTAACAGCTGAAAATATGTTTTATGTTTGTTAACACCAGTGGACATTAATTGAAAATCAAGTCAAAGGCTATTCCTCTTACTAAAAAAATAAATCATTTGGCTACTATGCAGTCATGGCTAAATGTCTGCAATTAAATGTGTTAAACAGCCTTTTGTATCTACACTTTCATTGACAGAGGTAAAAAAAAAAAAAAACTAAAAACTTTTTAACAGTCTTAAAGGCCTCACATTCATTAAAAAAAAGCAAAGAATTACCTTGACCGTTCAATATTGTTACAAAGACGACAGGTTAAAATTTGAGCGTGTTTGCACACATTTGGCTATGACTGTAAAAACTGAGGGGGGGAAAAAATGGCTCGGAGAGAGAAAGCAGCTGTAGCACCTAAGCATTATGTACATAATTACCCAATGAAAATTAAAAAAAAAAAAAAAAACTACAATGTTGGAAAACTAAGCATTTCGGCAGGTGTCCATATCTGAGACTGTCGAGGCTGCAAACCCTTCTCTCATTGGTGAGGGATGATCAGAGCTCAACTCCATGTCCAGAGTGAGAGATTCTGGAGGGAGAATTGGAAACGCAGGATTATGAGACCCAAAAATGTCTGCGCAAGTGTGATAATGAGCATACAGATATTGAGAACTTACCAAGAGGTCCTGGGTTGGCCTCGGCGGCTTCATTGTGCATGAGAGAGTCGAGTGTACGAGGGGACATTGGGAAGAGATCGCTTGTGTTGCCAGAGTTAGTCCTGCAACAGAAAGAAGGCACATATTAGACATAACATTCAAGCTACATTCAAGAACAATCATTACTTCTAGCTTCATATACAACCAATATGAGGTTTGAGTGTTAATTCACCACATGATGAGTTTACTTTCACTCCAGTATTGCATATCAACACACTTTTTGCACATTCCCACACTCAAAGTCATGAACATGAGCATCACTTGGGAACCTTAAAGGGACAGTTTACCCAAAAATGAAACCTGCGTTATCGTTTTCTCACCCTCATGGTGTTCCAAACCTGTATGACTTTCTTTCTACTGTGGACATAAAAGATTTTGAAAAACGCCTCAAGTGACTTTTTGTCCATATAATGGAAGTCAATGGGCTTCAATGTCATCACAGAGGTTTGGAACCACATGAGGAGAGTAAATTATGACAGAAGGTAAATTCTGGGGTGAACTATCCCCAGGATTTTTAACCTGTCCTCAGTCACGTGTTAGAGGATGTTGTAACAGCAGATTCAACACAGTGCACTGACTACATAGCCATCTACTTCCAAGTGCTCATCCACTTGTTTCCTTGTCAATAACCTAAGCTGTAAAGGCTGTGATCCAGTACTCTATATATGAACATGGAAAAACTACTATAAAAATAAAAAATAAAAAAAAACACACACAGCTACTTTTGAATGGCATTAACAGAAAAACCTGCTGACGTTCACTTATATCTGACCCAGTCAATGGCTTTCAGCTTGGATGCCCATTAGTCTTACCCTGGAGAATGATTTACCAGGGGTCAAAGTTTGCTTATGCCTATTTGTTCACACTCCAAACCACTCGTATGGGCAGTCTGTTTTGGTAAAGCAGTACTTCTACAATATTTCTTGCTTGTGTTGACACAAGCATAAGAAAAGAGAAGCAGCATAACAACTTATGAAGACTCGATCTGGCCTAGTTCTGTCGGTACTAAAATCACAATCAGTGATCCAGGAGTTTGATCCAGCGGCAATGGAAAAGGCAAGAGTTCCAGATACGTGTGGGTAAGTTACGTGCTTACGATCATCACATCAATCGTAATCCAAACCAAATGATACAAATGTATCAAACTTTAGCATTTTTAGGTTACTCAAGTTGTTGATCATGTCTAGTATGTCAGGTTGCTGGTAAAATTATACCAGGATTTGTTGATTTGATCAAATTTGTACCTAGATGTTTGTATTTATTTACTTTGTTCAGAACTGTAGAGGGACGAATTGCGTGTCAAGATGCAGGCTGCCCGAGAACAATGTTATCGCTCTTAAAAACCATACTGGGCATATATTATATTATATATATATATATATATATAAAGTTACATTCTGTTTGTAGTATGAGAAATGGTACTAATTGGGTATATGCTGAACCTGACCAAACCCGGAAAACAGGTCTCATTGCTTCCGTATGGACATGATCATCTTTAGTGTCTAATCTGAAGGAATTGGAATCAGAAACAACAAGACCTGTTTAGCAGAAAACAGAAGTCTGTTGCGCATATACCCCATTGTTAGGAACCACTACAGTACACTTTTGCAAAACAAAAATCAGTTCTAGCCGTAACGTTATAAGTGTTTTTCCTGAAACACTTTCTCATGCCAATATCATTGCCAGGACTAATCTGGTGAACTCATTGTCCAAGATGAAAGTGCACTTTGATAAGATTGCCAATAAAAGTTTAAGCCAAGAACTTGTTTTCCATCATGGATCACCAAATGTCCCGACTACCTTCCAGCATCTCAAGCAAAAGCTGGACGATATGGTCTTCTATTACCTCACGGGGAAAGAATATCTCCAATTTCTACGGTGCGTTTGTTCAGGTTTTGGCTGAGTTTTGCCAAATGTGAATTTTGTTAAACAGCTGGGGAAGTAGTTAATACCAGTACAAGTCCATTCTACAAGTATAAATGTGTTAGTTACTGTTGAATCCCTTGTGCTAATAACGAATGAATTCTGAATACAGAGCACAAAAGGGTGCGGAAAATATTCTTGCTGACGCTGAACATTGGTTAGCATGGGCCATTTAGTCCGTGTTGGCAGATGTCAAACTACACCATTTGCAAAAAGCATCTTTTTCCATTTACAGAAAGCCATTCATAAGTAGCAGTGTATTCTGAAACTTTTTGGCAAGCAAAACATAAATCACAAAAGGCTAACTGCAAATAGTGTATAAACAGTGACAACAGTTATGAGTGGATATGCTTCATATAGTGAAGTCGTTTTTGTGGTTGTTGGTCAGTTTTCTTGTCTTCACTTTTCTCCCCCATCTTACCACATCCGGGTTATGAAACACCCAGAATGCCCTGGAGACAATGTCTCAATGTCTCTCAACAGCCTTTTTGTTAATATTACCACTAAAACGGTTGAATTGCTGTAACCAGAGTTACTGTTAATGCGGTTGTTTTTCTAATAATAGAAGCCACTTCTTATCTATACACATATGCACATAATGTACATGTAGAACTTGTTTTCATTACGCTGATTAGTTCACTTCCAGAAAAGAAATTTCCTGACAATTTAATCACCCCATGTCATCCAAGATGTTCATGTCTTTCTCTATTCAGTCAAAATGAAATGAAGGTTTCTGAGGAAAACATTCCAGGATTTTTCTTCATGTAGTGGACTTCAGTGGGGATCAACGGGTTGAAGATCCAAATTGCAGTTTCAACGTCACTTCAAAAGGCTTTACACAATCCCAGCTGAGGAATAAGGGTCTTATCTAGGAAAACGATTGGTAATTTTCGTGTTGAAATTATGCTGAAAAGTATGTACATTTTATTTATTTATTTATTTATACAAAATGATGACTGTTTTGGTAGATAAGACCCTTATTTCTTTGGCTGGGATTGTGTAGAGCCCTTTAAAGCTGCACTGAAACTGCAATTTGAACCTTCAACCCATTGATCCCCATTGAAGTCCACTATATGGAGAAAAATTCCGGAATTTCTTTTTGACCCGAAGAAAGAAAGACATAAACATCTTGGATTAGATGGGGGTGAGTAAATTATCAGGATTTTTTTTATTCTGGAAGTCAACTAATGCTTCATTGCCATTTATGCTTAGCTTGAAATAGTGTTTTCATCATATTTGGTATACATTGAAAGTTCCTGTAGATGTTTTATTACCCTAGTCGGGGTCATAATAAGTTTTAGTTTTCATCTCCTCCACATTGTTTAACATACAGAGGAAGCTAACCATTTATATACACCACATTAAACAAAACACTCCATTCATAGCACTTATATGAGGGGAAAATAGACGAAACTGGAAGATGGAGAAAAGAAATGAATATGAGAGATAAGGTGACCACTTTCTTTCCAAAGTGTGAAAATATTTTGCATACTGATACGGAAAAGTTAGCTTGTGAGCTTAGGTATGAAATAGAAACTGTAAAAAAATATTCCCTTGTCTATAGAGAAACTAGCTCACCGACACAAAATTGAGATTTAGAGGCCTAGGAAACACCAATTCTAGCTTTTTAACTGTTACAGAAGTTCCAGTGACATCCACACCTCTTGTTAAAAGGGATGAAGTGAGTAAACAGAAACCCTCGGTCAAGCTGTAGAGATGTTAAAAGGAATCATCTATGTTAGCAGATGACTACAGGAGTGTTTATCCACAAGCGTTCATGGCTCATACAGATACATAAAGCAGCTCCCTAGTGCCTACCCAGGGAAGCCGTTCCCAAGCAGCTCACTGTCCGGGAAGTCCATGAAGACGGAAGGACACCTATGAAGAAAGGGTCAGTTTATAGCCTGCCTAACTCTCACATACACACAAACACGCTCACATACAAGACCTCCAGTAAATCCAAGCCCTCTAGAAACAGAAAGCAATTGTGATTCAAGTAAGACTATGTAAGAGTTTGAAGCAGCTTTTATTCCATCCAAATGTTTTTGTGTAGTAAAGCTTGTTACCTAAATGTACAGTAATTGGCATGTACAGATTGATGTTTTACAGTTTACATTACAATGTAAAACTGACTGATTTTAAAGTCAACATGAACATTCAAAACCCATTTGGTGTGGTTTTAGAAGCAGAGAAGGTGTTACTACAAAATACAAAGATTAAAAAGAAACATTTTATGGAATAATTGTTTAAAATATTGTTCAGGAACATGTTAAGGTAAACTGTGTACATTTTTACTTCATGTTGACAGTAAAAATTGGATTTTTTAAATTAAAAATTTAGATTTTTTAAATTAGATTTCAAAACTTTCACTCCATTAAAAGAAAAAGTAAACACTGAAAATCACATGTCTGCAAAGTGTGTGCGCTTATGCATGTAAATGTCAAAATTAAGCCTGAGCTTCCTTTAATTAGCTGTTTTGTTGATCATGTGTATGATTTTATTTTTGTTTCTCTCTCTTCTCGTGCAAGATTGTGGTTTATAGGATGCTGTGAAGGGTCCTTGGTGGATTCAGTAGTGTCTACATCCCTGATCCATGTTGTAAAGAGAACTGAGAGAAGTACTTTGCATGTGCTCCTGCCTAAAGAGTCACCAGAGATTTCAAAGTTTACAAGAGGACAGAGAGAGAAAACAGAGACTGCAGCAAGGTCAATCATTCACACACACTAAAGAAGAAAGAAATGCTACTCACGGGGTGACACAGATGAACTTGGTCTTCAGGTAAGGCTGAATTACTGAAAGAACAACAAATGACTGTTTAAAACAAGGAGTATTTTTCAAGTCTTCAGTGAGCTTTTGTCCTTAAAAATGTTTCTTTTGACCATTTTAACATGTCCTTCCTGAATAAAACCAAAGATCATGCTTATGCATTCTGTCATCTCTTATTCTTAGACAGTTTCCTCAGTAGCTGAAAGTTTCTGGTAAACCACACCCATTTAGTGCACTTCCAATACTAAAATAGTCATTCCCAAAAAAAAAACAAGAATAAAATGAGACAAACTTTGACAAGCAACAGACAGATGTGCTGTTATTCTAAGCCAGAATGAATTGTATTCCCGCTAAGACACTCACCACATCCAGGATCAGGGAATTCTGTGTCAGGCTGGGCCTCGGGTCGGCAGTACTTGCCAAACGCCTCCTCTTTGGGGATATCGGGGTAGAGGTAGACCAGTGGAGAGACGAGGATATTGGTGGCATCCATGATCTTGTAGCCCATGATGATCTCAGCGAAAGACATGCTGTTGAGCTGCTGCTTAGTGTACGGTTCAACCGACTGGATCTGGGTCTTACCTGCACATATATACAGAAGCACAAATGCTTCACATATTCCAGCAACGGTCATAACACAAAATTTGGAGAGGTTTTATGCCAACACACACAATATCAAGTACATGGAAATGCATTCACCATTGATGTCCTTCTCGACCCAGGTGAAGGTGATGCCTCCCTCTTTGCTGCTTTCACTGAAGCGCAGCAGGAATGTCCCAGGAGGCTTTGGGCTCAGGATTGCCCTCTCTCTTTCTTTGCTGATGAATCCCATAATATACCTGACCACACACACACACACACACACAAGCTTGACATAACCACTCAAGCAGTGATTGATGTAATGAACTATGAACACTGCATGAATGCACACAGCAGAGTGCAGCAGGAGTTCTCACCCTTCATTCCATAGAGCCAAAATATATTTCTTCACTAGGTCGATAATGTTGTCTAGCCACACCCAGAATGAGAAACCTTTTCCTGCCATGTTCTCCTGCAAGACACAAACACAAGCACAACATGTTTAGGATACTCTGATAGAAAGTGAATCTGAACGTAACACAGAATAGGGAAATAAAAGTTTGTTATACAACATACTTTGCAGAACTTGGCCCATGTGATCTGGCAACCAGAGTAGTTTACACAAGGACCTACACAAAAACAGAAATGCACAATTTAAACAGAGATGCACAAAGAATGTTGCAAGGATGCAAAATGTCAGTAAAGTCAGTTGCTAAATGTCAGTTTATCAGGAAGTGACGATTTTGCCGTTTTGAGCAAAAGTTAAATTTGCAAACCCAACTACTGATTTAAATCCATTTCACATAAATGCTGTTGCTTTGAATACAATTGTATGGCGCTGAAAAATTAAGCAGCACAATGGTTTTGAACATTGTTAATAATAAATGTTTCTTGAGCATCAAATCAGCATATTAGAATGATTTCTGAAGTATCATGTGACACTGAAGACTGGAGTAATGAATGACTGCTGAAAATGTAGCTTTGCGTCACAGGAATAAATTATAATTTAAAACAGAAAACCACTATTTTAAATTGAGATACTATTTCACAGTATTACTGTTTTACTGTATTTTTAATCAAATCAAATCAAAGTCAAAACTTGCCGACCCAAATCCAAAATAATCAGTGTATAATCAGTGGCAAAATTCAGCCATTTAAAAGATTATCAACGCCAAATAAATCATGTGATGCATGCTACTGAAACCACTGAAAAGAACTAAAAATGCTTTGATTTTCCAATGACTTTCATATGTTTTAAATTACAATGGATAAAACCAGCATAACAGTTTGAGAGAACAGTTAATATATTTCATTATTTTCTGTCTCTTTTTTGTCAGGATCTTCCAACTTACTGTTTATTTCCAGGTCTAAATGAAATATCCCAGATTTTCCACTGAATATTATAACATACCAGTTTTGGGAATGTTACTTTGGAAATGTGATAAGTAATGTAATTATTTCAATTACTTTATTAAAGTTATGTAACTGATTACATTTGATTACTTTTCTATATTTCTAATGAATGTTTTAAACTGGTAATCATTTCGAAACATTTAAAGCAGGCAGTAGCACTCAACACTGCTTACTGACTTTCAAAATCCTTCATCACTTAAATTAAGATTGTAAAAAATTATTTTTAAAGCACAACCACCACAAAATCAGACTTTAGCACCTCATCATTCTGATCATTCTGAGGATAACTACAGTTTTAAAATCCTAAGATATAGTTTAATCGCTATACTATACTATATACTCTTTTTGAAATCAGATAAATTAAACAATAAAGCATATACATAAACCTAAATGTAACACAAACACACACATACCCAGAAGTTTCTCTGCAAGTGTGGTGAGCTGCTCAATAGTAAGTCCTCTTTTGGTTGTGGATGAAAACTGCCAGCTGAGCACCTCAGCCACCTGATCCCACGTTCCTACTGGAGGTTTGGTGAAGAAATTCACATTCTGTGAAGACACAAAGGAAGAATTCTTAATAACTTATTTAACCTCTTGTGTTAACAGTAAGTACAGCTTACTGGGGATTCGTTTCAAACCTTGGGATGGTTGGTCAGCATGTTGTACCACAGGATGGACGCCCATGCGTTCGGCATTTGACAGATATTAGAGATGACCACCACTGGGAGAGAATGTGTCTGCACAGAGATAAAGACATTTATATATAATTAACAATAACAAATCCTGCTATTTTTTGTACAGCTTGCTCAGTCGGAAATCTGATTAGCGCAAATAGAGACCTGAGGCTGAATCATTCTTAAGCAAACAGAGCCGAATGGCTTAATTATCTCGTTTAATTAACCTGCTGAGTGTGTTGGTATTTTATGTGACCCTGTTGTGTCCATCCGCAGGATTTTTTATGTACTCTTATCAGCACATAATAGGCATCACTGTGTGCGTTTAGGGGTTTAATAAGTGGAGGATTACCCAAGGACACGCTGCCTGGTTACATATTCACATTCTCCTACTGCTGGTACCATGACGACAACCTATCACAATGACCTTATTGGCTTTCAGTACGCTGAATCAATCTGTGATGGACTTAATCGGTACTCAGAATTTAATACTATAATTTCTGATTTGATAAACAGCCCAACAGGACAGTGCCTTTGTGACAGGACTCCTGTTATGATAAGACATTTTATTTAATTCTAAAATACTGATAAAAGTGTCATTTTTAAATGATCTAATGGTTTAAATATTCAGCGAGTGTCGTTTATGGATGTTGTTTTTTACCTCAAGGTCGATTTTTAGTCCTTGGTGGTAGACCTCGGTCTCAAAAGTGATCAGGTGCAGTTCTTCGGTCACAATCAGAGATGCCTGTAGTTCAAAGGGCAAAGGTCAAGGCTTATACTGACTTCTTCACTAGGAGCCCTGAATCGAAACTGCTGCATTATGGTAATTTCACAAAGACTTACGTCACTGTTGGTTCGGCCTCCATTGCCACATCTCTGCTCTCGAAGAGTCTGAAAGACAGATGAACAAGTCAAGAATAATTCAAGCAACATTCAGTCAACAGCTGATCTAGTCTTCTTGAAGCTTGTAGGGTAGATTCAATTAATTGTTGGTAACACTTTACAGTAACATTAATTAGTTAACATTAGTTAACATGAACTAAGAATGAACAATACTGCTAGAGCATTTTTTTTTTTACATAATATGTGTGCATGTACTCTCTATATTTATAATGTGTATTTAAATACACTCACATGCTTGTATATATTTAAGACAATATGTAATGTTTATATATTACAAATATTTATATATAATATCTAGGGGTGTAACGGTTCACAAAATTCACGGTTCGGTTCGATACAACACAGTGGTGTCACCGTTCGGTACATTTTCGATACAGCAAAAAGAAAGCAATTTGTACACATTTTTTATTTATTAAAACTAACATCATGAAGTATGCATCTCAGATCAGTGGCAGGAGTCAGATTTCATTGAATATGAAGAGAGTCCAGCTGACCATTGAGGTGAGAAAAACAAGAAGTTAACTAAATATTTAGTTTCAAAAAGAAATACAAAAGTGCCTGCTTTAAAAATATTTCAGACTTTTGCTGTTTATCTTAGATGATTTTGGAAGCTTCCAACGTTTGCTGATCTCCAGTGTTTTATATTTGAACTTTGTGTAAGTAATTTGTTATTTTATATTAGGCCTATAGCCTAAAAGCTAAGCAAATAAGCATTGGTTTGTTAATACATGAATCATTCTATGTTTAATATAAGTGAGTTTGCCGTACTGTTTTGTTGTTGTCAATTCAATCAGTTGACGTGGAATTGGCGCTAATTCAAAAGTGAAACTAAAACAGGCATTTACAAGCTGTTTAAAAGCGACTAAAAGCGAGGAAAAGAAGGAAAATTCTAACGAACTACCTCACCATCAGTACTGGAGTAGGGCTGTGGCGATATTCGGACGCGAATTATCATGCGTATCTCGTCAGTAATGCCAGTTCTGCGTAGTCCGGTAAAGCACGCGAAACTGCGTAGCTTGTCAGTGAACTACGGCTCTGTGTAGTAAACGCGGCTGTATGAATAAACACGTGAATGAGATTTACGACTAATCACAGAACCGGCATTACTGACGAGATACGCATGATATAGCGTCCGAATATTGGCATAGCCCTATACTGGAGTATTGTGTTTTTCATTGGGAGTGGGAGAGGCAGACATAAGTTTGTCTGTTACGTCGTTTGGGCTGTCTTGTAGAGTACAGTGGCACTGAGAACATTATATTTCACACACTGTAAGTTCTTTTATTTTCCAAATGTAATGGGATTAGTACAACGAATCGAATCGTTCGGTCTGTAATGCATACCGAACCGAAAGCCTTGTACCGAACGGTTCAATACGAATACGTGTATCGTTACACCCCTAATAATATCAATTATAGGAATATAAATATATACATGAAAATATTTTCAAAATAGATGCTGTATGTGTGTGTGTGTGTGTGTGTGTGTGTGTTCATATATACACATAATAAACATACACAGTACACACACATATATTACGTAAACAAAAACATTTTGGATGCGATGAATTGTAATTTGACAGCAGTAATATTTTTAATTATTTAAATATTTTATTCTTAGATGTTTTTAATTTGCTTTTTTTTTTAACTATGACGAGCTTAACAAACAGTAAAATAAATCATCTACTAAGTGAAAATGATTTTTTATTGATCAGTTTTACACACAAATGACGACAGTCTCAGTCAACCATCAAGTTCACAAAGAAAAAAAAAACAATGAAGAACATGCTTGAGATTAAATAAATTCAGCGCCGGCCATTGTTAGCACACAAATAAACAGGTTTAAAAAGAGTTTTCAAAGTATGTTTAATTTTGCTTTTGAGGGCAAAAAGTGTCCTCACAAATTCAGAAAACATATGGTTCTTGGCTCTGAAAAAAAAAAAATAAAATAAAAAATTAGTGTAATTGCAGAGCTTACCAGATGTTTGAACTCTGCTGACAGGCTGCCATTGTTGGATTCCTCCATGTTCATCACCTTAGTGTTGGTGCCAAGGATGTTGAACTTTCGTGAACTGAATGAAAAGAAGCAGAGGACTCTATAATACAACAACTTTTCCAGGTACAAGCAAGAGCAAGACATTTCACCACATTTTTTGCAACTGTGCAATATATTTTAATAAAAAAATTTAAACTTATACAAAATAGCTGAAATATTAATTTTAATGCAGATGAACTAAGTGAGAACGGCATCATTTTAACATCAAAACTCACCCTCGAATGGCTGCCACGTCACCCGATTCCCTGCAGAACACAGGAGGAAAAGATTAAAAATTGGCATGTCTAGTCATTTCATGCGGCTGTCACAGGCAGGAAGTGGAAGACTTACTTGTCAATACACACTTTGATTTTCAGCTGGTAATTCAACTCTGGGAACTTCACAAGTAACCTGAAAGAGAGGAGGGGGGAAAAAAAAAAAATAATAAACACGATTTGTGTCTAGACGTTTGTCCTTTATGACTCACCTCTGTGTGTACCCACCTGACTTTGGTGGTGAACTGAACTCCTGTTTTGATGACAAGTGGTCGGTCAGGGTGCATGGGCATACATGGCTGCCTCTCAACAACGAATGCACTGCAATGACACGAGCAAACATCACTGGTCAGAACCTGTTTCATTGGTTTCATAAAGTTTACATGCGAGCGAGTGACTTCAAACCTCTTCATAAGGTTGCGGAACAGGTCTACGATCTTCTCTTCCAGAGCTGGGCGGTGTTGAATAATTGGATCTCCTTTGTATGAGACCTTCTGTTGAAGCTCCTCCAGTTTCTTGATCTGCTGTCTTATCTGCAACTGCGACTCAGCCAAAGAGGTGATCCTGAAAGACAGAGATTTGAAAAAAAATGTAATCCACAAAAAAAAAAAAGTGATTTAAAAGCAGGTTTGGTAGTGAACAGGGTGTGTACCATGTCTCTAAGCGGTCGAGGCAGATGTTCGGTGGTCCTCCGATGCAGGCGATCTGCTGTCTCCGCTTCCAATCGGCCAGTTCTTCATCTGTCAGATTCTTCTGCACAAAGTCCATGGCAGACAGCAGCCCTGCCATCTCAGTCACTATTTGCTGCAAAACAGACAGAATATATATATATATATATATATATGTGTCTTAAGTATTACAGGTATATTTGTAGCAATAGCCAACAATACATTGCATGGGTCAAAATGATAGATTTTTCTTTTATGCCAAAAATCATTACGATATTAGGATAAAGATCCTACTATAAATATCAAAACTTAATTTTTGATTAGAAATATGCATTGCCAATAACTCAATTTGGACAACTTTAAAGATGATTTTCTCAATATTCCAGATTTTCAAATATTTGCATCTCAGCCAATATGCTTCTATCCTAACAAACCACACATCAATGGAAAACTTATTTCTATATGTATATGTATATGTATATGTATATGTATATGTATATGTATATGTATATGTATATGTATATGTATATGCATATGTATAACTGTCATAAATGACTTGCTAGGCTGTATTTTCAAGATTGCAGAAGTGAACGCTGTTTTTTGTATCTCACCCTCCTTAGCTGATCCAAAGCACTCAGCATCTGCTCCAGCTGAGACATCTTCTGCCTGGTGGCTGCTGCCTGGCTGTTTCCATTCAGGTCCTGGGACAACTCTGAAAGGTAGCATAGACTTTTACTTTTTTAGGTAGTTTAGATTTTATCAGTGATTGAGGCTATCTGAAAGATTCTGGACAGGAAACAAATGCCAGCAACATGTACATACCTCCAGCACTTTTAAGAGTTTTGTAGTTGAAGTCAAAGTCATCTTGCAGATTTTCCAGCATCTTCATCTTCTGCTCCATATCCTGTATAAAAAGTGTAAAGCCACTGGGTGAGTGAGAGGTGAGACGGCAATATGTTAAATATGGGGCTTTCAAACTGGGGCCTTAAGAGGGCTCTGGGAGGTTTGTGGAACATTTCAGAGAAAATGAAGAAAATAAATTAAATAATTATGGTCTTTTATGGTCAGAAATCAGTAGATTAGTCACAGTTCTTTTTATTCTACTGACAGCCCCATCTATCAGTACTCCAATGGTGAACAGAGAAAATGGTAACACTTTACAGTAAGGTTCCATTAGTTAATGTGATCATGAACAAAAAACCATACATTTATTACAGTATTTATTAATCTTTGTTAATGATTGTTAATAAAATGACAGAAATTCATTGTTAGTTCATGTTCATTCACAGTGCATTAACTAATGTTAACAAACACAACTTTAATAATACATTAGTAAATCCTGAATTTAACTAAGATTAATAAATGCTGTAGAAGTATTGTTCATTCTTAGTTCATGTTAACTAAAGTAGTTAACCAATGTTAACTGATGAACTTTACTGTAAAGTGTTACCAAAAAAAATATAGTGTCAACAAAAAAATAAATATTTTCCAGAAAATATTAAAAAACAAACAGAAATTCTACTTTATGCATAAAAAAACATCTAGATTCCTTAGTATTTTAGAAAGGGGATCATGACATTTGAGGGTCTGTGGCCGCACAAGATCACTGCTTATAAATGTCAAAAATGCTGTTAAAAAAAGGTTTGTGTGTAATCAGGGTTGGTAAATTAAAGTGTGATTTTATGTACCAACCTGTACTCTCTTCCTTATATCCTGCAGATTGTGTTCCAGTATCTGCTGTTTTTCTGTCACCACAGTGCCAGTGGGATGGGCAACCTGTCCGTCCTACAGATGGAAAAGAAATGGGAGAAACAGGAATCGGAATAAGTCCTTTAAAGTGGAATCAATTTCCAAGCACTTTATTGTATACTATTAATGTGTTTGTCAGGAGAGACTTGAAAACTAGTCTGATGAGTAAAACTATATGTATACTGTATGCAATTTAATTGTGAATTCATTCATAAATCTAGCTGGAATGTTAAACAAAAAAAAGTACTTAAAAATAAATATTTTCAAATAAATACATTTCTCAGCGATTAGGAAATATCACCCACAAGTAAATACAGGTCCTTTTCAAAAAAGTAGCATATTGTGATAAAGTTCATTATTTTCTGTAATGTACTGATAAACATTAGACTTTCATATATTTTAGATTCATTACACACAACTGAAGTAGCTCAAGCCTTTTTTTTGTTTTAATATTGATGATTTTGGCATACAGCTCATGAAAACCCAAAATTCCTATCTCAAAAAATTAGCATATTTCATCCGACCAATAAAAGAAAAGTGTTTTTAATACAAAAAAAGTCAACCTTCAAATAATTATGTTCAGTTATGCACTCAATACTTGGTCGGGAATCCTTTTGCAGAAATGACTGCTTCAATGCGGCGTGGCATGGAGGCAATCAGCCTGTGGCACTGCTGAGGTGTTATGGAGGCCCAGGATGCTTCGATAGCGGCCTTAAGCTCATCCAGAGTGTTGGGTCTTGCGTCTCTCAACTTTCTCTTCACAATATCCCACAGATTCTCTATGGGGTTCAGGTCAGGAGAGTTGGCAGGCCAGTTGAGCACAGTAATACCATGGTCAGTAAACCATTTACCAGTGGTTTTGGCACTGTGAGCAGGTGCCAGGTCGTGCTGAAAAATGAAATCTTCATCTCCATAAAGCTTTTCAGCAGATGGAAGCATGAAGTGCTCCAAAATCTCCTGATAGCTAGCTGCATTGACCCTGCCCTTGATAAAACACAGTGGACCAACACCAGCAGCTGACATGGCACCCCAGACCATCACTGACTGTGGGTACTTGACACTGGACTTCAGGCATTTTGGCATTTCCCTCTCCCCAGTCTTCCTCCAGACTCTGGCACCTTGATTTCCGAATGACATGCAAAATTTGCTTTCATCCGAAAAAAGTACTTTGGACCACTGAGCAACAGTCCAGTGCTGCTTCTCTGTAGCCCAGGTCAGGCGCTTCTGCCGCTGTTTCTGGTTCAAAAGTGGCTTGACCTGGGGAATGCGGCACCTGTAGCCCATTTCCTGCACACGCCTGTACACGGTGGCTCTGGATGTTTCTACTCCAGACTCAGTCCACTGCTTCCGCAGGTCCCCCTCTCGTTGTGCAGCGTTTTCTGCCACACTTTTCCCTTCCCACAGACTTCCCACTGAGGTGCCTTGATACAGCACTCTGGGAACAGCCTATTCGTTCAGAAATTTCTTTCTGTGTCTTACCCTCTTGCTTGAGGGTGTCAATGATGGCCTTCTGGACAGCAGTCAGGTCGGCAGTCTTACCCATGATTGCGGTTTTGAGTAATGAACCAGGCTGGGAGTTTTTAAAAGCCTCAGGAATCTTTTGCAGGTGTTTAGAGTTAATTAGTTGATTCAGATGATTAGGTTAATAGCTCGTTTAGAGAACCTTTTCATGATATGCTAATTTTTTGAGATAGGAATTTTGGGTTTTCATGAGCTGTATGCCAAAATCATCAATATTAAAACAAAAAAAAGGCTTGAACTACTTCAGTTGTGTGTAATGAATCTAAAATATATGAAAGTCTAATGTTTATCAGTACATTACAGAAAATAATGAACTTTATCACAATATGCTAATTTTTTGAGAAGGACCTGTACATCATTTATCTGTACCAGTTTATTTAGTTCATTTCCAGAATTAAATTTTCCTGATAGTTTACTCCCATGTCATTCAAGATAGTCATGTTTTTCTTTCTTCAGTCGAAAAGAAATTATGGTTTTTGAGGAAAACATTCCAGGGCTTTTCTCCATATAGTGGACTTGAATGGGGATCAACAGGTTGAAGGTCCAAATTGCTTTTTTAATGCAGTTTTAAAGGGCTCTATGTGATCCCAGCCAAGTAATAAGGGTCTTACCCATTGAAACAATTGCTTTTTACACATATATATATTACCTATATATATTCTTTTTGACTGAAGAAATAAAGAACATCTTGGAAGACATGGGAGTGAGTAAATTATTCTAGAAGCTAACTATTCCTTTACATGTTCCTATTCAAGTATGTACGTGTGTGTGCGCGCGAGTCTACCTGCTGTGCAGTGGTGGCCGTCTGCAGGAGACGCTGCTCTTCCCACAGGCAGCGGGCCACGATGCGGGCGATCTCCATGGGCTTCTCCAGATACTTGCTCTGCAGGTGCTGTTTGATGCGCCGCAGATTGTGTTGGTACAGGACATTGTTCTCCTGCAGGAAGCGGCTGTACTGCTGATCAATCTCCCCCAGCAGGTTATGAAACACAAGCGTGGCATGAGACTCCTTGTTGGCCGCATACGCCCTGTGGCAGACAGAAACAAACAGGCTCATGTGATGGGTAACGAGCAGCTTCCGCTATTCCATTCATGCACTTAATAATTAGACGTGTCATTATCTTTAGAATATGTAACATTATCTACAGAAGTACATTATGTTCCAGTAAATGAAAAACACAAAATATCACAGCTTTTTAAAATCATACACAAATTTAAACTAGGGTTTTAGTTAGCGGATGGAGAACGTGGGTTGTAACATTGTGGATCCTGGACCACTAGACCTGTCATAAGTCACTGGGGTATAATTGTAGCAATAGCTGAAAATATATAGTATGGATCAAAATGAATGATTTTTCTTTTACGACAAAAATCATTAGGATATTAAGTACAGATCATGTTCCATGAAGATATTTTGTACATTTCCTACTGTAAATGTATCAAAACTTAATTTTTGTTTAGTAATATCCTTATAGAACTTCATTTGGACAACGGGAAAGCCCATTTTCTTAATATTTTTATTTTTTTGCACAGATTCCAGATTTTCAAATAGTTGTATCTCGGCCAAATATTGTCCTGTCATAACAAACCACACATCAACAGAAAGCTTATTTATTCTATATTCATTTATATTTCCAAAGTGAACCCTTATGACTGGTTTTGTGGTCCAGGGTCACATTTGCATCAAAACTGAATCAAATCATAAGCTTGTCAATTGGAATCAAACCAACTGAGAAATCTGAATGAACACATAGGCTTGGTTATTATTACTTGATGCAATACACAATGTTTTTTAAAGGCATACCATATCAGATTAACCACATATGTATATATAATTCCAATGCTAGGCACATTTTTGCATAAGACTTTTGCCTCTGTCCAAATGTTAAAAAGCAGACAACCTGCAAAAGATGGACAAATAGCAAGTATTTTGAAAGTCCTGGCTGTCATGTGTAGGTATGCAATTTCCTGTCATCATCAGTCACATGATCTCAGTTTTATGCTATTACTCAGCACAAATTCCAAACTGCTGATGTCATTCAGCAGGTAGCCGCCAGCATTGAAACACATCACCGTTATCCATTACGCACTTACCAGGAATTTAAAAAGAACAGGAACCTATCCTACAGCCAAAACAGCAATACTTTTACAGAAGACGTCATTATCACAGCTGTGATGACAATTTCAGGTATCTAATGGCTGGTTGAGTTCCTTTTGCCAACTGACACACATTAGCTTATTTTCCAGTGTCAACAAGGGCACAAGAATATGTCATCACATAAAATGTGATCATGGACCATATTTTCAATATTTTCAATAGATAACAATACATTGTATGGGTCAAAAGTATTGATTTTTCTTTTATGCCAAAAATCATTAGGATATTAAGTAAAGATCATGTTCCATGAAAATAGTTTGTAAATTTCCTACCGTAAATATATCAAAACTTATTTTCTGACTAGTAATATGCATTGCTAAGAACTTCATTTGGACAACTTTAGAAGTGATTTTCTCAATATTTAGATTTTTTTTTTGCACCCTCAGATTCCAGATTTCAAATAGTGTATCTCGGCCAAATATTGTCCTATCCTAACAGGACAATCCTAACCATACATCAATTGAAAGCTTATTTATTCAGCTTTTATTCAGCTAATTGACCCTTATTACTGGTTTTGTTTTCCAGAGTTACACAACTATGTGTCTAACGTCAGCAGTATGACTAAAATGTTAGATCACAGTACGAGTAATTTATTCATAGCAAAATAACTAAAGTTGGCATCAGTGCAAACTGCTTCATTTCACTCCTCTCAAGTGTAAATAACATAATATGTACTGTGGTATAAACGAGACATTAAAAAATGATGGTTGACACAATTATACAGTCTTACGTGTGCCATGCTTTTCTAAATAATCTCTTAGACACACACCAAATTTAATGAGATCAAATAATGAGTGAAGAATTTGTTTGTTTGAATGGCTGGTGTACAAACGCAACTATCAACACTAGTCTTTGACCTGAGACAATAATGTGGTTTTATCAATAAATTACAGACTTCGTTATACTACTGATGATTATGTTCCTCTGAGCACTTCTGCAAACAATCCATTCAGAAAGTTCTATGACATTGTCAGCATGAAACATACAAAACATCCCAAGGGTTATTTGTTTTGTCTCATGTTTACTTTAACCACACTAACTCGAAACTGAGTGCATGAGAGGTCGATGTGAAGGACGATGACTTTGGGCTTTCAAAAAGAAATGCAGCACTCAAATTGTACAAAAGAGTATCAAAATTCAGTTTAGAAAAGTGCAAAACATTATCAATCTATTATTAAACTGAGATAAAAACTTAAGCAAATTCTACTAAAAACACAACCCATCTCCCCCTCAAACATCACAAACACCTAATATGCTGCAGACCAATGGTTCTACAAGTGTGGCGCTGCCCCCTATGGGAACATATAAGAGATTTCACTAGTTGAGGAACAAGATTATTGGCCCCCATTAATTTTCTTTATTTTTTTTTACTCCCTTTTTTCCCCCTCTTTTGATGTAAAGATGCATGCTGTCAGACAGAAACCGGACACGAGGAGACGAAACCGGACATGAGTCATTTCTGAGTTACATTTCATACTCTACAGAAGCCATTCAGACTGATGCTATGTGAAAATTCAGAGGGAAAAAAAATGGCACTAGTTCGTGTTATTGTTCACAGCAGACTTTCCAGGAGCACTTTACGGGCAGAGGCGTGACATCACTAAAGATGACCATAATTCTAAGAATAAGGAAGTGCAGTTCTAAAGATGATATCTAGGTGTGGTTAGGGTTTATGAACATGATAACAAGCTGTTAAAAAACACCTCCATGTCATCACATGAAAATGTCCTCTTTTCTTGGTGTCAGAAAGTCATTCTGTCAGAAACAACTGCCATTGTTTATTATTAATTATTATTTAATCATTTATATGATTACAATTTAAAGACTGAACTCTTAAAAGTATTTTGTAAATGCATTTTATAAATGCATGCTATATATCTTGTTATGAACAATTAATGCATAGGTTTTTTTTTATATATATATATATATATATATATATATATATATATATATATATACACACACACACACACACACACAGAGTGAGAGAGACAGGATAGTTGAGATGGTGAGAGAGCTGGGTAGTAACTGATTACATGTACATCTGAATTATGTAATCAGATTTCAAAAATTACATACTTCTAATCTCTTTGACAAATGCAAATTTAATGACTATATTTATAGTGATTATATTTTAAAATATACGTAATCACACTACAGTTACATTACAGTTACAATGCTGGGTTATTTTTTTTTAACCCAGTTCAGCTTCATAATTTTGGGTTCTATTTTATATTTTTTACCCAGGTGCTGGGTGGTTCTTCTGTAACTAGGGGTCTGTAACTGCTGGGTCATTTTTATTGGGTTATTAAATATTGGGTTATTTTTTTCTACCCAACTGCTGGGGTGAGCCTGTCTCCAACAAAACAACCCAGCTGTTGAATTACAGTCAGAGCGCAAGCTTTTTGTGTCCTCAACAAGAGAGAACTGTTCTCAGCACTGCCAATTTGGTGCACTTCTTCAGCGAAATAAAGGTTTGTATGCATTTCTTTTAATTTATAAAGTCTTTACTTTGCTGTAAATTATATTATTTACGCACCGCAACATAAAAGGACCAAATGTCAGTCAGCTGCGTCAGCCTTGCATAATATAAATAGATTTTATTTGTTATAATATTGAATTTTCTTAATTTGAATATTCAGATTTTAAAATGGCTTGAGGTTCGTAGCTTCCCCGGCAAACAGCAACCCATCACCAGCTCTGATTTCGGGCGACACACCGTGATGAATACTGTGACTATTTCAGTAAAAAGTGATTATGGAAAACCATTGAATACACTTTTAAATGTTACATTTTTTATTTCTAAAATAATTGTTAAACGAGTTTAATGGTATGTAATATTGTAAACTATGCCATATTCACCCAAATAAATTAAATTTGTCTTAATTTTTTTGTCAATGGGTGGTCTTGTTTAATAATAAATGTTCATCTTTTAATTATTGCTGTTGCCTCTATAATTGTAAATAACTGAGTGTAGTTTTTATTGATTACATGATCACGTATTATTCTAACAACAGCAATAAATGATTCCTAATATCTTTTAAATAGCCTACCGCTTATATAAATTCAGAAAGTCTTTTCACACAAAGACCAGTCATTATTCAGGTGGCGACACAGCATTTGACCACACGATATACAGGTAAACAAATAAAAGTTTCTTTAGTAGGTGTTTTATTTTAATTGATATTTTTTTCAATATTTATTTTCATTTAACATTTTTAGGATTTAATTAAGTATTACCCTTTTCATTAAACAAAGTTCCTTTACGAACCCTAGTTTGGGAAACCTTGACATCATGTAATACTTAATGCACTTCATGTTGTTAATTACAACAAATGGAATAGATTTTCTTACTCTTTCTATTTTATATCAACATGGTACAAGATTATCCTATTTAAACCAACATTATAAATGAATTAAGTAACAAAATCTTTTGGAATCATTAACGTATTATATATAATTTTTTTTTTTTTTTTTTTCTAAAATAAAAAATTACTAGTTTTTTTTACTAGTGGATGACTATAGTTCATTTATCCAAGTGAGGATACTAAACTGTGACATATTATACCCAAAAATTGGACTAACAGTAAAACAAAAAAAGAAAACAAAAATTTAAAATGACACTTTGTTCTGACGCAGATAACTCTTGAGTACTTGCGAATAAACTGTGATAATGTCAGAAATGCTGAAGGTGTCTCAATACACTTTGGTTTGACTGTATATATAATGCAGATCACAACAGAAAAGAAAATATCTGTCACCACATCTGTTTCATCTTGTTTCTGTGCAAAAGAAACCAAACAAGCATTATATCTTGCTGCTCAGATATGACACAGATCTCCAGAGTGCTAAGGTCTTTATCTCATATGTAATATCCTGCTGTTGGCAACTCACCAGTCTTGGCTCTCGATCCAGGGGGCCAAGAACTGCCGCAGCTCCATAGGGAAGCTGTCACTGTACAGGTGATACAGCTGCTCCAGATACCGCGTCTCCAACTGCTGTAACTGATTCCACTGGGCCATGTTGACCTGCAGGATAGAGAGGGAAAGCTAAGAACACATCTGACACAAGCAAGACAAACATAACTGGTCCGTTCAGCTTGGCAAGATATTTTTTCCTTGTTCCTTCCTCTTAAACGGTTCAAAACAATGGCGAACTTAGAGAGTGAAAGTACCTCAACAACCATTCAAAACAGACACAAACAGCTCATCTCAAGGTCTGCAATATCATCTCTATATCGGGTTAATTTCAAAATGTTTCAGAAAAAAATACCCAGCAGGTAAATCTTCATTAGTAACCCGGACTTACAAACAAAACAGGCAAACATCAGCAAAGTCAAGGAAGTGTTAGGTGCATGTCACCAGCGTGTCGACGCCACAGAAATCAGTGGCTGTTGATCGTAAAGCAGCAAGAGCATCCGTTCAAAGAGGAAAACCTCAAAAGCCCATGGACGCCGTTTCTCTCTACATTACCTCAAAATGCTGTGGAACACACTCTCGCAGTTCACCACATCCACACCCACACACAGAGCACTGTTTGTGCTGACAAACTGACTAAAAAAGACCAGTGCTGGCACACAACACACTCTTCACTCACTTTCTCTCAGGTTTGCACACTGAAGGATAGAGAGAAAAGGACACAAGAAAAGGGAAACGCGCCCTCAAGTCCGAGTGAGAAACAGACCTCATGGCTCACGCACGAAACAGCTTTTCTTTATTTCACTTCTCTTTTCACTAAACTCCAAATACTGAGCTGAGAATCTGTTGAGCCAAATGAGAAGTGTAGAACTTATTTTTCCTCATAAAAGATTTATAAAAATGTCTAAGAATATATTAAACCTATAATAAATCCATTTAATTAAATAATCAATTGATTGATTGATTAATAAATAATTTACATAAAGGAAATAAAGCAAACTTACATTGTTGTCCACAAAACGAACAGCAACTTGACTCGCCATGTCTACCTGCTGTGTGAGCAATGGGGAAGTGAACTTTTATTTCACGCACAGGTAAAACTAAAGGTGTATGAGGTGGAGGGTTGGACCTATAGAACAATGCCAAGTACGTCACTAAGTAATCTGGATATTGATTTATATAATATAGCAGTCAACATTTGAAGTGGATCCAAAAATTCAAAGTTGTCCTAAGACAAGAATGGGTATTGTTTTGGTTTTACTAGGACAACTTTGAAAGGTTTTGATCCACTTCAAATGCTGACTACTGTAGTTTGTGCACTTAATGTACATCAAATAACTGTCCACCAGAAACAGCTCACTTTGGCTGGATAGACTTTCATGCTTTAGCCTCTCTAGGTTACCCGTTTCATAAATAAGCACTCTAAAGTCATTTTACAATTCAATGTACAATCATTATCTATCAAGTACAAAGTACAAAACAGTAAACTGAAGTGAATGTAACGCATTGCTAGCAAATCTTTAGTGGTTCGCTAGTCTCCCAGCTAATCAGGTCACCGTAACATTTCCTCATTGGTTATGGTTACAGCAGATTAGACACAAGTGAGTTCAAGCAAAAACAACTAAAAACAAAATAAATACTATACTACTATAATATACTATAATACTAAAAACAAAACAATACTATAGAAATGAAACTTGTATGTATTTTAGATTCAATGTGCAGCTTGTATAGCAGTATATATTTACTGTCCTCTGAAAATAACTCAACGTACAGCCATTATTGTCAAAATAGCTGGCAACAAAAGTGAGTACACCCTAAGTGATAACAGCAGTATGTTGTTTAACTTTGCAAAGCCGCATGTCCCATCACGTTTATGTTTTTGTCTGCTTGACAGGACAATACAAAGTTGTGTATCTTGTATTAGAGCAGTTTAAATTTGGTGCTTTAAGTACAATTCTCTCATAATGACCACTGGATGTTCAACACAGCACCTCATGGCAAAGAACTCTTTTCAGAAGTAGAATTGTTGCTCTCCACAAAGATAGCCAAGGCTATTAGAGGTTCAGTAACACCCTGAAATTGAGTTACACTACAGTGGTCAGGGTCATAAAGAGGTTGTCCAAGATGGGTTCCATTCAGAACAGGCCTTGCGAGGGTCGATCAAGAAAGCTGAGTTCTGTGCGCCAGGTGCAGAACCTGGCTTCAAAAACAGATGCATGAGTGCTGCCAGCATTGCTGTAAAGGTTGCAGAAGTAGAAGGTCAGCTTGTCAGTGCTCAGACCATACGTCACACACTGCAACAGGTCGGTTTGCATGGGCGCCATCCCAGAAGGAAGCCTCTTCTGAAGCTGGCTCACAAGAAAGGCCACAAACAGTTTGCTGAAGACAACCTGTTCAAGAGCATGAATTACTGGAACCATGTCCTGTGGTCTGATGAGGCTAAGATTAACTTGTTTGGCTCAGATGGTGTCCAGCATGTGTGGCGATGCCCTGGTGAGGAGTAATAAGAAAATTGTGTCTTGCCTACAGTCCAGCATGGTGCTGGTAGCATGATGGTCTAGGGCTGCTGGTACTGTGGAGCTGCAGTTCATTGAGGGAAACATGGATTCCACTATGTTCTGAAGCAGAACATGATGCCTTCCCTCTAGAAACAAGGCCGAACGGCAGTTTTCCAACATGATAACGACCCCAAACACACCATCAAGATGACAACTGCCTTGCTGAGGAAGCTGAAGGTGAAGGTGATGGGGTGGCCAAGTATGTCTCCAGATCTGAACCCTATTAAGCACCTGTGGGGCATCCTCAAGCGGAAGGTGGAGAAGCACCAGGTGTCTAACATCCAGCAGCTCTGTGACGTCATTATAAAGGAGTGGAAGATGATCTCAGCAACAACCTGTGCAGCTCTGGTCAATTCCATGCCCAGAATGATTAAGGCAGTGCTAGATAACAATGGTGCTAGCACAAAATACTGACACTTTAGACACAGTTTTGACAAGTTCATTTAGGGTGTACTCACTTTTGTTGCCAGTTATTTTGACAATAATCAACTATCAGAGCACAGTACATATGTCTATACAAGCTACACACTGACTATTCTAAAATATATCCAAGTTTTATTTCTATAGTATTGCCCCTTGAGAAAATATACTAAAATGGTTACTGAAATGTGAGGGGTGTACTCACTTTCATGAGATACTGTATCAATAAGCAAAAATTAAAATTAGATAAATGTAAGAAGTTGCATGTCCTAAAAGGTGAACTACAGCATTGATAACAGACCAATTAACGATATGACACCACATCTCCAACAAGACAAAACTGACAAGAACCAAACTTGGTCTGGATTTTTCGATGAAACCATGAAATGACATCACTGGCCAGCTTGTCCTTCCAGGTCAGTTCTGAGTTGCCACTTAGCATTTATTCATACTGTACATCCATTTACAACAATCATTTAGTTTTCTTTGTTGTATTTTACATTGTTTAGGACCCTATGCAATCCGTTTTATTTTTTCCCAAATTACATTTAATTTAATTTTTTTCCTATTTTAATCATTCTGGATTCTGTTTTTTTCCCGTTTTAATTTTTCTGCATGTCTAATATATTGATATTATGAACCCCACAAAACTTACTTATTAAATTTATACTATTTATTATTTATTAAAATTTTAACAAAAATGTATTTTTTAACACCCTGTGAAATACCGAATAATTTTTTTTCTCAAATTTAGTTTTATTTTTTACCAAATTCTGTATTTTTCATTCATTTTTTGGATTCCATTTTAATGAATTCACTAAATTTTATTAATCAAAACCATCTCTAAACAATAAAAAATAATTTATTATTTAATTTATTTTTTTTCGTTCTGGTAAATTTCTTACCATAAATTCTGGTAAAATCTGCTATATATTCCTTAAAAATAATGTTTTAATAATAATTTTAGTAGTAGAATTAGTACTACTATCCTTACATTAAGTAATATATTTCTGTCAGTTTCTTCAAAAACCAAACATTTATTCTGACAGGTAGTTGTGAAGAAGCTATGCAAGAAGTGATGATATGACGATAGTTTTTCTAAAAAAAAAAAAAAAAAAACTGTAAAATACTCATGAAGTGGCTCTCAGAGCAGTTATACTCATAACTCAACAGAGATACTCATATATTGAGGCGGCAGAGGGTGAAAACACTGCAAGCGTCATGCACTTCAGTATGTGTGTGCTAAATGAATCCACCCGTCTACACCATTCATTTGCATTCTTTTTGCAGCATAATATTCACAGACCCTAGTCCATATGGCCTTTTGATTTAACTACTTTGGATGTATTTATCCAAAATTTGTCAAATTCTGTGACATTCCACGTTATACAGATAAATTTATGACTGGTATCCATGATTCTGTCTGTGTTTTCTACATCACAGAAATTATGGCTGTGCGATGTTGAAGAAAAATGCAATATGCGATAACTCATTAAATAAAGCAATACAATAGTGCTTAAAGTGCCACATGGCATGCTCAAATTAAACAGCTTTACTTGGCTGTTACTGAGTCAGTTTCATGAATCCATAATGATATGGTTATTTATATATATGAATGTATCAAGAGCTCCTATAAAACCACAACAAATTCCTTGTGTTTGCACACACTTGGCGAATAAATCTAATCCTGATTCTAATAAATTTGCATACATGTTTCACTTTTTGTGAGAAGAAAGCACCCCTACAACAACTCCTGAAAGTCGAACAGTAATAGAAATTTCATTTTAACATTAGTGTAATCATTTTAACATCAGTTTAGGAACTGAATAATAATAAGAAAAAATAAAACATTGTTTAATCGTCACTCTTTGAATTCAATATGCACTGATTCTTATTTAAGCTACAAAAGTTTTTAGGCAAGAGCAGTGAGTGATTTTTCTTTTTGTCTTTTGTTTATGGCTCCAAATATTGCAAGCTGTAGCAATATGCATATTGCGATAAGTACATTTTCGATATTTTGATATATTGCACAGCCCTAACAGAAATCATAGGGCCCTAACTGTTATTGCAAAATCTGGGGCCGGTTGCATAATAGGTTTAGACTAGTCTTAAAAAGTTAGTCAGCTATTTTTTTCTTTAAGACTGGTCATAATTATTCAGTTCAGTTCAGTTACAATTCAGTTACAGAAAAATGTAGATTAGTCTAAGTTGAATCCAAAAAATAAGACTGATTACCCTTTGGTTAACTGATAGTTGATCAAACTAGTACTTAACTTAACAGAGGCTAAGTTTATGTAACTGGTCCCTGTTGATTTGTCACCTAGATCAAAAATGACTTGACAATGATAGTTAAAAAAAAGGCAAACTAAGCAGCTCAATCAAATCTAAGGGGAAAGGAAGTCTCTGTTGCACAATTCAAATAACATGGGTTACATAAACGCAACAGGAACTGTTTTCAAGACACCCCTGTTTTCAGAAACACTGCATATTAGAAACACTGCATAATAGATGACACACATTATCTTGGATCATATTGCCAAGAACTTCATGTGTGGAGGAGGAAACCACAAAGCTTATGATCTGTGTGCTCCCTGAGGGAAGATTTGGTTGTCTCCTACCACCTGGCATCCGTTCTCAATTTACAACATGTCAATGCTCCCAAAAAAAAAAACTCCTAGGAATATGAATAATGGCCTCAAATAATTTTTTCACCTCTTCTCCTAAAAACCTTTTAGATCAGTGCTCATTCACAACACTCTTCAGTTCCTGTATCAGCTCTCACACTGCAACCTACATGTCTGCTGATCACTTACACAACTTGAGAGAGGCTCAAAACAAAACCCTGGCACTCAGTGTCGGTTAGCCTTCCTTCCTTGACATGCAGAGTAACCAGAAGCACTTCTCAGAGCTTGTGAGACTTAAATGATATTGGCTGAGTTTGTGGCTCAAAGTGTAGAGAGAAAAATGTCATAAACACGGATGAGTCATAGTGAGCTGAAAACCAGTAAGCGCTTGAGGTTGTAAGTAGTTCTGTAGGAAATATCCAGCAGATGAGAACAACAGGCTCAGAGACGGGAGGGATTCGGGTAAAGCCTGGAGGAAGTTTATATTTCAGCTCTCAAATCGATTACCATAAATGAGGGAGTATGCAAACTACCCTAAAACCACAAAAGGTACACTGATGTCCAAACATGGAGATCAATAACTTGTGGTCTAGGAGGTGTATATATTAAAGTAAAAGTGTGTATATATAGAAAACAACTTCCTGTTATTTAAAACAACATCGTGGTCAACCCCTCCAGCAAGCGACTTTGGCCACACTAGCAGATTTCATGAGAACTAAGCCTCTACACTCTTAAAAGTGAATGAAGAACCTTTAAAAGAAGAGTTCACCCAAAAATGAAAATTAGCTGGTAATTTACTCGCCGTCTGGCCATTCAAGATAACAATAGAGAAGATTTGTAATTGAAACAGTGGTCCTTGGTGATAACGTGCAAGTTTTTGACAATAAAAAAAAGCATATCAAGGAACACAAAATTAATACATTATATACTGAGGTCTTATGAAGTGAAACAACCAGACTGTGCAAGAAACAGAACATTATTTGTGACCCTGGACCACAAAACCAGTCATAAGAGTCAATTTCCTTCAATCGAGATTTATGCATTATCTGAAAGTTGAATAATTAAGTTTTCCACTGATGTATGGTCTGTTAGGATGAACAATATTTAGCCAAGATACAACTATTTTTTTGAGGGTGCAAAAAAAAATAAAATAAAATAATTTTAGAAAATTGCCTTTAAAGTTGTCCAAGTTAGGTTCTTAGTAATGCACATTACTAACCAAAAGTTGAGATAGATCTACGGTAGGAAATTTACAAAATATCTTCATGCAACATGATCTTTACTTAATATTCAAATGATTTCTGGGTAACACTTTACAATAAGCTTCATTAGGTAACATTAGTTAACATGAACTAATAATGAACTGTACTTATACAGCATTTATTAATCTGTGTTATTGTTAATTTTAACATTGACTAATACGTTATTCAAATCTTGTTAACATTAGTTAATGCACTGTGAACTAACATGAATAAACAATAAACAACTGTATTTTTATTAACTAACGTTAATGAAGATTAGCAAATACAGTAACAAATGCACTGCTAATGGTTAGTTCATGTTAGTTAATGTTTAACTAACAAACCTTATTGTAAAGTGTTACCGATTTCTGGATAATTTTGACCCATACAATGTATCGTTGGCCATTGCTACAAATTGACCCATGACTGGTTTTGTGGTCCAGGGTCACTTTTACAGCATTATTACTTGTAATCCAGAACACCAGGCAAATAGGGAAATGTGATTTTTTTGCACAAACGGTTCAGTTCACTAATTTGTCTACATACAATGATGTAACATACACGCATCTTGGACAGCCTGAGGGTGAGTAAATTAACAGAATTTCTTTTTATTTTTGGGTGGACTATCCCTTTAACATGGAATCTTCCTACTGCACAAAAGGTTATTTTTCAGTGGAAAGATTATTTTTAGAATAATAAAATGTTCTTCATGCTAAAAAAAAAAAAACTTTACATACACTTTATTTTACGTAGCTTATGCCTGTGTAATATTCTGTAATTTTAATGTAATTAGAAAGGTATTACATGTATTTAAGCTGTGTACTGGTGGGTTAAATCAAACTGCCTATTACATGTACACAATTACAAACTGTAAGTACAGACTGTTCCATAGCTTATTTACATGGTAAGTACATTTTGTTTCATGTAAGTCCAACGGCTACTACTCAGTAATTAACTAGGTAATTACCCTGTATTATGGACACCTTAAAATAAAGTGTTACCTTTCCGGATTTCACATCTATGCCACAAAATACATCTGTAATATTGCTTTGGGATTTTTTTAAAAGCCTTGTTTTTACTTGTTTTGGAAAAAGGCAGTTGCTTATAAGTGGCTAAATGGGACTACAGATGATGTCGGACATATGAAACGTCATCACACCGAACAAGTAAACTCATCAACTCACTACTCCACTTTCACAAACTCACTGTGTTTCTAATAGAGCTCTTGCATTCTAGTTCTGCAACCTATTCCAAACGAGCTGTCGGAAGTTTAATGTTGGTGTAGTTCAAAGGATGTGACACTTACAGATGAGGCCAATGTTCAGTCTGAGATAAAAGGCCCAGGCCCAAGCTGTGACCTTAGCCTCCATTTCATTTCCATGAATGTAGCAGAAGCAGCGTGCTGTGTTCCGATCTCACATTCTTTAACAATGTCTCTCACCTCCTACCCGTCTCCTACGGCACAGCCATTCATAAGATATAAGTGGAAAGAGATGCACCGTTTAGTAAGTGGCATTTCCTGCTGTTTCCACTGCTTGACAATGATTTTTTTTTTTGTTATTCAGATGAATTATGGAATTTACCGTAAAACTCAGCACGGGATTATATTCAAAATAGTGAAAGGAAGATAAGTAACTGTGATTTAAACAGACAATCATTTACAAATACTTATCATTCCAAAAATGTTTTCTATCATACAGGACAATGGCACTTTTGTACACAGTACAGTATAAGTATATTAGTCTACCGGGAATAGACTTTTGGATAACCCAAAGTTTACTGCAGTTTCTGAAGTGAACACTTATGCACACAACCAAGCCTTTCAAAGTTCACTCCATTTGACAGCATGCCATATGACCGACTTCTGTTTCTGTGACTTCAGGGTTGCTACCTTGTGGATCAACTAATTAGTGCAGAACAATTCAAGGCTGATGACGAATGTATGCCATTAAAGTTTGAACTTTGCAACATGTATAAAAACTGTCCAGCATTAATTATTGCAATTAATTTAGTGTAGTTCAGATACTGATAATTGCTAAATATAGTTATATTTTTTATGAATTTTATTTCTACACAAATACCAAATTTGCAACATGTTGGAAAATATAGCACTATAATCTTACGTCATTCAATATTCATAAAATCACCTTTTCTGGTAAACAATGGCATACAATGTAAATCATTATTGACTGGTTTGTAGTTTGACAGTCTTACTGAGGTTTTCAAAACTATCACTACTCAAGTCGTTTTTGCAATTTCGACAAAACCTCATTCACGTTAGCCACTTAGATAACATTATCTTGGTCACAAATCAGCAGAATTTGCAACAGCAATGTAGAAAACATTACATAAAACCAAACGGTTAAGTATGCAAGTCATACAAAACCAGATTTACCAGATCAACGAAAATTACTGTTCCATCAGCCTGCCCAAAACACACACCATTACCAACTGTAATCGTCATTTTTGTAATTACTTCACCTTAATTCCATTATCACAAACATAAGTAGAAAGAAATCATAAAAGGAAATCTTAGAAAACATAAAAGTTCCTGGTTCATAACAACTGTGCATAGTAAAAGGAACTGAGCTGGAAAATAAATGCAGTATGACAACTGCAGTTATTATTTGGACTATATGCAACATGGTCAAAAATATTCATATTAACCTAATTAAATATTCGCCAATTAGTCATAAAATGTAATCATGTTAAAACTGCAGTCTGTAAGTTTTGCCTCTGTTTGAAACCTGCAATTGCAGTTATTTGCAGAAATACCATCTGTATGTGGGTTGTGCAGCGCGGATAAATCTAATGTTCTGAGATGTACTTGTGGCTGTCAGTCACCACACCGATGTGGATATTGACTGTACATCAGAATCACATATCCTATGTCTTGAAAAGTATGACCCAAATAATATTTTTTCTGGATACTGTCATCCAAACAAGTAAGTAACATGTCTGCCACTTGGTCATTGTTCTGACCGAGGAAAAAAAAAACATTACAATAAATCATGCTACCAATGGTGATTTGCTTAGCTCACATCACATCAAACCGTGCAAATTATTACTGTTTTTCTTAAATTGTTAATGTTAAAACCATCAGAACTGTATGACTATGTGACTCTAATTGTCATACCATTTGAATTTTGTGTAAAGAAACTGTTCTTTTAAACCAAAAAGCCAATTTATGTTCCTTAGAACTGGTTCTCTTTGTAATACAAATCTTGTGTAATCCCACTTATCTGTAATTAGGTGCACATTTAACACTGGAATCTAATTTCAGTTACTTACATGTTTCCATGTAACACATAATCCTTTCTGCATTACAATCCGCCATTAAAATGATAAATTTAATTATTCCAGCTGCTGTGAGAAAAGGCTATAAATGATCCACACATGCGATATAGCCTGCTAGCTGCGACTCCTTCTTTAAGTTTACAGATGTGACGTAATGACGCAAAGACAAGCGGTGGGATTCTTGCATTTCCCGCGAAAACCTATCAGTACCGCTCAAATTAGAAAACATTATTACAAGCTTACCGTTATGAATCAGGCTAAAGTAAGAGAGTTTGATTTCGGATCATTTTTAACCAAAATAATTGTGGACTGCTGCTTTAAATAGCTTGCAAACAGCAGATGGAATCTGACATCTATCTGATCAGTCATATTTCACCATGTGACCCGTGTGTGACTTCCCCATGTGTAAATATCAGATCAAGAAAAAAAACTGTTTATGTACAGTATGAACACAACCTTTGATTCTCTATTAAGCAGGAGTGAATCAAGGTTTCCAGGCAGTCTGGTGCAAAGCAACCTCAGGACATAAATAAGTAATATCAGGAACAGCTGACAGCTGCTGCCTGAATTTCAATGAAACTAGCATGGGTTTCACATGAACGTGCAAGACTCCAAACCGGTGCAATGGCAATGAAACAATGAATCTTCAATATGGAGAACACAACAAACAGAAAGTATGTCACACCTATCATATAGTTTAGAAGTGGCAAAAGCGTGTCATATTCTGACTTTCATCTCACATCAAGTCAAAATGATAATGGCTGCTTGTGCAGCAAGGCCTTTTAACACTGACTAAAAGCTTCCTTCAAACGTTTTCTAAAACTTTGAATAAAACAGCATCTGATAGGTCTTAAACATCACAAAAAGGTCATCCGAGTCAACCTAAAAAGAAATAAAGTAGAAATTCTACTGCAAAAGAATCAGTGTATATGCAATATATCAGTATATTGTGTAAAAACAAAGTGACAAATTTTAAACAAATTGCTCTCGGTCTTCATGTAGAGTCCAAGAATTAGACAAAAGCTTTTATGAGAGCAGTTGGAAAACCAGGTTGATATGCTATAGTGGTTATAAGTAGCTTACAAGCTTCACATAGTCAAAAATTCTCAGGTTATGAACTTATTCCTTTTATGCAAAGAATGTCTGACCCCAGTGACTTTTACTCTCATTAGCAAAGCTAAAAGTAGCACAATAATCAACAAACTGGGAGAACATCACATCAATGAGACACTCTCATTTACACATTTAGAGTTATAGCTACACTCACTAATGCATTTAAAAAAAAAAAATACTCAAAGAAATTAACAGCATTTATTTAATTATTGAATGAATCGTAGGTGACCGAAAATTGTGCAGTTCTACAATGGCAACTCTACCATCAATGAAAGTCTAAGACAACTTATAGCTGACAAAAATAACACTGTACTTTTGAAAAGGATAAATTATACAATACAAATCTGCCAACAACAGCAAAAAGGATTATATACATTTACATATCTTATTATTAAAGATATGATATATGCAGTCAGTGTACACTGTTTCCTTAAAATTTACAGTAGAAAACCAGCAGCTGTGGTTGCAGAAATTTTACTGTAAAAATGTACAGGTAAATACCATAATTTCATTAACTGATATAATGGTAATGTACCAACCTACTGAAGTACTGAAATCTGTTTATACCTTTGTAATACACTGATAACCAGGTGGTGAAGAGAAAGTCACACGATAACCCAACGCCCATCACAATCAGCTTTTAAATATTAACATATATAGAAGGTGCACAGTGTCATTCACACAAACACTAAACAACATCATGGTAACACACATTAAAATGAAATAAAGCAATAAACATTAATTTAACATCGTTAGATGTAGCATACAACCCTAATGTACAAACCCGCTAAGAAAAAACAAACAAACAAAAAAAAAAAAAGTTATTTTAAAAAATAGTACCACAGAGAATTCTGGGAATGTCCGTTTATGGTTATTCACTGTAAATTTCACCATTCAACAGGTTTTTAAATGTAGCATCTTTACAGCTTTTTGCCATCAAATTCATGGTCATTTTTTCCAGTGTAGAACAATATTAAAGCTAACTTTCATGTTTTTTTTCTCCAGGACCATTACCTTCTTGATGAATAGCCAGCAAAGGTTCAAGCTGTGCCTGACAGATCTCAACAACTGCAATAATAACCACTGTAAATCAACAAGCTCTCCACCCACATATTTTCAACAGTTAAGGTTTGGCCTCAACCACATTTTCCCAGAGCGTTTGGAGTATCTGTCACGCTGATTGTTGCTAATCACACAACAAATGTGATGCCAGTGAAAATGAACTTCCCCTTTCATTTAACCAACTGGAAAACGAGTAACTAGGTAATATCATAATGCATGGAGGATGTTATGCTGGTGCACATGCCTCTACACCCCAAAACATAAAGTATGATAACATAATACAGTTGCTGGAGGCACTACGACAATGAGAAGAAGCAGAACTTGTTTTTTCAGCATGTGAGTGCAAACGACAAAGCTACAGAGTAGCATAAAACCTAAATGTTTGTGATTATTTAAATAGGTAAGCTACACTGCCAGTCAAAAGTTTGGGATCAGTAAGATTTTTTATGCATTTTAAATCTGTTTCTAATTCTCATCAAGGCTGTGTTTATTTGATGAAAAATACAGATGTAAAAATTTAATATTGTGAAATATTATGACGATGTAAAATGACGTTCTTCTATTTTAATAAACATTACAAATAAAATGTATTTGTGTGATCAAAGCTGAATTTTCATTACTCCAGTGTTTCTAATATCCGCATATTTATCATCACATTTATTATCAGTGCGGGGTACATTTGTGTTGCTTAATATTTTTTTGGAAGCTGTGATACTTTTTTTGCAGGATTCTTTGATGAATAAAAAGTTCAAAAGAACAGCATTTGTTTCAAATAGAAATTGTTTTCAACAATGTTCAAAAGTTTGGGGTCAGCACATTTTTGTTCTTTCTTTTTTTGAAAGAAATTATTTACTTATTAACTTTTATTCAGCAAGAATGTGTTAAATTAAGTCATAGCAAAGACTTACATTGTTAGAAAAAATGCTTTTCTTTTTAACGTTTTATTCATCAAAGAATCCTAAAAAAAATGTATCACAGGTTCCAAAAAAAATATATGGCAGCACAACTGTTGCCAACATTGATAATAAATCATCATATTAGAATGATTTCTGAAGGATCATGTGACACTGAAGACTGGAGTAATGGCTGATAAAACTCAGCTTTGTATTAAATTTCAATAACATTTTGCAGTATTATTGTTTTTTCTGTACTTTTAATCAAAAAAAAAAAAATTCAGTCTTGATGAGCGTAAGAGACTTATATTAAAAAATATAATCTTACTTGATCCCAAACTTTTGAGTGGCGATGTATTTTTTCCCCAAAAAAAAAAAATCACTTAGTAATATAGAATTACACACTCCAAAGTCTTGTCTTGCACAGAACTCACTGAAGTTCCACTATTAGCTAAAGGTAAAACTGGCCTTCATTAGATCAGGTCACTCAGTGAAAATGGGGTGAGTCATTAGGGACCCAGAAAAAAACAAGATGTAGATATGAGATGTCTAATATTGTGGTCTGAGTCCCTGGAAAAACGAACTCTACGCCCTTCTCTGAAGTGCATATAAGAGATAGAGGAACCGACTGTCTGACGCAGCAATGGTGATATCATCTACTTGGCCTGACTCATTTGAACTGCTTAAGATCTTTAATGATATAGACTTGAAGTGATAATATATAGAAAGTGCACATAGTGCCATAAACACAACACAGATGTAGTTTTAAGTAAGGGAACATACTGTTAAGCAATTAACAGTTTTTTGCTGTAGCATAGAAGGCGTTTACAGTTAAAATAATAAGTTTTTTTTACAGTGGTAAGTGCTTCCTGGCACTAAACTTATTAAAAGGGAAAATATAAGAGGAAGCTTTTCAGATCCACATGACTGAATAAACAAAGTATGGAGATATGGAGCATTACTTACTGCAATCATGACATAAAGTTAGTACCATGGTAGAGTTCTGGTATCAGACAGTAACACCTTTGAGTCTGAACACATTTGAGTTGAATATAAGACCTAAAAAAATACATATTTGAAAAAATATTTTAAAATGATAAGAAATTAAAAAGGATATATATATATACACTACCAGTCAAATGTTTTTGACAGTACTACATTTATTTGACCCAAAATACAGCAAAGCAATAATATTGTGAAACATTTTTCTATTCTGCTTTCTACTTAAATATATTTTAAAATATAATTTACTCCTGTGATCAAAGCTAAATTTTCAGCATCATTCTAATATGCTGATTTGTGGTTCAATAAATTATTATTATTATTATTATCCATGTTTAAAACAGTACATTTTTTTCAAGATTCTTTGATGAACAGAAAGATCCAAAGATAAGCATTTATCTGAAATAAAAAGCCTTTGTAACATTATACACTATACCACACAATTCAAAAGAAATGATAGAAATGACTACTTTTACTTGGCAAAGATGCTTTAAATCGATCAAAAGTGATGATAAAGACATTTACAATGTTACAAAAGATTTCAATTTCAGATGCTGTTCTTCTGAACTTTCTATCCATCAAAGAAACCTGAGAAAAAAAAAATCTACTCAGCTGTTTTCAACATAATAATAATAGTAATAATAATAACAACAATAATAATAATAATAATAAATGTTTTTGAGCAGCAAATCAGAATATTAGAATAAATGTGACTGGAGTAAGGATGCAAAAAAAAATCAGCTTTGAAATCACAGGAATAACATTTTTAAAATATATTCGAATAGAAAACTGTTATTTTAAATAGTACAAATATTTACTTTTTTTTTTTTTTTACTGGTTTTGCTGTACTTTGAATCAAATAAAAGCAGGCTAGGTGAGCCAAAGAGACTCATTTAAAAACACTGTTTTTATGGGAACTTCTCCAAAATTTAAGCAAACCAGAACTCACCTCATGATGCTTTAATCTGATTTACATTTTTGGCCACTACTCCATTCTTATGATTTCTTTTTTTTTTTTTTTTCATATTTTAGTAAGTTCACTGTTATTTCCAAATGTGGAACATGGTAATAATAAAAAAATAAGAAGCTGCCTCCAAACCTTTCAATAGTACCACATCACTGTACCATGGTATGTATAACATTACTTAAAAAAAATCTAAATAAGTAGATAAACAGAAATCTCGTAACCTTTTATTTCCAAGGTGTAAAACTGAAACCTGCCTCATTTGGGGTGTAAAGCAAAACTATGTGAGGCGACATGAAAGACAGAAGCGAAAATGCGGCGACCAACTAGCTGCAAACGACGAGGTGCCGCCGTTCTCCATCACACACGAGGATTCCCTCGGCCATATACTGGAAGAGGTGACGTCATGGCGCAGAGGTGGGGAATCCCCCTGGAGACAGCGCGTGAGAATAAAAAAAAAAAAACCTTTCAACCGTTGCAGCCGCTACAATGATATCCTAAAGCATGAAAGCTTGCCAGATCGGGATACAAAGCTGTTTTTATGCTAGGTCGATGGGGGTAATCCACTGACTGCAACAATAATGAGAAGTGAAAATGAGAAACGTTTTTTAGCCTATTATCGTCTTTTGTTTTCACCTTCGTTTAACACATATCTTTAATTGCCTCATCCTGTTTATTTCCTGTAGTGTCCATTTAAGAAATATAGGCCAAGTACTTATGGTAATATGGTAAATGACGCCATGTCATGCTGGTAAAATATTACTGATTCTGACTCTGAGTATAAAGTCTTTTTATTGCATTTTATTTACACTTTTTCCTTGTACCTCGTCCAATGTCATTTCAATAAAGTCTATTTGGCAGTACAAGTACACTATTGTAAATGCTGACAACCACGCAAATAAAGCTTTGTTGACTGACTCAACATGGCATCTATAAACCCACTATGGGCAAAACAGGTCAAAAATCACTTTCACATCAGGTTACAAAACATGTATTCAAGCGAACTGAAAACTTTAAGATTCTTATTTTGTAATGTTTAAGAACTTGGCAACATACTAAGTGCTCGTGAAACTAAGTTATCCATGTAACTACTGTCCCCTTGTCAAGTCACAGTGACATTCTTCTAGCTTCATGTAACGGCTCAGATGAAACAATGTGTACATTATTTCCGTCAAGAGCGCATCCCGTTCTCAGACTCAAGCAGCATAGATCGTGATCGATACATCAGCACAAGTTGAGCTGAAGCAGCACTGCAAAACATTATCTGACACAGTAGCTCATATACAATCTTCACTGAGAAACAACAGCAGAATCGCGTCTATGCGCCTTTCTTCACAGGCTTAAAAAGCGACGTGGCTGGTAAACTTACCCCTCTATGTGTCGTTCAAGGTGTCTGAGAAAACGTCCCCCGCCGATACAAAAACAGTCAACACGTTATTGACTTCACTAACTACCGTTTAAGAGACTAAACGCTGTTCTAAAAAGATCTTTTCCAACTTTTCCGTCACTACAAACACGCAAGCTACAGTGGTCTATGCGAAAATGGGCTGCACATTTCCAGTTTCTCATTGATTGACAGGACTTTGACGCTCTCACGGACGAGATCAGGATTTTGTCCAATCGCTGAGCTCGAACGACGCACAGGAGGCGGGTCATAGAGCAAGCGAGCTCTAGATCGCCTGTGTTTATTGCCCAGGCTCGGCTGGCTGTTCCGACTGCTCTGTCCTCCCTTCGTAACGCGCTGTTCTGAAACTGAGCGCGGCAGGGGGAGGGCGAGTTTCTAGAACAGCGCGCCTGGAAGTCATCTGAATTACTGGCAGTACCTACGTCATCTCAACTTTTAATTCAGTGAATGTAAAACGCGTACTGTTGTGACGTTTACTCTGATAATTTCTCCCCTTTTTACAACACTGTGTACGTTTAAAGCATGCCACTGGCCACACATCTCACAACGAAACTAAATGAATACTTTGACAATATAAAGCATTTAAAACAGATGTAAGCGTGTTGTTTTATTTGAGAGAAAAATAGTCAACTCAAATATTTATAAAGCGCTTTTAAAACGATAACAATAGACACAAGTGATGTACATGAATGCAAAGGACTCACAAATAACAGCAAAGCACAACAAATAATTGCATATTAAATAGTTAAATATCGAAACAACATTTTTTTTTTCATTTGTTGAAGGAATGAATGAATTAAAAAAAAAAGTCATTGCTGCAAAATAATTTTAGAAACAATATGGCTCAGCAAACAAGTATCAGTTAAGTTTTGTTTTCTTGACTGGACTATTATAGGTTCAGAAATTTCTAATGGGTTTTTAGTATAGCAATGGTTTCAAAAATTTTCAGGTGTGACTGCCTGTAATTCATAGAACAAAACAAAAGTTTCTTCAGGTCGTGTCAACCACAGTCCTTTTTTACTCAGACATCAAAAAATATTTTTAAAAACCCTCTGAAATTCCCAAAGGAAACCATGGGTTCGCCTACAAATTGACGTCATGATAGAGTGCTCATGTGTTTGTATCAAATTCAGGTTAATCTGTTCTCGCTCACACATTTCAACTGAACTTTGTCTTTTGATTGATGCAAAAAAAAATCTTTAACACAATGCTCCATTGTGTTCAGACTATTATCAGATATGTTTTTTTAAACAGACTCTTCCAACCACATTTCCTACAAGTATAAGAACTGGGTGTTACCAGGTCATATTTACATCTGTTTTAAACAAACAATGGAACTATCAAAGGATGCTTTCTACAGTCCAGAAGACGCGGTCCAAGCTCAATAGAATAGGCTCTTGTAACCCCCCCCCCCCCCCCCCCCCCCTTCACATCTGGTCTCTCAGTGCTATCTTTAATGCTAAACAGAAACTGTTGATGACAAAACACATTACTGTCTGATGCTGTGTCAAGAAACGATTCTGGAAATTACACATCACATGTGTTGTATTAATACTGAAATATGGGTCTTGTGAACATGCTTTTACTGTGAAAGGATGTCGTGTCTCGTCGTTCATTACATACAATATCATTTATTATAATTTATTATATACAATTTATTATATAATTTTAAATATTATTTTGAGTGGAAACAGAAACACTGTTTTCGTGCATGTCTCTTTAAATACAAATAAGCTGCTGCTCCCTACCCCTTTTCCTGAATAGAACTGCGCCTTTACAGCTCATTCCTCAGATATAATGCTAAACAAAAAAACATATGTTTGTTTTGATTATCATGTCTATTGCGCTGAAATCTTGCGTTTTAAAGCCATATCAGATTAAACTTCCGATATCCTCCTGACTACTAGGGAATTTTTTTGTTGTTATTTTTAGTTTTTTTCATGTCATTACATTGTTTAGAGCATAAAAAAATAATATATAATTATTAATTTTTATTATTATATTTTGTTCATATGTTCATATTTTGTACATCCTCTGTAGAGGACACCAGGACTTAAAAAATAATTTTTTAATAAAATTAAAAGACTTGAACAGACATAAAAAGGCATAAACAGTGCCTTTTTTTGTTTTGTTCTAATCACAAATCAATTTTTATTTTTTTATACCAAACTTTATATGAAGATGATTCTCAACTATGTTATGAAACACATGATGATGATTTGATATAGCATTTTTCTTTATGCAACATGCGTGTAAAATGGCCATGAACAGGTTTTCACATTATAAACAATGTATCTATAAACTGGATCTATTTTGCATGTTAATGTGTTTTTGGGGGCAACATATAATGACAAAATAAATGTAATAATAGGAATAATAATTGGCAAGACTTTCATAATAATATCTAATATTTCATAGCAATATTGAAATATAATTTCATTCCCTATTCACTTGTTGTGTCTCCCAAAATGTGTAATAAACACGCTTTAAGTCCTGATGTCCTCTACAGTGCACATGTGTGAAACTGATGTCCTGTTTCATAACAGAAAGTCATATTTTGATTTGAAACCCCATTACAAACATTATGAGGGTGTTAAGTTTGATCACTAAATTAATGTCAGTTATTTTTAAAGACCAAGGAGAGGAAGTGGTCATGGTGAAATGTCAAAACATTTGGTATCTTTGAAAAGCCCTAAACACGCTCTGTACAGGACATCCAGACTTAAAACTGTGACATGTAAGGTCTCTGCGAAATCGCTAAAAACGAATGCCCTCTACAGAGGACAAAACTCCATAGCCGGTACTCAGGAGAATATACGGTTTTCTGAGCACACACATCTGAAGCGCGCGCACAGAAAGCGACTGTCACATGACATGTGAGTACTAAACTAAACTTTTCTTTCATATCCCATTGCACTTAAACTGTCAAATACACACAAGTTTATGTTAAAACATAAACAAAAGTTACAAAAACAGTTGGTTATGTCTGTGAAGGTAAACAGCTGGAGGGGGAAAAAAACATGTTTTATTAGATGTGTGTAACAGCAGCGTAATATACTGTAAATAAAGCAATAAATCCATGGCTCTCTTGTCTCCTCCGAGCGTGGGACTCTAAAAAGTGTTCTGTGCTGGTCTGTGCAGCCAAAGATAGAACAGTTAGCATGCCATTGCATTAGAACTGGTAGACCAACAAAATGGATGCTTGCAGAGAAAGTTTACTAAAACAAAATTACTGGGTTGTCCTTTTTCGTGTTTTTTGGGTTGGTAGATGCACCAGGGACAAAAAAGTCAGGTTATTTATATGTCACCTTTCAGTTAAAATCTCAGGTGGGTTAATAATATAAAACTGTGACACAGAGCTGTTAAATATCTCAGAGGCACAAGAGACCTGCTGCACATAGGCCAGTTGCTCACTAAATATAGCATTTCCTCAAGTTTTATTTTGGAAATACAAAGTTATGTGTTGTTATTTTAACCACTGCAGAAGACAACAATGATGATGGAAGCGGAAGAAAGAACAAGGAAATAATGAACATGTATTTACTGTCATTTCTCGCTAGTCAGCTCAGATGCCATGTCACACTGGCGAAAATAAATATCCCCAAACATTCAGAGCATTTGATCTGGTTATTCAACAATGACTTACATTTGAAATATCATCATTTCAGTCACGTCTCACCCATCATCTGTTTATTTACCTGCACTTATTTTTGTACAGAGTGATATAGTGTGGTATTTATAGTATAGTGATACAGGAAGAATGAGTAATCAGAAACAAAATATAAATGATTCAACTTAACATTTACATCTGCCAAATATTTGACTTCACTATGGTTATATGGTTAAGTGAAGTAATTCAGAAAGTGACATGTATGATTAATAACCAATGGATGCACCTCCCACATATTTAATAGTTTTATTTATTCAAATAAAACAAAACTCATGCACACAATCTTCCCTGTCATTGCCTTACCTATTTTGTTTCCACATTTTCCTGGTGGGAAGTTCATATACAGTATAGAAAAATGCAGATAAACATCAGCTCAGTGGGTGCTGGTTTGTTCTTCCTGCTGCTTTCTGCAAACACAGAGCCATCTGTTCTCCTGGGACACTGATGGAAAACACAGATGTGCAGTGGTGCATGGTTGTGTGGTGCAAAGACCAATCCATACTGCATATCATGCATCATTTATATTGCAAACAGCTTTCTTGCAATGAACAGTATCGACATATCTGATATATCCACAGAGACTGTTATCTATTTGAGTGATCGCTTACTATATCTGTTCCATCATTAAGATATCAAGAAAGTTAATCTTATCAGAGGTGTGAATAAATAAAACATTAAGATTCAGACAAACATCATATATCCCATAATTAAAATTACTGATATATAATAATATGTGTGTATAGATGGATATAGATGGAAGACTCTTTCTTTTTATTCTGCTGTCTTCTGGCTGCCTTTTGGAAAAGCACTCTCCCTAATCAGATTCCTCGTATTGATTATTTAATGTAATCCCTCTACGACCAACACGACACCAGCAAGGACAGAGAACATGAGGGGAGAAGCAGAGAGAGAGGAAGAGGCAAAAACAGCACACAGACAGAGAGCAGTCTGTGTGGCATCTTTTAAAACCAGCAGCCTGTATAGTAATGCGTTATACCTTGTTACTGTCCAAACATGGTATCTATTTTTAGAGAACAAGCTTTTACTTTTAACATGGTACTTCATTACATTAAGAACGTATTTGGGTGATTTTAAAACCTTCAGGTTAAATAATGGATTCACTTATAAATGTTTTAATCTCTGGTCTTAGGATACGAGAAATACTGCATTATATAACTGACTTCCTGTAACATATAATTAATAAAGATCACTATATCTGTAGCAAATATATATATATATATATATATATATATATTTGGAGTTTTTTTTCTCTGCGGTCCAAAGTTAGCAAGGTTTGTTCCTGCCAAAAATTCTGTCATGATTTACTCACCCTCATGTCGTCCATGTAACATCAGCAGTTCAACCATAATGTTACTATTTTATCTATGTCCTTACTATATTTCTGGGCCTTGAAAGTTAGTTGTGTTGTTGTATATGCAGGGTCAGACAGCTGTTAGAGTTCATGAAAAATATTTTCATTTGTGTTTTGAGGATTAACGAAGGTCTTACAGGTTTTAGTAATTCATGACAGAATTTTCATTTTTGGATAAATCTCTTTAAGGGGCTTTCATGCGGCCATCAAATAAATCTGTTTGCCTGCAGTGTACAGCTGTATTTAGGGTGGATCACTGTACTCCCACTTGTAGTCACTTTTGCATGTCTCATTGAATACTAAGAAAAATGAACTGCTAAATACTCTTTTTGGACTGGGGAGAAAGTTGAAAGTTTAAAAAAGAAGAGGAAAGTTGCATTTTGATTTTACTATTTAATCCCAAAGCCTACTACTATATATGCAAATTTTAAAGGGGTCATGAACTGAGAAACCAAATTCCCTTCATGTTTTTTCTTCTAAAAGGTCAATGTACTATAAAAACATCCTGTATGTTACAGAACTCAAAACTTCCTTGTTAGTCTAAAACCAGCCTATTTTGAAGCCAATCTGCCAAAACGACATGTTGTGGAATGTGCCACTTTATGACATAATGGTCAATGCCTGCTTGTACACAGTAGCTTGTTTACCTACCACGCAAAGCATACAATTGCATGGGGCCCCACGAGCTGGGGGTAAAAAAAAATCTTGATAAGATTATAAGGGACCTCAGAGAACAGTACAAAACAATACAATAAATCCAGAATCAAAACTCATCTGTTCATTTACTGAATGAGGACTGTGCTACATCCGAACTGATTGCACTGTATTTTATGTATAATCATTTTTATTCCTGTTTTAAATTATTTTAAATCAATTTTTAAATCAGTTTAAATGTTTTTATTGTTGTGATTATTACTTTTTTATAATTATTTTATTTTATTTCCTTTTATGTAAAGCACTTTGAATTACCATTGTGTATGAAATGTGCTATATAAATAAACTTGCCTTGCCTTGCCTTACAAAAGGCAGTCCATGACCTGATAGAATGACATGATAGAAACTTTGCTGAAAAACAGCAAGGTCTTTTCTGAGATCTGAGTTATTTACACAGTCTCATACTAAACATGGCCAAAGTTTTTTTTTGACATCTTCATGCGCGGAATTCCTTGTATGGGCACTTCTCCCGTAGGAACGCGCGCGCGCACACACCGACTAGAGCGAGAGCAAGGGCGCGATTATCGTTGTGCTTCGTTCTGCAGCGCTGCCGAGGAGACTCGAGAAGAATGTCTCCAAAGAAGTGTGTTTTTGGTTGTGAGGGAAAGACAACCTTGTTAAGCCTCCCAAAGAACTCAGCGTTACGTGAACAGTGGATGCAGTTTGTTTTTCTTTGGGAGCAACGGAGTTTCGAAGTGTTTTTGATTGTTTCCGTCATTTCTGTGACGAATGTTTTATAAACAAGACCCAGTTCGACGCTGGATTTCCACATCGTTTGATACTGAAAGATGGAGCGGACCCAGTGGCAAAGGATTCTGGTCATGATTCGGAACTGCAGGCGGTAAGTGAAACTTCTGTGTTTGTTGGAGCTCCTGACTCTTTTCGAAGAAAATGATAAATCTTTCTTTTATAAATAGGTTTACTTGATTGATATGTTTACTTAAATGATATTCATGCATTGTATTAAAGTGGAGGTCTAATGCTATTTCATGCATTCTGACTACACTGTTAAAGAGTTAGACTCTCATGCCAAACATGGCCAAAGTCTCAAAAAACAAGTTGGCCGTGTGACGGAGTATTTCTGTGCTAAAGACACTCCTCCAGGGTTCATAAATTTGGAAAGTTTTTTTTTTCCGAGTATGGTCCTGTATGACATCATAAAGAGAGTAATTCTTTGCATTGGAGCTTGCCCATCAATGTGCTTCATTCGTTAATTCCATTAGCCATGGTTAAATTAAGTCAGTGAATGTTTGGTTCCTGTTTTATTTATGTCAGTGCCACAGCTTACAATCACCACGACACGCCTCCAGGAACTCAACTGTTTTTGGATTGAAGAGTAAAGCTGCATCTTTTATAAACATGATAAAACTAAAGACTTTTCAGAGATATGAAAGATGCAGTACTACTCTATAATTACTTAAAATTAACATGAGATTGGCAGAAACTGTGTGTGATGTCTACTTTAAGTAACGTTAGTCTGCCAAGTAGACTATAAAGATCTCATTGATTTGCATTGCAAGATATCAGAATGTCACCTTTGACCATATAAATATTTACTTAATTTGGTGCTCTGAATAAAAACAAGGTGTTTTAGTCCTCCCTGTAATGGGCTCTTATATCTTAATTGTCATAATGACACTGAATTTGAGAGGAAATGTCCACATCAGACTGTCCACAAATGTCCACATACAGATTCCTTGTTGGTATAGCTTTATATTGCTGTGTGGCGTGACTGCTTATCTATCTGTGACCCATGTCTGCTTCACCGCAATGCTACTCCTCACTACTGCTCACCAGAGCAATAACACTGGCGCTGTGCAGTTTCTGCTCTCTCTGAAAGCTGTAAACTGGTCAATAGATAGAGAATAAAAGAGAGAGAGAGACTCAGGTCTCACAGCACAAAGGTGGACACTTTTATTTGTTTATTAAAAGCAACCTACACCTAAAATCCATTTATACAGCCTCAAATCTCACAAGGACAACAGCAGAGCCATAAGCAGCTTCATTCAAACCTTCATTTTTTCATAACACCAGATCATAAAAAGCTTGATACAAAATGTTTTCAGTGAGTGTGTTTGTAAAAATTAGTCTATTCAAGCTATATGCGATAATGTGGGACAACTGTTTGACATGAAAACACTTAAAGTACAATGAAAGATCTGTAATGGAGCTGAATACTCAGGATAAAACAATTATGTATTTCTCTTTACTTCAGTGAGCTGGACTACACAATGACTATTATATCAACACTACTTTTCCATTGAGTTCACCTAATACTCCATTTGTGTGTGTATGTGTGTGAAAAATGGCAGTTTTATTTTGAGCATGTAAAAGTGTATATGTACAAACAAGGTAAACAAGTCAAATGAATTTACCTCAGAACAAATAAAACTGAATTCTGAAAAGTAACCGTTTCTGAGACTGATATTCTGCTTGCTCTGACAGGTTTTTAAGAGCTTCTTGTTTACACATATAGATCAAAGATCAGATTACGCCATCTGTAGATATCAATTGAAGCAATTCTTTTACATAAAGTCTGAGTCAAAGATTGAAGCATTTAAAACCTTTGGAGCTTGGATTACATTCAAACCAGTGATTAGACCACAAAAACAACTCGCTATATCCACGTCATCATTAAAACCTTCAGTTTCAAAAGAAAAAAGTTCAGTCAGCAGTAGTGTAATCGTTTCTTTCTTTCCTTTTTTTTTTTGTATTTTCTCTTCGATTAGAATAAATTACAATTATTTTCCCTCACATTTCCGTCAGACAACGTACTCTCTAGCACCTTAAAAGTTTTTACTTTCAACAGTTTCCAACAGTTAATTCATGGCGTTAACACAAAGCCCAGACTTTTTTACAAGATGCGTAGGGCCTGCTATTATTTAATCCATTGAAATTAGCAGCCAACACATCACATGATAGTACAAAGAACACAAGGTGTTCATTAAATACAGGCACTTATATAAATATATATTGGCAATATCTGGCTGCATCCGGGTAGCCTTGATTACAAATTAATAAGTTAAAATTAAATGTCTAAAAGGAACTAAATGCCATGAGAGAGTTATGAAAATATTCTTGTGGAGTGCAAAACTCCTCACATCCACCTTTTCTGAAAATACTATAATACGTTTTTAAGATATTGAATGTAGATTAAATCTTGAAAATCATGTTATAAAGTATTTGATCTTTTTTGAGCATAAACACACACTTGACCATTGGTCAATTTAAAGATTGACAACTGAACAAAACAAAACAAAAAATGCAACCTTGGGGTTGAGAGAATAATAAGAAACAAACAAACAAACAAAATGTTCATCCAAAGGTCCAGCTGATTCCATTCGTTTGCTTTTTAATCCGTCCTCAAGCGCATCTCAGTTCCCTACATCCTTTTAGCCTTATTTATCTCCAGACCTCCACATTATTTTTCCATGTTGAGCTTTTCCCAGGGTTCAGCATGTTGGACTTACTGGCCGGCCTTCTCTCGTGGCCTCACCGTCTCTTGGAACGCCAGCCGTGATTGATCAGCTGCCTCTAGTAGGGCCTCCATCTCCGGGCTGTCAAGACTGACCAGTTCACCTTCCTCCACCCCTGACACAAGGCCTCCTTCCTGCACCTCAAGACCCTCCTGGACCTCGTCATTCTGCTCCACCTGCTCCTCCTCTTCCTCAGGTTCAGGTGTGGGCTCGATCTCACCCTCACGGACCTTCTTGACGTGGAAGGTGAAGGGCGGTACGCGGTAGGTGGTTGATTTGGAGCGGGCGTAGATGGTGTGGTCGGGTGTCAGTGACTTCTTCATTTTCTCTCTGGAGCTACGGATCTTCTCACGGCGTTCGGTGTTAGGCGTCATCTTTGTTCCTATCTTACCCATCTTCTTGCCCAGGGTCTTCTTTGTCTTCTCCAGGTTCTCTCTGGTTCTCTGGCGTGTCTTCTCCAGGTTTTCCTTAGTTCTCAGTCGGGTTTTCTCCAGGTTTTCCTTGGTTTTCTGTCTGGTCTTCTCCATCTGCTCCTTGCTGAAAGCCAGCTTCACCTTTTCCACCTTCTGGAGGCCGCTGCGCTTGATGCGCTCAGCACGAGATTCCTCTATGATCTCCTCAACTTCAACTTCCTCTTCAGAGCCATGTTCTTCCTCTCCTTCTTCACTCAGCACCTGCTCTCCTTCCTTTCCTGCAGCCACTGGCTTCTTAGAGACTTTGACCGGTTTCACCTTGTCCTGAGCGAAAAGGCGAGAAAAATTAAGGAACTAAGATTAGACCAGACAGATCAGCATATTTTTATACTTCCAGATTTTAATTAGGTATTAATAGCACAGTTTCATACAGCAGTGAATCAAAGAATGTTTCACTTTCAGTATTACTGTCAGACAAAAAGTACTGAATATAAAAAGCAAGTATGTGCAAATATATGTTTCATATGAGCATACTCAGCAGACTTTGTTCCTGTCCATACTCAGGGGGATTAATGACTCTTTCAGCCAGGGCTCTTCATCTAGTTCTTTTGAAGGATAACAGAACAATATTTGTCCTTGATTTTATAAATTTGAATAGTAAGACGTATGCTTTTAAGAAATCGTTTAAGTATTATGGTTACTACAGCATTACTACAATGTAGGCCTATAATCTTAAAGGAACATAGGCTAACTTTCATCAATATAACCAACGTGACCACCTGCTTGCACAGGGAGCGGAGCTGGGGGACGTAGCTGGGAAATATTTTTAGGCGCTGCATAATATCATTGCACCTGCAAAGGTATGGCAGCAAAGTTCCTTGATTATTACGCCAGAATGAGAGTATAGTTCCTAGCCATACAGGCCTAGAAAATCAGAACTTTTCATTTTCCGTCTGTCTTAGTACACGACGTAACTACAGAAGTTTTAAAGTTTTAAACAGTAAAATTTTGAAACTCTTTGGTCATTTTTGAGCGAGATGCTAACGGTCTAATCAGATTCAATGATCTATGATAAGCCACGCTAAAAGTGCTACCGCCAGACCTGGAGATCAGCTGAATGGATTTGAAAACGGTAAAACTGAACTGTTTAACTCTAGGGGAGTTGGAAAATGAGTCTATTTTCAAAAATTACGGCGTGTTCCTTTAACTTTGAACACAGTAGTTTGTAGTGCAAACTCTTTTACTGTTTACTGTACTTTGTTATTCTTCTCTTTATTTCCCCACAGTGGCTAATGAACCGGAAGTCTTGCACATTCAAAGAAAACAGCTAACTTTCAGGATGAAAAAATAACATGGACCACAAAATAATAATAATGACAGGATATATAAACCCCAGTCAATATTTTATGTCGATATATCCAGTTTCTGATCATCCTGTCCAAGCTATTTTTGCGATAAACGGGTCTTCTAAATGCTGACTTCATCATGAGAAACTAATATCTAATAACAGTTTAATGATTATGTTTTGGTTTCTTAGCCCGCTGGACATTCTGTCACAAGACTTATAATCGCTCTATATTGTTACCCCCTAAACCTGTTCCTACCCATGTTGTTCTATATCCATTTGTCATTTGGTCCTTGTTCGCAGATTATGCAGATAGACTGATATTTGGAATTCAGGACATGCTATAACTCGTCTAGGCACTGGGAAACATAATCACCATGATTACACGGGTGGAGGAGCTTTGTAGTAAGATAATGAACTGATTTCTATGCAACTAGAATGAGAAAATGTCAATGTGATTAATTTTAAATATGGGCCATTATTAAAGTCATATTGAGCCCACAGATAAGTAAAGCACTCCCTCTAGAGGGCACTGTAAATGCAATGAAACCATCAATTACTATGATTTTGAGATCCATCTTTTTACCCTGAGGACAACTGAGGGACTCATATGCAACCATTACAGAAGGTTCAAACACTCACTGATGCTCCAGAAGGAATGATGCATTATATGCATACACACCATGCTCTGGTGCATAGATTTAGAATGTGAAAAGAGTACCTATTTGTTTAAAAAAATAACATGTTTTATTATTATGTGGCTCCAGTTTTCAAATGCATTTTGGAATAGTGGTAAACAGCACTGCCTTAACTATTAAGCAAAACCCAAATTCTCTGAAATGAAACAAAACTCAGATTCAGTTTCTCTTGCACATTCAACAAGAGCCGTGTGAGCAATCCAAAGAGATCGATCACCCAGAAAAAAAAGCATCTCAGAATTCCCCTGGAGAACAGCTTGCAAATAAACACTCATTCAAGCACTAACAACACAGCAACTCATCTACATTTGAGTGAGACAATTAAAACATGATATAGGTTAAAAGATGACGAATGTGCTCTATCCATAAAACAGATGCTATTTTAAGAAGGCGAAACTCACCACTCAGCTTGTAAGTTGTTATATTATGTTATTTAAGCACAGGCCAAAATAAAGACAGCTGCTTTATTCCTTCCCTTGATCATAAAGACTGTATCCAAAAGTACAGCACACCCTCTGCTGGTCAAAAGAAAAATTGAGACTATGCAGGGATCTCCTTACAATTTACAAATGATCATCTTTCTGTTATCCCTGAATCTATATTTTTCCTCTGGCTCCTTGCCAGAGAAAGTCCTCATAAACTTGCACGCATTTCCTTATGTGGTTGTGAAGGTTGAAGATGTGTGTATGTGTTTATTTTAGTCCAGCCTTTCCTCTCTTTACATTCCACCTGCTCATTCCCTGAACAGTGCTCATTCATTCACTCTTTAACCACCTATTACTGTATCACTATTCCATTCTGCACCCTAACCAGTACATACTGCTGTCACCATAGTAACTGCATCCACTGACTGACTCACAGGGCTGCTCAGAGACAAGCACTGGACTGAAGACCTGAAGAGAGACATAACAGACACCTAATAAAAATTCTAGATAAACTTCATAGTGTTAGATGTGAGCTTTACTTTATGTCTTGGCTGACTTTGGTGACGCCAGTTTAGCAGCTACTGTTGTTTTACAGTCATTTGCAATGTCAAAACAAATCATTTCCGGTTTTTGATGCACAAAAGTCAGTCCTCATATGAACCTGGGTTTAATAAACACTCTAAAGCTCCAGCACAAGCCAGAATATACAGGAGCAGAGTCGTATCTGAGGTGTTACACAATGCTGGAAATGTGCACATACACCGCAAGCAGCCAAAGCCAACAGAGAGAAATCAGTGTAAACATACACACAACTACTGAGAATGTAAATAAAGGGGAGGAAATCACATAACTGGAAAGGTTTTTTTCCATAAATTACCGGCCACAACAAACTCGAGTTGGTGAGTAATACGGAAATTACCAAATACCATATGGATTGCTTCATATTTAGCAGTTTAATCAGAGATATTCAGTGTTGGGGGTAACACATTACAAATAACGTAATCAGATGACATTTTTTAACCCTTTAACTGTCACCGTCCCATCACCGCTGACTTCACCATATTTCAAATAAATCCTAATCTAATCATGACAAACTATATATTGTTGGAAAGGTCTAAGACTCCTAAATAGATATTTTACCACTGTTTTGTGTTACAAATTGTGTGGAAAAAGTAACAGATTAATTTTAAGACAAGAGTGCAACTCAAAAAATTTACATCATAAGAGGGGTTTAGACCTTTTTCCACAAAAAGACTTTCTTCGTTGCCTTTTTCCCTATCACGCTTTAGAAATCATAAGAAATTATATATCACTTGAAGACTCAAAATCTCAAAATTCATCCTTTGAAAGCCATTTTAAAATCAGACATTGCATTTTCATGGAAATTGTACATGAAAATCATATTACAAAATGTTTTCGTTCATGAATTAAAAAAAAAAAAAAAAAAAGTTTTGTCCTCTGTATTAATAACAAGATTTAACCATAAAAAAATGTAAGTAATTTGTAAAGTAAATTTACAGATGTGGTCTGTAACAGTTTGTCATACATAATGACAACACTAAAACCAGACAGTTTTAATTAAAAAAAGGCTAAAATTAGTTATTATTGGTGGAACACTTCTTAAAATCCATTTATATTATTTTAATGTATATTAATAAAATTCAATAGAATTATCAAAGCAGGATCTTTTATATATAGCAATTATTTTATATACCATATTTTTTATGTGCTATAAATTAATTATAACATTAATTATAGTATTTATGTTCGTTGAGAAAAGTCATTCATTGTTAGTTCATGTTAGTCCAATGCATTAAACACAACTTGTGATTTTGATAATGCATTCGTAAATGCTGAAATTAACATTAAGATCAATAAATGCTGTAAAAGTATTGTTTATTCTTAGTTCAGTTTAACTAATTTAGTTAATTAATGTTAACTAATGAACCTTATTGTAAAGTGTTACCCATATTTTAGCACTGTAAATAAATATCTGCAATTGCTATGATTGCAAGGGGGGTCGGGTTGGGTGGTGACGGGATGGGGGGTTTCTATGATATTAGACTGTGTAGCCTATAATAAAAGATAATGAATTTCAAACCTGAACCAAACATATTTTTATTCAAAGCTCAACAGTCTGTCATTAGTCTTTAGTCTGCCACAAAAAAAACAACATTAAAATCATGAACTCAAATGTCATTGTGAAAAGAAAAAAAAAAACAATGACTGTTGTAAGTAACAGTGCGTAAATCAGACCTTTCTGTATAGCCTAACGCTAATAAGCTTAAACGAAAATAACGAAATTATTGTGTAGTGAAGTATTTTTTGTACACAGTGCCGCGAACAATCAATCACTCCTTTACGCATGCATCACACTGTCCTCCTTGCGGCTGCAGCAACTTGCACTCTCTTCATCAAGGCTTAAAACAAAAAGGGGACAAAAAGGTTGTATTGTCTTTGTGCATATAGATTAATTAGATAAATGAATAGAAACAATAAAACTTTAAATTCACACAGCTATAGCCTACCTAGGTTGTGAAGGCCCGACGTCAGCATATTTTGTGGAGGTTTCCACTGATTTTGCTTTAGTATCATTTTCGGGACAATTAGGGCCAGATTCGGGATTTGGGACAACAGTTTAGATTTCGGGATCTGGTCACCCTAACTAAGGCGAAAATGCAGCAAAATCACTCTGCTCACCAAGCCTGCATTTATTTGATCCAAAGTGCAACAAGTTTTTACTATTTAAAATATTTAAAATAACTGTTTTTTATTTGAATATATATTAAAATGTAATCAAAATGTGATCAAAGCTACATTTTCAGCATCATTACGAGTCTTCAGTGTCACATGATCCTTAAGAAATCATTCTAATATACTGATTTGCTGTTCAAAAAAACATTTATTATTATTATTATTATAATATAATTTAAAATAATTTATAATAATTATTAACAATATTTAGAATAGTACATTTCAGGATTCTTTGATAAATAGAAAGATCTAAAGATCAGCATTTATCTCAAATAAAGAGCTTTTGTAACATTATAAACTATACCATTCAAAAGTTTGGAGTCAGTATAATTTTTTAAAGAAGAAATTATAGAAGTGAATACTTATATTTTGCAAGGATGCCTTAATTTGATCAGAAGTGATGATAAAAACATTTAGAATTTTACAAAAGAGTTCTATTTCAGATAAATGCTTTTCTTCTGAGCTTTCTATTCATCAAAGAAACCTGAAAAAAAAAAAAATAATAAAATAAATCTACTCAGCTGTTTTCAACATCATCATGATAATAAATGATTTTTATTTGCTTTTTAAAATGTTCAATGTTTCTGAAGGATCACGTGACTGGAGTAATGATGCTAAAAATTCAGGTTTGAAATCAAAGATATAAATTACATTTTAAAATATACTGAAATAGAAAGGTTATTTTAAGTAGTAAAAATATTTCAAAATGTTACCGTTTTTGCTGTACTTTGGATCAAATAAATGCAGGCTTGGTGAGCAGAAGAGACAAAAAAAGCCTTTAAAAAAATAAATGTTTGACTGGTAGAGTATGTGTGTATATACACTGTATATATTTATATATAAATGTGTATACGTAATGGCCAGTAAATTCTCGATTCACTCAAAAAGTAACTTTTGGATCCTGGTTTCAATTATGTCGTACTGGCAACAACAATAGTGCAAATAAAGTAACCATAAACCCCACATTAATGCTGCTGCCAGTGTGTCTGGTGCCACGTAATACCCTCAAACTCCTGCTCAAAAGTTTTAGGCTAAAAAGAATGTCAGTCCATACTGTATATATAGAAGGATCCCAATCTAACCCCCTAAAAAGAGGTGAACAATTACCCAGATTATCAGCTATCTGTGGACCATGGCACCATGACAACCGTTACCAAGACAGCCGCAAAAACATTTGGTGCTGTAGTTGCATGACATATACAGCTATACAAATGAGCCAGTGATGAGTAGATAACAGCTGTGTGTGTGTGTGTGTGTGTGTGTGTGTGTGTGTGTTAGAGGCATGATGTTGAAAGGTATGTTAAGGTTGAGGCACTGAGCAGCAGCTGTACAGCAGAACTCCCACTGAGAACCTTAAACAACCATGAAATACTTTAACCATGACTTTAATATGGTTTTTATAACAGGTATTACAAAAATACTGTACAAATACACAAGGTCTGTATCGTGCCAGTCAAGACACCAGAATCACAAGTGCACATGCACTAGTTTTTCAAGGCTCAGAGATGCGATTAAAAAAAAAATAATCAAACAGGCACAACAACACATACTATTGAATTTGTCTCTCAGTGGCTAAAGGCTATATTAAACTACTGCGGTTGAAACAGGAGCCATCTGCTGTTTTTATGTATCTGACGGCTTCATAATGTCAAAGAGGTAAAGGCTTTACACCCATTAGCCACCTTATACAGAGGGCTTCTTTTAAAATTGACAGTAAAGACATTTACAATAGTTATCAGGGATGTTTCCTTTAAGGAGACAAAGAAGGCAGTGCCTCAAAATATTGGATGAGAAAAAAATACATAGTACAAAAATAAAACAACACCAATAATACAAAATGTATAAATCACTTGTTTTTTCTGTAAAAAAAAAAAACACCTGTCCAACAGCGACACCAGCTGGTAAAGTTACAGTAGGAGTCTGTGTCTTTCCGACTCCCATGAGCCCATTGAGTTTTAACAGACCCCCCAAAGCATGCCGTGAGTTTGGTGGGGGGTAACTGAGAATGAATGGGGGAAAGTCACGTTAGAGGAGGCAGTGCTTTCATCACGATATGATTGGATATGACTGGTTATGATTGGCTGTGATTGGTTCATATGATAAATCTCATACTTCAACAGGTTGGTACATTACCATTATGTCAGTTAATTAAATTACGGCATTTACGTGTAAATTTAAGTGAAAACCTTAAAACTTTGCTACCGTATATTTTTACAGTGTATGAAAGAGCTGAATCTGAGGTCACATGAAAAAGTTATGGAGCTTGGCCACTTGGTGGTGCCATGACAGGGAAAAAAAAAAACATTAAAATGTCCATAACTACTATTGTCCTATTGACATGAAAATTGGTACACACAGTCTTGGTCTAAAGTGCTGCAAGTGGTTATAAGGGCATTTGCGTATTTCAAACAACCAGGCCGCCATAGGGTGATGAACTTTGAGCACCTATTAGACCAGATTAACAGAGATCGATCGGAACAAAACTCAGTGGGCCTGTTTGACTTACAGCCCTAAAGCAGGGGTTCCCAAAGTAGGGGTCGGGACCCCCAAGGGGGTCGCAAAACCAGGAGGAGGGGTCGCAAGAAGAAAACAAATCATTTTTAAAGCATTAGAAATAGCATATTTTACCAATATATAAAAAAATATAAGGTGAATTGAAAATAAAAATGCAGCATGTTGCCCACCCAACTCATTGGGTAAGATTAATGTTCAAATGTAAATAATGAGTAAATAACTATAAAATAATATTATGGTTGTTAGACTGTTGTGTTCCGTTGTGTTGTCATCATGCTTGTGCGCCATTTTCCAAAACATTCATATACTTTAGGAAAGTGGGGGTCCCGAGGTACTGGCACTGTTATTTTGGGGGTCGTGGGCTGAAAAGTTTGGGAACCCCTGCCCTAAAGGACTGTGAGAAATGTGAAAGAAATCGGCCACTGGGGGCAATATTGCATTTTTCAAGGGCATAAATGATTTTATATTGTGCTGTTTTTCACATGTATGCATGATATTCGTGTCATACGATAGACTTCCTCATTCCAAACTAGTCCTAGGTTTTTCACTCAATCTGGGAAAAAATTCTCTAGACTCTCTAGGTCAATAACTGTCAAAAAATGGTTGAAATTTACCCTTTGGGAAGCTATAACAGGGTCGTTTAGAAAAGGGGCCTGTGGTAAGCGCATGTAACAGATGATTCTAAACAAGCAAGTTTTAAGAAGGTTTGGACCACAGCTGGTGCTATAAGAGTTATAAACATTAAAAAACATAATATTTCTATTGGGCAAATCCAGGTAATTTACCAAAAAAAAAAAAAAAAGTATTTTTTTAATATGTGCTTAACCCCTTAACTGTCACCCTTAACTGGGATGCTTGGCGTTCTTTTTTCGTTGTTCTTTTTCTCTATCAAATTATTTAGTAATTACCAGACGTTATATATCATTTGAAAGGCTAGAAGTCCAAGAATCCTCCTGTGAAAACTATTTTAAAATCGGACTTTGCGTTACCATGGAAACGGTACTTTAAAATCTTTTGGCGGTCTCCGCCCCCTTAGCGGCTGTGTCAGGTGTCACACATTACGGTCTTTTATAATCAAACTTTCTATAATCTTGACAAAAAACATATCATTGGAAAGGTCTGAGTCTCAGGATTCCATATTTGGTATTTTATGATAGAAGTAAAATTGACAGAGAAAGTTCGACATTTGTGACAGAAAAATTCATTTAAAAAAATTATATGGAGTTTCAATGGCACCCGGTGGCTGTTTGTGGTATGACGCCCTAAATAAACTTTCACAGGAACCTCAATTTTTTTCATATCAACTTCAAATTTGGAACATAACTTATTTAGACATAGGGCTTCAATTTAATAGCAAATTTAGGGTAAAACCTGTTATGTAAAATATTTATTTTATATAAAATGAAATAAAAATTGTACAGTGCATTTTCTTTACAGTAAATTTGAACTTCTATAACTTATTGAGAGTTTATTTTTTTGAAAAAAAAATTGCAGGAATCTGCTGGTTGTCTTCTTAAAAAAAGAGACCTGTATTCCAAAGTGTTCATGAATTACAAAATGGGGGATGACAGTTAAGGGGTTAAATGCCTAGATTTTGTATTATAATCACTGCCACCATGACAATCCTGACAAGCCAAACATGCTCTTATTATCCAGTGCTATGAACACAAGAACGAGAGTTCAAACGACACTGCATCTGAGGGAGTGAGGGATATTAAACTGAATTGGATTCCGTATGATTGGAATAGAGTGATTCCTAATCCTGGATTATTATAAGTAAAGGTAAATATTAATTTCAGAGGTGTTGCTGTGTCTGGCTCTGCACTACTGTATCAAGTGTTGCTCCATATTCATCTACAGCCCTGCCCCATGCAAGCGATATGAAAGAATGCAGTAATTCCAAGACCTGGACATGAATGCAGATGTAATTTCCTGTATCTCATATTTGACATTATACATAAAGTGACCACCTCTTCTGATGCTTTAAAAACACATGAACAAATAACATACCGGTGGCAACTCATGCCTCATTTATTCCCAGCCCATTCATCAAACATCACATTCTGGCCCGGACTAACACGCAATACGCAGTCTACCTACACACACACGCTCGCACTGAACACACACTGCTGTCTGGGTAAACATGATACCCTGAATTCAGCGCAAAAATAGAGCAGAGGCCAACCGTAATGTTGGAGATCACGCAAACCCCCATATATCACAGCCACACCTCATCATCATCCGCCCAGCAAACATCTCCACCAACCCCACTTAGCATGCAGCTTCTTCTTATCAGACTGCTGTAGAAATGACACGCCTGTCACAATATCCTTGTTTGTGTGCACGAGGAACTTAATACCATTCAGATGATGTGCGTCCTTAAAATAGAAGGTAAACCGCAGGTGCACAGCTGCAAAAGCAAATCATTTCAAATAATGCAATGAAAATATCTTCAAATGAGTTACCAGTACTGCAATGACAAGGAGGTCAGAGGTCAGTAGATATTTCAACCAATAAACTAAAAGGAGCTCTACTTGCGTGTATGAACTCAACTGTTCTGGTACTAACTTCCAATGACAGCTTCTGGGAATAATGATGTTAACGTCAGTTCTGAATAAATCAATTAAAATGTCCATTTATTTATAACATATGAAATATTTATGTGTGTACCTGCTCTCTCTCTCTCTCACACACTTGTCACCTACAGGAGTCCAGTTTTACAGGGGTAATTTATGTAGGTCTCAGAGGTCTGTGATTAGATATCTGATAAATGCCAGTAGTGTAACCTGCAGCCTCAGTGGACATTCCACTAGAGAAGACTGAAACTGAGACTTCATGAGCAATTCAATCCACACACACAAACATATATGCACATGCACACACACATACATTTATTGTGAAATATTATTACAATTAAAAAAAATTTTCTATGTGAATATATATTAAAATATAATTTATTGCTATGATGCAGTTCTGAATTTTCAGCATCATTACTCAAGTCTTCAGTGTCACAGATCCTTTAGAAATCATTCTAATATGCTGATTTGCTTCTCCAGAAACATCTTTATTATAGAATGTTTTAACGTCACATCATCAATCAGCCATATTGGCAGCACTGAACATATTGGCCAGTGAACCGAATGAAACTTGCATATTTTGCTGATTATTGCTGCTAAAAATGATTGTTTGGATGATGTTTTGGGCTGTAATCGGTCCGAGCAGGAAAAACATTTGTAGTACTATTGACTGCCAAAAGTAATAGCAAATCAAGGAAAAGAGAGCAAAAATCTATATGAGGAACAAAAGGCTTTGTGGTTGGCCAAACTGAACCAGGATTTCCAGGGCAAGAATCTTAACAAAATTTGTGTCTGTTCTTATCATTTCCGGTCAGGTAGGTGAAATATTAGGCTAATTTCCCCACTGTATAGTATATGTGAATATTTGCCTATTGGTAAACAAATATGCATATCTAATTATGCATGCAGGAAAGTGAATTAATAGCATACATCTAAAGCACCCATGTTTTTCACACAGCTAATCTGAGTTTGCTCAATTCCCAGGAGAGGCGCACAGAAAGCATTCTTCATATGTGATCCCCCTGGTGCATCTTCTCTGATTATCCCTAACAGACTATAATAAACCTCATTAGGCAACATCTGCCCAGAGAAATGATGGGAAATAGCAAACAGAACAACATCTCACAAATATACCAATAAATGACCTCACTCGCTCCTGTCATCTTCCATCATTCAGTTCCATCTGCATTAAAAACATTAGAGGCCAATTACATCACCGCTGTTTTCCCCCTCTGCAGCCTCTCAAAGCAGCGCTGGAAGGAAATGACTCGTTAGTGGGGCTAAATGCAGTAACGCTGGTGTAGGGTAAACAACAGCAAAGTGCTGGAACACACTGAACCTCACCCTGTCTACATGTTATATGCACATTAGACGCTCCTGCTCCGCCGCAAAAATGGTCAGATCACAGGCGGAAAGGAATAATAACATAATTACAGGGACAAAATGACATCGGTGGATTTAAAAGAATCATTAAACATAATTATATAACGGAAAACATATTTAATGAACCATCCACTGCACTGTCAATCACACAGCTATAGCAATATTACTATATAGGCCTAGATGACAATGGCTAATATAGGTAATTTGCTGTATTTAATACTGTAAAATGGTAATATGACAATTTTATTCAAATTTATTTATTAAAAATATGAATATTCATATAAAATATTTGACATTACCATTTATACCACAGGCTGAGAGGCTTTTTCTAGGTGTGCAATATTCTAGTGATAACAGAACTCTGTGATGGTGATTAGTTACATTGTTCTGCCATTCGATGGTGACGAGACAGCGGTAAAGACTTTTATATTGAAAGAGACTGAAACAGACTGAGTTTTAAATGAGGAAGATTTTACTTTCAACAACAGCTTGTAAGTTTCAGCCAACAAATGCACTAAGCAGCTCTGTCATCGGAAATCACCCTAACAGAAGAAAGGATAGTACGACAAAGATGGCTTCCTTGAAGCTAATGTTTTATTGTGAATATGAGATTGAGCTGAAGAATGAATGCTGTATCAGATGCAGGTAATCACACTCACTCAGTCAATCTCGCTCTTATAATACTCTACATAATATAGTCAGCTTTTAATACTTCAATACAATAAGCTTTCAATAAAGCAACTCAACGTTCCTTCGTTACTAGTTCTTATTTGACGTTTTCAAATTAGTAACGAAGGCTTGGGTTTAGCTGTTCAACTGTCAAATTGAGATTTGAATCCATGGTGGAAGAAAGTAGTTCCGCACAAAAGAGTGTTTTAAATACACTCTGTTTCTTATGTATTTACACGCTAGTGCTATCTAATTGTTGTATATCGTGAACTGTGAGAAACGACAAAGCTCAACGCAAAAGTCAGGCGGTACTTCTAAAACTGATGGATTCTCTTTCCCTCTGGACTGACGGTAGTGTCATTATGGTAGCCTTGCAGACATTACCGCATTCTGCACTATAATTAGACTGTAAGAGAGAGTTTGAAGGGGGATGGGGGGGTCTCAGAGTGAGTCTCCATCCAACCATACTGCGATCCAGCACGCTCTAAACACACTTAATCTGACTCCAACACAGTCCAGCTCGCTTGCACAAGACTCTCTTTACAACTGCGTGAAATCCTACACCCTACACACTGATCTAGCATTATAGCAAAACACGAAAGAAAGAATATGCTTTCTACATATTAAGTGTGTGGTACTATTTATAGAGTAACTAAACACCGTTGCACCTTTGCACACGTATTTCAGCACAAAAATGTTTGCTAACTTTTCGTTTAACTAAGCGTGAATTGGCATTGGTTTGAGTATTTAAAAGATGGTCATTCTTTTAGCTCAAACTCGACTATATATCTATTTGTGAATTTTATGAAAACATATGTTTGCTGACATAGATTTCTTGATTTTTCATTGCATCACAGCCTGCATGGTGAATAAATTGCATTATGCTAATTGCATATTCATAAGCTATTGAAGTAAAATAAGTTGAGTAAGATAAGATAAGAGTAAGATAAGTTGAGGTGAGTGAACCATACACTCTTAAGAAAGAAAGGTTCACTTGGGAGGTACCAAGGTACAAAAGCCAAAAGCTACATCTTTGTGTTTTATTTATCCCTAAATGCTACATATTTGTACTTTTTAAAATGGTATTGCCCCTTTTTTAGTTATGCAAAAGATATAGATATCGATCTTAATGTCTTAATCCTATACCCTCAAATGCCAGCCAACTATCTGTCACAGCCAACTCTCTCACACACTGCAGCGTGAGAGAGACACATTAAGGAAAACATATAGGTCTTCTCTTTGTGCAGACAGTGTACAATTACCTTATTTCCCAGAAAGCACATCTACGTTGCTAAGACATCTGTGAAAGAGTCAAGAAAGCACTGCAATCTATTTTAAGCATTATATTTGTGAGCAAACACAACAATTAAGTCTTAGAAACATCTTCATTCAGATAGACTATCACTCAGAAGTTTGGGGTCAAATTAAATTAATCAAAAGTGACAATAAAGACATTAGCATATTAGAATGATTTCTGAAGGATCATGTGACACTGAAGACTGGAGTAGCGATGCTGAAAATTCAGCTTTGCATCATAGGAATAAATTATATTTTGAAATAAACTCAAATAGCAACAGAAATAGTTTTTTAAATGATAATATTTCACAGTATTAATATTCTTATTATAGTTTTGATAAAATAAAGGCAGCCTTGTTGATCATAAAATACTTTTTTTTTTTTTCAAAAAACAAATTCTTACTGAACCCTTAGTCTTGAATGGTACATAATAAATTAAAAAATTATTACAAAAATATATAATTAATGTTACAAATGTTAGCAGCAAATTTAAATGATGGCAACACTGATAACCTACCAAATAATACTAGATAGATAGATAGATAGATAGATAGATAGATAGAAGGACAGAATGATAGAACGATAGATAAAAGAACAGATAGATAGATAGATAGATAGAAGGACAGAATGATAGAACGATAGATAAAAGAACAGATAGATAGATAGATAGATAGATAGATAGATAAAATGACAGAACGATAGATAGAAAGACAACGATAGATAGATAGATAGATAGATAGATAGATAGATAAATAAAATGACAGAACGATAGAAAGACAGAACGATAGAAGGACAGAACGATAGATAAAAGGACAGAACAATAGATAGGTAGATAGAAGAACAGAACGATAGATAAAAGTACTGAATGATAGATAGATAAAATGATAGAACAATAGATAGAAAGACAGAACGATAGATGGATAGAAGGACAGAACGATAGATAGAAGGACAGAATGATAGAACGATAGATAGATGGATAGAAGGACAGAACGATAGATAGAAGGACAGAATGATAGAACGATAGATAGATAAAAGAACAGAATGATAGATAGATAGATAGAAGGACAGAATGATAAAAAGACAGAATGACAGATAGATAGATAGATAGAAGGACAGAATGATAGAACGACAGATACGGTGGAACAGCAGAACAATAGATAGAACGATAGATTATTGATCAAACTTCAGCCAACTGCAGACTTTTTTTTTTTAACATTTATTTTAATTTTTTTAAAAAGGCTCCTTTTTGACATACATGCAGTATTTGCAGTTCACTCATGGTATGTGCTGATTCAGCATTGTTCAGAGGTTGCTGTGAGGTTAGAAAGGAACCTTTGAAGGTTCACTTAGGAGTGGACTGACACTTTATGATACTGAGTGGGGAATTCGAAGCCAAGCCCTGCAGAGGAATCCATTTGTACTCCAAAAGAAACCTGGGAAGGAAGACTGCAAATACACACTCATGCATTAAACATTTAAAATCATTTGTTAATGCATTTTAGTCTGCAAATTTCATTGTTTCCCCCCACAAATGTCTACAAGCTTGCATTGTTACAATGACACCCAGTGTGGAAAGTTGCTAACTGAACAATTAAAAAAAATAGGATTTGTTCTAAAAAACTGGACTAGAACAGCAAGAGAATTACCACGGACCAGCTAGACACAAGCTTCCATAACCATCCAGAATTAGCTCCAGTTCCACAATCAGAAAGTGGTCTAGCCCACTGGTTAGAGCTGGGAATGACGTAACCAAACTACTGTAGGTTCAAACCCTGCAAGAAGTGAGCCATGCAGTTGAGTAAGAGTTCCTTCAGTTGCTTTTGAATTGGGTACGAGCTAAAAGACTAATTAGTATCATTAATTAAGACAAATGAAAGGACATGGAATGCCAGGCTTGGATTTCAAAGACTTCGCAACCAGCCGCTCTGTCAAGCACCCATTACTCACCTGGAAGATAAGCACTTTGAAGTTCTTCCTCTTGAGGAGCTCATGCTCATTGTTCTCCAGTTTTTTTATCTGTCCCGCTTGCTTCTCCAGGTCCGTGCGCACGCTCTTCACATTAACGTTCACCTTCCGCACCTTGTCCAGGAGCTTGTTGACCGTGCCGGCCGTTCCGACGTGACTCTTCGCCAGCTTGGCCAGCTCCGTCTGGATGCTGCTCATGTTCTTCTCCATGGTCTCCTGCTTGGCCTCGAGACCTGTCTGAGTCTGCTGAATCTGGTCCACCACACCTATGATTTTGTCTAGGAGTGCCAGGACCATCATGCCGGTAGCCTGGGCATCAGACTTCTGGGCCTCACCACCTCCGTCGAGCCCTGGCCCCAAGACCAGGTCCACCTCTTCTTCAGAGTCGTCGTCATCATCGTCGTCGCCTCGTTTTGACTTGTACACCTTGGAGGTGGTGGCAGGTTTGGTGGCAGCGGACACCAAGGCGACCTCCTCATCGTCATCAGAGACTTCGGCGAAGACGGCACGCTCCAGTTTGAAATCTGTGTCGGCCATGGCTCGGTTTCAAGTAGACTCCGATGAAACGCAAACAAGCTTACTTGCAGACAGAGAGCTGAAGCATGCACACTCGTTGCCCGGTGTGCAAGAACGCAGTCCTGGGGTAAAAATAAAGTACTAAAAAAAGACTTGAATGACAGTAGACACCCAACGATCAGAGTGGAACAACTTCAGCTCGCAGGCAACAACCTTCGGCAACTCTTCTTAGCTACTTCTATCCAAACTTTCCTTCAAGTCACCTGTACTACCTACTACAGCTACTTTCTAGGTTTGCTATAACGCCTCAAAGTTTCCCTCCCTTCCTCTTTCCCTCAAGTCTACTCTGGGACCTCGGCCAGTCGGTGGAAGCAGGCTCTCTCTCCAAGATGTGTGGGAGTGTGAAGGTGGTAAGGAAGAGTGTGTATGAGCACAGCTCCTCGTGAAGCCCGTCCGTCAGGTCTTCCCTTTCCCTCCTTAGTCCAGCCCTCAACTGTGATCACTTACTGTAAGGTCACACCCACACTGACCCTTTAAGGAGAGTCTCCACCCTCCCTAGAGCCTAGCAACGGACACAAGAACACATGCCCACCCACTCATTTACGCAAGGGTATGAGACAAACGTCTCAAAACCGATTTATGACTCATTAAAGCGTGGACCTGATCCTGAAAATTACTATCAAAGACACGCTGCATTACTGGAAACACCATAGGCACTACATTGAACAAGTCTAGATTAAACTTTAAACTTTGTGTTCCAAGTGAGCTGATATTTAATTCAACAGGACTAAGATGTTTCTTTTTGAATGGCTCCAATGGGGTATGAACAGCTGAAGTCAAAAGTTTACATACACCTTGCTGATTCTGCAAAACGTTAATTATTTGACCAAAATAAGCAGGATCATACATCCATGCTATTTTCTATTTAGTAATGACCTGAATAATATATTTCACATATTTTCATGTTTACATTTAGTCCACAAGAGAAAATAATAGTTGAATTTATAAAAATTACCCCTTTCAAAAGTTAACATACACTTGATTCTTAATACTGTGTTGTTACCGGAATTTCTTTTTTTTTTGTGTCACAAATTCTTTGGTTTTTCAGCATTTTTGTGTATTTGAACCCTTTCCAACAATGACTATGATTTTGAGATCCATCTTTTCACACTGAGGACAACTGAGGGACTCATGCAACTATTACAGAAGGTTCAAACCCTCACTGATGCTCCAGAAGAAAAAAAAACAATTTAATATTAAATATTAATTATTTAATGTTTATTAGAATTAATATTTGAGGTATCATAATTATACTATATATAATATTAATAATGATTATTAAATTAATTGTATCATGTATTGAAATGATTTATTAACATATTTTCTCACATGTACGCAAAAGAAAAAAACTAAATTATTCCATTCAGATCCTCTCCTTCCTCTTTATTGACAAACAAAACAGACATAATCACTGAGCTTCACTTACTGCTTTTACTTGGTATAGTTAATTTCAAACCAACACATTTTCTTCAGGAGCCAATGCATGTGCATGCTGTAAACTCATTTATAAACAACGATCAAAAAACCCAAAAGTGGGCACTGCAGCAGATTTATGAGATTAACATAGTCTAGATGTGTATTTGCATTTAATCGCAATAGCAAAACACACAAAAACAGCAAAACATTTTAAGGCCAGCTAAAATACAATTACTTTTAATTGCGCTTTTGAGGGAATGCAAAGATCTGCAATAAATCTGGGGGATAATCTGCATCTGTTATTCAGATATGCTTGATGAGGATATCAGAAGCTTGCGAAATGCCATACAGTGAAGCTTTCTTTGCTGCATTTGAAATGAGGTCCCTTTGCATGAAAACTAATATATAAATGTGTCAACATAAAGGATAAAAGATATATAAAAAACAACTAATAATTTAAGAATGAACTGGAAAACATACTAGAAACAGACAAATCTTCAACTATGTAATAATGGGGGGAAACTGTAATGATATTTTGCCATGATTAAAGAGTATACACAAATTTATGAGAAAAAAACATGGTGTTCGTACTCCCATGTGCTGTATGGCAACACCACTTGAGTTTGTTATTACATACCGCATACATTCATGCAAGAATTGAAAAGTTTAGAAATCACTATGCAGTTCTAGCTTAGATTATTTGCAGCTTCAGCTAATAACATCTAGTTTACCTGCTTGTATATTATTCCGTTTATGTCCTGATGTAGAACACCTGAGAAATTTATAGCCTTACAAAGTCACAGTGTTCACACAAGTCACCAAATCTCACAAGCAATCTGATGGGCTCCTGCAGTTTGAAGGTGTGGTAGTTGGGGGGGGGGGAGAGAATGTGGGTGTGGTTTAGTCTTCAAACTTGCCCTCCAGAATGCTGTCAAATGTAAAAGGCATGAACTTGAAGCCCTGTCCAGTGTAGAATTTATTCTGGAACTCCACCCTACAGAACATAAGTGGAAAAACAAGGTCAGAGGGTTGCAGTTATGAGATAATAAAAGAAAATACAATTTTCCGATCATTTACTCACCCCCATGTCATCCAAGAAGTTCACGTCTTATTTTCTTCAGTCGAAAAGAAATTAAGTTTTTTGAGGAAAACATTCCATATAGAGAACTCCAATGGGAATCAATGGGTTGAAGGTCCAAATTACAATTTCAGTGCAGCTGTTAAGGACTCTACATGATTCCAGCCGAGGAATAAGGGTCTTATCTAGCATATTATATATATATTATATATATATATATATATATATATATATATATATATATATATATACACACACACACACACATATACATACACTATTTTTTTAACCACAAATGTTCGTCTTGCACTAGCTAGATAATCACGCATATGTGTGACGTAGGCAGAAGTACCGACCCAGCGTTTACAAAGTGAACGTGCAAAGAAAGTCAAACACCCTTTACAAAAAAAGGTCAAACAACAATGTTGGACGATTTTGAAGTTGGAGGAAAAAAATTGGATGGGAGTTTTTTGCCCTACCCTACCTTTTTGAACCGCACTACTAACCATGCGTGACTTTTCCAACGTGATTACGTAATGCGTGAAGACGTGCATGCGCATCGCAGAACTAGTGCAAGATGAGCATTTGTGGTTAAAAAGTATGTACATTTTAATTTCTTTTAAGAAAATGATCAAACGATTTGCTTATTCCTCAGTTGGGATTGTGTAAAGCTAGTTTAAGCTGCACTGAAACTGCAATTGGGACCTTTAACCCGTTGATCTCCATTAAAGTCCACTATATGGAGAAAAATCCCAGAACGTTTTCCATAAAAACCTTCAATTCTTTTCAACTGAAGAAGGAAAGACATGAACTTCTTGGATGACAAGGGGTGAGTAAATTATCTAGAATTTTTATTAGTTCTTTGGAAGTGAACTAATTCTTTAATGCAACAATTTTTTCTAGACTAGTGTATATAGCCATTGATGGGCGGTGGCAAAGAGTCATCTGCTCTTTAAACTTTAAAGTGTTAACTGCTTTAATTTTATAAAAGGAAGCATTGTGCGTGTGCAATTACCAGTGCAATCTGAGAGCGTGAAGGAAGGCAGACAGCCCTTCCATGATCAACAGAATAAACACTGTCAGTGTAGCAAAGGCGGCAAAGATGAATGACAGGGCAATGAATCCACCAAAATTCCTAGAAGCAAGGCCCATGTGCATCACCATTGACCACAAGACTTCAGAGAGCTCTGAAAGAAAACAGAAACACTTGTTAAGAAACACTTTTCTTAGTGGTGTCAAAATTAGCGTGTTAACGTAGGCGATTCATATTTTTATTTTAACGTGTTAAAAATATCTAACGTAATTATCTGGTGGGGCTAGGTTTTGGCCACCCCACTCACAAGTGCTAAAGAAATGTGTTTATTTAGACGTGCAGAGCGTCTTTACGAGCACATCAACGAGACTTTTCAGACGAGGGCTCCAACTTCACTTCAGCACCAGATGCGAGTCAAATGAGCGCAGAAATGGTACCGGTGACAAAGAGCTTTAGTAGAACGTCAGTGAACTGCGGTCAGATGACATGTTGTCAGGCCATATGTCGGTAAAAATGAATTTACCTGTCCTGTCAGCCGCTATACTGTACTGGTAGCACACGCTGTTCAAGTGAACGCACAAATGTGCCGGTACGCACTGTATTATGCTGTATTAAAACGCTGTATCATATTCTAACCCAAAGTTTTCCAAGAGCATGGTAATTGACCCTTTGGAGGGTGTTTGATTGACATATGATCTGACCAATCATAACGCTGAATCTGCCATTTTGTCTGACAAACCAACCAGAAAGGAGAGTAGATTAACATTGGTGGACTTAAACTTAAAAAACAGTTTATGACGTCTTTTCATGGTTGAAACAAGATACCTTGTGTTGTTTCATGTTTATTTTCATGCTGTAACTAGTAAAGAGGAAAAGATGACGTGCTGCTTGAACTGAGGTGCTACGGTGCTCTGTCACGACACATTAAAGAGCCACAAAATGGTATTTTTTGTTTGAATTTCTTACAAAATTTGAAAGCTGAGACTTTTTTGTTTCATACAAAAAGTAACCTGCTCTGTCTTGTTTGTCAGCACGTTGTCAGTTCACTCTTTTGTATGCAATGTATTTTTTATTACAAGTGGTGTGAGAAGGCCATGGCTTGTCGGACATAGCAACAGTAATGAAGGAGGGCTGTTTTTTGTGATGGGTCTTTTTTGGGAGGAATCGGTACAATAAATGCGAGTACATGTGTCTGCATTACTTACGTGCATGGGCCAGACTCAGCGCCCAAAGCCGTAGATAAGAGGCGGTATTTGAGATGCAGCCTAAGCAGTACTCTATAGTGTGAATGGCTTGATGCACTGCAACATCTGCAAAATCAAACTAAAGAGAGAGAGAGAGAAAAAAAGAGCAATAAGAACTGTTCAGACGAATGAAAACACAAAAAATCTAATCCCACTCCCAGCTCAATCACTGCATGATTATCAGCCCTGAATCTCATGGGCATGAGAACAAAATCACAGCGCAGGGCCTTTGAGATCATCAGTATCATTTGTTGTGATACATATCACAATCAGTTCTCCAGCATGGCTCATTGGATCATTTCCATGTAACGATGGTGGCTAAAACAGGAAAATGAGTGTCTAGACAAGAATCTATCTAGTTGTATGGGAAAAGAACCGAACACCAACTACAGGAGACTACCCAACACTGAAGCCTGGAGGAACACACACACAAGCCGCAGAGCAAGAGGATTGCACGGGTGATGGCGCACATACAAACACACACACAAATGTAAAAAATGACAACAAACGTCTACAGGCGAGAATGCTGTCTGCTCTTACCACTTCCTCCTCTGATGGCTTGAAAGATAATAAGACACATGCACAGACACACACAGGGTTAAAACAGGGTTAATGACAGAGTTAGAATCTAATGAAGAGACAGCGAGAGGAAAAAATACACTTAGGTTTACAGAAAATGCAAAGATGTAATAACACATTTATTGCAAAATGCAGTGGCCCCAAAAAGTATTCAGACACTTAAGCCACACTTAGAAATGCATGAATGACATTAAATAAAATATAACAAAGCAAGTGGCATTTCTTTTAAAGAAACACAGCACACCAACTAAAACATTTTATAAATTGATTTAGTTTTGAAACATTTTCTGTTTGTCAAAGGAGGAACATGTTGTGATGAATTACACCTGCTAGGGACTGACTTGATATATCCACTTAAAATCATTGAGACCAGTTGTTGAAAGTAAAAAAAAAAAGCTAAGAAATTAAGCTATTATCATCTAGCGTCATTTGTTTGCAGATGCCACTTGGTTGTTGTACATTTATACATATTTAAAGGGCTAGTTCACCCAAAAACAAAAATTCTGTCATTAATTACTCACCCTTATGTCGTTAAGGCCTTTGTTCATGTTTAGAAAGTATATGAAATTTAAATTAAAATAGCCCCTGCAACATCAGTATTTCATCTGTAATTTTATAAAGCTATGAGAATAATTTGTGTGTGCAAAAAAATAAAAATAAAAATTACTTTATTTAAAATTCATTCAATCAAAATTTTTTTTGATTTAATATTGAAAGTAGAAAAATTAGAAATTGTCTAGGCTTTGCCCTGGTACAGGTTGTGTCTAGCTACACAAAAAGATGAAATGTAGTTGAAATAAAAACGTTAAGAATCTGTACAAATGCAGCAGCGAAGTTCGATCTTCAGCTGACCAATCAGCAGAAAGAGGAATTTAATTCCCGGCCACATGTAGAAATCAAATATTCAAGCTGTGTTAAATTCTTGTTTTTCGTTTTTTAGAGAAAACGAAAACAGAGCCGTTTTCAAATTATTCTACTTTTAATATAAAAATAAACAAGTCAACGAATGATAAACGACTTCAATATACGTTCAGGAAAGTACCGTGATGCATGCGCCATGCTTTGTTTACAAGCGGAAGATGAGGCATACCGTACTTTTAACAGTCTTCGCAAGCATGTCTGAAGTTTTCGACAGAGAGGACTTGCAATTTTTTGCCCGGCCTTACTTATTTAAACCAGAATATACAGACGATTACCTAAGAGAGATGGACTTTTTATGTTAAAATTGTTGAATAAAGTCATTTTTTTCTTTTGCGCAATTACAGTTGAACCACTGACTTTTTTTTTTTAATGATGTCCTTTCTACTTTTCTGGGTCTTAAACGTCAGTTGCGTTGCTGTCTATGTAGGGTCAGAAAGCTCTTGGATTTCATTAAAAATATCTTAATTTGTGTTCTGATGATGAACGGAAAGGTTGGTTTATTAATGACAGAATTTTCTTTTTTGGGTTAACAATTCCATTAAGTGCGGCTTCAGTGACCGTTTACTTTCTAGGGTCACTGAAAATGGCAAAATGAGAGAGATAAACAATCCCTTTACTTTAGTCTCCAGTAAAGTGACTTTAATGGCTGACTGTGTTTTACTGGCAGGCCTGTTTGGAATGGAAGGTGGAAGAATATTTGGCACTATTGCACTGAAAAGACTGCATCTTCAACCTCAAAATGTTGCAGGTTATTTGCTTCCATTTTATTTCCAGAGAAGAGAAACCCAGTTAGCCAGGTGGGTGTTTGTTTAGTGTTTTGAGGCTGGTTGCCATGGGATACAGTGGTTGGGGGGAGAGATAGTGCTTTTAAAAGGGGCTGCCCCAGTTTAGACCAGCACTGGTATGCAGATCACAGATCCAGTGAGTCACAGAATGGAATGCCCACTGCAGACGAGCGACCCCACTGACAACTGCCGCCGTTTTTACTGGCAGTTTTTACTCGGGTGTGACTTGTCGCCATGTGGGTGGGAACAAGTTTCACATAGACTATTAAAAAGAAATTCACTAATTATTCATATGATGAAGCGTTAAGTTATTCCCAGGATCAACACATGACATCACACGGAGTGTCGGACAGAAAAACCCAACCCAAACAAATATCCAGATAAATGGGCTGGCAGAAAAATGCATCATAGAAAGACTATTGTTACATTTCACAAACTAAAGCATCTTTGTGAAATAAAAAAAGAATAAAGAATGGCTATTTAATTAGTAAAAGTATTAGTTATTCTAAAGGCAAGTTGTTTAAGAGACAGACATCATATAAAAAATAAAAAAAAAGAATGAGAAAGAGAATGTTCCCTTACCTCAGGCGAATCTTCCTCTAAGTTTTGGGAAAGCTGGTCATGTTGGATGATCTCAGCTTCATCTTCTGTGGGGCCGTTACCCACACGGATTCCCCCAAAGTTTTGTGTTCCCTGCAGCGAAAGTCACACTAGGTCATGGTTGTGTGTAGAAGTAATGTGTATGTTTTAGCTGAGCCGTTATATAATAATCTAGGTCATCATGGTGCTCATGCTTTCTAACCACTAAAGAAACAGCATATTAGAATGATTTCTTAAGGATCATGTGACACTAAAGACTGATGTAGGAATAAATATATGAAAATATATTAAAATAGTAAGCAGTTATTTAAAATTGTAATGATATTTTAAAACAAAATTTAAAATATCTAGTAATTTTGTTTAAAGATTCTATTATTAAAAAAAAAGATCCAAAGATCAGTATTTATCTGAAATAAAAAGCTTTTTTAACATTATACACTATGCCATTTCAAAGCTTGAAGTCAGTATAATTTATATTATTGGAAAGAAATGACTAAAATTAATACTTTTATTTAGCAAGGACACTTTAAATTGATCAAATTGATGATGAAGACATTTATAATGTTACTAATTATTTCTATTCAGATAAATGCTGTTCTTCTGAACTTTATATTCATCAAAGAGACCTGAAAAAAACAAACTACTCAGTTGTTTTCGAACATAATAATAATAATAAATGTTTGAGCAGCAAATCAGAATATTAGAATGATTTCTGAAGGATCATGTGACTGGAGTAATGAGGCTAAAAGTTCAGCTTTGAAATCACAGAAATAAATTACATTTTAAAATATATTCAAATAGAAAGCAGTTTTTTTACATACTAAAACAACAAAAATTTTGTTTTTGCTGTACTTTGGATCAAATAAATGCAGGCTTGGTGAGCAGAAGAGATTTCTTTAAAAAAATATTTAAAGTCTTTGTGTTGTATCTTTAAAACTGGACATGTAGGAATCTCTAATGTGTTGTGTCAAACGGGTACTTACCAGATGTCTTCTCCAGAGGTACTGCCTGCGCATTACTAGCGTCTTTACTATAAGCATACACGGTACACAGGCAATGGCTATAATCACTAGCAGACACTGAATTGCAGTCTACAGAGAAAGAGAATAAGAGAGAAACATTCATTTTAAATGTCAAGTTGTCTCATTTGCCACACTTACTGATGTCGTTGTGTGTACCTGTCCCGTGTAAAATGGTTTATTTGTGGGATCGTTGTAGCTGAAGAGGCACATGTTGATGAAGGCTATTAGAAGACTGGGGGCTTCTTTTGAGCTACTGGCATCATATGCCAGCCACTTGTAAAAAATGAGCAGCACCAGGTAGCCAAACAAACTGACCATGAAGACGATCTCAGGAATGAAACCCAGGAAGATATTCAGAGGTTTTTTGAAGTACCTTCACATATAGACAAATAGACTTAAATTAGCATTAAATGTTAATACAAATCTGCTGAAAGTAAAAACAGACAAGTGCGTACAGGTGATTGAAAAGACTGAGGGTGACTCCAAACGTCATGTGGATGACTCCCAGAATTATCGACATCTTCATCTTGAAGGAGTTCAGAAACGTGAGCTTATTGGCGGCAATGTTCCAGATCTGTAAGAGGAGAAAGGAAACAACTCTCAAAGGGCTGAAGTTGGACTATCTTTGTCTCCGAACTGTTTTGAAACTAGGTGCTTACTGGGTCAATGCCAATTGGATAGGGTCCATTAAACACTTTTGGCACAGCAGGGTTCAGCTGTAATACTCGGTTATCCTCCAGTGTCTTAGACCTGAAGGAGTTAATGGAAAATCAGTGTTAAAAATAATCATGTCTTAATGGCCATGCATGAAGATTTAATCTGAATGATCAGTTCAAACTCCAACAAGTGGCTAATTATGAGAGCTAAAGTGTATTAAGCAAGAGAAATGTAAAAAAAAATAATAAACAACTCACGTCCAGTTCTCTCCTTTCTCTCCAAACATGGGTCTGACACTCCAGCCCGAGCCAAAGACATTGAGAGATTTGGAGAAGCAGTCGTTGTAGATAATCCCAGTATACACTGAAAATACTCCCATCAGGAGAATAATGTAACGGCCCGCAAAAATCATGTTAAACATCTAGAGAAAGAGAAAACGCCGTGTTTTGCAATGGTTCAAATTGCCAAATAAATGTAGAATCAATAAAAATGAAGTATATTTAAAATAATGTTTGTTAAATTGCATCTCTTTAATCATTGCTATCAAGGCCAGTATGACAGTTCCTTAACTTCTTTTTTCATTTTCTGAGTAAAAGCCATAATTCATGCCTAAACTGTACAATTTCAGACTGACTGATCCATCTTATGCTGCCGTTCAAAAGTTGAGATCTGTCAGATTTGTAATGTTTTTAAAGAAGTCTCTTAGCTCGTCAAAAGTTCCATTTATTTAATCAAAAATACAGGGAAAAAAAGTTATATTATGAAATAATATTACAATTTAAAATTAGTTTTCTATTAACATACTTTAAAATATAATTTATTTCTGTGATGCAAAGCTGAATTTTCATTAGCCGTTACCCCAGTCTTCAGTGTCACATGATCCTTCAGAAATCATTCTAATATACTAATTTATTATCAATGTTGCTTAATTTTTTTTTGTTGGATTGTGACTTTTTTTTCCAGGATTCTTTGATGAATAAAGTTAAAAAGAGCAGAATTTATTCAAAAATAGAAATATTTTCTCACAATGTAAGTCTCTACAATCACTTTTGATCAATCTAGCACATCTTTTCTGAATAAAACATTAATTTCTTTCAAATAAAGGAGGAAAATATTTACTGACCCCAAAATGTAAATAAAAATTTACATTTAAAATGTAAAATGTATATAAATGCTTTTTTTTTTTTTTTTTTTACATTTTTTAGAATCCTGAAAAAAGTATCACAGGTTCTAAGCAATATGTATTAAGCAGCACAACAGTTTCCAATATTGATAATAAATCAGCATATTAGAATGATTTCTGAAGGATCATGTGGCACTGAGGACTGGAGAAATGATGCTGAAAAATCAGCTTTGCCTCACAGTAATAAATTCAATTTTAAAGTATATTAAAACAGAAAACCACAATTTTAAATTGCAATAATATTTCACAATATTACTGTTTTTTTTCTCAGATTTTTCCTTGATGCGCAGACAAGACTTAATCTTGTTGTTTGCAAACTTTTGAAGGGCAGTGAATAACTTAAACTAAACTAAATACAATCATCACACAAATCAATTCTAATAAATGTCACATCTAGCTTTGCCTTTATATGTGTGAAGTAACTAATAATAAAAGCTATCTGTTGTATTCTTCACTGCAAAACTTTAATTTTCATGCTAAATAACATAAAATCACTAGATAAAAACATATGCGATATGTATATATATGGATAATATTTGATTTGAACAAGATGATCAAATAATAATTATGAGATGGGTGGATAAATGGATGGGAGAACAAATACCTCACTGTCGTTTTTCTGGGCAATTAGTCGGGTCTCTCGCAGTACCAAATAAAGTGCAGCACAGGTCATGAGTACACCGTGACCCAGATCGCCAAACATGACCGCAAACAGGAAGGGGAATGTGATGATGGTGTATGGAGCTGAACATATGAGCACAAACATGGATACAAAAAATATGTTGTAAAAAAAAAAAATAAAAAACTTGCCCTGTGACAGAAATATTAAAGGTCAGGTTTACCTGGGTTGATTTCCCGGTAGTTGCCAATGCCATAGGCATCAACGATGCTCTGAAAGCCAGAGGTGAACTTATTGGTTTTGTTGTAGGTGGGTGGGGTCTGTTTGGTCTGCATTCTGTTCAGGATGGAGGGAACAGTGGATCCACTTCTCTCCTGCACGAAATAGAGCAGAATTTAACACAAACAGCCATGCATGAAAACAAATGCTCCAGTTTGCTTCCCAATAAACACTGGAACCGTTGCAACTAGTGTTACTTTTGTCAGTCATTTTTAATTTAGTTTTCATCTTATCTTTCAAATTAGTCTTGTACTAAAGTAAATGTACTAATTTAGTCAACTTTTTCTTTACAGTTAAGGTCAAAAGTTTCCCCCTTTCTTTTTGCATTTCAAGATCAGGGTAAATTTGACTTATTTTGTCTTCTGGGAAACATTCTGTAGCCTCTAATGGGCAGGACTAAATAATAAAAAAAAATATACGATATTCAGATGAAATAAGAAAACCGTTTTTCCTTCTGGAGCATCAGTGAGTGTTTGAACCTTCTGTAATAGTTGCATATAAGTCCCTCAGTTGTCCTCAGTGTGAAAAGATGGATCTCAAAATCATACAGTCATTGCTGGAAAGGATTTAAATACACAAAGCTGAAAAACCAAAAATTCTGTAGGACCTGAAGGACTTTTGTAAAGAACAGCTGGCAGTTTAACTGTTCTGGACAAACAAGGGACTCATGAACTCTTATTCAGGTTATTCAGGTGAGAACTAAAAAAAAAATTACATGCATTTTGTATGATCCCTCTTAATAAACATTTTGCAGATTCTGAAAAAGGGGATGTAAACTTTTGACCTCAAATGTATTTAGTCATATTTGGTCAACCTTGCTTTTTATTCTAATTTTGGTCAGTAAAAATCTTAGTTACATTTTCATCATGCTGTATAATGGTTAAACTGGTTAGACTCTCTGTCTACATTATGAAAACTAGTAAAGCAAACAAAAAAATAGGTCTATTATAATAAGGGTGAAATTCCTAACAGGAATTCCAATAATTCCACATTTCAATAATGTTTCTCTATTAAAACAACAGCGGGAAAGTAACTGCATTTATTCAGCAACCACAATCGCAAACAATATAGTCAAGATCTCAAGACAGAACACAGACTGGCTGAATGACACTTTCATTCCAGCTTACTTGTTTGTCAATGGCTATCGTTTATTGACCTTATTATTCGTCATCGGCTCATTTTAGTCATGGAAAAAAAGTGCGTCATGAAACATTTTTTGTCGGTTTTCATTTCATTATGAAATTAACACTATTTGCAAGATTGTATTTATGCAAATATTAAATGATCTGTGGAAAATCTGTGTCACTTTTCTGCTTACATTTTAAACAAACGCTGCATATTGTGAACTGAACTGGAGTGCCGAGTCTACAGCATGCAAGTGCGTATGAAGGCAATGTGTAAGACAGCTGATATTAATAGCTGCTAGTTAAATAAGGCACGAGGAAGAATGCCATGTGTAAGGACAGGCTTTGAACTAGCACGCAAGCACAATCCCTCACATTTCAACACACTGCCTACATGGACTTAACACTATTACACGTCTAGTTTAAGTTCAGAAGGAAGCCGCTTTTTTGTTACCAAACAATGCCTTACATGGATTTACACACTGGCTCTAAGAATCCTTAGGTTGTTGGCTGTAAGTCCAGCATTATATAAACTATGTACAACCCAATGAAGACTGAGAGGCAGACACAGAAGAACAGAAGGTGAATTTATGTGAGCAGTTAAACCTCTTATGATGTAACTATTACAAGGTTAACACTGTAGTGACCTCTGACCCTTACACTACAACCTCTCACCGCAGGGATTACAGGTATTACACCCATTCCACCCTCACTGTCCTGCTGTGAGAACCTGAACCTCACACCATCTGCTGTGAATAAGCTATGAGAATCTACAATCCATCAAGGAAGTGATCTTCAGCACACACTATATCATCCCAAGAACAACCCATGCAATGAATAGTGTCATAAATCAGGAAAAATATACTATGCAATCAAATCAAAGTATATACAAACTATGGCTCATGTGTTTAGTTGAAGTTCAGATTGCAATTGAAACAACTGCAAACAATAATTTTGACTCAATGGCTATTAAATTAAGGCACTGTATACTAATTTGCAAAAAAACAACAACAACATGAATGTCTTTTAAATGCACATTTAAACTTTTCATGAGGCATTTATGCATTTTCCAATTTCTGTAATGAACATCTGGGGTAAAAAAAAAAGAGCAGAAGTGATGGACAGAGTCCACTTGTGGTGCTATGAGAAGGAGATCAGGTTTCAGCTGCTCTTGACCACAGGAAAATTCAAACTTTGATCTGACAGGTCCCATGACTCAATGTAAAAAGCATCTGGGCATTCCGTCCTAACACTCAGTCCCCTGTGTGCATGTGTCTGTGTGTCCTGGGATAATAGAAGCTAAAGCCATGTTTACAAAGTGTGAGTCATTTTATGTGATGACAAGAACAAATCGGCTTCTCCTTAGAGATAACACGTGTGGTGGTAATATATGTCATCTAACATACCAATGTAAAACGAACTAAATACAGCCCCGATGTAATACATCTTACATCAGGAGTCTGTTAAATGTGACTTTAAGGCCTGCACAAATATAATTAATATTTTATGTCCATACAGACCAAAGCCACACAATCTTAAAATTAGAGGCGAAAGCATACATTCAACCTTAAAAGAGGTTAACTGCTAATGTTCATTTCAGTATTTTCATTAGTCTTAGTCCTGTGTCAAATGTACTTTTTAGTTATTATCATATTTAGTCAACCTTGTCCTGTTTTTGTTTAGTCAAGTTTTAGTCTGAGCATTTTGGTCTAGATTTAGTCAATGAAATATTAGTCACATTTTCATCATGCTGTATAGTGGTTAAACTGATAAAAATCAATTTGCTCAAATTTATAATTGTAATGCTTGTTGTCATTTGACAAATTTATTTTTGCATTTCAGGTACTGCACTTTCACCAGTGAGCACAAATCAGTAGAATGTGTTTTATTTCACCTCATCTAGTGTACTGATGTAATTCCAATAATTCTAAATCGCAATAATGTCTCTATATTAAAACAACAGGGGTTGAGCAATTGCATTTATTCTGCAACCACAATCGCAAACAATATAGTCGAATGTCTCCCATGGTGATCGCTAAACTTCAGCTTACTTGTTTGTTTGTGTTTTCAGATCATGGTTGGCACTTCCACAATAAAGAGAGAATGTCTGTGCATGGTTGCCAGATTACAAAAATTAAGCAGAACACTGGACAGAAAATGTTAAAAAAAATAAACATTTTTTATTAGTATTAAATGTTGATTTTGCTGATATAATGTGCTTAAAGAACGGTGATATTAGTAGAATCTTTATACTGAATGTGTTAATATCTTTCCTTCCAATGACAGGATGGCCTAAAGAAAAGCCACAAGAGTTAACCCTGAATTACATTTTTTAAAGTTTTTATTAAAAAAAAAAAAAAAAGACAACGTTATTATAATAATGCATTTAAAATGCATTCTATCTCTCTTTAGGAAAAAAAGGTCATAAATATTTATCCAAAGAACTAATCAATTTTTCCCCAATAAAATGTGTTTTGAATAAGAATGACCTCCCCTCTAACGTAACAAACTAGCAATAGCAAAGAGCAAATTGTGGTTCATGGCTATTACATCAAATAAAGATGACTGGCTAATAAATATATCCCACAACGGAGCTTTATATGGTCCAACAACAATATTCTGTTGTAATAGGATATACTGTCTCAAGCCATGTCTCAAGGGTCTACAAATGTTTTAATAAGCCTATATTTGTAGCCAAATTAACCTAAACACGTCTTTAGTACAGCCCTAATTAGTGTTTAAATGACAATGACACAGACCAATTATAACATTTAAGATGCTGATTTGAGATCAGATATTTTTATGACAATGAATGTTTTACCTACTGCAATGGGAATTCAATTAATTTATCAGGTTTCTTTATCAGTGATGTGCTCATTAGGGAGTAAATGTAATTATAAAGAGCCAAAGTTACCCTGTGATTTGATTTTGCAAATTTAGATTTATACATCATATAAATCCATTTCCACTGGTGTATGGTTTGTATAGGACAACATTTGGCCGAGATACAACTATTTGAAAATCTGGAATCTGAGGGTGCAAAAAAAAATCTAAATATTGACAAAATCGTTGCCGAAATGAAGGTCTTAATGGAACATGATCTTTACTTAATACCCTAATGATTTTGGCATACTTTTTTTGACCCATACAATGTATTGTTGGCTATTTCTACTTATGACTGGTTTTGTGGTCCAGGGTCACAAATGTGCATGCATAAGTGTGTGTCCTCACCGTGCCCCGACGCAGGGCAAACTGAATGGAGTCTAGATCTGACACGGGGCACCAGATCTCAGCGATCAGACACTTCTGAGTGACATCGATGTTGCAGAGGTTCAGGGTGTGATAAATGGCTTTCATCTTCCGGACCTTGATGAACCATACTCGGACAGTCTTGGCAGCTGCCTGCAAAACACGCTGCCTGTGATCCTCTGTCTGATTCAGCACCTGGAACACACAGCAGAGAGGAAGTGGAGGTGTCAAAACAGGAAATATGAGATCACTGAACAATTGAGGTGATATAGTCACAATTGGAGCTGAAAGAGCAACCTGAGAAGCCTGCATCTCAGCAGAGTGCAGTTTAGTCTGACATGAAAACATGGCAATGTTCAATGACATACAGGGCTCACAAAATTTCAAAATTTCTGGTACTCTTCAGATTTTGGTAGCCTGAAAATAATTTAACTATGCCAAACAAAATTTTTTTTTTTTTTTTATAAATATAATATATAAAATATTTTCAATAAACAAATATCAACAAATATCAAAGAAGGAATTTTATTTCACTATTTACAGGGTATCTGCAGAATTTTTAAATATTAATTTTAGGAAATTTATGACTCTTCGAAGAGCTGCACAAGTAAAATTAACAGTATGAGTGGGGTTGGACAATGTATGGTAACATATTAAGCCATAAAATTATGATTTACAGTTCAGATACAGGTTTTTACAACAAACCAAATATCTTAAACAACAGCATTTCAGCTTTTAAATCACTGAGAGGGATAAATCAAGTATATAGTTTATTATATTAACTTAAAACATACATATTAGTCTTAATTGTTTAGATTTTTAGAAGGCACTTTAACTTCTTTTACATTTACAACTCTGTGTGTTTGCTGCATAAAAACATGGGTCGATATTTGCAATAATCTGACCATAAACAGCTGAAAAATTATTGGAAATGAATTTGACGATTTTAACAATGTCTTTACTACCTTTCTAGGCCTTGAATGTGTCTATGCAGGGTCAGAAAGCTCTTAGATTTAATCAAAAATATCTTAAATTATGTTCCGAAGATGAACAAAGGTATTACAGGTTTGGAACAACATAACGGTGGGTAATTAATGACAGAATTTTTATTTTTGGGTTAACTATCCCTTTACGTAACAAAGTACACATAGTAACACTTCTCTGTTTAGTATGAATCAGACATGACAGAAAAAAACATTTGTGATTTAGTGAGGGTGTTCAGTAATAACTCTGAACGATTCACTGACTTTAATCTGATTCAAACCACTCATTTTCTTATGTTTAGGAACCATCAGAAGAGTCATTTGTTTTTTGCATGGAACAAGAAAGATTCTGTAGCCAGTGCCACCCCACTTTAGTCACAGTGGTTGCAGGTGTTATTCAGAGCTATTACAAGAATAGCAACAAACAGTGGCTCAACGTCAGTTATTTGTTCATTGAGAAAGTATACAGGCTGCTTCTGTATGCTCTTAAATAAACAGGATAATTCAAGAGCCACACCTGTTGGTAAATATGTTTGTGAATCCCAAACATTGGTGGTGTGAACACAGCCAATATGGCTTCTATTTAAGTAAGGTGGATTTCTCAATCATTCAGGAGTGGCCAGGGAAGTGTGCCAGTATCTGGCTGGCATGTTACACAGATAGACTGGCAGCATTAGCGTCCAAGTGCGCATTCTCTCTCACACGGGTGGGACATACAGAGCCACCCACTCTGAAATCAGACACACTCGCCCACGCTAGAATATCCCACATGCTCTCCCACGCTGGAAACATACGGAGACTCACCCATGCTGACAAATCAGGCAAACATGACCACCCTGGGATTTATGAAATCCTTAATAATGAGTCCCGAACAGCTTCTTTCTTGCTCAAACAGCAACAGAAATGCAAACAAGGCATGTGTATCATACTATAGGGTACCAAATATTCTCTAAAGCTGTGAGAGAAGCACAGGGACATTAACGATTCCTGCCCGACAGACATACACACACACGTGCATAGTGACCATTCTCTCTCACCTCAGGGGCAAACAGGCCCGCTAATAGCTCAAAGTGAGTCAGCGATATGGAACTCGAGTGTGCCCTCCGTCCCGGCCCTGTCAGCACTCTTTCGTTTGAATAGTCAAAGAGCAAACGGATATGTATGTGGGATTTCAGAGGGTGTGGGATAAGAGAGAATCAGCAAATAAGTGTGGCTAACAAACTTCCTCAGTATGTGGATATGCACAGACGGCAACTCACACTATGAGTGACAGTCGTTGTCAAAAGCACTTTCAACAAGCGATGATAACAAGTGCTGCTTTTCCCAAATCAGACTTTTATTGATGGATTTCTGTTGTCAAGTTGAGGGTAGCCCTGCCTACCTACAAAGGCCCAAAATCTTGATCCACATAGCTGTCTATAGACCTCAGCCAGGTATTTTTAATTTTTGAACAAGTAAAAACAAGGCTGTGAGGGACATATATCCTGCAGTTTGACTTTTCCTCAAAATTGCGAGTTTGTCTTGCAATTCTGACCTTATAACTCACAATTGTGAGTTTATCTCAAGCAATTCTGATTTCATTTCTCAGAATTGCAAGTTTATATCTCACAATTTATAAAAAGGTCAGAATTGCGGTATATCATGTAATTCTGAGAAAATAGTCAGAACAGCAAGACAAAAATTAGCAGTTACCTTTTTTTTTTTTAGCTTTTATTCAGTGGTGAAAACAGGCTACCATATAGTTTTTAGACATTTTGTATACTTGGGGTGCGTTCACACTTGTCATGTTTGGTTCGATTAAAACGAACCCTGGTGCGATTGCTCTGATAGTGAGGTTCGTTTGAGTAAGTGTGAACGCTGCCATCCGAACCCTGCTGCGCACCAAACAAGATAGGTCTCGGCCCGCTTCCAAACGAACTCTGGTGCGGTTCGAATGATATATGAACGCAACACGGGCCAAATAATTCTAAACGAACCAAAACCAGGAAGTAATGACAAGATGTGACGCTATGCGACATAATTTCACAAAGAGAACAAGTGGTACCCAAAACAAAACGAGCAGAGGGCAAACATAGAGCAACGGAGGTAAAGTACGAGCTCGTAGATGGTGAAAATAAAACATATGCACGCAAAAATGAGCGCGCTTAGTCCAGCAGACGGTACTGCGTAAATCCGACTTAAAGCGGCAATCATCAGACCGATCCGTGAATGGATACTTTGATGTCATACACCCGCAGCGCCTCTTTAAGTCAAAATCACATTTTCCTTTTGTTTGGAGTGTTCGGTGAGTTCCGTCCACTGATCTATATATTCTCTATTATAGATCAGTGGTTCCTTCACGAAATATACGTCATTCAGCGTGACCAATCAGTTTGCGAACGTATCACTATGGCTTTAGGTTTGGTATCTTTTGGTTTGTTGTCAAAATACCAGTGTGAACGCTAAGCGGACCAGGACCAAATGTATCATTTTCCTTTTTGGTCCGGACCAAATTAACCAAACGAACCAAACTACAAGTGTGAACACACCCTTACACTTACAGTTGAAGTCTACATACACGTTTACAAGTTTACATACACCTTGAAGAATCTACAAAATGTTAATTATTTTACCTGATCATACAAAATGCATGTTATTTTTTAGTTACTACCGACCTGACTAAGATATTTCACATAAAAGATGTTTACATATAGTTCACAAGAGAAAATAGGTGAATTTATAAAAATGACCCTGTTCAAAAGTCTACATACACCTGATTCTTAATATTGTGATTAGCCTTTTTGTAATAGTTGCATATGAGTCCCTCAGCTGTTCTCAGTGTGAAAAGATTGATCTCAAATCATACAGTCATTGTTGGAAAGGGTTCAAATACACAAAAATGCTGAAAAACCAAAGAATTTATAGGACCTGAAGGATTTTTATGAAGAACAGTGGGCAGTTTAACTGTTCAGAACAAACATGGGACTATCACTAAACAGAAAAAGACAACTGTGGGTCATTCACATTATTAAGACACAGTATTAAGAATCAAGTGTATGTAAACTTTTGAACAGAGTCATTTTTATAAATTTAACTATTATTTTCTCTTGTGGACTATTTGTAAACATTTTATGTGAAATATCTTACTCAGGTCAGTAGTAAATAAAAAATAAGACGCATTTTGTATGACCCCTCTTATTTTGGTAAAATAATTAACATTTTGCTGATTCTGCAAGGTGTATGTAATCTTTTGACTTCAACTGTATATACTTATACTTAGTCTTTACAATGGCACACACTGTAATGGTCCTAGATAACGTAATTTACACAACTTTCAAAGCTGCTTTATGAAGTTTTGCCTATGAAAGAATATTTCGAAAAGACTTCTCATAGGCTAAACAATAAGTATGTTGTCCAACAGTACAAACTATTGAGCGCACTGCATTTTGAACTTTTCACAGCCTTGCTCTCATTCCTGTCAAAAGTTAAATATGGCACGACCCTGAGTATAGTTTATTAATAATCAAATTCTGAGTGGCTGATTTTTTTTGTTTAACACAGCATATCTCTGTCAGCGAGCGCCGAAAAACTCAATGCGGAAACTTGTCCATGCCAATGTGCATACACTGAGTGAACTAACGTGAGAACTAAGCAGCGGTGATAAACTGCCTTGCCATGTGCTGAAGGTCTAAACTGTGCGGGCATCTGTGTGGGTGGGAAGGTATGGGTACTATGTAAATGTGTGAGGACACACTCACCCAAAGTTTTCCTTCCCAAATAAGGCACTCTGAGAGATTCTCTCAAAGACCCAGAGCTGTAACACCACACTAGCAGTAGCCAATTATGCCTTCTGGTAGCCCCTAATGACTCACCAAGGGAGATTCCCTCAGCCGTACGAACATACAGACAGCGACTGTGGGCTGACACAGCAAGTGGATAATTAAGTCAAATCAACCTGCATTGTACCGTTAATCTGTTAGTTGAAATTTAGCTAATCTTTAATCTCAAGAAAGGGGAAAAATGACACACACACACACAGAGCTGTGCAGAGTTTTGAAACCTAAAGTCCAATCCTGAGGTTTCAAAAGCGACACACACACCCACCCACCCACAGGGGGCGCCACAGTATACCTGGGAAGCCAAAAAGAAGTTTATCATGAATGGGGAAAAAATAAAATAAAGAAACATACATTTTAAATAAATAGAAATACACTCTCATTCTGAGGTGACACGGTGATTTGCACTAACTGTGATAGGAAAATGCTAAATCTTATTGAGATAAGAACAAAATAGATCAAAATTGCACTTATGTGGGCAGCAGGAAATGTATTAGGGCCTGGTTACAGTCTAATGTAAGTATCTGCAAATGCATATGTAATTTATATGACATAGTCAGAGCGCAGTGTTTTTTTTTACTTTTATTTGTAATTTATTGTTCAATCTTTTATTTTACTTATAGTGAAATCTGCCCTGGTCTAATCTAATCTATGTTTAGATTAGATCAGACGTTTCTGATCACACTCTCGAGTCATGTAATTCCATTACGCCACTCAGCTACAGTTTATGCAGCAAATGAAATCAATTGATGTACTGTCAAATCATATTCAGTCAAGTCACTATAAAACCAGCATGCATTCATTAGTTTGTTGGCTCTCCTGTTTGACTGTTTGAGCTTTTGTTCTCCAAACTTATTTTATGTAAGAACCTCTGATTAGACAGAAAAGGCAGCATGGATGTTTTTACCATCATAAATTCATTGTTTTAATCAGGGCTCAATATCTGGTTAGGACTGTTTGTTCACATACCACTAAGGAAGAAACAGATGAAACACACACAGACAGACAGACAGACACACACACACACACACACACACACACACGGAGATGAGGTTATATTGACTTTGCTCAGACTACAAACAGGTGGTCTTGCCATTGTGCTAGTGTTTACGTTGTTGCTATATTAACTGAAGCAGATGCACCAGATATTGGTGTTACCGTCTGAATAAGCAGATCAGATTTCATAATTTGTAAAATGACAGTGCAAACAGTGTGACAGGATTTGAAAACTAAATCAGATTTGTAGGAGGAGTGAACAAAGCAATGGAAAGAACAATCCTTACAGAACTAGATCAGGGCCCTTTTTCACAAAACATTTTATCTTACCATTAAGAGTTCTCCTAATTAGCAGTAAAAGTTTTCTGTTAAAACCTATTCACAAAGCAGCTGAGACGAACTTTTACTAAGGAATATAGAATGCTTACGCTAAGACTAAAAGTCATTGAGTCCCAAATTTTTTCGATGAAAAAGATGCGAAAATGCAGAAAATCGAACCCGATGAGTTTTTTTTTTTTTAGAGGCAGTGGAGGCAGTGTGCTAACACACTACAGGAAACCATTTTTAATGGTTTTAAATGGTTAAACATTGGCTTGTAATGTTTGTAAAGGTATTTGTAGTGAAAATTATTAGAATTTCTGTGATGTAGTGTTTTTTCAGTAGGGAGGATTTGTGATTTGGAGGACTTAGGAGTCCTCTTCACTACTCCTAACATTTCACATATTTAGGAGCTAGACGCTAAAATGTTTTGTGAAATACGCTTAGAGCAAACATGTTGGAGTCCTAAATTTAGAATTGACATGCCTATTATTTATAAGATTTTCTCCTAAATCTGCAAGTTGAGAGCTACATTTAGCCTTAAGATGTTTTGTGAATACGAGCCCAGGTCTGGAACCATCCGTAAGTTTTAACTTAACTTTAGAAAAAATAAAGACTACATGTGTCAACATGCTCTTATTTTGGTCAAAGAAATAAAAGAGAGATATAATTTTGTTTATAAGCAGAATTTCTTTGTGAGATAACGTGTGTGTGTGTGTGTGTGTGTGTGTGTGTGTGTGTGTGTGTACACACATATGTCTTACCATCTGGAGATCATCAATTCGAGAGTTGACTCCAGCTGCCATTTCCTTCCTCTCTTGAGGGGTCTCAGGACAGGGGTACAGAGATGCCCGAAACCTAACCAAAACATAAAAATATTGGTAAAACGTATGAAAATCGAAATCAAAAAGACCATCAAAATACACAATCGATAGTTTGGGCTCAGTATGATTTTTAAAAAAAGAAAATTAATACTTTTATTCAGCAAGGATGCATTATATTGTTCAAAAGTGAAAAAGAAAATGATGTATCACGGTATAAAGTATGGTGAACAGGAATAAGAAATGTTGCAATTTCAGCCTTTTAAAATATATTTTAAAAAGTCCTGTATTTTTAATCAAATAAATGCATAAAAAAAAACTTTTTTTTTACTAACCAAAAGTAAAAAAAAAAATCAGAACAATCTTATGTTTTTAAAAACTTTTTTCTTTTGTTTTGGTTTAGACTGCATTGAGATTAGACAGTGATGCTCTCGTACCCTTCACAAATCTTCTTGACTCTGTTTTTCAGTTGATCACCCTGGAAGAAAATAATGAACACTGACTTGTGTACATGGTCTCCCTGAAAAAAAGGAAAAACAAACACACATAAGAGAAAGTTCCAATTAAATATACAGTTATAATAACCCTGAATGCAAAGTATATCTTTAAAGTTATCTAAAAGTTATTTATTTTTATTTTTCACAGGGAAAACTGACTGTGGCAGGGTCCTCAAGTGGGTCCTCGATGTCTGCTTGTCGCAGGAAGACATTTCCACGGCAAACTCTCCACAACATCCTCTCGAAGGTGGGAATCCTTTCTCTGCCAATCACCCCTGCAACAAACCTGCAACAAGCATCAAAGGTGAGTAAACTGCATTAGTATCCTCCAACAGCAGACATCTGAATAATGAAACCAATATCCAGGAATACCAAACCTTTGAGAAGATTTAATAAAAAACAGAAAATATATATTTTTTATTTAGGTGGGATGACCCAATCTGCATTATATCAAGTTTTATTTCATAACTCAACATTTTCATAATTTTTAAAGTTGGTTTTATTTTCATAAACCAACATTTCAATCTTATGGTCTTAATGTTACTGTAACTTTGGGTTAACATTAATCCTTTTTCTTCATTATTTTAAACTCTGTGAGAATATCAGGTAGATATTACATTTAAACTTGCAGATGGGGTTGTGTAAATTCACAGTAAATCAAACTATAGTATATTTCTATTGTGTGGTGAAAGACAAACACATTGGATGGATTGTCAGGCCTCTCAAACACATTGTGTGCAAATCTGCACATCCATTACTCTACCATCTGGCCACAGTGTCATGTTTCAGCCACCATCTAACAAATGACCTGCATCCTATATTGCAAAAACTATATTATATTATGTCCTCATTCCTCTTTATTTTCATCTCTTAACTCTCCTGATGGAGCTTTCCTTTCATCCAGTGCTCTGAATGGAAAAGTGTGTTTCATGTTAAGTATTAAAGGCATACCAGGATTATTGATCACAGATCAATGAGAAACCCACTGGCATTAGCAGCAGTTACATAAGAATGTGTGTCTCATCCCTCTTTACTACTACAGTTTTACTAGCATAAACCTATTAAAAAGCTACCTCTCCTACTGTACTGTGCTTTTTATAACTCAATCCAGAACAAGACAACCATATAACTAGCAACTAAATATTTCATGCATTTACAATCCACATATACCCTTACATTTAAAGCCATTTAAAAGCCCTGTTCTGCATTCTCTTAGAGCTGTGGCGAAGAAAACATACAGGCAAGCGGATCAGAAACAGAGATCAGAAAGTGTGCAATCCCCATTAACATCTAAGTTTCATCCAAGCATATGCGCATACACAGAAATTGAATTTCTAGTGTTCAAGCAGGCCTGCTTCAGGGAGAGTGAACTGTATCTTTAAAGGAACACTAGGCTCATTTACAGGAAAATAGGCTCATTTTCCAACTACCCTAGAGTTAAACAGATGAGCTTTACCATTTTTGAATCTATTCAGCATCATGTTACATCATGTACTAAGACAGAAAAAAAATGAAGTTGTGATTTTTTAGGTTGATATTGATAGGAACCATACTCTCATTCTGGCATAATAATCAAGGAACTCTGCTGCCATACCATGGGTGCAGCAGGCGCAATGATATTACACAGTGCCTGAATATCGTCCCCAGCTAGGTAACTTCCAACGTGACCAGCACTAAGCCACTTAGCTAATAGTAAAACAGCTGGGGACTATATCGTAATATCATTGCGCCTGCTGCACCCATGGTATGGCAGCAAAGTTCCTTGATTATTACGCCAGAATGAGAGTATAGCTCCTATCCATATCAGCCTAGAAAATCACTTTTCATTTTCAGTCAATCTTAACTACGGAAGAGTCATGTTTTAAACAGGAAAAATATAGAAAATCTTTTGGACATTTTTTAGCGAGATGCTAACGTTCGAATTAGATTCAATGATTTATGCTAAGCTATGCTATGATCTCCAGACCCGGAGATCGGCTGAATGGATTCAAAAACGGTAACACTAATCTGTTTTACTCTAGGGGGAGTTGGAAAATGAACCTATTTTCAAAAAAAGTGGAGTGTACCCTTTAAGAGATGCCGTTTGTGAGGTAATATGAAGTATCCATGTTTCACTTGTCCATATAACATTTGAAACCCACTGACATACTCACCCAAGCCTGAGAGGAGCGGCACGTCCGACCTCATTTGGATCCAGAAGAGTTGAAGACTCTTCCAAAAGTGAAGGATCTTCCATCTAACAAAAAGGAAAAGAGAACAATAATTTATTTATCTCATCCTGTAGAAGTAATCTGATTTTGAATCAATCAAAGTTCATTGTAGTATTGATAATATTATATCAGGAAATTGTTTTTGAAGGGCCCTTTACAAACAACAGGGCAAAGGTACATTCAGGAGGTATCAAGCTGTTGTAGTTAAGTAATATTTATAATGTTGAAATAGCTTAAGTGTTAAGGTAAAGTACTTTTTTCATGTTATATAAAAAAGACAAAGTTTATTTTTTCAATGGAATTACCATTAAAAGATGGATTTACAGTGGTGGCCAAAATTATTAGAAGAGAGAATACTGTCAAAATAGTGTCGTAAATAGATTTTCTTTATCAGTTAACATCTATTGACTAAATTAAATCATGGTGTGACCATCCTTTGTGTTTAAAGCAGTTTTTGCCCTAGGTGCACTTGTGCATAGTTTTTCAGGTAGGTCTCTTGAAGCATCTTGGAGACATTGCCACACTTCTTATGGATTTAGTCTGTCTCAGTTTGTTGTTTCTTCATGTGATTATTACAATTAATGGCAAAATGAATGAACCAGTCAGACTTAAAACCTGACTGGTGTTCTAATATTTTTGGCCACCACTGTATTTTAGTCAATCTTGATTTTCAATAATACTCAATCAGCTTACAGCTTTTACCCAAAGGAACTTACAATACACATATTGCAGCGATAAACCAGAGGTGATGTGCCTAACTCAAAGGGCACTGGGATTGTAGTACAGGGATTGGTCCTTGCAAAGTTTGAAACAGTTCTTTTGTTTTTTATTTTTAACCACTGGACCACACCACCCTCACACCACCCACCACCTACCACCAGTATGTGTGAGAGCCCAAGTTAGTGTAAGTGTAAAGTGAATGATTACAAGGAAGCTAACAACTCTCAAATGATCTTTTATAACTTGTAAAAGAAATACCACAATAAAATGTTAAAGTTTAGATCAGTGTTCAGGAAGCACAGAAATGCATGTTCAAAGATCTCCAACAGGCTGAAAGACAGAAAAGAAACACCCTGGTAGCAGCTGATTATCACGGCCACAAAATGCCTTTTTTTTCACAGTCTCAAGAAACGTGTGAATAGGGAGTCGAACACCTTGCAGAACTGGTCTTGGGAAGGGCGGTTTGACATCATCATCAGCGGCTGAGATGTGACCAGGAATTCAGAGAATGGCCTTTCAATCTGTTAGACATGCATCTATCTTTGTCAGCTTGAACATTATCACATACATGGGGAAAACATGGTTCCTCTGTTTGCGTAATTGGTGTTAATTATTTTGATCTGATAGTTTGCATTCAAATAAAACCACTGTATGACATTTGAGTAAAGGCCATTTTACACGGTAAAGGGGAACAGTGAGTTCCCAGTTCAGGTTAAATGGAAGAGAAGTGGAACGAGGCAGAATGAAAGACAACGCAGAAAGCACCACAGTAATGCTATGCACAAAAATAGTCTCTCTGCCAGCTTTCTTTTAAATGTTACATGCCACTGACCAATCCAAGGTCATTTTACTCACAATCAATTAAACAGTGTTTTGCTTTGGTCAAAGAACGACATGGAGGAGAGGTTTATGGCAGTATTTTATGGCTTCATTATCGCCTCATTCAGATGCAGCATATTTTTGCTCAAGCAGCAGCAGATACTGTTGTGGTTGCACAGGCACGTTTCACACCGCCTTCTCAGAAGTGTGGGAAATGAAAGAAAACAACTAAGACTGCAAGATCACAAGCAAAGCTTGCAGCCTGTCTCGTACCGTGTAAAATGCCTCTTAGACCACAGGAAACTCTACAGGCTGAATGTTTTGTAAGAGATGAGGTGTTACAGACCTCATCAAAGAACTGCTGTGTTCGTCTGAGGATGTGCTTAAGCTCAGTCAACTCCAGGAAGTTCTTCTTCAAGGCTTCCTGGTTGGTGTTGATTTCCTTCAGCTCATTCTCCAGCTTTTCAAAGGTGGCCTACAAAGAGTGAAAAGGACACATTTCATTTAATGCATTCAAAACTGTTCATGGCTCAAGTACAGTCAAATTCACATGTATTAGCTCTGTTCCAAAACCTAATCAGCTAACAGGCACTTAAGCACAATCGATAACTGTTTATTTGAATATATTTTAAACAATTTATTTCTGTGATGGCAAAGCTGAATTTTCAGCATCATTACTTAATTTTACTGTTAATCCTTTTTATTTTGGATGGTTTGATGAATAGAAAGTTTAAAAGAACATAAATTATATATAATTCAATATGTTTAAACCGAGTGAACTACTCTTATCAAAACTTTTCATTATTAAATGGCACATCATTTTTGTAATCCATTTCTCTCCTCATCCACCATCTCTGTGTTTTAGCTCTGTGCTCATCACAGTGTTTTATGGGACTGCCTTCTCAGTGAAGGACACATACAATTTTGGCCAAAATAAGGTATCTTAGCAGTATAATTAAGATTAACTTTTTTAGAACAACCTTCAAATCACCCCTTAAAAAATTGACTATGTAGGCAGCTCACAATGTTTTGGAACAGAGCAATTTTAAGCATGCATCTTGTTATTTCTAATTCTCATTTTCAGCCTCATTTTGAGTTGTGCATGAAGTTTTTATACCTCCAAATCAATCATATCTCGTGGAAAAGGGACTTCTGGGTTCTCCCCTGTGTCTACAACAGGTATGTTAGCCTTTTTGATTTCCTTCTCAACAAATCCTTGAAAAGAAAAAAACAAGATCAAGCAGAGAAAACAATGCAACAATTTATTATTCCGTAATGGTGCAGAACTGTCCCGGGAGATAAGAAATTGTTGAATAAAGTTGTTATTTCTATTTTCTTTGTACACAAAAAGTAAAATAAAATAAAATTATGTTATGAAGGAATTAATGTCCTTACAACGTTTCTGGACCTTAAATGTGTCAGTTGTGTTGCTGTCTATGGAGGGTCAGAGAGCTCTTGGATTTTATCAAAAATATCTTAATTTGTGTTCCAAAGATGAATGAAATTCATTTTAAATTTTCATTTTTGGGTGAACTAACCCTTTAAATATCTTTCCACTGAATTTAACTAGAACATATGATGTTGTGTCAGCACTCTTTTCCAGCTCATTATGTCAGCAATGTTGACTCAATAACTCACTTAGTTTGCGGTCCATCTCCTCACACCGACGGACTTCATTCACAAACTTCCTCTGGAAAACGTTCACATCGGGGTTCAACTGCAAAGAAAATAAAGAGAAAAGATCACTGACCTATTAATACACAATTACCATTCTCTCCTAGACAAGGAAGCCACATTCACACCCCGGGGTGTAGGAAAAAAAAAGTACTCATATCCACAGTGGAAAACAATGAATATACACATGAAATAAAAACAACACTGCTGGCTGCAAACAACTAGATAAGGGTTCAAGAGTGAGTAAGCACTCAGGCACTGTTTCACAATCTCTTCCTGTATGAAGTCATAACGTTTGTGTATCTGATAGCTGTTTAAATCTTTCCTAATTCAATTTCATATGCTCTTAGTCTCACACTCTACTGTATAATATATCCCTTTCCCATCCCAGTAGCAGTGAACATAATAAGAAATTTTGCAGAGACATAAAAAATAAGGAAGGAATTACAACACCACTGTACATGTCTGGTCCTGAAACATTTCCAGTAGTGGTATTTTTATAACCAAGAACTGTCAAAACAAATTAAGTAGTGCAAACTCTTAGTGTAGCTAAAGCAGAACGGATATGATATGAAAACAAACAATGTAGTGTCAATACCAGATCTTTAAATAAGGCAGCAAGACAGCAACAGGTCCTGAAATGACCTGTACACTGAATGTGCCTACACAAAAAAAATAAAATTCTATGAATCTGCATTAGTGTTGATGCTTATTTTCTCAGCAGAAAAGTCAGGAATATATAATTGCTCCCATTTATGCATAATCCCTTCTTTATTAATGAGCTGTTAATGTTGCAAGTGCACAACTTTTGTAGCTTCATTCATTACAATGGGACAAAACAAACTTTTAGAGGCCGTAAAAATATTCTGACTAGCCAACTAGACTCGACTCCACTTACCAAGCCAACATTTAGCTAGAAAATTTCCCTAGCAGAGATAAAACGTGTGCTACACACAGTATATGACAATTGTTAGTACTATACACATCCATTCAAACACTTTAACACTAAAATATGTATTAATTCAGGCATCCAGGACACATTTAGCCACCAAATGACATTTGATAACAGTGACATCATCATTACTGCCATGAGTCACTACGAATGAATCGCCACCCTCTGTTGTTTTAAATGGGTTTGTCAATGAACAGTAAATGTCCCAGGAATGAATAACCAGTGAATATCATTATGACACGTCTACACTTACATCTCTGAACTGCACCATGCCGATCTCCCCCAGTTCACTGACACAGCAGTAGGCAGACTCAGACTGGAGGAAGAGCTGGGCCAGAGTCATCTCCTCACTGCGGAACAGCTCCCCCATAATGCACTGCTCTCTACCCAATGCACTAAGGGGAGAATGTCTAGGGGAAAAAAAGAGAAAAACTTAAATTAATATTAAGACAAAAAGGAATAGAAACAAGGTTTTGACTAAACAAAACTAAGCAGTGGTTAAGCCACACTAAGTTTTACTTTAACCAAAAGGCAGGAAGACAGCCCCTAAAAACAACACGTCAGCATTTTTAACCTCATAATACGGAAACAATTCTGATGTGTTTACTGATTCTGTGCAAATTCTGTTATGCTCACAGTCTTGTAAGATGATGATAATACCACAGCTAAATGCTCTGTGACAGTGAGCTGAGCTTCATTGGACATGGCCAATGGTTTACAAGTCATGAAAATCATATGAATGTTCTGTTTTCAAGGCTATACCATTCAATGGTTATCTGACAGTACTCAGAATGCTTGCTTACAGATATTATGAGATTAGCAGCAATGAAAAACCAACAACAAACTAGGGCTGCTCAATTATGGAAAAACAAAATCATAAACAATTGAAAACATCTGAACTAAATTGTATAACTTTAATCCTATATATAGGCCATTCTACAGAATTGGTCCAAAGCCATTTTTTCCAAAAAAAGTTGTATTATATAAATTGTATAATATCCAAGGTACACATTTCTAGTAACTGTGCCGTTAATTCTTAAATTGTATTTTCAGAAAGCTTTGGAATATTTGTCCTCTCCCCAAATTTGTGAATACCAAGACACAGTAATATATAATTTAATTAGAAAGGTTATAATGACCTATTAAGATTTTGCTTGCATCTACATTGTGAATATATATTTGTTGCTATTTTATAAAAGAATTTTCAGAGGTAAATCCATAACAATTACATTTTTGTGTGATTTTGTGTAATTTATGAGATTTGTTGTATTTTGAATGCAATCTTTCTTCGTAAAAGGCAAAAAGTTGATCATACTGATTTCAAACTTAAGGATTCATTAGTTTAAATATACATTGGAGCAAAAAACACCTTAGATGATAATACTTTATTTTTGGACAAAACATCCCATGTTTCAGTAGTGACTGCACATTTTCGGTAGTGACAGTAATGCTTCGGAAGTGACCACAGAATTTTAACTCGCATACTAAAACACTACTAAAACATACTAAAATACAAAAAAATTGTTCATTTACCCAAATAAAGGTTTATGTGTTCCCTTTTGTTATTTACCGAAACAATGACATGTTTTGGTCGCAACTGTTTCAGTAGGGACAATTTTATGGGATAACACCCAAAAAAAAAATGTGTGCATTTTTCATACTTTTGAACACATTTACCTCAAAATGACGGGACATATTTACTCACCATGTAGCTATGAGAGAGAGGGAAACAGGAATATTTCCTGATCATATAGGGGTGTAGTTAAAATTAGTCTCTGCTGATGGACTAAAACATACACTGTGTCATTAATGACACTTTTTTTTTTTTACATAAAGGTGGAAACAATGGAGAGAAAAAAAAAAACAAACAGAAATCATATATAATTTTCATAAGGTGAAATGTAAGGGTTAGTGTTCCCACTAATAGTTTTATATTAAGCTTACTGATATTTTAAATAGTATTGTGGGTTTCAATAGATAATAAAAGGATCCTAGTAATGATCTAAGATTTGAATACATAAATGCTTTTTAAATGCGTTTTTTGTTTGTGGTACAGCAGTTTGCACCAATTCTGTAGAATGGCCCATATAACAATAATAATAATTATATCCCCATTATCTTGTTTTCTTAATTGTTGAAAGCTAAAAATCATAATGGAAAATACATTTTGATTAATCGGCCAGTCCCATTACTACTCAAGGCAAAGCTTTTGCCTCATTTCATAATACTGAGAGCATTATGCATTTCCATCTAGACTATCCTGAACTAATGACTGCTCCGAAACAATAAGACAATCCAGTAAAAAGCCTTAGGAAAGATTCCACAATCTTGTGCCCAGTGGACACGCAAAGAATGTTACGCTTCTGTGTCGTTTCACCATTCTCATGGCATGTGATGCTCCACACAGCTGAGGGAATGAGCACATGCTATCTCAGAAGAATGAGGAAAACACACAGGAGCATTCAGCGACTACATAGAATAACCCAATGAACTTTACTTTCCCCAGACCTACCGTTACAACTGCATGGAATGTGCTCTCCTAGGGTAAATCCTGATCTCCTCAGCGAAACGCATGTGGTCCAATTAAAGGAATGGATTGTAAATCAGAGTCCATTCTTCAAAGCAGTCCCTTCACTTTGTGTGAAAGAAGTTTACTATTCATTAATAACAACTGTACGATGGACTCCACTCACAGAGAGCGGATTATGGATTAAGCTGCGCCATGTGACTCTCTGTACTAAACGTTACCAACACAGAGGCACTTTGTGGCACGTTAAGACACAAAGAAAATCGATTAAATGTTTTCATTAGGTCCATCTTACAACTTTTAAATGGTAGAAATGGGACATAAGTAGTTTTTGTTTCATGGGTAATTCCACACGTGCTGAATAATGCAGCACCTCAGGGAATTATCAAGATGCAGATACTCTTTCAGCTGTCTCTGTGTATCCTGCTCTTTTTTCCATTCTCCTGTACAACTACATACAGCCGTCCCAGCATCATCAGGTATCAGTGCAGTGGACCAAAGCAAGTTCTTTCAAAAACAGATTCTACAATGAGACATCATATTAATAATGTGGACTCCTGTGGCAGGGTGTCTAATCGGGTTTCATCAGAACAACGAAAAGAATAGAAGTGTTTATCAGCTCACAAACCGAGGGAACTGTTAAAGGCACAGTACATCAGCAAGTTTTCAATCTTTTAGACCCCCCAAATATTTTCCTTACCCCAAAACTTCCCATTTTCTGACTTAAACAGCAGCTGTATATTTTTATGTATAAAGACCAAATTTATACTGTGAAAAATGTGTTCAATCATTTTTTGGAAATGTTTTTTTTCCCCCATTCACTGTAGTACTGCACTGTTTGATGTATACTTTATTTATTACTTTAATAAAATGTTTAACTTATTTAGTTTTATCTTATATACGACCCTGGACCACAAAACCAGTATTAATAGCACACCTATGTTTGTAGCAATAGCCAACAACACATTGTATTGGTCAAAATGATCTTTTCTTTTATGCCAAAAATCATTAGGATATTAAGTAAAGATCAAATTCCATGAAGATATTTTGTAAATATCCTACCTTAGATATATCAAAACTTAAATTTTGATTACTTTTATGCATATATATATATATATATATATATATATATATATATATATATATATATATAAAGCACGCTCAGATTCCTAATTTTCAAAGTATCTCAGGCAAATATTGTCCTAACAAACCATACATCAATGAAATCTTTTTTATTTAGCTTTCAGATGATGTATAAATCTCAATTTAAAAAAATGCACCCTTACGACTGGTTTTGTGGTCCATAGTCACGTTTTATTCATTTTTACATGTTAATATTATACATAGATAACAATTACACATCGAGATTATAGTAGCAGTATACAGTATTAGCTGCTTTGCTAAATGGTGAACAGTCAAAGCTTTCTGAACCCCTTTTGTATAGTTATTGCATACTAAATACCTAGCGGAAATTACTTCCGCAAATAAAAACCGTATTTTGTCGCTGAACGCTAACAAGGTGTAAACACAGACACCGGCTTATAACTAGCCTGACAGAGGACATTAGTGTATCTGTCAACCCAAGCTTATGCGTCAACAAGTAGTAGGGCACAGTGGCACTTTATTCACTTCAGTATTCTACTGAAACAATTGAAAGGGGACTCCTATAGGGTTCGAACTTAATCTTAAACATAAAAAAAACTAAACATCAATATTTAGAGAGTTAAAGCGCTAATGCTAATTATCCCCGACAGGTTGTTACCTCAGATAACGTAAATACTCAACAACGCATAACAAAATACTGAAAGAAAACACGCCCTTCTCTTCTAAACACCACTCACTGGACGTTTCAAAACACTTTATAAGTGAGAAAATGGTTATTTTAACAAGAATAATGTAACTTACTTAGTTTAAACGGTTGAAATGGAGTGCTGCAGTCTCCGAATCCTCTGCGACGCGAACATCAGCTGACCAGAAGGAGGCAGAGCGAACGTGATGTCATGAACAGCCTAGTCCTGGTCACGTGATCGAGGTTACCTGGCCAGGGTGGTTCCGAGAATGGAGAGTGTGGAAAAGGGAGTGTATCTGTTTGTTAATAACTGATGCTATCCTACTTTCTCTTCGCCTTTATGTCTTCATTTAGCATATTTATTGTGTCGATAAATGTATTCTGACAGCATCTGTTGAATTTTAAACGAAAAGTTTTATCCCATAGTGCTAGAGTAAGACCTTCCCGAAGTTTAAAAGGTAGTTTTTGTCAGTATGTGTACTATTCCGCACTCTGGTTTACTTTTTGTATGATGGTGGTTACCTTGGTAGGAGGTAACCACCTTGGTATGAGGTACGCTTCCTGTGGCCTCATTGTCATTGTTGTCATTGACCATATTTTGCATATTTTGTGTCTTTGATCCTCCAGGACTAGTCGGCTAGTCACTAAACTTTTTTTCTGTAATACTAATATATATAAGTATAATTATGCTGTATATAATTATATATACAGTGCCTTGCAAAAGTATTCATACCTCTTCATTTTTTTATGTTTTGCTACTTTGCTTTAAATTACTTTTTCATCCACATCAATCTACACTCCATACACCATAATGACACCTGCAAAACAGGTTTGTAACTACTTTGCAATTTTTTTTTTTTTTTTAATAAACAAAGTGAAATGATTCCATTGCATAAGTATTCATACTATTTTCTGGGAAACGTGAAAATTTAACTAAGGAGCATTCATATTGTTTGTCGATGTCACTACACTTTGAGTGGAGTTAACCTGTGGCAAATTCGTTTGAATGAGTATGATTTGGAACACACACACACTTCCAAATAAAAGGTCTAACAGCTGAAAATGCATATTAGATCAAAAACCAAGCCCTGAGGTCAAAAGAACTGCCTGTAGAGCTGAGAGACAGGATTTTGTCAAGCCACACATCTGGGGAAGAATTCTGCTGCATTGAAGGTTCACAGAAGTATGTAGCCTTCATTATCCATAATGGACGAATTATCCATAATTGGAACAACTAGGACTCTTCCTAGAACTGGCCTCCTGGACAAACTGAGCAATTGATGAAGAAGGACCTTGGCTAGAGTGTGAATCTAGAAGCTGATGGTCCATGATCATGTGTGCAGTTGGGAGAAACTTACAGAAGGACCAACATCACTGCAACACTCCACCGTTCTGAACTTTATGGCAGTGTGGCCAAACTTAATCTTCTCCTCAATGAAGACACTTGCAAAACACTTTTTGAATTTGCAACAAAGCACCTAAAAGCACTCTCAGATTGTGAGGAACAAGATTCTTTGGTCTGATGAACCTCAATTCCAAGCATCATGTTTGAAGGAAACCAGGCACTGCTCATCACCTGTACAGTAGCATCTCAATAGTAAAGTGTGCTGGTAGCAGCCTCATGCTGTGGGGCTGTTCTTCAGCAGCAGGGACTAAGAGACTCGTCAGAGTAGAAAGAAAGCTTAACATGGCAAAATATAGAGTTAGCTTTAATCAAAACCCAGTCTAGAGCATTCAGAACTTCAGACTGAGCAGAAGGTTCAGCTTCCAACAGACAGTGACCCAAAGCACACAGAAAGAGTGGCTTATAGACAACTCAGTGAATGTCCTTGAGTGGCCTAGCCACAGCCTGGGCTTAAACCCAATTAAACATTTTGGGAGAAACCTCAAAATGTCTGCCAGCCCCCATCCAAGCCGACAGAGCTTGAGAGGTGAAGAGGTGATTAGAAGAATGGCAGATAATTGCCAAATGCAGATGAATTAATGCAATATACTTATTTCAGTGTTTTATTTTTAACAAATTTGCAAAATTGTCACAAATCTGTTTTGTGCTTTGTCATTATGGTGTATGAAGTGCAGATTGATCTGGGAAAAAATAATTTAAAGCAATTTAACATAAGGCTGCACCATAAAACGAAAAAAATAAAGGGGTATGAATACTTTCGCAAGGCACTGTATTTAAAAAGCAGATTAAAATAGCACTTGATGTAACCATCTTTTACCTCATACAGCCTGGTGTCTTTTTACCTTTTTAATTCAAAAGTGACCAATATTCATTGGTTCAATGGAATCTCTAACAGCGTCTTGGTCTTGGGAGCTCAAATGCCGAGAGGTCACTGTTTGTAGAATCTGTCACTGCCTCTTTAATGAGGGAAGAACTGCACAGGGGAGAATGGGCGAATTAGCACTAGCGTGAAAATTTAGAGTCACAAGGTTGACGGGACTAATCCAAAGTGTTGTGAGCTAACAAATCACAAATCAGACAGCTCAGATCATTCAACCCAGTAAATGGCCTGTGACAGATATGGCCCATGGAGCCTAATTAATTAAGGAATGTTATCGATTTAAAACAAGGTTAACTCAGGTAATGTCAATGGGGAAAAAGAGGCCCAATTTACCTGAATTCACCCTAAACAGATTACAATTATATTAAATGACAGAAAAGTCTTGTTTTTCCCATCTATATGCAATTATGTTATTAACAGCACAGCATTAAATATAATATAATATAATATAATATAATATAACAATATAGTTTTCAACTTAATTTCACTGATTATGTCACATCCAGAGCAATCTTTTGGCCTCAGAAGACATATAAATACTGTAAATAGATGTGTAGCACATGTATAGCAGACTATTTTAACTACTTTAATGCTGCTTTGTGACCTTTTATAGCTTAAAAGCTTCAGCCTTTATTAATTGTAACTGCTTAAAACAGAGCAACACGTACTGTATGTTCTTCAAAATGTTTTACATCAATTATAAAAGTGCATATTACAAGTGCACACATATAGAGTCACAGTTGAAATCATAGTAGTCATGACCCTCCTTAACATGTAACTTGAGGCCTTAAGTGTGTTTGTTAGTGCAGCTCAGGCTATGAATAGTGACATCTGTTGGTGGCAAAAATGACTCTCAGTCTCAGATCAAAAAAGAATAGCATTCACCTATATGGAAGACTGATTAATGGTTGCTATTAAGAGCAGTGAGGACTTATATGGAAGAGCTATATGGAAATTGCTCTTCTATGAAGCAAGTGTCAGTAGATATGCAGCATGTGTGGTTATTAGTATAGTATTCTTAGGTCATCCATTTGTGCGTATGAACATGATAGTGTGTTTATGGCATATTATAGCCTTATTATTAGGCTAACATGCATTTCTCGTCTCCACGATCCCACTTAAGTTTATATGTGAGTTGTATTAGTTGTTTTTGAGTGAAAGTGTGTCAGAGACAGTAAAGGTACAAAATACACAAGTCTAAAAAGTTGAAAAGAAGGATGATTAAGCTTTCTAGATCTATTAGGTAACATCAACAGGCTGCAGGCTATTTATGGTTCGAGTGCGCATGTCTGTGTGCCTCTAACAGCTAACGCACTCCCTCTAGAGGCTACTAATGGCATATGCAGTACACCCCTTTAAACCACCAGGGGGCACTACAGAACTGCACATTAGCACAGGTCATAAAACTTTAAGCGATCTGAGGACGATTGTGAAAATAAAAAGACACACAGATGTTTTAAATGCCGATTGGTTATCATGAATAGCTGCACATACGATTAATAATTTTTTATGGCTTTTAACAGCACTTTAAAAGGAGGACGTTTGAGTTCTGATTTGATTGGCCTAGAATAAGATACAAATTTAACTGTGATGCCTGAACCAAAGTATTTTATTCTTAGATAGAGCCAGGACTATTAAACTCATCCGATATTTCCCAAGATACCAGGCTATTAATGTGAAATTCCGAAGTCCATTAAAAAAAGACATATATGAAGTGCAAAGAAAATGCCTAGGCGTACACCGGTGAAATGAACCGTGCAAAATCCACTTGAGGACGCATGAACCAGGTTTCCTGTCTGAGGTTTTTCACAAGTTGTATTTCACTTAACTGACGCTGATATTATTTTGTCTTTGAATTATAGCTAGATATAATTTCTAACTGCCAGAAGCTCTACTCACATGCCAACCTTTTAGTCTGTTTTTTTTTATTTTCTTATAAATGTATTATGATTATAAAGGGCTTTATTGCTTTTTCACAGCTATAAAATTCCTTTGCATGGACGAAATGTGAGCATGCCATTGACTTATCTTATAAATAAACAATCATATAAACATAAAAAAAAGGCTGAAGGAGCTTAAAACAGCTTGTGAAACCTCAGAGGAACTTATGAGAGCATGTGCTGAGCTGTTTATTTGTACAGTATGAAGGCCCAGGAAGCATAATAACACAGAAGCAGACCCATCAAGAGTTGAAAAATACCTTCCCACTGTTTTTCAGGGTTAAAAACTCAAATTTTTAGTTGCACGGCTTTGTGAGAGGTGTCAATGTGCTGTCCCACAAGAGACTGCGTGGACTTCTGCAGAAGCCTCTGGTTTCATAACATTACCTCAGGCTCTTTGAACTAATTTGATGGTTCCCATGTGACAGAAGCATGAGATACAGCCGGTTTGTTGCTCTAAAGCTGCCTATCAGTCTCCTAGTATCTCAGTGTCTGTCTCATATTATTCTTAGTATAAAAAACATTTTCACCACAGAAAAAAAAAAAGTGTTAACATCTTGCATAGTAGGCTACCCTAACCTTTTGCAACCTTTTACATTTTTTCTGTTTAATGAATTGATTTGTGTTATAATCATTTTGCAGTTATATTGATAAGCCTATAATTGGTTTAATGACAGGTTCCACAGTGACAGCCCCACTATTAAAAAGTATATTACATTCATTACATTCAGTACATTACATTCATCAACTGAATCGTACATGCTGTTCTACATCTTTATGATTGACAGACCACGAAAGTGTGCATTTGAGAAAATGTGCTTCCTTCTCACATTCCTTGCTTGAAGGCTTAGAATTCCATTGATCTGTTTTTCAAACTCCGTTGTGATTTAGCACCCACTTGAGACGAGTTTAGTCTGAGCGCTGTATCCTCCTTCACCTTAGGTCGCTCGTATTTCAACAGAACCACCACTAGAATATGCCCTAATTTAATTTAAAGGATTGATCAACTAAAGAAGACAAGATAATACTGTTATTTATAGACACATACACTCAAAGGAATTTACTGGTGATTGTCATGTGTTTTCTGTGGGCTGGAACTCAGACGATCACCCTTCTGATAAAGCAGTATTGAATTCTACAGGCTCACATTCTAGAGCTATAAATAAATAAACCCCATTAATGTGAAATTCTCCAGCAGATGGATGGCACAAGAGCATGAGAGATGGTTTGTTTTCCCTCATTCACGTCTAGTTGCGACCTGTAGAGACTAAACAATTATGGAATTAATGAACAACTATGCAATTAATGTTGTTTTGTACTTTGCTTCTTCAGGGAAAAAATCTTGGCAAAAACTGTGTGGTGTACAGTTGGACACCACAGAGTAAATGTGTAAGGCCTATACTTCATAATTTACTTCTTGAAGCATAGAAAACAAATTTTAACAACTGTGGTCAAACTACACTGCTAAATAATTTTCGGAATCAATATTATGGCCTTGCTTTCCAGAAAAATAATCAAAGAAAAAAATAATTTATTATAAAGTAGGCAATTCATTCAGCTCAGCAGTTATTAACCGGTAAATACTGGACTTACGGCTTTTAATCGCTAAAAGCCAGTTTCTTTACAGCAGTTCAGAGCTCCCCATGGTACAGGATAATCCTATGAAGCATTGGGAATTACATAATCAAATTAAAATCAATGGCGAACATAAAATATTGATTTATAAAATGTTAGAAACAATATATTTTGACATTTGTTGCACAATATACATTCATATATGCAAGTAAGTCAGTATTTTGAGAGAGTTTAGACACTAAGGACACATTTACAGTTGCATACGGACGGCAGCGTTGTCAAAACGATCCACATTTATCTGAAAAATGACTAAAAAGCTGTTTGCAAGGCCGGTAGTTGGCGATGTCGAGACTGTCCTCAAAGAAAATACGACCCAGTTGTACGTTTTTGAATCGACCAAATACGACCCATGTTTACGTTTTAAAGTTAAACACCCTCTAGCGGTCGTAAAAATAATGACAGTGTCGCGTTGGATCTGACGTCATCGAATGACGTATGTTTTTATACCGATTTCACGGTAATTTAAAGGTGTTTTACTAGGTGTAATTCGTATATATGACCACACCTAACCCCACCCTAAACCTACCCCTTACAGAAATAGTGCAAAATCATGATTTCTAGTGCATATTCCAAAAAAAAAACATACAATGAAAACATATGCGTTCTCTGGTATCAAACCTGTGTTCATATGATTATACCACTTCACAGTGCAACGCGCTACTAATTGACCTACACATACTGCTAAGGTTGAATTAGATACCTGTTACTGATAAAGGAGCCAATGTTGAATACGCTCTATAGAGACGTATTTGATGTTGAAAACGCTCTATAGAGACGTATTTGAGGATTTGTGAAAACGACTTATGTCGGTCGTATAAATTGGAGGACATGTTGGAGAATAACTAAGATAATACATTAAAATAATATGGTAAGACGTGTCCATTTGCAATATTAAGCAGCAAAACAAGCCGTTTTGTACAGGTAAAAGTAGCTGGATGCAGATGAGATTGGGAGCCAGACTGATAAAGTAAGGTGTCACTGTTTGCACAAATTCTCGTTTGTGAAGTTTTCACAGAGACGATAATGATAATTCGTACTTTTCAAAAACTTGCACTTTGAAACCCGCTTTCAAAAGTTTGCATTTTCAGGCCACCAAAAGTCTGTTGTCATTGAAATGAATGGCCAAAATGTATAAATACTTTTCAGTTTTTAGTAAAAAATTGTGTTGTGTAAATGTCCCTGACTCTATAATGTCATTGGCAGTGCTTCATGAGAGTGTGTGGGCACCAAAGTGTCCCTTTGGAGCGTTTTGCTTGTGAATTTCTGATTGGCAGAGATTTCTCCAGGTGGATTTTTTTTTTCACTAATTATGCTGCTGAACTTGATTATTTAAAAATGAAGACAAATATAATGATGAACAATGTCTTCAACAAAAGCAGATAATATTTAATATCCTGTCTTTATAAGTTATAGTTCCCTTTGGAGAAAAATAATGGGATTCATTATATAGAGTGCGAGGGTTGCACTCTCGCCATCGTCCATTTCAGTGCTGTATATCAGACCGCTGAGGTGTCATCTTACGTGTTATCAGTTATCAACTGTAGCAAAACCAGGGTGTCTGCGGGTCCTTAAAAAGTCTTAAAATGTCTTAAATAACATTTTCCAAATAAAAGGCCTTAAAAGGTCTTAAATGTCTTAAATTCAGATTCGATGGGTCTTAAATATTTTGGTCACATTACCGCTAAAATATCTTCAGTCTGAAGGGCCTAATGGCTGTTTACAATTATTGGACAGACTGAAGATTGAAAGAAATGCGGAAGAAACACACTGAGGTAAAAATTCTAAATGTATAGTTTATTTATAACATGATATACTTCAGTAACATACCAACGGAGCTTTGCTAAATATTCTCACGATTGCAAATGTTACATTGACTTTAGTTCAGTAAACAAGTATTTAATCAAGTAGTTATTAAGTTAATTACATTTTAAACACAATATTTACTGTTTTGTTCCATTTCACCAATGAAAATAGTTACAAACAAGGATCACAGCAGCACATTCTCCAAAACACTCGGCGGTGTTTTGTTACTGAATGATTCAGTGTTTTGAACGAATCAGTTGAAATAGCTCACTTACCGCCACCTACTGGTAGTTTAGTAAAAGTATGCATTTTCCCCCTAACATTTCTTATTTGTATATACATAATTGTATTTAAAACATTAATCTCATAACATCATTTATTGTTAAACATTCCAATTTTGCAGTGTAAATTATTTAATCTGACTGGTAACAGCCCTATAGAATTCATTGATAAATTGTAATAATTTGACATGAAAGGTGATGCATACATTTAAAAAAATAGACCTTTATAAAGGTAAATAAAAATATGCACATTTAAGTATGTAAAAGCCTATAGAACATTATTGTTTCAGAAGAAATTGTTTACACCACCAAAAATTTAGGCTTTTATGGGGAGATTTTGTGTGGAATATTGTCTGCTAATATGAAAAGTTCACTGTATATTGTAGTAATAAATATAATATATGACTGCAATTAAATTTTGTTTTCTTTTTACATTAAACACATTAACTATTACATATATGTATGCGATAGAATGTGTATTTCCATTACAAGTTTAGGTCTTACATTTCATATAGGGTGGTATTAAAAAGTCTTAAATTTTGCTTGTTCGTATCTGCAGAAACCCTGAAAACAAATCCAAGGAATTCTGTATTAATATTATTTGCTAAGTTGCTGCAGCTTTTTTCCTGTTGCGATTTTGTATGCTGTAGTTTATTACTTAGCTAAAGTGTTAAAGGTGACATCAGATGCCCATTTTCCACAAGTTGGTATGATTCTCTAGGGTCTCTATGAAATGTCTACAAAATACGTTAAAATTCCTTAATAGTCATGTAAAGCAACACCATTTATTCCTCATCAAATACAGCTGTTCACAACCATTTGTTTCGGTGCATGTCTTTTTAAATGCTAATGAGCTACTGCTCACCCCGCCCCTGTCTTCCATTTTTTATTTTTTTTTGTGTATATGGTGGTGCGTTACCATCAAAAACACAACTAATCCACTGCTCTCTACTATCCTTTAAAATAAAGGCATACAAAGGACCGAAAATATAACTTAAAAATGATAAAATACAGGTAATATTATAAAATAAATAAAATTCAAATATTCAATATTATTAATAAAACAGACAAGTGAGTTGACTGTAAAATAAACAGGTGATCATTTGCTTGTAGACCGCAAGTAAAACCGTGTAAAGAAGCAAGGTTCATAAACTGAGTGGGCGTCTCCTACTGACATGATTGGGTGTGGTCATGATTTATCTTGTACAGCAGTACAAACGCTACTCAAGGTAATTCTGCAATGGGGGTCTTAAGTAATCAATTGGGATACACCTTTTCCTATCAGCCTTGTGAGTGACCCTGCCTCGGTGATAACATTGTTTTCACACACATTATTATGACCTGCCATCCCCTTTCCATTGTTCTCAAAGTAGGAATTTGTCCGTTTATTTTTAATGGTGTAAGATTTAGATGATTACAGAGAGAAGTATTCGACGAAATATGAAAAACTGGCAGATTTATTCTTTATAAACACAGACAAACACAAGCACACTCACATCTATAAATCATAATTGCATAACCTCAAGGAAACTTGAAGTACATGCAAGGCACAACGCTTCAAATGAATTCTCGCTGGCACTCCTGCAGAAATGAAGTTCAGGGGAAATGAACTCAGATCCATTGTAAAGTACTGATAAAGCAGCTGCTAAAGAGAGATCATACCTTTATAATTCTTCATGCTGCACGCAAGCACATGGCACGATTCCCATATATAATAGATAAGATATAACAGAAATGCACACACACAGATTCTCTCAGGCATGATCCTGGAATGATGATCTAGATTCCGATGTCACATCTGCTCGCCCTTACAGAGGCAGAAAAACAAATATTATTTTGAGATAAAGAAAATTGCAAAAGCAGGTGGAAAAGTCTTTAGTTTAAAAGTCTTTTGATCTTTTGTAAGACATTTTTGTTTCAACTGGTAGAACTGAGAATAAATAGCAGAGTGTGATCAAAAATAGCTTTGTTTTGTGGGAAAATGTGGTTGTACCACAGGGGACTAAACACAATTAACATGAATTACACTTGGAAATAAACAGAAAGTTTAAGGGCTTTCTAAAAAAATAATAAAACAAAGAAAGATTATGATGTAAAATGAATAACAAATAGTTTAAATTCTAGATTAAACACACACACACACACACACAATGTGTGATTTTGAGAATGTGAACTTCCGTGAACTTCTTCGAACAGAAGGTGGGATGTTCTTGCTTCCATTGAGGAACATGATGTTCTCTGAATCATCTCTCATCATGCTGGAGAACATGATAATCAGATGTGACACAAACATGTGGATTTCATGTCACTTCAGCTGAAAAGGTTATTATAAATATGATGATGATGATTTATTTTTTACATAAACAGTTTTGCTGATTGTAGAAGATGAAGTTGTTATAAACTTGTTAAAAGGTTTACTTTGTCAATGTTCTTCTGAAAAAATACATGAGTCATCAATCTATTTTCATAGCTCTTACAAAATAAACAAGTAAACATGTATTTCAGCTTTCAAGAGTTATTAAACTGTCTTCAGTGTTTAATGTTGAACAGATCTGTTTATGTGGGCAGCCCTGCAGCAGATTACTAGAGCATTAGTCAATACAACAGAAACAAGTCAAAACTCCCTTTCTTGCATAATTCTTCCTTTTCTCATTTTATTATTGAATAAAAAAAATGATATGACCATTTGAAATGCCCAATTGCATTTTGTCTTTACAACATCATGCAATCCTGATTTAAAAATATGACTTACTTGATCAATACAGTGCCAACACAGATTTCCTCATATGACTGCAGAGATCAACAAATGTGGCCGTGACGCGAAGCTAATGTGAATTACACCTCGGGTGTGCATTATTTTCTAGGAGTCCATTATTCCACTTATACTACGGTTACTACACCTCAAGACATTGATCATATGATATATTCCAAGGCATTTGTCTGGTTTTTGTCATTAAAATGCTATTGTGAGTGGGATCAATTTCTTACGCAGCTCATCCAATGCCTTTGTTGGTAATTCCAAAACGTCATTTTAGACGTAGTAACAGCGCTTGAGCCGTTGATAGCAGACTATGCAGTTAATAATGTAGTTTAGACAGACAGACTGGCAGGCAGACAGACAGACGGAAAGAGAGAGAAAGAAAGAGATTAAGCTCGTAAATTACCTCTGTGAGTCTGTGTTTCTCTCAAACGTGATCAGCAGCAGCATCTCTACTTATAGTGAAACTTTAAGTTAATTTTCTTTAGGAACCGCGTCGTTGTTACCTCGCTTATGAGAAATGTCATGTAGTTTTAAGTTGTAAATTGTCAGAGCAGCGCTAACAACATTAACGCTTTTGCTAACTTGTGTGCTGACTGTTATGTGTGTGTGCGTCTGTAAGACAGAGTGTGGGAGGAAAAGAGTGTGTGCTTTTTGTACATAATAAAACGTAATTTTGTGGCAAAAACATGGAAGAAATCTGTCGTTTTTATCCTGTTGTTTACTGTATTTTTTTGTTTGGCACGTGTCGTTGTAGGTTGTGTTTATTTTGCTCTTTTAGGCTGTAAGGACCTTTGAAATAACTGAAATAGTGTAGCGAAGTGATATAGACATGTAATGCGGTCAGAAGCTGCCTGAAACTACGTTCGGCGTGCGTTTCCCTGAAAATAATGCACACCTTCAGAACGTTCATCAGCCAATCAGATTCAAGCATTCAACGGCCCATATAAAATCCTTTAATGCACGGCAAGCCGTTGATTATCCCGCTTATTCCATGGTCACTGGCAAATTTATAGACATGTTAAAACTAGTATTGCTCTTTGCAGCACAGTATTTGACCGAATGTGTAAACATGACAGTTATTTTTGTCAGTTAGGCACATTATCTCTAGTACGGTAAGATCGCATTTATTTGAATAAATTATAGGATTTATTTCAATAAATTATCGAGAGAGAGAGAGAGAGAGAGAGAGAGAGAGAGAGAGAGAGAGAGAAGGCGAGAGAAAGAGAGGGATGACAGTTTTGCGTGTTATGTCTCTCTACAAACAACTAATTAATTCAAAAACAGCGGTTTTACCACCTTGTTGCTGAGGTATATTATGTAGCGATCTAGTATCTAGGCTATTTTATTAATAAGAACCGAGGGGAAGTGCTGACAAGAAGTTTATGTATATGCGCAGCACAATCTGATCTCCCACCTCTCTCTCTCTCTCTCTTTCTTTGTGCATTAGTGTGGATCAATTAAAGCAGTGCATTAATATAGAACTGTGATTAAACTGACTTGGAACTACCTGTGCATTAAACGGTTTTACTGCATAGCTGCCACCCAATCAGGATCCAGCATCCAGACATTCCATGGAATAAATAAATATATATGGGTTATTTTTAATGTTTTTACCCGGGTGCCAGGTAGTTTTTTTTGGGACGCTAAAAAAATGCTGGGTTCAGCCTTTTGGGTCATTTTATTTGGTTATTTTTGATAGTTTTACCTAGGTGCTGGGTAGTTTTTCTGCACTCTAAAAATGCTGTGTTATTCTTTTAACCCAAATGCTGAGTTCAGCCGGTTGGGTCATTTTATAGGTTATTTTTAATAATTTTACCCAGGTGCTTGGTAGTTCTTCTGGATGCTAAAAAATACTGGGTTATTTTTTAACCAGGTTCAGCCTGTTGGGTCATTTTATTAGGTTATTTTTAATATTTTTACCCATGTGCTGGGTAGTTTTTCTGCACTCTAAAAATGTTGGGTTATTTTGTAACCCAAATGCTGGGTTCAGCCGGTTGGGTCATTTTATTAAGGTTATTTTTAATATTTTTACCTAGGTGCTGGCTAGTTTTTCTGTAACTCAGCTGCTGGGTAATTTTGTCTGTCAATACATTGATAGTGACAATCAAGTAGAAGTGTTGTATCTTGTATTTGTAATTGTCATGTGTAGCTTGAAGCTAATTGTTATTTCTCCGTTACCCATTTACGATTATATTTCATTACATATTTTGTCAAATCACATAAGTTTGTAAGAAACTATTTAACTTACACAACAATGTTCAGATAATCCTTTTTTTGTGACAAAATCAATATAGTGCACTATCTGCTCAATGTAAGCTTTTCCATATTCCAAGCTTGCCTGCTGCACTGTGGACATCACATGCATGTGCGAGTCATGAACAACACTGTTTTTAACCCAGCATTTTTTGTTGTATTTAATTTTATTTTTGTTGTCTTGTGGAGAAAGGGAAAATAGGGTCAATGCAACTACAGATTTGAACTGGTCCAAAAGGGCTAAAAATCTTTATTGTTGAGCCTTGCAAAGGTCTTAAATCCACCATAAACAGAGCATGAAATATGTTTGGATGGCAAGAATATATCAAAACCATTCTAGTGACAGGACATGTAGCATAAAGCAGACATCTGTTTTCAGAATAAGAGTGATCCCAAAAGCAGGTTATGTCAAACAGGATGAACTTAAGGCAGTGCTAGAGTAAACAAAGTCATATTCCATCACTGACCTCAAGATATATGATATATTACCCTGTAAAAAGTAATTTGAAACATTCATTGCCTCATGCATGACAAAGGACACTCACACACACTTTATGCACTTCCATGAATCAGAGATGGCTCCCACCTTTCATCTTTCAGTGCTCATTAATGTGATCATCTCCATGATCAAATTTCGCTCACGCTCTTGTTCGTTTTCCTCTGTGTGTCTCACCTTAATGAGCTGTAATGGGGTCAGAGGCATAAAGGAATGTCCTGGTTACGCAAGAGTTCAGATCTGCCTCCAGGGAAAGTCACAAGGTTAAAAATGAGACGGTGAGAAAGAAAGGAGGCTTGTCACACTCTGACAAAAAGTCAAGGGAGACAGAGAGAAATTATTAGATTGCTTAAATACATAAAAACAAGCCTGATAGCGTACATATCTAGCCTATTATTGGTTACAAAAATTTGAAAGTTAATTCAAGAGATGCATCTGAAGAAGAGACCAGCCAGTCTTCAGTACAGATGGAAAAAAAGCTTTACTCAGGGAAAATTGCAAAAGACAGGCTGATTTGTTTCTCAAAGTTGCTAAACAATATTGTGATGTAAAATAAGTAAAAAGTACTTATCTTGCTCTTGTTTTGTTTTGTTGTTTATTTGAACATGCAATTGAGAACATTACCTGCCAAACAGACAGATTGTTTTGTCTGTGTTTCTGAACTTTATTTCTAAAAGTTGTGCTTCATCAGTTTCACACTGCCCTTCTGGCCTCCACAGGTTATATAACTCCAAAGGTGAGCGGCTCAGACCACTGATCTGATGGATATTATGAAATTCCTCTTTGTTCCCATATGTTTTGAATTCCTGATCACTTTCCGGAATTTTCCTTGTTACTGCGGCCCTCTGCTGTGGGGAACTGGAAGATGAGATTAAAGATGACATTTCAGAATGAGTTTCAGTTGCACCATAATGTCACAGTATGAGGGAGGGCAGGGAACTGAAGAAAGGTTCAGAGATTAAACAAACACAGAGAGACCAGTAACGGCAGTGCAAATTGTTTCATCAGTATTAAAGATACAATTAAGATTATGTACATAACATTATATTGACCAATATTGTATTGGGAGTGAGCAGAAGTAATGCAGCTTCATTAGAAGGTGAAGAAGAAAAAAAATGGAATGAGAAAACAAAGGACAGGAAAGAGAATCTGCTTGCCTGAAAACAGCCTTGCGTTCCTCTGATTCCCCTGGGAAATGGGAACTCCAGAGACCAGAGTGGAAGTGTGTATCTGTGTGTGCAGGAAGAATGCTAACATTCAGAGGAAAAGCACATTAAAACAAGAATTATTGGCAGACATCAATGTTGTTTACCTGCGTGTGTGTGAGGAATGCAGGAACATATTCTCTTCTTAAACACATGGCATTTCCTGCTTGTGTGTTTGAAAATTCTGAGTAAGACGCATATTATTGTGATGAAAACACCCTTCTTTTAATAGTCAGGGAAAGTCTGGTAAGATGTGTCACCAAAAGCACCCAGCTATATGATTTCATTTTCAATCTGTCAGGAACAACCAGTTTTCTCTCCAAGCATCTTGGAAGATAGAAGATAGATCTTTACTCAAATCAAAATTACATAACATTTTCCTGTCATTTATTGTCCTACAGCTGGTTAAAGCATTCCAGACACTTCAGGGTAAGAGTTCATGGCTCAGCTAATATTGACAGCAAGCTTGGCATCCAAATGTAGAAAATACTACTGTTCTGAGGGAACACTGGCAAAGGGAATCTCACCTTTCTCACAGTCATTTCAAGAGATTACCTCAGCCTCACAAGGTTAGGAAAACTGCGAGGAACAGCAATATTTCATATTTCCCTGTAACCTTAATGGTTGGAATGTGGAAACTTGATGCCTTAGTCCAATAAAAGATCGTTTTACACCCTTTCTTTTGTAGTCTGTCAAGATTTTTCATTTGTTTCTTAAAATTAAAGTGCTCTTATTATGCCATTTTGAATATTGCCTTTTATGCAGTGTGTAATTTAGTCTTTAGTTGAATTTAGATTTAGAATACCACTTTTGTAATGGCTACATGTCAAGGAGTAACACATTTGCATAGTGCCCGCCTATGTTTTACGCTGTCCGGCCGTGAACAACTTGGCACAGCCCACAAACATGTCAATACTGATGACTGCTTCTCTAATCTTGGAGAGTTCAAGGCAGGATTCACAAAACGCTTTGCTCTTGAAAGATGATTCAGTACCCAGTTTATTTGGACCAGCTAGCTCCACTTAATCACAACCTGTAAGTTTGATAAACAATGTATGTTTATATTTTCTATCAAACATTCAAAATACAGAATTATGAACATTAGAATTCAGAATTATATTCTGACATTTGCTGTACGTTGTAAACCAATCACAACAGATTGCCATCTGACCAATCAGAGCAAAGTAGACTCACAGAAAGGAGCAGTACAAAAGATCCAGGGGCGTGGTTACATCCACATCCAGGTGATAGAGATAGGTAGGTTTGGAGATCAAGATGGGTTGGTTTAGGTATCAGGGGGTGGAGATGTTTAAAAGTGGAGATGTGTAGGGTTAGGTATCGGGGTGAAGATGAGTAGGTTTAGAAGTCAAAACGAGTAGGTTTAGGCATCAGGGAGTGGAGATGGATAGGTTTAGGGATAAGGAGGTGGAGATAAGGTTAGAGGTTGAGATGGGTAGATTTATAGATCGGGGGTGGAGACAGGTAGGTTTAAGTGTGGAGATTGGTAGGGTTAAAGATCAAGGAGTGCAGATGGGTAGGTTTAGAGATTGGTGGGTGGAGATGGGTAGGTTTAGAAGTCAAAACGAATAGCTTTAGGCATCAGGGAGTGGAGATGGGTAGGTTTAGGGATAAGGAGGTGGAGATAAGTAGGGTTAGAGGTCGAGATGGGTAGATTTATGGATCAGGGGGTGGAGACGGGTAGGTTTATAGATCAGGGGTGGAGACAGGTAGGTTTAAGTGTGGAGATTGGTAGGGTTAAGGATCAGGGGGTGCAGATGGGTAGGTTTAGAGGTCGAGATTGGTAGACTTGTAGATCAGGGGGTGGAGACGGGTAGGTTTAGAGATCGAGATGGGTAGACTTGTGGATCAGGGGGTGGAGACGGGTAGGTTTAGAGATCGAGATTGGTAGACTTGTAGATCAGGGGGTGGAGACGGGTAGGTTTAGAGGTCGAGATGGGTAGACTTGTAGATCGGGATGGAGACGGGTAGGTTTAGAGATCGAGATTGGTAGACTTGTAGATCAGGGGGTGGAGACGGGTAGGTTTAGAGGTCGAGATGGGTAGACTTGTAGATCAGGGGATGGAGACGGGTAGGTTTAGAGGTCGAGATTGGTAGACTTGTAGATCAGGGGGTGGAGACGGGTAGGTTTAGAGGTCGAGATTGGTAGACTTGTAGATCAGGGGGTGGAGACGGGTAGGTTTAGAGGTCGAGATTGGTAGACTTGTAGATCAGGGGGTGGAGACGGGTAGGTTTAGAGATCGAGATTGGTAGACTTGTAGATCAGGGGGTGGAGACGGGTAGGTTTAGAGGTCGAGATTGGTAGACTTGTAGATCAGGGGGTGGAGACGGGTAGGTTTAGAGATCGAGATTGGTAGACTTGTAGATCAGGGGGTGGAGACGGGTAGGTTTAGAGGTCGAGATTGGTAGACTTGTAGATCAGGGGGTGGAGACGGGTAGGTTTAGAGGTCGAGATTGGTAGACTTGTAGATCAGGGGGTGGAGACGGGTAGGTTTAGAGGTCGAGATTGGTAGACTTGTAGATCAGGGGGTGGAGACGGGTAGGTTTAGAGATCGAGATTGGTAGACTTGTAGATCAGGGGGTGGAGACGGGTAGGTTTAGAGGTCGAGATTGGTAGACTTGTAGATCAGGGGGTGGAGACGGGTAGGTTTAAGTGTGGAGATTGGTAGGGTTAAGGATCAGGGGGTGCAGATGGGTAGGTTTAGAGATTGGTGGGTGGAGATGGGTAGGTTTAGGGATCAGGGGGTGAAGACGGTTAGGTTCAGGTGTAGAGATTTGTAGGGTTAAGGATCAGGGGGTGGAGACGGGTAAATTTAGGGAGGTGTTAGATCTGGATCCAACCTCAATAATCATTTTTAAGGAAACCAATATGTATTAAGCAGAACATTGATGAGAAATGTTTAAGCAGCAAATCAGCACATTGAATGATTTCTGAAGGATCATGTGACACTGAAGACTAAAGTAATTATGCTGAATATATGCACTTTTTCTAAATATATTAATATACAAAAATATAATATACAAAAGTTATACTGACATTTTCACTTCATTTTTTGATCAAATAAATGCAGCTTTGGTGCATTTCAAACAGCATTTTAAATCATCTTGTTAACCTTAAATTGTTTATATTAGAACCTTTTAGAAGGTAAACAAACAAGATTCTTCATAAGTTTAATACAAAAAGATCATTTATTTTCTTCAATATCTTGCCAGGCATGCCAATAATACATGGGTAGTCCAACTGGACGCAAGTGCAAACGTTTATAAGCACAACTGGTTAAAAAATAAATCTAAATTAATATTACAATTTATTTTCTCATATTTATCATAAAACACCACAGCTGTAGAAAAATACTTTAACATTCTTTTTTTAAAATAAAAAATATACAATTATCAAAGCATTGTTTTGTTGTGCTATGTTCTTCTGAAAATGCAAACATCTCCCACAACTATCTGAAACGCTCAAATCCCAGAAGGCTTTGAGCGGCCCTTAGTCAGAAGCCCCACATCACTGACGACTTGGAAAATTTACCTCTCAAACCCATGATGCCTTACCGGACACAAAAATAACATACAGAATATATTACAAAAAGGCAAAAATACCCCTCGAAAACAACATTACAAGACATTTGTGCAATATAGCAAACTTGTTATGAATAAGAACTGAAAAAAGTGGTACACAAATGGTGTGAGAAACCAAACAAACAGTGGCTTGTGGGTATGCATGACCACGCTATGTTGAACTACTTAAATGTGCTTGTTGGGAGATTTGAGTATAAATTTATTCCCACCAAAAGTGCTAGAACAAAAGTAGTCTCTGTGAATCAGTTCTCTAAAATGCAGGTGCCACTTCTAAAGCAGTAGAATGACGTCAAATCTACTGTTCTGAAGAAAGCAGCAGCGTCAGTTCTTCATAATATTTTATAATACGGTGGTCCAGCAAAGAGCGGTGATGAATAAAACATCAGTCGGTTTTTCAGAGCTTTCCATTTCCTTCCTACAATGCAGCAGTCACTTCCTGGGGAGACTCAGACTTGAGTTTTGGACCAAGTACAGACAGCAGAGAAGGTTCAATCCACTCCAAAAGTATAAACAATCCATTGCGGTGCATTGAGGAGTTAAGAACCTTGACCAAGAGCTTAAGAATGCTTTATTAAGGGGCTTAAAAATCTCATTCAGATCTGTTGTAGACACACGCGCACACCTCTGCGGTCATAAGGGAGGTCATCTCGCATTCACAGACCAGGACAGCTACGTATCCCACACAAGACGAAACAAAGACTTCACACGCACATACAATGGTGCCGCAAACACCTGAGTAGACCGCCGCTGTCCAAACCAAACTAGGCCACACCAGTTTGGTAGGTTGAGTCTTTCGGTCATGAACAAAGAGGTCCTCCGATTGGGCAATCGAGTCTGTTGCTTAACAGATGAGCTCTTGTTGTATTTCGGGACGAGATGGGAATGGTTCTGCGAAACTAAAAGTGTCCCGACCTGTCTTCAGCTCCCCCTGGCCTGGGCAGGTGGTATATGAAGGGATAATGACAAGTTCTGGGGAAGGGACGGGACTTTCAGGCTCTGATTCTGATTGGCTGGCTTCTTGCTCATCTAGAGTGGCTTCCACAGCATGGTGATGAGTCTCGAGCCGTAACCAGGGATGATTTAAACACTGCTCCACTGTTGCTCGTTTTCTAGAAAGAGAGGGGGGAAAAAAAAAACTGTTAAACATACTTTGTGACTTTGTGTATTCAGATGTGCAATATTATGCAACATCTTTTATATCAGATTGTACAACATACATCTCAGGTCTGGTCACAACTGAGAGTGTTGAAGTGTCTCTCATATTGCTACATGAAAGACAATACTGCAAAAGTCCCCCCAAAAAAACTAATATTGGCAGCAATGTTTTGCCAGGAAAGCTAAAAAAAAATGAGTAAAAAATAAATAAAATAAAATAAGATCCATGTACATCATGAATAACATTCATCTGGAAAACGACACCGTTTAGGTAAATTAATAAGTTAAAAAAAAAAAAAAAATACAAATAAAAGAGAAATCATACTTTATTTGTGAAAATACAATAAACTTGTCTACTATTTCTTTCTTTTTCAATGCAATACAAGTAAAATAATAAACAAGTATGGAAAATAAGTGAAACTGAATAATTAAATCTGTCCATTTTATTTTATTAAAATAAAAATATAATCTCACTTTGCTCATTATTTGAGAAAAGACTGCAAATTTGCCCTATGGTGAAAAATTATAAAACATGACAACATATTAGGAGTGTGCTTGTTTGTGCAATGATCCACTAAGGTTCTCCTCAGCATTGGTTTCTCTACAAAAGTCCTGCAAAAATGAAAGTCTCTCACACTCTCGTGTTTAGGTTCCCAGATTTTTCCTTCCCCAATTACTCACACTCAGAGGAATTTTTCCACATTGCTTTAAGCTATCTTTTTTCCTCTCCCGCTTTCTCAGTGGCGATGATCTACAAGCATTAAGTTTTATGGAGTGCAGATTATGGTTCTGGATCAGAGACCAGGCTACTATCAGCCATATAGCAGTGATGGCGGCAGATCTGGACTGCCGTTTGTTATACCAGCAGACCCCAAAAAAACTTTTACCATTCATCTAGAGCAAAACAGCCCAGGGATGTGGGACAAAAAGCTAAGACTGCAAGGATCATTTCACTGTATATTCAAGACCCAGAGTCCATTACATTTTAATGAGAGATTGAAGTCTGAGATTACACGTCTGGAGAAGAGCCAACTAAAGCCACTTCATCAGTCAGGTTATGCAAGTTTTGCATAAACAAAACTGCGTCACAATGTTGTTTCACGTCCACACTCACAAACAACAGCCAACTATCCTTACCCAGGGTTTTTGATGAGCAGTGACTGGATAAAATCCACAGCGAGGTCAGAGATGCCCTGAAAGACGTCCTGCGAGTAGTCCACGTTGACTTGGGAGATGTTCAGGAAGGTCTCCTGCTTTTCTTCTCCTAGAAAAGGCGACTCGCCTGTCAGCATCACGTAAATCAGCACCCCAATGCTCCTGTAGGGGAAAAAGCAGAAACAGATCAGTACAGCAGAAAAACACCACAAAACCAGTCTTAAGTAGCACAAATATTTTTGTAGCAATAGCAAAAATACACTGTATGGGTCAAAATGTTTGATTTTTCTTTTATGCCAAAAATCATTAGGATATCAAGTATAGATCATGTTCCATGAAGATATTTTGTACATTTCCTACCGTAAATGTATCAAAACCTAATGTTTGATTAGTAATATGCATTGCTAAGAACTTTATTTGGACTTTAAAAGGCGATTTTCTCAATATTTTGATTTTCAGATTCCAGAATAGTTGTATCTCGGCTAAATATTTTCCTATTCTAACAAACCATACACCAATAGAAAGCTTATTTATTCAGCTTTTGGATGATGTATAAATCTTTTTTTTTTTTTTATATAATAATAAAAAAAAGGTTTGCTGGTTTTTAGTTCAAGCATGGTCTGACTGGTTTGGGCATTGGTTGGAAGACTAGCTTAAACCAGTTAGGACAGGAAACCAGCTTAGACTTTAGTGTTTTTTTTTTAATACAGTTAGGCTTAGAAATGTAATTACACCTTTAGAGACTCTTTAGTCATAGAGGTTATAGTTTAATTCTTAAAGTCAACATGAAATGGAAATCCTATATTCTAAATGCATATTTATAGATCTTATTGTGAATGATTCATCGTGCATATATATATATACACACTTTTTTTAAAACCTTTTTAAGCTTGTAATTATTACTCAATTTCATAACTTCATACAATTGGTATGTCGCTAATTCTGTTAAGATCGCAACTTTAAACTTTTAGAGAGGTTAGAGGTTTGTTTTATCAAATCCATAAGCATGAAATATAGTAATAAAATGTTATTAGTGGTACTCGCTAAAACAAATTACTATTAAAGTCAAAATATGAAAGAAAATAAAACTTGTTTAAAGGGACAGTTCATCAAAAAAAAAAAAATCTATTACACATCGATTCACTTTAGGAGGACTTTATGATGGATGTAGCCGTGTACTGAACTTCACTTAAGTTACTAAATATCAACCTTCATTCACTGCCATTATAAAGCTTGGAAAAGCAAGGACATTTTTCAATTTAACTACACCCATTCAACTAAAAGAAGAAAGTCTCATACATCTAGGATGGCTTGAGTGGGAGTAAATCATGGGGTTATTTTCATTTTTGGGTAACTATTCTTTTAAAGAATGAATAGGGAAAATAGGGGACAACGATCGTGAAAAGCAGCTTTTACATTGAATAAAATGCGTGTAAAGGTTCTAGATTATCAGTGGGTTGTAAACCGATTACACATGCTGACTTTTTACCATAAAGATAAACATAGACACGTTTATTGTGCTACAGAAATGCATCATGCAAATTGCATTTGCTTTTATAGGCCATTTACGGCAACAAATGACCTTTATATTACATTTCATATGTGTGTCAAATACCACAAACTCTCACGCACACGTCTGGACTCTGGACACTCAGAGTTCAACTTACCACATGTCAGTAGCTGTGGTGATGGGCTCATAGTCCAGGACCTCAGGAGCTGAAGGAAGGAGAGAAACAATTTCCAATCAATTTTCATCTCAGCAGTCTGATACAAGAGTTCAAAACAATCAATAACTGTTCAACCCTGACATACTGTAGGCTAGCCTAGAAAATGTTACCAGTTTATTCCTGATTTTTCTACAGATTTTCTATGACTGAAGTCACAACCAAGTCAATAGCCAAGTGAAGTTTCACTACTCTTACACAAGCTTTCGGTTCACCCCCTCCTTGTCACTATACTGAACAGACAAGTCTTTACATATCCGTTTTTGTGCACGGGAGGATTTGAGATTTGCAAATGAGGGAGGTCCAACTCACCCACATACTCGGGAGTGCCCAGGATCTCCCGTACCTCTGACACACTGTCCACCCGCCGAGACAAGCCAAAGTCGACAATACGTATGTCACCTAGCGGCTGAGCACTCGTCAACAGGATGTTCTGAGGCTGGAGAAGACATTGCAAGTGTGAGAGAAAGGAAACACTAAATTACAGGAGAGCAGAACCTGCTTCCCCAATTAAAAAAAAAATAATAATAAATAAATAAATAAATAAATTCACTATTGATACAAATACACTATATTGCCAAAAGTATTGGGACACCCCTTCTAAGGAACAGGTTTGACTACTTTAGTAATTTCCATGAGTAAGTAATGTTTAGGCATATAATGATATTCTAGGGAATTCTGTCCTCCGAATTTCACAGCAAAAGTTTATAAAGGACCCTTTTTTGCCTCTGTGTATAAGGCAAGGTTCATGGAGAAATGTTTGTAGTTAAACCTGTTCATTAGAAGGGGGTGTCAGAAATACTTTTGGCAATATAGTGCATTTAATTTGTTACCGAATTTAATAGCTGCACGTGAAGAGCACTGTACTCTTCTTTAAATGCCCCATTAAAACCATTTATCAAACAGTTCCACCTTAAGTGTGGTTTAAAGTTCACTGAAATCAAACATTTTCTTTCAGCCAAACATCTTGAGGCACAAAACGAGCACGTGTGATGCAAGATTAGAGCCGTTTAAAGTTTTTACACACCCAAATAGGCATACTTGATGTAATTAGTAACATTACAATTAGATTAAAGCACTTTGTGTTATTACAGCAGAGTGTGTTCAAACAGGTTTGGTTAATTGTCTAAAGAACACTGTTAAAAGTCATTGTCCCAAATGTACTTTTTGGCTGACCTCCACCTCATGTTATGCAATAAATGTTGTTAAACCAAAAAAATAAATAAATCCAAGGTGTACTATAGCCCAAAACAGAACAGAGGGGAAACTATTTGTAGTTTCTTTCTTTGTTACGCCCACATACAAAGACATAATACAGCGATTTAAACAATTACTGTGGACATTAATGCATTTGAATTTACACACATCATCTCAGATGGAAAAAAAGGGCAGCAGAGATGTTTTAGACCATGTGTTACAACAAAACCATTTTAATTCAATCCCACACTGCCAAGAATGGTCAAAAAGATGTTTGAGACATTGCATGCTTCCGGCTAAAGCATTATTATGATGTACATGCGCATGTACAAACAGTACACTCACCTTAAGGTCCAAATGAACGACGTTGTTTTGATGTAAACAGGCCACGCCCATCAGAATCTGCCTGGCCAATCGGATGACATCTTTCTCTGTGAAAGCCTCGTCATTATCAGCAACACACTGGTTGAAAATTTCACCTCCGGCAGCACTGAAAGACAGAAAGAGAGTGAGAGAGTTACAATTTAGATGTCAAATTACATTCTCACGTGTTACACGGGTCGACAACCTGAAGTTCAATTCCTGTGCCAAAAATCCTACTGAATACATTACGACTAGAAACACCCAAAAAGACAAACACGCCCTCAACCACCCTAGAATAATAGTGTCAGAAATGAAGGTGAGGTGTGTTTCATTGTCCCATATCAAGCATATAATGAGCTCAGTAAAACAATAACTCATTAAAATTACCAAGAAGTCAACAGTACATAGGTGCACCACCCACGTTTGGAGTGGTTTGAACTCTACACCAGGTGTTCCCGCTCATTTCTAAACATTATAATTGGGCCTCTCCAGCTAATTATTAAATAAGAGGAGACTTCTGGGTACTGACGGATGGGGAACTTCATCCTTGCATAACCGTAACGAGGGTTACCATGACCGTGAGGATTTGCAGGCGGATACTCCTTTAGGCGATGAAAGAATGGGAAAATCAGGGCCATGTGTAGTGGATTTCGGGCCTAGCCAATAGACAGAAGTTTCATCTACAGTGGAAAGTCTGTATGTATTTGTGTGTGGTGTGTTGCATAACAGCTGAATCCAGCTGTATAAATAGGGGATTCTGGATTTCGCTTATCAGATGAGCAACTAGAGGCTTATAAAGTACAGACACTGGGATATTGGGAACCTTTTGCCCCCTTTTAATCAAACACATCACAACAGATCAACCCCCTCCCCCCCAATGGAATAAACCCTCTGCTTTAAATTCCCCCTAAGTGAACGTTTTCTAAAGTAACAGCAGCAAAACACCCCAAAGCGGCCTGTTAATGCTCACACATGTGCAGGGTCAAATCCTCAAGGCCTTTCATGTATGGAAAAACATGAAAGGTGAAGCTTGATGTCACATTTTTATTGATTTCACCTGATCAAAATGCCACTGCACTGCTAAACGATAACTAAAGTTGAACGCTTGATAGAGGAGTTGCAAGTTTACTTTGGTTTTGAAGCCATGAGAATGTGAAGCAAAGGCGAGGATTTGTCGCTCAAATAAACTATTTTTCTGGAACAGAAGCAAGGATAAAAATACGCTCATCCGCTATCCAAGACCACCAAGAGCGCACTTCCCCTCTTACGAGAAGATGAGTGTAAGCACTTGGACTTAAGGAGACTTGCAAAAGATGTGAAGAATGCTTTCCAAAAGGCAATCTATCTGCAAACCAGCAACTCTGAGAAACGTTTGTCGTCAATTGCAATTCACTTCCAAGAATTTACGATGGCTTGTATACATACCATTTGTTTGGTACGAAATCAGTTTTGATGCAATCCACAGTAGGTATCAAACTCGACCAACGAATTCAGATCCACATCCAAAAGCTCTAGAAATCTCCTTCACTTTAAGTAAGTCTTAAGTAGCACGGGTATATTTGTAGCAATAGCCAAAAATACATTGTACCTCATTTGGACAACTTTAAAGGCGATTTTCTCAATATTTAGATTTTTTTTGCACCCTCAGATTCCAGATTTTTTAAATAGTTGCATCTTGGCCAAATATTGTCCTATCCTAACAAACCATACATCAATGGAAAGTCAATGTAGTCCAGGGTAACGTATATTAATAGTACCAATACCAGATTCACCAAAAATTAAGCGATTTTAAGGTTGACGGTGCATCTGGTATTGGTACTAACAATTATTCAATTTCAGAAGATCACAAAAGTCCTACAGCAATTAAATCATGTGCTTGGTCTTCTAAAAACTCACTTTCAAAGTTTCTCAAAAAACATTTTAGAATGAAAGAACTGTGAAAATGTCTTGTTCTTCTGGCTTTATTTTGGGGTATTAACAGTGCTGAACCTAAGGCAGCTGAAGTCAACAGGACTTTTCAGAGACTTCGAAGGACATTTGATCAAGCAGATGAGGAAAACAGAGAAGCGTGATGAAGAGGAAGACTTATGAGAGACTTACATAAGAGCTTTCCTAGAAAGATAAATGCCAAACTCTGAGCAAGGGAGGGCCCCTTTCATTTAGCTTAAGGAATGAAAAACAGATTACCACAGATAGAGTAACTAATTATTATTTTTTTCTTTCAAAGAACATCCCTTTGTCTGTGATCAACTCTGCTATGGTGGTTGCTAGTGTGTTTTTACAGCCCAAAACAAAAGAGATCATCCTAAAACCTTTATTCTGGTCTCTAGAACCTTTAAAGTACGCACAGATCGCTTAAAAACTCTAACCTACAGTTAGTCCAGTTACTGGATCTGACCCATTTTAAAGTGTACCAGCCAGTCCCAAAAACATGCTGAAATAAACTAATTTTACACTAAACATGTGGCCTTTGAAAAAGTGTGGCTAGTGTGTTTATGTAATAGTCGGGCCGGTGTGTTGCCACAAATTTGTGTGGGGTGTCTGTGTATGTTTGGTAAATGTAATTACGACCTGTCCTGTTCTCAGTCTTACAATAGCTAGGGTTTTAACTTTAAATGGCAGAGGATGGCGAGAATTCGGTTTGTTTCTGACAACAGAGGATGTGGCGATGCATTGCACATGCAAGCGCGAGTACGTCGCAGCTCCGCTTTTAGAAGAAAAGCCACAGGAAATGGAAATTGAAGTGTCTCTTTTTGTCTGTCTCTCTTCGGTTTAACTGGTTTTTACTGCTAAACCTGCCCACATCAAGTTTAAGGATTTAACTAACAACAGAAAACCTGATTAAATAGAATTGGACGCGTTGTTCCTAACAAACCAGACAGACTGTTCTAACACAAAAGCAGACACTGAAATATGCAAACATGTAAAAAAGAAAAGAAAAAAAAAAAAAAAAACACACACACACACACACACACACACACACACACACACACACACACACACACACACACACAACAACAAGAGTGGGACTGATCTCTCACCATTTTTGTATATATTTTTTTTTATAAATTATAATTTAATTGCAAGTAAATATAAATAAGAGTCATATGAGCAAACAGATTAACCAGACCATGACCTTACACAGACTTTTTCTGATGCGACTGAACTTGCACAACAATCGGCAAAAACAAGAAGCGTTACCTTCCTTATAAGGTAAACTTTCTCCACAGGTTGCCTGCACACATACCAATGTGCGTGCTTACAAGTGACAGATTGACATACAGCTGTCTTTTCAGAGGAAGTGGGTTGACTTATTTTTTTGTGGCATGTTACCTTTGAGACTGAGAGATATAATCTAATTCTCAAACCTCCGTCATTCAACCAGTCAGCATCCTGCCTCTCTATACAAATCAACACACATAATACGCAACAAGCAGACGCTTGATATTACGCAGAATTTGCAAAAACACAGATAGTGGGGGGGGGGGGGGGGGACATCTAATCAACAAACCAAGGGGAAAAAATAAGGGAGATTTGAATGATAGATAGATGGAGAGCTTACGAAAGACATTTAAACTTAACGACCTGTCATTTCCTCCTCATTAGTAAACGTTTCTAAATCAGTAAATCACTGTTTTACTGGAAAAACTAAAATAGTGCGAGTACGCCTCAGCAATTTTCTCAAATATGTGGTGAATACCACAGTGTTAAATGAATAACAAAAAAAAAAAAAAAAAAAAAAAGGGGTTAAAATTTACAGCCCATTTTGTTTCAAAGACAATCTTTGGGGAACTTAATTTCCAGCGATAACTGAACTGAGCTGGCTGATAACATCACTAAATTCAATGATTAATTCCCTTTAACTGAAAATTAGTTTACCGTTTCTTTTTGAATTATTGACATTACCTTCGTATTTGATACTGTGAAGTTGCTTTGACACAATCTGTATTGTAAAAAGCGCTATATAAATAAAGGTGACTTGACTTCAGCTAGTGCTGTCATACAATTAAATTGCATTCAACATAAAAGTTTTGGTTTACATAATGTGTATGTGCTGTGTATATTTATTATGCATATCAAAAAATAAAGTAAGTTTTGATATATTTACAGTAGGAAAGTATCTTTATTAAACATGATCTTTACTAAACATGATCTTTACTTAATATCCTAATGATTTTTGGAATAAAAGAAAAATTGACCCATACAATGTATTTTTGGACTATTTCTACAAAAATACCCGTGCTACTTATGATTGATTTTTTTTTGGTCCAGGGTCACATATATTATGTAAACAAAAACTTATTTTGGATGCGATTAATCACTTGACAGCACTAGCTTTTACGTAATTTTTTTTTAAAGTTCAGAAACTTCCTGGCTGCTCTTTTGCATTTAATTACAGTGAATGGAGACAACAGCATCAAAACTTCTAATTCTGTGTTACACAATGAAAGCCATATGGGTTTGGAACAAAGGGGTGAGCTAATTTTATTTCAGCTAAATGTACGAGTAATGCTGTGAATTTAGGTTATCAATGCTTTAAATAAAACTCACAGGGCTTTACACCTATCGGCCAACTCTGAGTCAAGAACGCTTTTACTGATTCTTATAAAGTTCAGCCAAAACGATTAGGCAAAGGAAACCGGTTCGGTATGATTTTGGCGTAGCTGCAGTGTGGTCAGAAAAACTGCACTAACTTTGCGGTGCTTTCTGAGAAGCGTTCGGATTTGACCTTTCACGAGGAGCAAACAGAACACCACATTCTCACTTGGGACTTCATACATTTGTTTCTTTGATTTCGTTTTTTATACTCAATTGTATTGGAACATTCAGCTCACTCAGTTAAAAGAAGAACTAGTTCAATTGTGGTCTGCGGTGACATCCAGAAAGGTACAGACAACAACAGTGTTATGAAAAATTCCCGTTTTGATTTGCCCGCTGTGCCATTTCTTTGTGCCTGTAATTCTAATCTTCAAAAGCCCTGGTGACTTGGAATAACAAAATTATGGTGCGCAATGTCCAAGTCATCATAAAACACTCTGCTTCGCTCTTAGCTTTTGCGGTCAGGGCATGTAACTGCATAACTATGCGAGTGCGAGTCTTACCACTCTAATACGAGGATGATCTCTGTGGTGGTCTCGTAGACCTCGTGCAGTGCCACCACATAGGGATTTGCCTCGGCTGACTCCAGCACCGCGATCTCGTTCAGAATGTCGCCGCGGCAGTCCTGACCCTTCCGCCTTTTCCGGAGGAACTTTGCAGCATGCTCCTTGCCAGTAGTCTTCTCCACACACTTCTTTACTACTGCAAACTTGCCCCTGCGTGCACACAAAAATACACAAAGAGCGATTAAATAAACAGCTTGGGAAATGTTTGGGCAATGACAGTGAGGAACTCAAAATACAAGCACTTTGAGTAATGATTTTCACGTTGTACTGTTAAGCGCGAGTTTATTACACAGCTCGCCAGAACAATTGGTTCTGATCGGCCATTTGCAGCATATTTAAAGGGGACATCAGACGCAAAATTCACTTTTACATAGTGTTTGCATATAAATGCGTCTTAGGAGTGTGTGGACATAACCCACAATGACAAAAAGAATTCACTACTTTAATTCAAAAAAACTAAACAGTCTCATTATCAAGCCGTTTAGATTTTTGTAGTAGTATGACATAATAGTGAACAGGCTCCACCCACAAGTGCTGATGGACTGCACCTTATTAGCATATTACAGCCCTCAGCCAGTTGTACACCGTCCGTCATTTTCTCAGCGCTCGAGCAGTTGTAGTAACAACAACAATGTCTTGTAAGCAATGCAGGTGTTTTGTATTTGGAAGTAAAAGTGAACATAAGAGTCTTAATTTTGTCCCAAGATCAGAGACACTAAGGACTCAGTTGGTTAATTTTGTTTTTGATGGTAACATGCCACCAAATACACACACAAAAAAAATAAATAAATAAAAAATAAAATAAATAATACATTTTATAAATGTATTGCATATAAGAAAAAAAAGATAAATATTTAAAAGTAAAAATAAGAAAGATTAAAAAGGATTTTTTTTAAATTAAAAAATATTAAATGGGGATTCAATTATTAAATAGGGATGTAACGATATCAACATCTCACGATACTATCATAACGATATGAAGTCCATAATACAATATTGATTGTGATGATAAAAAAAAAAAAAAAAAAAAAAAAAAAAATTTATTTTTATATTTTAAAAGTACACTTTTTGCCCAGAAGACCTATCGTTTCATATCGTCATGTGATCACAACATCATCGAGTTTTGCTATCGCGATATCACAATATTGATATTATCGTTACATCCCTAGTATTAAATATTACAATTAATTATTTTCTTTATAAGTTTTCGTTCATTAAACAGAGGGTACTGAACATGCAAAACTGGTTCATAAAGTTAGCATGGTGATAACTGGTTTAAGAGTGTTGCAGACTGATAAGACGCGTCTCATTTTTAAAAAAAAAAGCTGCATCTTTCAAACCAAACACACACACACACACACACACACACACACACACACACAGAGAGAGGGAATACGCAAATCGTTAAATACACTTTTACAAGTGGAGTGTTGACCAAAAATGGATGCATTTTTAATTGCATGATATTAGATCATGAGTCATATGGACAAATGTTACGGTGTTATCATCATTTTTTGCCCTTTTTTTGTAGCTTAACAGCCATGATCTGCCCCAATATGGCAAGAAGCTCTGAGAAGACTCTTCAAAATCATTTTGAAAAAACAAAAACACAAAAACAAACCAGCATACAATTTTGAAACAGTAAAGGAGTGACATAACGGGTGAACGACTCCTTTAATAACTTTTTTCTACAGGCACAGCACGAATTGACGTCACAGTAGATGTTGTCATTATTAGATCATCATCCCATTGATGATGAACTGTGAACATCTTTGTATTCATTCTTAACCTGTCAATTTTGCACTTGTCATGATCATTCCCTCCCTCTCTTCTTCGTTTGCAACGAGAGCCTGACACTAAATGATAAGAATGACAGTTGGAGCCGTCTGAGGCCACAGGCTCATTCACACCAATTTCCTGCCACCTCCCTCATCTGACCTCCCATCACCTCATCTATCAGTCAAAAGACACAGAGGGCACTGCGCACACACACAAAGAACAGGCCTGTCAGCGTGGACATTCTCTTGTTTGACAGCGAGAGGGACAAATGGCTCTTAACCACGCCTCCTCTTCAGGCCATTTCATAAAAAGACACCAGTTTTTGTGTGGGGTAGAGACCCCAACAGACAGACCACCCAACTCTTCCAACACTCCTCCATTGAGAGGCACTGGTGTCCAGTCCTCCCACAGTCTAGTTCAGCCAATGAGCAAACATGACACTTACAAACAAAACACAGCCCCCCTCTTATGACCTCTCCTCTGTCCATTGCTTGTCTCTTCCCATCTATGTCTCCATTAACACCCTACTTAAAAGTTTAACACGGACATGTGAAAAGACAGGTGGAAAAGAAAGATTGCGGATGGAGCTTCCAATTGGGCGTCTCAAAGACCTAATGAAATGGCCAAGTGAAGTTGTCCTTCCTGTGTTGACATATTTGCTATTGAACAAAGACAGGGAAGGACTTATTAAATAAAAAAAAAAAAAATTAAATAGAACAATAAAATAAAAGTATATAATAGAATAATGAAAAATAAATATAAAAATTAAATTTAAAAAGTAAATCAATAAAAAAAAAATAATAAATCAAAATTGAGAGAAATAAAATCTAATACAATTAAATAGAACATCAATAAAAACATATTAAAATTACATAATACAAAAAATAAAATTCACTTAAAAATACTAATAAATTAAAAATTAATTAATACTAAAATAAAGGAATTTTAAAAAAAAGTGAATAAAAGCAAGGGAGGGAACACTAATTTTTTACAAAGCATTTATGGATTCATAAACTGAAACATTTGGCCAACTTTGCTATAAGGCTAGTGGTATTTTAATACGTATATATATCTGCTATAGAATTTTTTTTTTTTTTTCCACCACATAACATTACATTTTAAAATTACAGGGACTTTAAAAAGCTTTTGTTGTTAAGTCTTGGTGTTAACAATTCCCATGACTGCAAACCATTGCAAAGGCCCAGAAAATTTCCAAGGGTACAAGCCAGAATGTATCTGTTGCCAGCGTTGTAGTGATTTTCCTGCTAAACGTGAGTGCGGTTGGCAGGGCTGGGGTAAAATGAGCACGTTCCAGCGTCTGAACACAGAACACAGTCGCAATACAGAGTTCACATGGAATACCGCATATGACAATGCCAACTCTCAGAACAACCCGGTTGTTCAGTAGTTCGGCTTGTGAGGAAATTATCCTGAACAAAAATGTTTGGACTGGTGCAGACATTAAAGTTTACAATTTCTGAATTGCAAAACACCCATTAAGTGTCAGATTGAGAGTCGGCAAGGTCAAAGGGCATCCATAATTCTGCCAAAATTCTCCTGAATGGGTGAATAGAGCAGGTTTGCAAAGTCTAGCTTTCTTCAAAGTTCTTCCAAAAAAAAAACAATGCTCAACACAGATAAAGATGAATGAGAAACCAGTAAAATACCACAATACTTTAAAATGCCAATGAATACGGTCAGCCTCAATCTAAAATGATGACTCAGGAAGTGTACATTCAACTTTGGAGATGACCTAGATACTCTGGTGGTTAGACTTCCTGTGCAAAAATCACACCGTCTTCTTTCACTGTCTATCTGTCTCCATCTCTCAGTTTCATTCTCATGGCCAGATGGTAGAAACATGTTCACTTTGAGAGTCGAGGAACGGATAAACATTTAAAAAGACCAAAAGCATGCACGTGTGCATGAACACACAAACACAAGACCATTCAGACACAAAGATATACAATCTCAATCCGTTATTAAAGGGAAATCGTACAACCCCATTATTAAGCGAAGGACTGAATCACATGCACAGCTGGCCTGTCTGCTACCGGTATGGCAGAAGGCTCAGTCAGCAACCCAGAAATCTGCAGTAAAACATTCCTCACGCAGACCACCTCGGATAGAGGATCACCGAATTCGCAGCTGAACCCATGAACTTTATTGGCTTCCTGAGGATAAAAAGTGCAGATTACCAAAACAGCCGCACAGCAAGAGGAAAAAAAGGTGTCGAGTTTCAAAAAAAGTGTTGAAAACATGAATGAAGTCAACGGAAAGCTTGCTAGGACTGATGTGTTGTTGTATATGTAGTAGGGCGGTCATGATTTTATTAAAAAATCCTTGATTGCATTTACCTTTGTCAAGTAACCGACAAAATACGGAGAATCCACGAAAGGCATTATTAGACCGTTTTCCATGGCTGCAGGATATGTTAAACTCATTTAAATCATAATAAAGCATAACGCTATTGCGAATTCTCAAACGTTACGAATCAATTAAATATATGCAATGCAGGTTTAATATGTGCACTTAACTATTTGCATTATGTGTGGAGCGTCTCAAACTTCATCTTTGCATATGGCTGAGAGTTTGGGTTTATATCATAACGTTCACCTGGGAACGCAACGTCTGCCTCTTGTAAGGTAAATTATTTATTAACCTACGCAAACACAGGAGAATACATCAGTATCTCTCTCAATCTGCTAACTGTTCATTGCCGTTTCAAAATAGAAGTTTAAACCCTCACTCCATGTTTACTCAAGTTCTGATGCCCACATATTTAGATGGACAACTGAATTAAATGTTTAGTCAATATTAAACAAGGATTAGATCACACAGTAAAGTGTAAAAACAATAGTCTGGCTGTTGGCGCCCTCTACAGTCATTTGTTATAATGCGTAATGTATGTTAGCTCTATTGTTTATAGGGTTGCAAAAAAGGTGGAACATTTCCAGTCAATTTCAGAAACATCACAGAAATTTTGGAAACTTTCCAGGATTTTTTGGAATCTTTTAGGGATTTTCATAAAGTTTCCAAAAATGTACCAGAAATTCCCCAATCCTTTTACTTGCTTTTGATACTTTATTTGAACTAATTATTGTTTCCTCATTGCTATTATATTTGTATTGTAAGTCATTTTAAAGGCTATTGTTTGCTTAGGTCTATTTTTATTAGTAAAAATATATATAAAATTATCTGATTACTCGATTAATCATCAGAATAAACAGCAGATTTCTCAGTGACCAAAATAATCGTTATATGCAGGTTCTTTAAATAGATTTTGGTGCATGATCGGAGGTAGGATTTTTGAAGGCTGGGGTTAAACTCATTTTTGGATACTCTAGAGAAGCTCCAAAGATGATACGCTTAAAAATACCCTCTCATCTCACTGAATTGGGACACAACTCGTAAGAACTTTAATGAAGTAGGACACTCACTGCACTGTACGTCAGGTAACCGACTCTGCAGACATTCAAGGGGAACGGACATAAGTTTATAACAGCATTCCACGCTTTGTCCATTTCCGCACTAGGTACTCAAAACATTAAGGAGAACAAGTGCTATTGTTATATTGAGAAATAACGGGAAGAAAATGACTGGTAATGGAAACAAAACTAAACTAAACCGAGATAACTAAACTGATATTCCATTTAATAAACAAACAAGCTGTCTGGGAACAAACTTTGGATTTGATCTCGCAGAATAATACGGAAATTGCTGTTGGAGCTTTGTGTCAAATGAATGGAGTGCTGACAACAGGGCCAGATGGTTTGGCCATTCAGTAAGGCGAGTGTGTTCAGCCACACACACACAAAAAACATACATTTTACCGTCTGTGGGTTTAAATGCAAGTGTGTACATGTGACAGAAAAAAAAATTAGGCCAGTCACTTATGTTTATGGGATAAGCTAGAAAGTAATTTTAAAAGGTGACCTACAACTAAAAAAAGACTTTGGTTGTCTCGGTTTCTTTAACATGAAGACGATGTTGATATGTGATAAAGGAACAGAGGGAAATCAGATTAGGTTACACTGAAGGAATTCGAGATATTTGTGTGACCGTCTGCCTACCTAATCTCCACATCAGTATCCACCAACATCTGCATTCCTCCATTCTTCCTCATTCAATTCACCACGATGGTAAACAAATCAGATGGGCTGCGTTATAAAAATAACAGCTTGCCTTGTGACTCACGCATGTGGTCTTTTCGTGCGCTTTAATTACAGGAAAAAACTTGTGAGGATTCTAAGGCATGATTAAATAGTGCCATCTTGCATAGTGTGGGGCCAGCTAAATCCAGTCCGAATCGAGACGGTTTTACAACCCAATCCACAAATTACCCATCAAATTGGGTTAAATGATGCGGAAAGGCTATGAGAATTAAAATCCAGAAAGTTGGAAAACAAAATTCAGCTGAAGGCAGCAGAAACGGATGCGATTGTCAACAAGCACAGCCTGAATGTTTAACTCTAAACGAACACATCTGCCCAAGAGAAAACAAGTTACAGTGGTCAAACGATACCATCTTGTCTATAATTAGTCAGTCGAGCATTAGAGAACAATGTCACGGCAAGCAGCGTTGTATCCATCACATATTGGTCCCGTGCGGCTCTGAATTAACGTGTTTTAAATTCTTTGTTTACTTGAGAACACACACTGAGAGGATTCAAGTCTGGTTTACAGGCATGAGGGGCCCCTGGAAAATGCGGATAAGAATGTAAGGTGGTTTACCTTTGATTGATTCACCCCGGTGAATCGAATCGTTCGAATCATTCACTAAAACGAATCGTTATGATTTGTTCAGCACCCCTTTTAGTAGAGTTGCTGTAATGACTGAGTCAGTGAATCCTTTACTCAGCTGATTCGAATAAAACAAACCTGACTATTGAAAATGTGTCTATAGATTGACTAAAATCTAAGCATTTCCCTCAGAATAACAACAAAGATGTTTCAGTTTTCAACTGCGGTGCGTGACATCAAGCTATACTGTAAAAAACAATTGGACCACCAAACCAGTCGCAAGTAGCACGGGTATATTTGTAGCAATAACCAAACATACATTGTATTGGTCAAAATGATATGCCAAAAAAAAAAAATTTGGATATTAAGTAGCTAATCCATAGCTACTCCATCAGGATATTTTGTAAATTTCCTACAGTAAATATATAAAAACTAAAGTTTTTATTATTAATATGCATTGCTATGAACTTCATTTGGACAGCAATTTTTTAAATATTTAGATTTTTTACACCCTCAGATTCCAGATTTTCAAATATCGTCCCATCCTAACAAACTACACATCAATGCATGATGTATAAATCTCAAGTTAAAAAAAAAAAAACACCACACACCTTATGACTGGTTTTGTGGTCCTGGGTCACAAATAACGTCTTTACGTCAATTTAACTGTCTTCATTTAGAATCGATGCATAATGACGACTCGTTCGTGTTCATTCAGAAAGACAAACCGGTGAAAGACATCCCCACACAGTAGTCGCGGATACTAAACGAATCTGAGAACGGTCCCATTACATTAAACGCAAAGGGTGCGCAAGTGTGGGATTAACAGACAGCTTACAAGCGGTTTATTTTATAAATTCGCGTAGTTCATTTGCAGCATTGACAAGCTGCAATTATGGCTAAAATCTATTTAGTTGATCCTCATATTACACGTGCCGGAGCCAAACAAATCTCTTTGGCTTCCAGCTGGTGGTGATTCACTCCGCCAATTAAATCTCACACCGGTTTTCAACTGTGAAACTGGCTGCGGGCGTATGACTGCATTTATTGTACACATTTTAATATTTTAAACGCGCTAATTCGTCCATAGAGTAATTCACAGTGCTTTACCTGCCGAGCTCTTTGCCGACCAGATCATAGTTGTTCTTGAACGGGTCGGTCCTTATCCGTGTGCGAATCTTTGTGACCATTCCGTTCCTGTTCATCATTGTGCTTGTCTGCTGTTACAGTCCTGCTGCAGGATAAGTCAATGCCTGGTGTTCTCCGGAGCACTGAGTAGAAATATAAACGTTTACTCCATCAGGTCACTATCATAGAGCGCTATTCAAGCTAAATTGATGATGCTTTGTTAAATTAACTGTTGCACGGGCTAAATTTCCAAAACAAAAAGTTAAAGGTTCTGAAACTATTTAATGGTTTCCAAGAAACTCACAGAACTTGTTGAGAACCGCGACAGATCACCGATATGCCCACGTCCAAGCAGCGGTAACTCAGTTTGAGAATGCGGACAAACATTCCCAAGCACAAGGCTCATTACAAACTCCGCCTCCGAAGATGTGGCCAATAGGATCGTAAAAAGTCTTGAAGGAGGCGGGGTTACTGAATGTTAATTCATAGACAAATTTGTATATTGGCAACTCATATGTAAGATGCAAGCTGAATTTGTCAACCATGTGAAATGCAGATAAAAATCCTCTACAACTTTGTACTACATTCAAAGCACAAATCTAGAACATATACATACATAACAAGTGTCTTTATTTATTTTTTTATCTTTTTAAAATATAAAACATTATCCAAAATATGTTTAAAACAAAACATTCTAGCAGTAATATATTTTTACATTTTAAGGTTTCTAAACTCTCTCTTTCATGTTTTCTGTCACACTCTGAAAAACACTTCTTTTTAGATTTGTTCGCTCAACTCTAAGTCTGTTGATTACTTTGTTGTCACTGGCAACCAAACAGACAGTGCCCTACCTTGACATGCCTCATACTTTGCTAAATCTTATCTATCTCTATCTCTATCTGTGTCACACACACACGTCTGGTTTGCTATCCTTGTGGGGACTCTTCATAGGCGTAATGGTTTTTATACTGTACCATTTATACTAAACCATATTTTCTATCGCCCTACAACACCCCTAACCCTACCCCTTGCAGAAAACAAAACATCTGCATTTTTACATTCTCAGAAATACCATTCTGTATCATTTATAAGCTGATTCCCCACGGGGACTTCAATTTAGGTCCCTACGGTGACATGAGTTACCATGAGTCTGTGTGAATTCAGGTTTAAGTCCCCACCAGGAGAGAAAAACAGGTAGTCTACACAAACTATACACACACACACACACACACACACACACACACACACACACACACACACACACACACACACACACACACCTTTGATATTAAGAAGAGCAAACATTGCAACAGCAGTGAAATCTTATAGGTCTCAGACTATAGTGTACCAAGTAACAAACAAGTCGTATAGAAACAAAGGGGGTAAAAGTATGCAACCAAAAACAAAGATCGGTGGCAGACAGGGAGTGAAAGAGGGTGTGTTCTGAAGCCATCTGGAATGACAGGAATCCTGACACTCATAAGGTAATTAGCTTTTAAAGATACCAGTACTGTGTGTGTGTGTCGTAATTAACTTTCATAAACAGTTTTGGTATCCAGGTGATGCAGCGCTGACTGTGATGATCAAACAGGCTCCAGTTGCTTTACAAACGGTGACAAGATGACAGACAGACAGATAACAGACGAGATTTAGGCTACTTTAAATTTCACCAAGCGGATTACTCACTAAAAACTCTCACAGATCATGTTTTTTTTTTTTTTTTTTCTATTTTGACAAAACAAAGTGGTTACATCTAAGTGTGTGAGTTGTTTACTTATTTTTGTTTTTTCAAATTAGTCTTCCAAATTAAGTCCCCATGAAAGAAAGAAAGAAAGAAAGAAAAAATATATATATATATTTGAGGAAAACATTGAGGATTTCTCTCCATATCATGGACTTCTATGGTGCCCCCAAGTTTGAACTTCCAAAATGCAGTTTAAATCCAGCTTCAAAGAGTTCTAAACGATCCCAGCTGATAAAGAAGGGTCTTATCTAGCGAAACGATTGGTTATTTTTGAAACAAATTGACAATTTATATACTTTTTAACCTCAAATGCTCGTTTTGTCTCGTCTCTGCAATGCACATGCGTAGTCTGTCTGATCCAGGTCAATACAGTTAGGGTATGTCGAAAAACTCTCATCTCGCTTTCTTCCCCAACTTCAAAATCTCAGTGTTTACAAAGTGAACATAGAAAGAAGATCAAATGCCCTTCACAAAAAAAAGGTAAAACAATGTTGTAGGACGATTTTGTAGTTGAAGATGAAAACGAGATGAGAGTTTTTCGATATATACCCTAACTGTATCGACCCGGATCACACAGACTACACATGCGCATCGCAGAGACAAGACAAGATGAGCATTTGAGGTTAAAAAGTATAAAATTGTCAATTTGTTTTAAAAATAACCGATTGTTTCGCTAGATAAGACCCTTCTTCATCGGCTGGGATTGTTTAGAGGCCCTTGAAGCTGGATTTAAACTGCATTTTGGAAGTTCAAACTTGGGGGCACCATAGAAGTCCATTATATGGAGAGAAATCCTGGAATGTTTTCCTCAAAAAACATAATTTCTTTACGACTGAAGAAAGAAAGACATGAACTTCTTGGATGACAAGGGGGTGAGTACATTATCTGTAAATTTTTGTTCTGAAAGTGAACTAATCCTTTAAGGTTATCTATAAGCTAGTGTCGCATTTAGAAGATTTTGATGACATCATCCAGCACTTCGGCATCTCATCAAACTTTCTGCTTTCTAGAATCCAAAGTGTTAAAGTGTTACTTAAGCTGCAGCTGAAATCAGTCATTTGTACACAGAGTTAGTACTTTTGAATGGCACGTAGTGCACTATATAGGGGATGGGGAACGATTCAGACAATGTAAATATTAGGGGTGTAACGATACGCGTATTTGTATCGAACAGTTCACGGGTTAATTCCAAATGTAAGTGATCATTCCTAAGCCCTACTCCCTTCGAAGGACAGAGCCCTTGGAGCTTGGAGTTTAGACTTTGGAGTGAGCAGGGCACGTGCGTGCCATTATGTAGACGTTTCCTTTTATCTTTAGCTGGCACGTGTCAACGCAGCACGGTGTCCGTCAACAGCTGCTGCTGTTTTAATGACATAAATATCTTTTTATTGTTGTTACTGTTGCAAATAAAATAAGAAAACATCTACATAATGGCACGCATGTGCCCTGCTCACTCCAAAGTCTAAACTCCAAACTCCAAGGGCTCTGTCCTTCGAAGGAAGTAGGGCTTAGGAATGATCACTTACATTTGGAATTAACCCCTGAACCGTTCGATAAGAATACGCGTATCATTACACCCCTAGTAAACATGCTTTCCCTTGGGGCCACAAAACATCACAGACCATTTTGAATTCTACACAGAATGCTAAATTTTATAGCGATATGGATGAGATTGTGGCTGTAATACGTGCCAAATGCAGCTTTATTATGCTCAGTGGCTCTGGCCCAGGCTGGGATATAAACGGAGTGAAAAAAAGCTGTTTATTCAGCATAGTAAAGCCTCTCCTTTCATTGACATCTAAAAGGCCTCTGGTCTCCTTTCTCAAACCGGAAGTGTTAGCGTTAGCATTAGCCGTTATGCTTTTTTGGCTAAAGTTTGCAGACATGCCTTGTAATGTCTTTGGAAATCACGTCAACACCAAATGCCGCTGTGTGTTTCAAAGCACTTCAGCGGACCTTTAATGCTATTATATTGTTCATTTAGACTATTTTGGGAATGCGAAATGCACACAAACACAAGAGATGAACCAATCACAGCCGAACATAACCAGTCATATCCAATCATATCGCAATGGAGGCATTGCCTCCTCTCATGTGACTTTCCCCCATTCATTCTCAATTAAAAACTCACTGAATGTTTTAGGGAGTCTGTTAAAACTCAACGGGCTCAGGGGAGGCACAAGAGACGCAGACTCCCGTTGTAACTTTACCTGCTGCTGTCACTGTTGGACAGTTTTACTTTAAGAGGTACTCAGATGTAAACAACAGCATGGGTTGCACAGTTAATGTACTACTGAATATGTTGTTCTGCTAATTTATGCTGTCTAAACCATGAAAAAAATGTGGAAGCTGTTAATCATATAGGGAAGGACTTAGTAAGCTGGAAAGGGCGCAATATTTTGACAAACTAAAGTTAATAGGTGGCAAAGACACGTACGAGCAGTATTAATTAAGATATTAGCCTAATATTTCACCTACCTGACCAGAAATGATGAGAAAAAACACAAATGTTGTCAAGATCCTTGCCCTGGAAATATTGGTTCAGTTTGGCCAACCACAAACCAGCCTTTTGTTCTTCAGACAGTTTTTTGCACTCTTCTCCTTGATTTGTTGTAACTTTTGGCAGAGTATAGTACTCCAAATGTTATTCCTGGTCTGACCAATTACTAAAGCCCAAAACATGACAATAACAGACCATTTTCAGCAGCAATATGACCGCAGCAATATGCTGCCAATATGACCGATTGATAACGCACACTCTATGCACTTTTTAATGTTATATTTTGATTGATAGATAGATAGATAGATAGATAGATAGATAGATAGATAGATAGATAGATAGATAGATAGATAGATAGATAGATAGATAGATAGATGCAAGACTAAATAGAGGAAATTGAGAGAACATGCTTCTTTCATTTCTGCTTTCTGTGTTAGTGTGTCCATGTACTGCAGTCCAGATCATGTTCTTTCAAACCAGAAATGTGTGATCAGTTTAAAACCAAAGAGCCAAGTAGCCATGGGACAGCATAAATAGAAATCAGAGCACAAGGAAGAGGAGAATGCAATGGGAATAAGACTGAGTTTAATGAGAAAAGGGCATTCCTGCATTCATTTGTCTGGCTCTCTGGGAATAGCTTATGTAAGACTGTTTTGCTTGACCTAAAGTGGTTACATCAAGTTTTAGGGAATGACAAGCTCTCCCAAGTCTTTCTTTGTTTAAAAAGTCTAAACATCCTTAAAAGAAGATAAACCTACTTGAGCGGTAAAGTTGTGTAAGATTATAAGGTCGTTTTCGGAGAATATACAAACCGAATGACGTTTATTTTTCTTACCCAATTCAGAAATCGTTTGGCTGTGGAAGTGAGGCGGCTCTGGGTAAAGATGAGGGATGAGCTCAGACCTCCTTGGTAAATCTGACCACTTAAATAGTTAACCTCTGAGAAATGCTTGCTGGCAGATGTCTGATGGAATCTCAGCCGCTTTGTTTTGCTCTACAGGGCCAATGTACCTTGACTGAGCATTTGCTTTCTCACTCTTCACTGGCTGCTTTGGCAAAACAAGGAGCCGCTGGCTGCATTTTTGGCTTTGCTGTCCATTCATGTGTGCGTGCGCACATTAGCTTGAAAGGTCACAAGGGGACATGCAACTTTGATGTCTGAGCCAAGCAAACACCTTTTGTCATGCACTTGTGCGTCTGTTTGTGGGGATGCCAGGCTGTGTGTTGCTATATGACGTGGAGGCCTGACCTAGTGGCAGCATTGAGGAAGGCGCGCGACAGGCCTATCGGTTTCCAATTAATCCACTGTCTGGAACACATGAAAACAAAGGAACAAAAAACAAGAAATCAGGATGAGAGAGAACTGAGGTTTTAATCGGCACTGTGCAGTCATGAGATTAGGCATGTGTTGGGGAAAAATCATTTCGCGTTAATGATGACCCTGTTCTCTAGCATGATATGAGAATGATCCATCTTGTGCTTCAATAGGACTGAGAACATCTGACCATCTGTACAAAGACGTCACATGATCAATGTCACAAATTCACTTAAGAATTAACTTATTTGAATAGTGATCTAATATATTAAATATACATATACAGATTAATAGAAACAGTATTATTGTATTAATGTTAATATTAATATATTGACATGAACAATAATATTAATTATATTCATAAAACTTATTTATTTCTTTACAGTTTTAAACAATACATTTATTCAGTTTGTAAATAATGAATGAATGAATGAATAATTGAATGAATGAATACATAAATATTTATCTATAAAAAAATTATGAAGCTTTTTTTAAGTTTTTAAATATATTTTTGTTTTTATATATTTAGTATTTTAATACTATTAATTATATTACCATGAGCATGAACAATATTTTTTTTATTTATTATAAACCTAAAATACACTTTAACTTGTACAATTTTAAATAATAAATGAATGAATAAATAAATAAATAAATACATATCAACTTTAGTATTTTTATAAAGGTAATTTTTAAATAATAAATAAATATTAGTTATTCATTATTTTACAATTAACATGGACATTATTTATTTATTTATTTATTTATTTATTATAAACAAAATGCATTTTTTTACTTTTACAATTTGTAAATGAATAATAAATAAATATGTAGCAACTTTTATTGAGTTGTTTTTTTAATTAGGTTTTTAAAAAGTTTTTTATAAGGCTATGTTTTTAAATAAATACTAGTTATTAATTATGAATAAAAGAAATTAATGACAATAAAAGAATGAATTAATGAATAAATAAATAAATATAAACTTTAGTTTTTTTTATAAAAAAATATTAGTTATTAATTATTTTACCATTAACATGAACATTATTTATTTATTTATTCTAAACTTAAAATGTTTTACTTTTACAATTTGTAAGTCAATAAATAAATAAATATCTGCTTATATTGAGTTGTTTTTTTAAATTAGGTTTTAAAAACGTTTTTTATATGAATTTATGTTTTTAAATAAATATTAATTATGAATGAATGAATGAATAAATGAATGAACAAATAAATACATATTTATTGAGTTCAAATACATTTTTGCTTTTTAAAAAAGTTTTTTATGAAATTATAAATTAATTAAATTAATCAATTAATATTAGTTATTAATTATGAATGAAAGAAATAAATGAAAGAATGAATGACTGAATGAAAAATAAATAAATAAATAAATATCCACTTGTTTAAAAAACTTGTTGCTATTGTTTAAAAAAGTCAAATTTTTAATTAAATTAATTAATTAATATCAAAATATATCTAGTTGTTATTTATAAATATTTATAAAAAATATCTATCTATTTTTTTTCTAAGTTATGTTTTTAAAATGTTTTTCATAAGTAGTGTTTTTAAATAAATATACATGTCAATGTCAATTAGCAACTAATGTTTATTTATTTGTTTTTATTTACTTATTTGTTTATTAAAATATATATTTTGGCTTTAATGATTACCATGTTCTCCAGCATGATTATTAATATTTATTTATACTTTTTTAAGTTTTGTAATTAATATTAATGGTTCTGTGTTAGTTTGTTTTCTTGTTTCTTTAAACATTTTAAATCATTGTTTTTTTGCAGGTTTAGAAGACATTTTAAACTAAATCACTTCATTTTCATTTTCTACAGCTACACCTTCATGTACTTTTGCGGTGTCCACTGTCCCTGCACTAACAGTGGTAACCACAAAAGCCTACTGTTTAAAGCCAGCTTACACCCCCGCTATACACACACAGAGAACCTTTCACTTGAACAACTTCACAAGATTGACACAAAACCGTTTGCTTTAGTTATTAAATGAATGTGCAAACACAGCTTCAATGCAACTTGTTAAAATGTAATACCGCCAGTAAAAGCAGTTCTCCGAACAGAAACTTATTTAACAGCCTATAGTCAGATCTAGAGAAAAGGCCAAATCTGTTTTATTATTTGACATTTTTTTGACTCAATATATTTTAAACAGCACTTTAATTCTCATACTGCTGCTGCAGATATAATCAACTTTTCCATTTTAATATAGCGCTTGAAATTCCAGTAACAACTCGTGACAAACCAAGTTTGGGGGTGTAAACCAAATTACATCATAGTTCAGAATCATAAAATCCAAGTTATCGCTCAGAGTGATAAGAGTTAGTGACAACAGAGCGCTCAACTTCCTGTTTCTTAGGTTCATCTGAAAGCAATCAGCTAGGAGCTCACCGCTGTGTGGGAGGAAGCACCAGAAACTACAGAGAAGTCGAACGCAAGCAAGCATTTAAAAAAAAAAAGATGAAACGGTTTGACAGGTAGCAGCATGAGACAGATTTGTCCACATCCTGCTGTTGTGTGCACATTTACAGAAGAGCGCATGCACATGCACGCTTTCAGATACACATGCAGCTAAAACAGAACTACATTTATTCAAATCACATGGAAAGGAAATGTAAATGTCACAGCAGGTCACACAAAAAACTCTTGTGTTTACTGTCATGCAATCAGCAGGATTGTTTAAGCTGCCAAACTATGACTGCAATTAGATCAGACACAAAAGTCTTACAACAAAGACAAAGGAGGTATACTGTTTTAAAACACACGTGTACTTGCCTGAAAGAAAAGATGCTAGAGTATGTTATTCAACATCAGTTCTTCCATATAAAGCCAAACCATCTACGGTATTATAATGACTATAATGTTTTACTATACATAGTGATGACTGATGCTCATTTCCATCTCAGAAACAAACAACAAAAGTCCATTGTGTGTTTCACTGTTGACTTTATTTCTCAATATTGCAATTTTAAATCATATTTATCTGCATATTTTATCATAAAAGCTTATACCATATTCATCTTAACTTCATAATACCCTTTTCCTTTTAACTGTAAGGCAGGCTGATTGGATGCAGTGTTATAAATATTTCAGATTCCACCTGGCTCAAGTTCAGACCTGAGATCTTGCCTTTCTTTAATCACTTTATTTTTTAACCAGCAATAGTTTCTTTACACACTACCAAAAGTTTAGGGTCAGTAAAAGAAATGAATACTTTTGTTTAACAAGGTTACATTAAATGGATCAAAAGTGACAGTAGACTTTCTATTCATTGAAGAATCCTAAGAAAATATGTATCAAGGTTTTCACTAAAATATTGAGCAGCGCAACTGTTTTTACCATTGATAATAATGCTAAAAATGTTACTTAAGCACAAAATCAGCATATCTGAATGATTTCTGAAGGATCTTGTGACACTGAAGACTGGAGCAATAGCTGACAAAAATTTAATTTTGCCATCACGGGAATAAATTATATTTTAATATACAGTAGTCAACATTTTAAGTGAATAGTTATAGTTATAGTTAGCATGTCTCTTTAAATGCAAATGAGCTGCTGCACCTTGCCCCCTTTTCTTGAATAGAGCTGTGCCTTTACAGCTCATGCCTCAGACACTCTGCTAAAAAAACAAACAACTTTGATTATCACATCTATTGCCCTGAAATCATGCCTTTTGAACCATATTACACTGTAAAAAACAATTTGTGAGTCAACTTAAAATAATTTGTTACCTGGCTGCCTTAAAATTTTAAGTTCGGTCAACTTGAAAAAAGTTTAGTCAACTTGAAATGTTACTTACTAAGTTTTACAAAGTGACAACTTAGATATTTGATTTGATTCAACTTAAAATTTTAAGGCAGCTGAGTAAGAAACACAGCTGTTAAGTTTAATAAGCAATGTTTTTGTTTAGTCAACTCGAATATCTAAGTTATCCCTTAGCACAGCTTAACATTTTAACTTGTATAAACTTCTTTGAATTGAACTTAAAATTTTAAGGCAGCAGGGTAACAAATTATTTTAAGTTGACTTAACAAATTGTGTTTTTTGTTTTTTTACAGTGTAGTTTAAACTTCTGATATATGGTTTGCTGAGAACACACATCCGAAGCATGGCATGTGAGTACTAAACTCACTCTCTTTAATGTCTTATTGCACTTAAACGGTCAAATACAAACAAGTTTATGTTAAAAAACAAACAAACAAACATACAAAAACAGTCAGTTATGTCTGTGAAGGTAAACAACTGGGAAAGAAAGTGCATGTTTATATTAGATCTGTGTGGCAGCAGTGTAATATACAGTAAATAAATCAATAAAATCCCCTTCCAACGTAATGGCTAATTTTTTCACATTCTTGCAGAGAAAGGCTTACCAAAACTGGGTTACTAGGTTGTCCCTTTTCACATTTTCTGGGTTGGCAGACGCACCCGGACCCGATTATAGCCACAGAAGAAGTTAGATTTTCATGTCAGCTTTAAATTTTAATAATATTACTGTTTCACTGTATTTTGGATCAAATAAATGTAGCCTTGGTGAGCATGAGAGACTTCTAAAAACACAAATAATTCCAAAACTTTGAAAGGCTGATTTAAAGCTATAGAGAGGTTGTTACCAAAAAGGTTGTTCCCATATTATTAAAAATGACATTAGATTTTTAAAGCTCAGGCGAAAAAGAATTAACAGGGCTCACATGATTGCTGGGGTTAAAGAGGCTGCCAGGGAACTCAACATTTTCCGGACAGGGTTTGTGGTTTGGTGGCAGCAGTACTTCCAACGTTTGGAGTTTAGATTTCGGAATTAGTTAAGCTGTAAAAAATGTGATTAAATGCAGCATAGTAAAATTTTGTGAGGCATGGGCACGCATGGAAAGTCTGAAAAATTACTGTTCACATAACAAATTAAAATACAGGCAGTCATTGACATTATACAGGCTTTTTGGAATGACTTGAAATGTGGAGTAATTGTTTGTTTAGCTGAATAACTTTTCTCTAAGTTCATTTTGGACACAATAGCAAAATCCTAAAAAAAATCCTATTGGATCTGTGTACCACCTCACACAGAAGTATTTGTATTCGAGTGTGTGTAAGTGTGTGTGTGCTGTGTGCATAACACAACTCCCCGCACAGCGGACGGATTTCCGCATCTCTGTCAGGAATTTCCTAGATTTCCTGTGCAGACTCTGACAGGGAGCTAAACAGTGCTCCCATGCTCTGCGCCTGCTCCTAAGGGTCTCGTCTGAAATAGAGAGAGGGAAAGCCTTCAAGTATAATGTTCCTTCAGCTTAAAACCTCATTTGTAAAGGAATCCAACCAGACAGCAGGGTTCAAAGGTAACGGCTCCACATAAACGGGCCCACATATGAAAAAAAATCATCAGGGGTTTCCCCAAAGAGAAATACACTTTAAGAATATAACAGTTGTCTGCATTTAAATAGAGTCGTAAAACACTCTAAATGTGACTCTGAGTGTGTGTGTTTTTGCCTCACCGACATCTGGGCTTTTTGGGAGCTTTTTGAAGACTTAAATAATATATTTCTCTTTTTTCCCTCCTTTTTTATTTCCATCTCTCCCACAGTTTTCATGCCTACAAACACACAAACTATTAATAAGACCATTAAAGTTTTATTTCAGAATGCAAATTTTACATTGGACAACAAGTGATAACCCAACAGTAGAAAATATGTTTATCTTTAAAAAAGCACAAAAATACACAGAAATGTGTGTATATACAGTTGAAATCAGAAGTTTACATACACCATGCAGAATCTGCAAAATGGTAATTATGTTATCACAATAAGAGGGATCATAAAAAAAGCATGTTATTTTTTATTTAGTACTGACCTGAATAAGATATTTCACATGAAATACGTTCACTTATAGTCCACAAGAGAAAATAATAGTTGAAAAATGTTCAAAAGTTTACATACACTTGGATATGAGCATTTTTTTTTTTTACCTGAATGATCCACAGCTTTTTTTTTTTTTTTTTTTTTAGTTATAGTTGTTCATGAGTCCCTTGTTTGTCCTGAACAGTTAAACTGCCAGCTGTTCTTCAGAAAAATCCTTCAGGTCCCAAAAGAATTCTTTGGTTTTTCATCATTTTTGTGTAATTGAACCTATTCCAGCAATGACTGTGTGATTTTAAGATCCATTTTTTCACACTGAGGACAACTCATGCTCACTGGCGCTCCAAAAGGAAAATTTTGGGTGAGGGTGTAAACTTTTGAAAAGAATAAAGATGTGTAGATTTTTCTTATTTTACTTTTAGACAAAATAAGTTAAATATACCAAATTTCAAATTTAATAAGTTTTCCAAGTTTTTAAAAATGCTGAAAGACCAAAGAATTTGTGGGACCTGAAGGATTTTTCTGAAGAACAGCAGGTAGTTTTAACTGTTCAGGACAAACAAGGGACTCATGAACAACTATCACTAAACAAAAAAACACAGCTGTGGGTCATTCAGGTAGCAACACAGTATTAAGAATCAAGTGTATGTACAAGGTCATTTTTAAAAATTCAACTACAATTTTCTCTTGTGGACTATATGTGAAGGTCTTTTAAGTGGAATATATTATTCAGGTGAGTACTAAATAAAAAATAACATGCATTTTGTATGACCCTCTTATTTTGGCAAAATAATTAACATTTTGCAGATTCTGCCAGGTGTATGTAAACTTTTGACTTCAATTGTATATGCATAAGCCAAAATATGCTATTATTTTAAAACAAATCCTCAACAAAACATATTTAAGGGAGATAGACTTTAAGTATGTATCTCACAAATGCCTATAATTTTCTTTTTTATCTCAGTAATAAACTGTAATGCTGATGTGTGTGAAGTGTGGGCTTCACCGGACTATAATGATGGCATGATTTCCAGGCAGTCATTCATGCTGATATGCTCACACTGCGGCTGCAGCATTTCTGTCAGTGTGTGTGTGTGGAAAAAACCAAGATACGAATTTTGCTGATGAACTGACAAACCACATAAACGATGCATTTGTATATTTTTTTTTCTCTGAATGACTATGACAAAGAAAGAGAGATGCTAGCTTATGTTAATAGGTCAAATAAAAACGTCAATAGTGACGATTTGCGAATCAGCAAATAGAACAGGGAAAGAACAGGAAGAGAAACCCACAGCGTCACACATTGAACTATATAAAAAGTGGTGACCCATACCATATGAAACAGCTTTTCTAAAAGACTGATATGACTTTATCCCATAATTACTTTTTATCATATTTCTCAAAAATACTGTCAATTGTACATATGTACTTTTAAGTGCCCCTTTACAGTGTATTATGATCCTTCCAGGCATAAAAGTGTTACAATAATGGTGAAATTGAGTTGTGGTGTGCCAGTTGTGTCCTCTGAGAACCCCAGACAAATGCATATCTCTACACAGCATGACTATCGTGCAGTGAGACATTTCCTGTCGTGTGGTTTTCTTGTCATGCAAATTAGCCAGCCACACAGAGTGACATCTGAGGGGACAGATCTTCTGACTATTTAAGCAACCGCATATGAGCAAACGGCATTTCATAAGAAAGTGACAAAGGTAATCACATTCATTATGATAGTCATTTTAAAAGCAGGATTGCGAGTGTGATATTGTACCGTTAGTTAACCGTTAGAAACAATCCATAGAAAAACAAAAAACGTATTGGTAATTTTCTGTCACAACATTTTCCGTTAAGTTTACAGACATTTCCATTAACCCTGAAACACAATGCATGTACTGTAATATGTATAAAATACAGGAAATAAAACTGTGAAAAATTACTTCATATTAACACAGACTTTCCTTAGAGTGCACTGTAAAAAAAAAAAAAAAGGAAGAAAGAAATTGTTGAATAAAGTCATTATTTTTGTTTTCTTTGCAGACAAAAAGTATTTTTGTAGCTTTATAACATTACAGTTGATGTCCACTGATCACTGATGTCACATGGACTATTTTAATGATGACCTTACTATCTTGAACATGTCAGTTGCGTTGTTGTCTATGCACGGTCAGAAAGCTCTCGGATTTCATTAGGAATATCTTAATTTGTGTTCCTAAGATGAACAAAGGCCTTACGGGTTTGGAACGACATATGGGTGAGTAATAAATAATAGAAGTTTAATTTTTGGGTGAACTAACATTTTAATAAACTTCTGCATTTATACTGACAGGGCATTTTAATGCCTGAAACTAAGAGTTTATCTATCCGAACAATCCAGCATCTTTCAATTAAGCAAATTCAGGTCAGCGATTCAGCCTGAATTCAGGTCATGGATATTTTGGGTCAGAGTCTATTTTCAGGGATTCACTGGAAGCACAGAAATGCTAACCTTTTCTAAAAATCCTTTTCTAATAAAAACGATCCTTTCACCTGAGGTATTAAGAAGCTCACGTGACAGGTGTGTCTGTCTAACACACGCAATCATGTCTGTGTGTAGTCTCATTGTTCATGCCATTTCCGTAAAACCTGAGTAATTCTCACAACTGTAATTTCAGTTGCTGGAGAGATCGTTTATAATAACAACACACCCGTTGCAAGGCAGCATGACATCAACAATACTTATTTAACTAATAAAGAGCAATTTCCTGTTTCAGTAAATCTCTGAAACAAAAAGTTCAGTGCCACCTTTAGGAAGACCAGAGGTGTTATTCATTCCTTGAGCCTGACATACTAGGAATGGCTTTCAAAGATGGAAACCACCTTGCTGGGACATTCCTGACTGAGGAAATTAATTACTTTGCATATAAGGCTGACTTACATAAGCCACTGTGTGCTTCTTATAATTGTTGTGGCAACACATCTCAACATGGTAAAGCACAGAAAAAACAGATGTCATTATGCAATTATTGTCAATGAGGGAGAAGAGGTCATATCCTCTAAACGCTTTAGTCAGGAATTTGTCCAGAGCTCTGGGCCCATGCGACACAGCACGTCCTACTTCAGCAAAAAGATGCTATAAACTGCTGTCAACGAGCATATGGGATCTGATAGCTCGGGAGGCACGCACATCCGTTCTGAAAAAAGTCCAAAGTCATAATTTTTCCCCTTAACTTGTTCCCTATTTGGCGTTCTCTTTGCTCTTCTGTTCTTTTTTAGGAAAACAGAAAGGATGATCTGGAAAGAAAAACTCCAGCTGTTTAGGCAATGGAATGCAGCATTTAAAAGGCTCCAGAGGTTACAACCGTTTTCATCTGCTAAACCCCACCTGATTAGACAGACAGACAGACAGACACAAATAGATATTGTAGATAGATTATATCTTTTCATGTGACAACACTGAAGAAATGACACTTTGTTACAATGTAAAGTAGTGAGTGTACAGCTTGTATAACAGTGTAAATTTGCTGTCCCCTCAAAATGACTCAACACACAGCCATTAATGTCTAAACCGCTGGCCACAAAAGTAAGTACACCCCTAAAAGAAAATTTCCAAGTTGGGCCCAAAGTGTAAATATTTTGTGTAGCCACCATTATTTGCCAGCACTGCCTTAACCCTCTTGGGCATGGAGTTCACTTCATAGGTTGCCACTGGAGTCCTCTTCCACTCCTCCATGACGACATCACAGAGCTGGTGGATTGAGGATGCCCCACAGATGCTCAATAGGGTTTAGGTCTGGAGACATGCTTGGCCAGTCCATCACCTTTACCCTCAGCTTCTTTAACAAGACAGTGGTCGTCTTGGAGGTGTGTTTGGGGTCGTTATCATGTTGTAATACTGCCCTGTGGCCCATCTCTGAAGGGAGGGGATCATGCTCTGCTTCAGTATGTTCACAGTACATGTTGGCATTCATGGTTTCCTCAAAGAACTGTAGCTCCCCAGTGCCGGCAGCACTCATGCAGCCCCAGACCAAGACACTCCCACCACCATGCTTGACTGTAGGCAAGACACACTTGTCTTTGTACTCCTCACCTGGTTGCTGCCACACCATGTCGCAACAGGTGCCATGTTGAACTTCCAGTGACCAGTATGAGAGAGTGGGAACAATAACACCAAATTTAACACACCTGCTCCCCATTCACACCTGAGACCTCGTGATGACATGACACCGGGAAGAGAAAATGGCTAATTGGGCCCAATTTGGACATTTTCACTTAGGGGTGTACTCACTTTTGTGGCAAGCGGTTTAGACATTAATGGCTGTGTGTTGAGTTATTTTGAGGGGACAGCAAATTTACACTGTTATACAAGCTGTACACTCACTACTTTACATTGCAGCAAAGTGTCATTTCTTCAGTGTTGTCACATGAAAAGATAATCAAATATTTACAAAAATGTGAGGGGTGTACTCACTTCTGTGAGGTACTGTAGATAGATAGAAGGAAGTGCGAAGCAGTGGGTGAACTGATCATCTCCTCCGATTTATAATATTAATTTCAGCACAAAATAAACATGGATGAACATAGAAGGTATGTTAAAAGAAAGAGTACAATCTACCGAATCCTGTATCCTGTCTTATGTAATCGCTCAGTGTTTCAACTGCGGAAAGATGTTAATATAACAGCTTGTAAACAACACACGTAACGTCACAGTTAAAATTGTAACTTTATTATTATTATAAAAAGTGTAGTTTAAGCGTTTGTATACAAATCAGTTCATTTTAACCTTCAATATTATAGTAATGTAGTACCAACTGACTCTCATCATATTTTACAGCATTAGTTGAGAGATTTTATTCCCTTGAGAAAATTTGAGGACAGATAGAATGATAGAATGATAGAACGATAGAACGATAGATAGATAGATAGATACATAGATAGATACACAGATAGATAGATAGCACTTAATATTCTTCACATGGGGCTACTGGGAAAGTTTTCGTTAACAGAAAGGGAAAGGGATTGAAATAGAAACTAAAGTATGTCAGAAACAGCTCAAACAGGTAAAACAATATGTTTATAAATCTGGAACTCATCTCACAGACTTCATAAATAACTTAACAGAACATTACCACTAATGCAGCAAAAGTTGTCTATGCCAAAACTGTCTCTAAAGACATTCCTAAAAACATACAGGCCTTTCTCCATATGTACATTTGAATCATGATGCATTAAAAGATGGTGATGATTTGAATGTTGTTTTTATTGTTGGCCTTACATTTTGAGATGTCAGTCCTCCTTAACACAAACACATGGCGTCATATTTATATTCTTATCCGAACTTTTGTGCCACAGACATGAGTGGTACTTTCATTATTGAGGAGACCATTGCAACGCATTGCAACGTAATGCCTAACAACAAATTAAGACTACAGTGATCAGCTTTTTTAAAAATAGTTTGTAGAGTAGAGAGTGAAAATACAAATTATAAAATGATACAAATTCTTTCACTTTGTCGAACTGAAGGTCAACAAGTCATGCTAACATATTTCATGTGCAAGCACTAGACAAATGTCAAAGAGGCTAAACCTTAATTTAAAAAAAGAATGAAAGATTTTGCCTTTGTGTGAAAGTTGTATTAGCCTCTGTGTTAGTCACCAGGGGGCTAGAAATACTAGTCAATGTCCTCAATGTTGACGCATAAGGAAAAGCCGCAAACTCAGTTTTGGAGGCAAGACTAATATTTACGGAAACCAAATACTTGATCACAAAGCTGACTATCATCCATACCGCATTAATGCCAGTAGTAACAAAGGCAAAAAAAAAGCAACAGGGTAGCGACTGTGTTGAGTCTCTTTCCACCGATCTGTCCCCCAGCAGGAGTGAAGCATTTAAGTGAAAAAGAGGAATGGAAAATCACTCACCCTGCAGAGCACATTTGCATTTAAGACATGATGGATCTGGAGAATTCATAATAACATAATCTCCCATCTCATCTGAAATTAGACTCAAGTTCTTTCAATCTCCTCTACCCTATTCATACAATAACCACAATTTTTACTTGATCTCATGATCCCCTGACCCAAGGGGAGCATGAATTCCTCAATGTAGACATTTGACTATGTAGCACTGGGATTTCTCATAATTATTTTCATAACACACAATGGAAAACAAAAAGACTGAGGTCTTTGCAATTGGGACAAGTCAGCCTAAGGTTATGCTATTGTCTGTCAGTAATTTAATCTTTTGTCTGGGGTTTCTTTGACATGCACAACATTGCACTGCCACATTAAAATACAATGATCTACAAGGTATTTCTTTACAAAGTGCATTAAAGAGGAATTTGATTCAGAAGCACTGGTGTCAAAAGTATTTACATCTATTCACATCTACTCAGGTATAGATACTAGGGTTTAAAAAGACTTCTGTAGAAGTTGAAGTATCAACTCAAGCTTTTTACTCAAGTAAAAGTGTAAAAGTACTGGTTTCAAAACTACTTAAGGTATAAAAGTAAAAGTAATGTAAGAAACAAAAATGCCATTAAAGGGATAGTTCACAAGGGCATCCGAGATGTAGGCAACTTTGTTTCCGCAGTAGTTTCAATTTTGATATTTTTAGGTCCAACCGTCTTGTCAGTCATATAATGCATGCCTATGGTCACCTCATCAAGTACACATTGATGGCCTAAGACACGAAACAAGCGGTTTGTGTGAGAAAACGAACAGTATTTATATAGTTTTTTACCTCTTGTACACCCCCACGTCCAAGTTACCTGAGGGCGCGCTTCCTGGTGTGTGGCCGCGTTCTGGCTTATTGATGCACCGGCGCAAGCGCTGGAAAGCGCCGGAAGTGATCTCTCGCGCGAGCATACGTTATCCCAGATAAGTGTAAACTAGTACCATTTCTGTTAACCGTCTAACCTACAATCTCTGTTCTGTGTAAACAATGAGTGACGTGCACGCGCGAGAGATCACTTCCGGCACTTTCTGGAGCTTACGCCGGAAAATCAATAAGCCAGAATGCGGCCACACACCAGGAAGCGCGCAACCCTCAGATAACTTGGACGTGGTGGTGTACAAGAGGTAAAAAATGATATAAATACTGTTCGTTTTCTCACACAAACCGCTCGTTTCGTGTCATAGGCCATCAATGTGTACTTACGATGGGGAATTGTTTAATTTGGACTGTTTAATTTGAATCTGTGCATTTTCTTTGATGAGGTGACCATTGGCATGCATTATATGACTGACAGACAAGAACGGTTGGACCTAAAAATATCAAAATTGAAACTACTGCGGAAACAAAGACACCTACATCTTGGATGCCCTTGGGGTAAGCTAAAACATATCAAAATTTAATTTCAAAGTGAACTATACCTTTAAGGACAAAAGCTTAGGCTGTGCCACAGGGGGCCTATTGTGCACTACCCCACCTCCTCCTCCTCAAAAAAAAAAAAACATTTTTCTAAAGGCCATAATGACTATAATGTTAGCTAATGGCAACAATGTCACATTTAACTAGAAGATGTAACAAACTCTTTTGCTTGGTTGGGACATTTCGCTCGAGTTCTCTTCTTGAGTCTCTGCCACGGGCGTCTTCCTACTTGGTTACATAAGTCTGCTACGTCCAGTTTTGGGGGTAACGAGTTATAAAGTTAGTATAGCCTACTTATCAATTGTCAATCGCAAGCGCTAATTTATTAAAACGTCTCTCTACCGAACTACCTACTGTAGCTTAATTTGCGGAGGACGAAGAGAAAGCACCCGTTTGATAAATGATCCAGTAGTGGAGAAATAATAACTTTTAAGAAATAATATTTTTTGAATAATGACACTAGCTATGTCCTTGCTGGAGTGTGACGTGATATGTGTCACGTGCAGACTTTTTGCTTTTTCCTTTACCACACCAAAATAGGGACTGAAAAGAAGTGATTTTTCATATGACATTTCCTTTACTTGTCTACTAAAATATGAATATTTGTAAGTAGGTAATATTTACCACAATTAGCTCATGAACTCAAGAAGCTTTTTTGTACAGTTGAAACAGAACCCGAGTACAGTTGAGATACCCATCCGTAATGCTGTAAAGCTGCTTAACCAATTAATTGTAAACGTGAAATACTCAAATAAGGTATAGATACCCAAAATGTCTACTTAAGTAAGGTAACAAAGTAGTTGTACTTCGTTACTTGACACCTCTGTTCAGAAGATTGTCAAATGTAGATTTTACCAAGAGATCAAGGTTTGGCTGGTTAACATGACCCATTTACTATTTACTAAAAGCATAACTGACTCATGTGAGTTTGTAGAAATTAAAAATGTACATTATAAGAATTAAAAAACCCTTTCACTTCATTGCTCTGAAAGTTTAAAACATTTCGTGGTTCGTTCAGAATGTAGTCAAGTGGCATTCTAGAAGAAACACTTACACAACAGGAGCAGGATAATACATTGAGAATGGAGCGGTTGCCCATATTTGGCATCCAAGTGCAACTGTTCTTCTTTGAAGCAGGTCTCCTATGAAAACGAAAACAGAAACCATACCTGTCATACCTGTCATTGTGTAAAAACCTGAGAAACATATCATACAATAGGTTTCCCAGGACTGACGTGAGAAATTCCATGATATCATTTTGTCTAAGGAATTTTTATGATGCATTGCTGAAACATTTAAGATAGCACAAGTGATTACATTTACTACTTTCAGTTTTGACATATTTTAGCAAGACAGTCAGCCCCAATTAGTTTTCCTGTGAAAAGAAACAGGAGAATACAATTTAAAGCAAAAATGAGAAGTGAAAGAAAGAAAGGTACCACGGTTCAGTGAGATAACAGCTGAGCAGTTTGGTTTCTTTGCTAAAAAAAAAGGATTTAAAAAAATGAGGCCATTTTAAATATCATCTGCTCTGGATTAGATGTGTGACATTGTGTATATCACGTCGTATAGCTGTGGCAAAAACTAAAAACAAGCCCACAGAACCCCATATCTTTGCACTGAATTGATTTATGTAATTGAGCTTTCACTATAAAAGGATGTATAAAATTAGAGTGCTTTATTAGTGGTTTAGGACACTTGGACAAATAAACAACAAGTGTTTATACTGGTTCTTTATTTGTGTTAAGCAATAATAAAGTAAATACATGTCAAATCTGCTGGGAATGGTGACATAACCAAGTCAAAAAAAGAAAAAGACATTCTCATACTTCTGAGAAAAATCTGAGAAATCAAATGACTGACATACCACAAATGAATTTAGGCTGATCTGGCATGATAACTTTTGCCAATCCTGTAGGGTCACATGTTGTCACTCCTGTATCATCGTCAAGGTGTCTGGAGTTTACTCAGCTCTTCTTTTGAAGTTATTGTGTCTCCATTTCTTTTGTTCTGTATTTAGCCATTTTCCTTTAAAGCAGTTCTAAATAAAGTTCTGTAGAATAACTAGTTCTCTTTGACATAGGTGTCATATTGAGACTAAAGTGTCCTAAACCTGCAATGGACATGAAGGATTAGTTCACTTCCAGAATAAAAAAAATTCCTGATAATTTACTCACTTCCATGACATCCAAGATGTTCATGTCTTTTTTCAATTGAAAAGAAATTAAAGTTTTTGAGGAAAACATTTCAGGATTTTTCTCCAAAAAAGTTGACTTAAATGGAGATCAATGAGGTTGAAGGTCAAAATTGCAGTTTCAATTCTCTGCACAAACCCAGCTGTGGAATAAGGGTGAATCTAGTGAAACTATCCGTCATTTCTTAAAACAAAAACAAACAAACAAACATTTCTATACTTTTTAACAACAAATGCTCGTCTTACACTAGCTCGACCTCACGCATTACGTAATCACCCAGTGTTTACAAAGCGAATGTGCAAATAAAGTCAAACACCCTTCACAAAAAAGGTAAAACAACGATGTTGGGCAGTTTTGAAATTGGAGAAGAAAATAAGATTTTTTGCCCCACCCTACCTTTTTGGTAGGGTAGGTTCACAGACAAAGAACAGCATGTGACCTTTCCAGTGTGATTACATAATGTGTGAACACATATATGACCTGTATGCACATCACTGAGCTAGTGCAAGATGAGCATTTGTGTTTAAAAAGTAGTTTTGCTGCATAAGACCCTTATTCTTTGGCTGGGATCGTGTAGAGCCCTTTAAAGCTGCATTGGAACTGCAATTTGGACCTTCAACCTGTTGATCCCCATTGAAGTCAACTATATGGAGAAAAATCCTGATTTTCTTTCCTAAAAAATAATTTCTTTCCAACTGAAGAAAGAAAGACAAACATATTAGATGACATGGGGATGAGTAAATTATAATGATTTTTTTATTCTGGAAGTGAACTAATCCTTTATTAAACTGTGCTAAATTGTGTTCTATCAGTGTTTTGATTGAAACTCAGACTACATTCGAGTTCAGACACAATGCAGATTTAACACACAAATCAGCGGTAGGAGATTTTTTGGCCATTACAATCGTTCTTTGCTTTTCGACTCGCCCCAAGTGGACAAATCTTGTAGTGCCCCCACAATATTTCGATACTACATGTTGCACAATAATATCCAATCTTCGTAAAGCTATAGGTAGTTATTCATATAAAAGTATGCTCTTTATTTAACCTGTGAAGGCGTTACTTAACCAAGGCGTCATTTCACTTACTTGTTCGCAAATGTAGTAACTCGAGTGCAGCGTCATAGCGGGCGATTTTCGCGCTATGAATATTCGCCGAATACCATTCGGAAAAATGGATCCGACTAGACGGAAAGACATTCAGCTGACAAGCCGATATCTCGTGAGTGATCATGTGATCATTTCGCGAGTCTATTTCTTTTATTTGCAGGTGACTACATGATAAAATGAGACAGGACAGAAAAACGAAATTATTATTAGGTTATTCACAGTCTCATGTTCATCCATGCAAAAGCAAATATGGTGCCAACACTTAAGGTCCATTATGAATTAAAGTTAAAAACACAAAAAGGTAAAACAAAGGTAAAGGTAAAACACAAAAAATTAACAAGGACAGAACACTACTTTCTCTCTAAACCGGAATGATTATTATTAGTTTGACAGCTGTAAGTCATCAACATTTCACTTCTTGTTTTGCATCTTCTTAAGTGGTTGACTGGTTCAATAATGTTCTTGTTTGTGAATTTTTCTCTGGTGTACTTGATGTTTCCTCATGAATGGTGATGCGTAAACAGCCTGGAAGTTTATTGTCCTAGAGACGGCGGATACACAAACACATCAGTAAGTAGCAGCAGTTTGCTCTAGGAGAGAGGCAGGAAGTGGATGTTGTGTAGAGGCAAGGAAGGAAAATAAGAAGTTCTTCTTGGCTGCATGCGTGTTCTGAAGGACAGTTCCCACAGCACCCTTCTCAAGCTCCGTCCACACACACACACACACACACATGCGCACAGTGGATGTGCCGAATTCCAGAGCGTCTCGGGGGTACAAGGTCATGACTTTAATGGTAATGGATGACGTGGACACTCCTTCCCACAGACCAAACTCACTGAAAGAACGCACAAACACACACAAATATACACAGAGTATGAAGTATGTCAGTGAGATGGTGACCGGCGGGTCAAGTGGTTAACCAATGAGAAAACCTTTGACCTTGTACAGTGGGGTCATAAATTCCTGGTCAGATTGTGTAAACACAAGTAAGGAACAAATAATAAAACTTGAGTTGATTGTTTTGGGCCAGCCTGACCTAACCTGAGCATTGTCTATGATTTCTGAGGACAGTTTTTCTACTGTGGAATGAAGGAGGGAAAATGATGTGATTCTGTCTTTCTTTTCACAAACTTGGTGTTTTCCATTACTACTGTTGGAGGGTAAAACTGTCAGAAGGGCTGAAAACCACTTGGCATTAAGCAGATGCATTTTATAACATTTCTAATTGCCTTGCCCAAGGGTACTGAGATAAAACGAAGCATAATTCACAGTTACAGCATACCAAGAAATAAACCTGCAACCTTTGCATTATCAGGCCAGATCCTCTCTTCTATGAATATCCAATATATTTTTACACATTTGTTTTGACACATTTAGTGTGATCAAAAAGTCTCAGATACAAATTAAAAATAAACATGGAATAAAACTTAGAATTTTAGGGGAAAAAACAAGAACCTTTTTTGCAGAATCTGCAAAATGTTAAAAAATAAGAGGGATCATACAAAATGCATCTTATTTAGTTCTTAGCTGAATAAGATATTTCACAAAAAAGATGTTAACATATAGTCCAGAAAATAAAAAATGTAATAAATAATACAATAAAATAGTACTAGAGAAAATAATAACTGAATTTATAAAAGTTACTTACACTTGACTCTTAATACTGTGTTGTTACCTGAATGATCCACAACTGTGTTTTTTGTTGTTTAGTGATAGTTGTTCATGAGTCCCTTGTTTGTCCTGAACAGTTAAACTGCCCGCTGTTCTTCAGCATTTTTGTGTAATTAAACCCTTTCCAACACTGACTCTATGATTCTGAGATCCATCTTTTCACACTGATTACAACTGTGGGGTTTAATATGCAACAATTACAGAAGCTTAAAACGCTCACATCCAGGGGTGAAAACTTTTGAACAGAATGAAGATGTGTACATTTTCCCTATTTTGCCTAACTATCTTTTTTATTATGATTATTTAGTACTGCCCTTCAGAAGCTACAGAAGATACGCACATGTTTCCCAGAAGACTTAAGTTATATTTAAGTTATATATAAGTTAAATTTACCCTGATTTTCACTCCTGGCTTAATGCATCATGTTTCCTTCTGAAGCATTAGTCAGAGTTTAAACATTTATTTATGTGAAATATCTTAATCAGGTCAGTACTAAAAAAGAAATAACATGCATTTTGCATGATCCCGCTTATTTTGCTACAATAATTAACATTTTGCTGATTCTGCAAGGTGTATGAAAACTTTTGACTTCGACTGTAGTTACTACTGTCATTAAAACAAAAGGGAGAACAATCCAAATATGAATGCATTCTGAGATTTTACTTTAATTGCTAATAATTTCTAATAGAAAAAAAAATTCTAAAAAGCTATATGTCATTTGCTACTGATTTAGATAAAGATTTTATAGAGAAAAATGTAGTTCAATAAACAACAACTAAAAACGAATATTGTAAGCATTTTGTTATTATTTTTTAACGTTATGGTTATGAATTTATTTTTATTTTGTGTATTATTCCTACATGCACAATCATGTACACACAAAAACATTACCTGATCAGGACAAAATTCCTGTGGTCTCACCCTGATGACTTTACCAGAGAAACCCACATTTGCCCTGTGCTGACAAATGCTGGAAAAATGCAACACTGGAGGATTTCCAAGCATATATCCACAAAGACACACACATGCCTCTTCTGCTTTGTCAGCAAGCATACTGTATACTCCTGTTAATTGGGTTTGCTAAATTGAGGCCCCTGCTTCATTGTATTGCTGATGATTTTTTACTTTCAGTTCTGCCCATCATCCCTAAACTCAGCACTATATCACATCAAATCACTGTCAAATGCAGTACATAACCAGTATTGCTCAGTGTATATGTGTTAATGATGGCTTGTAGTTCCAGGTGTGAAAACAAGAACAGATATCTGCTCGCTGATCTGATCACTGTGGCATCCCTCATAGTCTGCAGGTACCCATACTCAGATAAAAACAATGATTATTCAGGGCCAACAGCTGATGATCACAAAACTGAAAGCATACGCTTGTGTTTTGTTCCACTATTTAGTTTTATGAAGCAAATGTTTTCTGTTGGAAAGCATCTGGTGAGGCAGATTATTCCGATGCCGGTGATGATTAAACACATTTCTTATAATTTAACTAGTTATTAAACATTCATTTACACAGGTTGCAGGAGATTCATGAAAGTAAGCTGCTTTCATTTATGCCACCCTGATCATTGCTTCAAACATTTCTGATTTAATCAGACAAGATGCCAGTATGTGTACTGTACCATCCTGCTTTTGAGCAGTGGTTGTCAAATGAGTAAAATGATAAAATGAGATTTTTTTGTCTGCTTGATGAGATTCTATGTAATATATAAATTATATGGCATTATCTGCCCCACATACTAACCTAACCCTTACTATAGAACTATCACTACTTCACATCGCTGTGGTGATTTCGCCATTGTTTTGTACTGTAACCTGCAGCTGATTGCTGTCTGAAGACTTTTCTTATCTGCCCCGAGCACAGCGGGACAGCTGCCAATCTGATCTTAGACGTACAGAGAGAACACTGCAAAATGGCAGGAAATTCCACTTTGAACAACTCCCAACAGCAGCAGCAGCAGAGAAGATGCCTTTAAAACCAGGCCATGAGCCTGTTACATAAGGGTACAGAATGAGGCTTCAACAAAAGGTGTATATTTCTCTTGGGGACAAGAAAAACATGTTACTATTAAAATAGAAAATGCCCAAAGCAGAATATGGCTGACCAGGGCTGCGTTTCTAAAAAGCATTGTAAGCCTATCATAGAACCATTGCCACCAATGGTCTCTAGGATCAACTAAGTTCATGAAGCTTTTTACATATTATATATATATATATATATATATATATATATATATATATATATATCATTATACAAATCAAAGATGTACAATGGCAAAACTAAAATAATGTTTCAAAATAGGATGTCATGCTTTGTTTTGTTTTTAATCATTTGTGACATCGTTTAGATTGCCAGGACTGACCAGCTTGTTCTGTTCTCATCGCAGACAAAAATCACTCAAAAGTAAAGTGTTTATGCCGCCTAGTGGACATAGTGAACATTGAAGCGAGAAAATGGAATTGGATGATAATACTTGTCAAGATGTTTTTATATCCAAACATGTCACAGTACATTTGATAAGGGATTACAGTCAGTACGGAGCAAGTCAAGTCAGTCAAGTGCTTATTGGGCATTTAATTAAAATGAAATATGTTAGAATTTTTCATTAATTGTATTAAAACAGAATTTAAAAGGTAGAAATGACCCCCTTTTACTGTTTTGCGAACGAATCCATGATTGAGTGGAATTTCTAGTAAGCAACAGAAACACCTGATATATTAATATCAAGAACAAAAGTTCTAAATCAGAAAAGCTAAATATTGTTATATAAGACCTTTTTGGGAATAAAAGAAAACTAAAAGATTTTATTTGTAGTGGTTATATTATCACTTTTAATTCACTGGCAGTGTGATGGCATAATGAAATATGAATATATGATGAGGGTGCAGTGTGTATTACTAGACTTTGTATGTCCCAAAATCAGATCACAAATATACAAACATCACCAAACATTTGCTGTGGTTAGGAGGTTTTTATTTCATCATGATTTATAACCAAAACACAAAAGCCAATTGAAATGTGTGTGATTGAGTGTAAATCAGCGTTACGTGTATTAAATCACAATATAATCTTAAAGAATGCATTTTAAATCATGTATTACAGTTTCCAATAATTGTGCTTACGGTTGCCATATAGTGGCAATGGTTACAGCATTATTGGTACGCTAAATACATTTTCATGCCCTTGTTGCCCTCATTAAGATTTTTGTCGACAAAGTTGATGCCAGCTTTCTGATAGATGGTCCAGGCAGCAGGGTTTATCAGCAGAACCATGTTTCTGATCTGAGATTCACATCCTTCGGTCAGATACCATGCGTAGACATCGTTTCCAGTGGTTCCAGAGTTGAGATTGATGCTGAGCTTTTTGAAGTCTTCATTCTGAAGCTTTACATTTTCCTGGAAGTTGATGGATGCATTAAGAGCAGTGAGAGCTTTGCTCTTATCGGTTGAGCGGCGATACCAGAGGAAGACGAAGTTTCCACCAGCACCGCGATTGGTGTCTTCATCCACACGAGTGAAGCCCAGATCAAACTTTTGCTTGTCAGAAGAGAAGTCAACAGTTGCTGCAATCTCACAGATGTAGCTCGGCTTCTCTCTCTTCACCCACAGGTAGATGAAATTTCCTCCCACCCTACGGTTCAGATCACAGCCCAGTCTCTCCCAGCCATCTTTCAGAAGAGCAGGTTCTTCGTTGGCATCTTTGCTCACCTCGAGGTTCTCAATGGGAATGTCAGATTCAGTGCTGCCATAGAAGTACCACAGAAAGATGGGACTTGCTCCAGCTCCTGCATTCAGATCCTTGTCCACCAGCTCATACCCAGCATCAGCCAGACCAGATTTCATTTTGTCATTGAATGAAAACTGGATCCTGGTTATTGGTTTTATGCCACACTCTTTCTTGTACCAAAGAAAGATACGGTTTTTACCAGTTCCTTCATTGAGGTCAGCATTGATGAGCTGATAACCATTGGCTCCAAGTATTTCCTCCTCATCTTTAGTGGTGGAGACATTGAGCTTTGTTATTAGATGTGTATTTGACATGTTTTTCTCTTCACAGAGGAATTCTGCAAAAAAAAAAAAAAAAAAGGAACTTTGTTTATTTATTGCTTTATTACACAATAAGAAAACTATATAAATTCATTTCTGACATGCATGGTATTTCAGATCTTTGTCATTTTATTGCTAATGTTACTAGCACTTCAGTGCTATTAGAGTATTATACTCTTCATATACATATTTTGGCACATTACATATATTTACATATTTCTACTTTGTACTATTTCAAGGTAAGAAAATACTACATGTTAAATATTTGTTGTAACAGAAGTCACATTTATTTGAAATACATAGTGCCATACAACATATTGTTTTAAAGCATCCTCACCTTAATAAACAGCAAAATAACAGTTAATGTTGTAAAATGAATTGGTACTTTACAGTGTTAAGAAAAATGCATTAGCTAACATGAACTAACCATCATCAATATATTTTAAAGCATTTATTTATATCTTTGTTAATGTAATTTAATTGCATTAATTAATGTTAACAAATACAAATACAATTCAATGTTGAAATCAACATAGACTAATAGTAATAATTGTTTTGTATGTATTGGTCATTGTTAGTTCATGTGAACTAATGTAGTTTACTAATGCTGAAACCTTTTTGTAAAGTTCCACCAATTAATCAGTAATGAAATGACTTCAGCTTTAGTTGTAAAGACAATAGTTCATTGTTCAGCTCAGTTTAGTTCAGCGTTCAGTGTTCATCAATTATGAAACAAATTAAATTTAACTCTAAAGCAGCTCTACAGAAGGGAATAGTGTCATTATTTTGCTCAAGTCAGTTCAAGTTGATTCAATTTAGCTCAATAAATTACCACCTTACCAGTAAATGCAGGACTTGTTTTGCGTGTTGTAGACGACAGATTTCAGCTGATGATAACAACAGATTTTTGAAGAGCTTTTATAGGATACTGACTCATTTTGTGTATATATATATCACCCGCCCCTTGCTGTTATATCATCATTAACCAACTTATTTCTCAACCTAGCACATGACCAAACTTTAACATTGAAATGTGGTTAAATAGGTTTTTTTTTGTGTGTGTGTGTGTGTGTGTGTGTGTGTGTGTGTGTGTGTGTGGTCATAAAGGTTTTTGTCAGTTGTTTCTTTTTCCAGTAAAGATGTGGTTTTACGTCTTATCCAAATGTGGTGCTTTTTGTTTCTATCAACTTTATTCAGTGCTCATCAATTTTTTGGCATTTCTTGGTTTAAGAATGGGAACAAAAGAATATTCTTATTCATCCCTTTATCCTACACAATAATTAGGCTACTCAGACTGAACTCTCCATCATCACTGGCAAGGCAAATGAGGCCTTGGAAAGCATATGTTTTCCAAGGCCAAAGGTGATTTAAAAGTAACATCATTTATTTACTAAGGAAAGCTCCACTGGCAATCCCATCTCTCCATTCATCCATCTTTACCTCACTAACTCAATGTTTCACATTCGTTGTAGTCTGTTGAGCTTTTTTTGTTGATAATTAAACATTTAACTTGACCTTGCCTAGATTACAACAGTTTGAGTAATTGTTAATTGTTTTATTAATAATGTAATGTAATTTAAAAGAAAAGATACATTTTAATATGCATCGCTAAAACAACTGTATTCTATTTATTTGTTATTTGTATTAAATGCCCCCAGACATTAAGTGGAATCCACAAGCGTCGGCATGTTTACATCCAGCCAGGATGGCATCTAGCGTTTCTTGTCTCTGCCGTTTGTGAGTTCTTTCAGGAGCTGTGGTCTACTTAAAGCCTAAAAGGCATCAGGACTAAAGTGAAGAGAACACAGATGCAGGTCTTTAGAAAGTTTTATTCATAAACAGGCATATTCCCATTCTTTTATCCTCTTCCAATTGCTGGAAAGCAGTGAAGACTTACAGCTTCTCCTGTTGATCCTATCTGTTGCTAATTTTAAATTTTTCAGTCAAAGATCAACAAGAGAAGCAATATAAGTCTGCGCTGCTGTCCTTTAAGTAGACCGCTGAAACAGCTTACAAACAATGTAAAAAAAAAAAAATCAATAGTATGGCATTTGGTTTAAACCTCTGTTTATCCATTGCCACCTGTAAGCTCTTTCAGTAGCTGCGGTCATCATATCAGTATTTATTTTCAGAGTTGTGCTGTGGTAATAATAGTGTAGCTCAGTGTCAGTAGCTCACCAAGTGCAACCGTTCTATGTAATCAAATATATTGGCACCCGCATAGTCCAAAATATGTAAATGTAAATAACATAAATCTTTAATGGATTTTCTACTACATATTTGAAAAAGAGACATAATTTATGTTATATTAAACCATACAAGTCTTAATACCCAGGGTTACCTTTAAGAAGCCAGTTTGTTTGAATTAAACTGTGGGGAAAAGTATATAGGTTAGAAAATAGAGCAAACTTTCATGTATTTAACTGTATCAAAATAAACTGATATTCCAGTGTATTTTCTAGATTTGATGTCACAGTTAATCAGAATCAGTAGAATCCATATGAATTGATCATATTCCTTTAAACAGCATATATTAAAATATGAGATGATAAAACCCACACATATTTCATAAAATGAACTGAATAATTCTAAACTCAACAGTTTCTGGTTTCACTCCAGGCAGAGCCTGACTCAGCAACAGCAGGTATGAGAGATGGACATTAAAGATCATAGTCTCTAATGTCAGTCACTAGTCTGGTTTACATGTACAGCAAGTTTACATGTACATGGATTCTACTGCATGAACATAGGGGCTCATTTACATTTTTTCAATGGGAAATATTTTTTGTTTTACATCTGTAGATAGATGACATAGAAAAAGAAAGATGAGGTATAAGCTATTTGACAAAACCATTACAGTTCTGATGGAAAGTCCTAAACAATACAGTATACTGTCATCTGATCTGTTGTGTGCTACTGCAACCAATGCTGAGCACAGCAAGTTTCAGTTGTAAGCTTGTTCAGTTGAGCTCTTCTGTTTATTCAGCATAATAAAAAGTTCCTAAAACACAGCTTCGAATTAAAATAATGTTGAGGCGGAATCATATGTGACCCTTGACCACAAATCCAGTCTTAGGTAGCACAGATATATTTGAAGCAATAGCCAAAAATACACTGTATGTATTATCTATTTTTCTTTTATGCCAATAATCATTAGGATACTAAATAAAGATCATGTTCCATGAAGATATTTTGTAAATAAATACATTTTTGAATAGTAAAATGCATTGCTAAGAGCCTCATTTGGACAACTTCAAAGGCGATTTTCTAAATATTTTGATTTGTTTTGCACCCTCAGATTCCAGATTGATTGTAACTAGACCAAATATTGTTCTGTCCTAACAAACATCATACATCAATGGAACTCTTAAGTTTCAGATGATGTATAAATCTCAATTTAAGAAAAATTGACCCTTATGACTGGTTTTGTGGTCCAGGGTCACATATATGAATGGAAATTCATAAAACTGGATATTGGGCACCCCATAAAGCCTTTATTATAATTGAAAAAAGTTTCACTGTAGACATACAAAACTGTCATCTGATCTGACACATACTGCTAAGCACAGCAGGTTTCACATGTTCATTATCATAATCAGAAATTAAGAGCTGTTGTCATCATAATCTTTATTGGAATGTAAATGTACATCCAAGCTTAGCTGCAGAAATCTCTGAGGGCAGCGGACAAGAAAATTTGTGTACCCAGGGCAGGCTTGGTAACAATTATTCTTGTATTGTTGTCTATATACAATAAACATTAGTGCTGTCAAAAAGAATGATTAATCCAAGTGATTCATCAAAAAATAAAAAATTACTCATAATCCTGATACCTTCCTGGTATGTACTATGCTCAATTCTCTAGCTAATAGCAACAATGTCACATTTAGCTAAAGATGTAACAAACATCTTTGCTTGGTTGGGACATTTCGCTCGAGTTCTCTTCTTGAGTGTCTGCCACGGACATCTTCGTACTTGGCTACATAAGTCTGCTATGTCACATGTCACAGTACATTTGATAAGGGATTATAGTTCAGAGCAAGTCAAGTCAGTCAAGTGCTTATTGGGCATTTAATTAAAATGAAATATGTTATCATTTTTCATTAATTGTATTGAAACAGAATTTAAAAGTAGGAATGTCCCCTTTTTACTGTTTTATAAATGAATCCATGATTGAGTGGAATTTCTAGTAAGCAACAGAAACACCTGATGTATTAATATGAAGAACCTAACAAAAGTTCTAAATCAGAAAAGCTGATACTGTTATATAAGACCTTTTTGGGAATAAAAGAAAACTAAAAGATTTTATTTGTAGTGGTTATATTATCACTTTTAATTCACTGGCAGTGTGAGGGCATAACTCATGAAATATGAATATATGATGAGGGTGCAGTGTGTATTACTAGACTTTGTATGTCCCAAAATCAGATCACAAATATACAAACATCACCAAACATTTGCTGTGGTTAGGAGGTTTTTATTTCATCATGATTTATAACCAAAACACAAAAGCCAATTGAAATGTGTGTGATTGAGTGTAAATCAGCGTTACGTGTATTAAATCACAATATAATGTTAAAGAATGCATTTTAAATCATGTATTATAGTTTCCAATAATTGTGCTTACGGTTGCCATATAGTGGCAATGGTTACAGCATTACTGGTACGCTAAATACATTTTCATGCCCTTGTTGCCCTCATTAAGATTTTTGTCGACAAAGTTGATGCCAGCTTTCTGATAGATGGTCCAGGCAGCAGGGTTTATCAGCAGAACCATGTTTCTGATCTGAGATTCACATCCTTCGGTCAGATACCATGCGTAGACATCGTTTCCAGTGGTTCCAGAGTTGAGATTGACGCTGAGCTTTTTGAAGTCTTCATTCTGAAGCCTTACATTTTCCTGGAAGTTGATGGATGCATTAAGAGCAGTGAGAGCTTTGCTCTTATCGGTTGAGCGGCGATACCAGAGGAAGACGGAGTTTCCACCAGCACCGCGATTGGTGTTTTCATCCACACGAGTGAAGCCCAGATCAAACTTTTGCTTGTCAGAAGAGAAGTCAACAGTTGCTGCAATCTCACAGATGTAGCTCGGCTTCTCTCTCTTCACCCACAGGTAGATGAAATTTCCTCCCACCCTACGGTTCAGATCACAGCCCAGTCTCTCCCAGCCATCTTTCAGAAGAGCAGGTTCTTCGTTGGCATCTTTGCTCACCTCGAGGTTCTCAATGGGAATGTCAGATTCAGTGCTGCCATAGAAGTACCACAGAAAGATGGGACTTTTTCCAGCTCCTGCATTCAGATCCTTGTCCACCAGTTCATACCCAGCATCAGCCAGACCAGATTTCATTTTGTCATTGAATGAAAACTGGATCCTGGTTATTGGTTTTATGCCACACTCTTTCTTGTACCAAAGAAAGATACGGTTTTGACCAGTTCCTTCATTGAGGTCAGCATTGATGAGCTGATAACCATTGGCTCCAAGTATTTCCTCCTCATCTTTAGTGGTGGAGACATTGAGCTTTGTTATTAGATGTGTATTTGACATGTTTTTCTCTTCACAGAGGAATTCTGCAAAAAAAAAAAAAAAAAAAAAAAAAAACCTGAACTTTATTTATTGCTTTATTACACAGTAATAAAACTATATTAATTCTTTATTCAGTGTGTAATTCATTTCTGACATACATGGTATTTCAGATCTTTGTCATTTTAGTGCTAATGTTACAAGCACTTCAGTACTATTAGAGTAATATGTACTCTTCATATACATATTTTGGCACATTACATATATTTACATATTTCTACTTTGTACTATTTCAAGGTAAGAAAATACTACATGTTAAATATTTGTTGTAATAAAAGTCACATTTATTTGAAATACATAGTGCCATACAACATATTGTTTTAAAACAGCCTCACCTTAATAAACAGCAAAGCAACAGTTAATGTTGTAAAATGAATTGGTACTTTACAGTGTTAAGAAAAATGCATTAGCTAACATGAACTAACCATCATCAATATATTTTAAAGCATTTATTTATATCTTTGTTAATGTAAGTTAATTGCATTGATAATGTTAACAAATACAAATACAACACAGACTAATATTAATAATTGTTGTTCAGGTGAACTAATGTAGTTTAACCTGTATTGTAAGTTCCACCAATTAATCAGTAATGAAATGACTTCAGCTTCAGCTGTAAAGACAATAGTTCATTGTTCAGCTCAGTTTAGTTCAGCGTTCAGTGTTCATCAATTATGAAACAAATTAAATTTAACTCTAAAGCAGCTCTACAGAAGGGAATAGTGTCATTATTTTGCTCAAGTCAGTTCAAGTTGATTCAATTTAGCTCAATAAATTACCACCTTACCAGTAAATGCAGGACTTGTTTTGCGTGTTGTAGACGACAGATTTCAGCTGATGATAACAACAGATTTTTGAAGAGCTTTTATAGGATACTGACTCATTTCGTATATACATATATCATCCACCCCTTGCTGTTATATCATCATTAACCAACTTATTTCTCAACCTAGCACATGACCAAACTTTAACAGTGAAATGTGGTTAAATAGTTTTTTTTTTTTTTTTTGTCATAAAGATTTTTGTCACTTGTTTCTTTTTCCAGTAAAGATGTGGTTTTATGTCTTATCCAAATGTGGTCCTTTTTGTTTCTTTCACCTTTATACAGTGCTCATCTGGTTGAATTTTTTTTTGGCATTTCTTGGTTTAAGAATGGGAACAGAAGAATATTCTTATTCATCCCTTTATCCTACACAATAAGTAGGCTACTCAGACTGAACTCTCCATCATCACAAGGCAAATGAGGCCTTGGAAAGCATACAGGTGCTGGTCATATAATTAGAATATCATCAAAAAGTTGATTTATTTCACTAATTCCATTCAAAAAGTGAAACTTGTATATTATATTCATTCATTACACACAGACTGATATATTTCAAATGTTTATTTCTTTTCATTTTGATGATTATAACTGACAACTAATGAAAAAATTCAGTACCTCAGAAATTTAAAATATTGTGAAAAGGTTCAATATTGAAGACACCTGGTGCCACACTCTAATCAGCTAATTAACTCAGAACACCTGCAAAGGCCTTTAAAGTCTAGTTCTGTAGGCTACACAATCATGGAGAGGACTGCTGACTTGACAGTTGTCCAAAAGATGACCATTGACACCTTGCACAAGGAGGGCAAGACACAAAAGGTCATTGCAAAAGAGGCTGGCTGTTCACAGAGCTCTGTGTCCAAGCATATTAATAGAGAGGCGAAGGGAAGGAAAAGATGTGGTAGAAAAAAGCGTACAAGCAATAGGGATAACTGCACCCTGGAGAGGATTGTGAAACAAAACCCATTCAAAAATGTGGGGGAGTGTAAGGTGGATGAGGCGGAAGCTGAAGTTGAATCCAGTTGCGGATGTTTATTGAAGTTATTAAACGAAGCGTGTCGTGATCCATAATCGGAGTCGATAATACGGGCGATGGTTCGTTAACAAAATAAACAGTCCAACCGTGCAACACAACAAAAGGGTGAGACGTAAATCAGAAGTCGTAAATCCAGGCAGAGAATCAATAACCAAACAATCAGTCCAATCCAGGCATCAAACAAAAGGGCAAAGCAAGAATCGAAACGAGAAACAAACAAACAAACAAACAATGGATCATACACAGGATATCAGGCAGTAATATAGAATGCTCGGTAGTCAGGTGTTACGTTGGCAATACTTCGCAACGTGCCCATGGGGCGGCCAGGTATATATGGCTGCCAAACAGGAAATAAGTTCAGAGTTCAGAGTTCAGAGATCAGCAGAGGGAGCGCGAACAGTCAGTACTCAGGCAAGGTCTCCCTCTGCTGGCGTGGCGTTAAAGGGAGATTGACAAAGAGTGGACTGCAGCTGGAGTCAGTGCTTCAAGAACCACTACGCACAGACGTATGCAAGACATAAGTTTCAGCTGTCGCATTCCTTGTGTCAAGCCACTCTTGAACAACAGACAGCGTCAGAAGCGTCTCGTCTGGGCTAAAGACAAAAAGGACTGGACTGCTGCTGAGTGGTCCAAAGTTATGTTCTCTGATGAGTAAATTTCGCATTTCCTTTGGAAATCAGGGTCCCAGAGTCTGAAGGAAGAGAGGAGAGGCACAGAATCCACGTTGCTTGAGGTCCAGTGTAAAGTTTCCACAGCCAGTGATGGTTTGGGGTGTCATGTCATCTGCTGGTGTTGGTCCACTGTGTTTTCTGAGGTCCAAGGTCAACGCAGCCATATACCAGGAAGTTTTAGAGCACTTCATGCTTCCTGCTGCTGACCAACTTTATGGAGATGCAGATTTCATTTTCCAACAGGACTTGGCACCTGCACACAGTGCCAAAGCTGTACCTGGTTTAAGGACCATGGTATCCCTATTCTTAATTGGCCAGCAAACTCGCCTGACCTTAACCCCATAGAAAATCTATGGGGTATTGTGAAGAGGAAGATGCGATATGCCAGACCCAACAATGCAGAAGAGCTGAAGGCCACTATCAGAGCAACCTGGGCTCTCATAACACCTGAGCAGTGCCACAGACTGATCAACTCCATGCCGCGCCACATTGCTGCAGTAATTCAGGCAAAAGGAGCCCCAACTAAGTATTGAGTGCTGTACATGCTCATACTTTTCATGTTCATACTTTTCAGTTGAAAAAATAGAAACAAAAGCACGCACATCTATCTAAATAGGGTGCTCGACCAAAAAAAAATCAAATGAAAGTTCATATAAATTCGGCAACACCATAGCTCCAATGTATCACAATTTATTCTATAAAAAAATTTGATACTTTGGAGCTACTGTGTTGCCGACTTTATATGAACTTTCATTCTTTTCAGTTGGCCAAGATTTCTAAAAATCCTTTCTTTGTATTGGTCTTAAGTAATATTCTAATTTTTTGAGATACTGAATTTAGGATTTTCATTAGTTGTCAGTTATAATAATCTAAATTAAAAGAAATAAACATTTGAAATATATCAGTCTGTGTGTAATGAATGAATATAATATACAAGTTTCACTTTTTGAATGGAATTAGTGAAATAAATCAACTTTTTGATAATATTCTAATTATATGACCAGCACCTGTATGTTTTCCAAGGCCAAAGGTGATTTAAAAGAAAAAAAAATATGTTCTATGCCAGCCAGTTTGATTTATAATTAACACATTTTTCAACAGTTTACAGAATTTCATGTGGGTAAAATTAAGGTATATATTTAGACATTACATCATTTGTCTGCTGAGGAAAGCTCCACTGGCAATCTCATCTCTCCATTCATCCATCTTTACCTCACTAACTCAATGTTTCATATTCGTTGTAGTCTGTTGAGCATTTTTGTGTTGATAATTAAACATTTAACTTGACCTTGCCTAGATTACAACAGTTTGATTAATTGTAAATTGTTTTATTAATAATGTAATGTAATGTAAAAAAAAAAAAAAAAAAAAAAAGATACATTTTAATAGGCATCGCTAAAACAACTGTATTCTATTTATTTGTCATTTGTATTAAATGCCCCCAGACATTAGGACTAAAGTGAAGAGAACACAGATGCAGGTCTTTAGAAAGTTTTATTCATAAACAGGCATATTCCCATTCTTTTATCCTCTTCCTATTGCTGGAAAGCAGTGAAGACTTACATAGCATACTTACATAACATAACTTACATACTTTTTTTTTTTTTTTATCTCACTCTATATGTTGTCGTCAGGCCAAGAAATACACAAAACATTTACTTGCACAGCTTATACCAGCTGGCCTCCATTACAATCATACCTAAACCTCATGTGTCTGGTTTCACTCCAGGCAGAGCCTGACTCAGCAACAGCTGGTATGAGAGATGGACATTAAAGATCATAGTCTCTAATGTCAGTCACTAGTCTGGTTTACATGTACAGCAAGTTTACATGTACATGGCTTCCACTGCATGAACATAAGGCCTCATTTAAATTTTTTTCAATGGGAAATCCTTTTTTGTTTTTCTGCAGACATAGAAAAAGACAGATGAAGTATAAGCTATTTGACAAAACCATTACAGTTCTGGTGGAAAGTCCTAAACAATACAGTATACTGTCATCTGATCTGTTGTGTGCTACTGCAACCAATGCTGAGCACAGCAGGTTTCAGTTGTAAAAAGAAAATATATTATCTGGAATTCAGAGCTTTTCTGTTTATTCAGCATAATAAAAGTTCCTAAAACACAGATTCAAATTAAAATAATGTTGAGGCTAAATCATATGTGATCTTTGACAACAAAACCAGTCTTAGGTAGCACGGATATATTTGAAGAAATAGCCAAAAATAAATTGTATGTATTATCTATTTTTCTTTTATTCCAAAAATCATTGGGATATTAAGTAAAGTGAAGATTTTGTAAATAAAATAAAACTTAATATTTGAATAGTAAAATGCATTGCTAAGAGCCTCATTTGGACAACTTCAAAGGCGATTTTCTAAATATTTTGATTTGTTTTGCACCTTCAGATTCCAGATTTTCAAATAGTTGTAACTAGACCAAATATTGTCCTGTCCTAACAAATATCATACATCAATGGAACTCTTATTTATTAAGTTTTCAGATGATGTATAAATCTCAATTTCAAAAAAAAAAAAAAAAAAAAAAAAAGCGTATGACAGGGTCACATATATGAAATCATAATACTGGACATTGGGCACCTCATAAAGCCTTTATTATAATTGATAAGAGAATTCTGTAAGGCACAGAAAACTCAGAAGAAGATGGGAATTCTCTTTATCATTTCCATAAAAATTTACATAAATAAATTAAAACTTTTAATAAATAAATACAACTTTTGTTTCACTGTAGACATACAAAATTGTCATCTGATCTGACACATTCCGCTGAGCACAGCAGATTTTGCATGTTCATTATCATAATCAGAAATTAAGAGCTGTTCAGTTTATCAATCTAAAACATTACACTTAAAAACATTTCACTTTCAAACTAATATGGCAGTTCAATCTTATTTAGCATAATGAACATAACACATTTTCAATTGGTTCTGTAAAGAAACATTTACTCAGTGTATCACTAGCAAACTTACGAGAATGTTGAAAATAAATGAACCAAAATCATGCAGTACTAATTTATCTCAATTAGATTGTTTTCACTGTTTTACTGTAGGCATATTGTCAGATAATAAGTTGTTGATCTATTGATTTTGAAGATTTATCTTGAGAACAGCAGATTTCACATGTTAAAAACATTATAGGTGTAATTATCTATTCAGTGTAATAATCTAAACAACAACAACAAAAAATCCCTTCCTAGAAGATCAATTAATATGATAATATTCCATTAACATGACAGCTTCATGACAGTTCAAGCCTATATGAATGGTTTTGTAATTGTGCCACATTTCTACAGTTATCACGATACTACTGTGTTGGAGGCAAGGAACGCAAAGCCTCAAGGACACTCAAGGACATATACAGAGTTTTCTATAAGCCACTCTTGCTGTAGACTTTGGGTCATTTTCCTGTTGGCGGTAAACCTTCTGTCCAGTCTGGGGTTCTGAATGCTCTGGACTATAGGTTTTCATTAAGGCCATCTCAGTATTTTGGCTGCACTTTACTTTTGGGATGCAACTGTGATGAGCAGTGCTTGATTCACGATGCTTGGAATTTTCTGGTTCATCAGACCAGTAAATCTTGTTTCTTCAGGCTTTTTTGCAACTTCCAAGTGGGTTTTCATGTTTCTTCACTGAGGAGAGGATTGAGTTTGGCCACACTGCCATAGAAGCCCAGATCAGTGGAGTGCTGCATTAGTGTTTGTCCTTCTGTAGGTTTGCATCTACATATGATCATGGAGCTCAACAAGAGTGACCATCAGGATCTTGGTCACCAGTCTAACCAAAGCTCTTCTCCATCAACTGCTCAGGTTGGCCAAGAGGCCAGCTCTAGGAAGCGTCCTAGTTGTTTCGAACTTTAAGGGTAACAGAGATTAAATGTTTCTGTGAACCTTCAATGCAGCATTTTTTTTTCTAAACTCTTCCCTAAATCTGTGGCTTGATGCAATCCTGTTTCTGAGCTCTAAGCGTTTTTTTTGTTTGTTTTTTTTTTTTTTTTTGCAAAGATGTTAAAAACCTGTTTTCTGCTTTGCTTTTATGGTTTATAAAGTGTAGACTGATGTGGGAAAAAAATAATTCGAAGCAGTTTAACATAAGGCTGCAACATAACAAAATGTGGGGGAAAAAATCAGGGATATAAATACTTTCACAATGCACTGTATCTTATTAGTGCCTGATTCTTTTTGGACTATAGACTTTTAGTAATTTATAAAGAGCTTAAAACTGTGCACACTGTTTTGGTGCTTTCAGCCAGTCAGCATTGCCAGGACTTTTTATGCGACTATAACCTATTGTCAAATGACACACCGAAAATATTAAAACAAGTCATTAAAGCCAACACTGTCACAGATTTGATAAAAAGTCAAGAACAATAAATGGTCAAAAAATGTTTTTTTTTGTTTGTGACGTTAGAAAAAAAAAGAGAAATTAAGACATGACAAAAACATCACATTTAAATGGAAAGTTCTAAACAATACAGTAAATTGTCATCTGACCTGTCACGTGCTACTGTAACCTACGCTGAGCACAGCAGGTTTTATATGTGAAAAAAAAATTATTCCTGAATTTAGTGCTGATAAATTTATCAAGCTAAAATATTTCACTTCCTAATTTTAAACAAATACGGAAGCTGAATTATATATAAATGGAAATTCGAAACGATGGACACTAGATACCTCATATAGCCCCTAATATAACTGTTTCATAGAATATTGTGATTCACTAATAAATAAATAATACAGCATCTGATCATCATCATCATAACATCTGAAAGAATAAATAAATAAGCTTTTCATTGATGTATGATTTGTTAGGATAAGAAAATATTTAGCCGATATACAACTATTTAAAAATCTGAATATTGAGAAAATTGCCTTTAAAGTTGACCAAATGAAGTTCTTAGCAATGCAAATTACTAATCAAATTACGTTTTGGTATATTTAGAGTATGACATTTACAAAATATATTCCTGGAATATCTTTTACTTAATATAATGATTTTTAAAAGAAAAATCAATAATGATTTGACCCATACAATGTATTTTTGGCTATTGCTACAAATATACCCGTGCTACTTACGGTTTTGTGGTCCAGGGTCACATATTAGTAGCAGATGCCACTCTTGGGGAGCAGGTGTTGGTCAATCATGTCTACAGGGCCAGAATAACAGTGATAAAAGATGACAGTGACATCTGAAAAACTCAAGCTCAGTCAAGTGTCGCCCTTCACCAGATATCTGTGCCTTTCAGGGGAACAGCAGGAAAAGATTTCCTCTGGCTATGTAAAGAGTCTGGTATCACAGGGTAAAGAATCACTTGACACAACGATTGTAACAGAAAGATCTGCTGGATATTAGACACATGGTGCTTCTCCACCTTCCACCTGAGGATGCCCCACAGGTGCTTATTAGTGTTCAGGTCTGGAGACATACTTTGCCACCACATCAGTGTTAATTTTGACAGCAAATTTTGATTTAGTTTTAGTCATAGTCTTTTGACTAAAATGCCATTTAGTTTTAATCATATTTTAGTCATCTGAAGGTTTGATAGGTTTGATATTAAGCTTGAATCATAATAAACACACAACTGCGGTGATATACAACATGCCTTTATATTAAAATTAAATAAAACCACTTCTTTTAAAGAACAACTTATTTTAAATGAAATACCAATGTAATATAGGCTAATTATGCATTCTTTATAGTAACTTGTTTACCATATTCTTCATTCTTAAAAAACAGACATGTTTATTTCAATAAATTAATTTAGATTAATCTTTAGGGCTGCGTAATTGATTCAGTCAAGAGCAGTGTGTGGTTTTCTGTCTTTCTTCTGTTGCTTGATTAACACCAGTGACAATAACAATTAAATGTGGCTGCTATCCCTTTAAAACTGAATGCACAAATGCAATAGATGCAATGTACTGATGCACTTTCTCTCTACTGTTTACATTCATTTAAGACGTAATCGTTTAACGTGTTCATGTGAATACTCATCAAAACGGTCATTTTGTGTATATTTGTCATTTCTCAACACAAAAGAGTGTAAGACATGCTTTCTGTGTGTATGCTTCAGTGTATGCGCTCAGAAAACAAGACCGAATTGAGTTCTCTCTTGCGTCGTCAAATTTATCCATATGTCTGCACATCTTGTGCTCCCACATACTGACATTTTTTAACGTTTTATAGGACAGGCAGCAAGTGTATTTTAGCTTGTGTCCCGCCGGTCTGTAGGGATCTAACCTCCTACTACACAACAGATTTTTCTGAATGAATTTCTTTCCAAATCGTCCTCCTCCTCCCTAACATTTTTGTCATTTCACTTAAAGCACCAAATTTAAACTGCTCTAATACAATATACACAACTTTTTATGGTCCTGTCAAGCAGACAAAAACATAAACATGAATAGGATGTGGCTTTGCATGGTTAAACAACATACTGATGTTATCACTTAGAGTGTACTCACTTTTGTTTCCAGGTATTTTGACAATAATGGCTGTATGTTGAGTTATTTTCAGAGGACAGTAAATTTATAGCGCTATACAAGCTGCACATTGACTAATCTAAAATATATCCAAGTTTCATGTCTATAGTATTGTCCCTTAAGAAGATATACTAAAATGGTTGCTGAAATGTGAGGGGTTTACTCACTTTCGTGAGATACTGTAGTTATTAGGTGTAATTTCAATTTAAATCTCATATTTCTTCTTAAAAGTAGACATATTATACAAGTAATGTTCATAGCTGCCTCAATTTTGCAACCTGCTCACATCAGTATTTCAAATTAGATCTCAGGGCTACTGGAGTCTCACAAAGGGTCCGTTTAGAATGGTTTGTACAACACACGCCTTACTTAAAAAGGCACATTTTTCAACCTCAGGAACTTTTATTTAATTAAAAAAAAATCTTTTGAACACAACTGCAAGGTAACATATTTTCAGTAGGTCCTGTGTCTTGGAAATGGTTATACGTCTCATAAGTCTCAGTATATTGAGTGATTTTTTAAAGAGGTCATCGGATTAAAAATTAAATTTTACATGTTGCTTGAACATAAATGGGTGTTGGCAGTGTGTGTACACAACCACCCTATAATGATAATGAATAATGATTTTTTTTTTTTAAATCCCCAATAATAATTATAACTTTCTTAGATCAGGCTGTTCTGAGATTCCTGGCAGAATTACATAGTTCAGAACAGGCCCCTCCCACAACTATTGATTGACATGGTTGTTTTAGCACAGATCCACTCTGAGTGAGCTGTGATCTGCTATTGTTTCAATGCCTGAGCACGGGTAGACAAGAATGTCTCCTAAGCAATTGAGTAAGGTTTTTTTATGAATTTTTGCAAATTGCCTTTCCTAATAAAGTTTTGCGGTTAAATATGGCTAAAGTTGACAGTCTTTAGAGAACAGCTCGTCACCCCACAGAAAAGAGGGGTGGGGTAAGCAGTAGCTCATTAGCATTTAAAGGGACATGCACCGAAAAAGCGCACTGTGAACAGAGATATTTTTGACCAGGTAAAACGGTTGTTTTACCCTACCATTGAGAAATTTTAACCAAGTATGTTATAGACTTCATTAAGACCCTAAAGAATCATATCAACTTGTGAAAAATGGGCATCCAATGGCCCCTTTAAGACTAATTTTTACAAAAATAAAGAATTATATTGTAACTGAAACAGTCACAAAACCTCCATTTGCACAAGAGGACAGCTGACAATCTGATCTCAAATATAGAGAGAACACAAACGCAAAATGGAAATTTCACTTTGAACTACTCCGAACAGCAGCACAGAAGATGCCTTTAAAACCAGGCCATGAGTCTGTTACATAAGGACACAGAATGAGACTTCAACAAAAGCGGTATATTTCTCATGGGGACAAGAAAAAGAGAGCATGTTGTGATTAAAATAGAAAATGAAGCAGAGTATGGCTGACCAGGACTGAATTATTGTGTATAATTATTTTGCATGTTATGTTATCAAATAAAGTGTTTCTGCCACCTACTGGGCATAACGGACAATGAGCTGAGAAAACTGTGATAATTGTCATTTTTCATATCCAAACTGACCCACTCATTTCATAAAGGACATAATTTGTTTATGTTTTATGAAATAATAAGTAAAACAATGGATCAGTATTAGGGATTTCAATATACATTTTGTCTAGTAAGCAACAGAAAGACCTGTGACCCGGGATCACAAAACCAGTCATAAGGTTACTTTTTTTTTTTTTTTTTAATTTGAGAGCTATACATGATTAAATACGCTTTCTATTAATGTATGGTTTGTTATGATAGGACAATATTTGTCCGAGATACACCTATTTGAAAATCTGGAATCTGAGGGTGCAAAAAATCTAAATATTAAGAAAATCACCTTTGGAGTTGTCCAAATTTCTTAACCATAGATATATTACTAATCAAAAATTTAGTTTTGATATATTTATGGAAGGAAATTTACATTTAAAATATCTCAATGGAACATGATCTTTACTTAATATACTAATCATTTTGGGCATAAAAGATCATTTTGACCCATAAAATGCATTGTTGGCTATTAAAAAAAAAAAGAACACTAAAAGTTTTTATTTGTGGTACTTATGTAATCACTTTGAGTTCCTTGGCAGTGTTAATCTGGACTCTAGATTAAAATTGTTTGACTTATTGTTAAAACATTTTAAAATTGGCTTGACCTTGTCTGACATTGTTTTGACTAGGATGGATTGATTAATTGTTAACTAAATTTTATTACTATAAGTAACCAATTCTTTGAGGTTCAAAAGTATATACATTGTAATTTTTTTTTAAGAAAATAACTTATTGTTTCACTAGATAAGACCCTTCTTCCTCGCCTGGGATCATTTAGAGCCCTCTGAAACACAATTTCTCTACGACTGAAAGAAGAAGGCAGTGGCTAAGTGTAAATAGCGATAGAGGCTATTTACACTTAAGGATCTTCTGCTATTTATAATACTTATTGCAAATAGATGCAATTATTACTATTGTATTATATTAAGTAATTATGCATTGAGTGTAAATTATCGTTTTAATTCAATTTATTAAATGGATGCAGCCTTAGTGGGACAGTAAGCCCTCCCTACACACCAACCCTAACCCTAACCCATACTTTATTTTACAATTTTCGATTATTTCCTTAATTTTTATTGAATATTAATTCTTTTTCCGATATTAAATGAGATTTAAAAAGGATGAAATAAAAGATCGCCATAAGGTGGAATTGAACCTGGGTCACCCATGTCGAAAAGATTTAACTGTATGCTTTAACTGCTTCGGTACTAGAGCTGACGACTGACAGCCATCTTTTGTAGTGTTGACTATCCCTGTTATACACTGGTGGATGGAGTTAGTGTAAATAGCCACTGCCAACAAGGCGGGCTATTTGTACTTAGTGTAAATAGACACTCCGATATGGATATTAGGCATTCAGAGCAGATCAGTTACGTAATCTAAAAGACTTCACTTCATCAAAAACACAAAAAAAAACAAAAAATAGAATGCGGCAGTTGAACGAAAATGCCTAAAAATGATGACAACCTTGACAGACATATTCAAAAATTAATATTAGTAGCAGATGCCGTTCATGGGGAGCAGGTGTTGATCCATCATGCCTACCAGGCCTAAACAACAGTGATAAAAAATGACATTGCTATACATCTGAAGAGCTTAAGATTTGTGCCTCTCAGGAGAACAGATGGAAAAGATTTTCTATGGCTGTGTAGAGTTTGGATTGTTAGGTGATGTATAAGTTGCAATTTGCATCCAACTCTCATACTCCCCTTAAATGTTTTATGAGTAATACTCAAAGTTGCCCCCTGTCCCTAACAGAAGTTTGCAAGTCCAGATCTGTATTTTGTTTATATAGATACATGATAAACTGTACATAATCTCAACTAAGTTTAAATAAAATAAAAAAACAAATATTTATAAAATGCACAACATGTACATCCCATTTTGAAAGGCACATTTTTAGTACTTAAACTACACTATTGTTCAGAATTTGGGGGTCTGTTGTTATGCTCAGCAATGCTGCATTTATTTGTTAAAAACAGTTTATTTATAGTAAAAATATTGTGATTTAAATGTATTGTTTTCTGCTGTAATATATTTTAAAATGTAAAAAGATACATTTTTAACAGTCATTACTCCAGTTTTTATTGTCACATGATCCTTTAGAAATCATTCTAATATGCTGATTTGCTGCTCAAGAATAATTCTTATGATTATCAATGTTGAAAATAGTTGTATTGCTTACATTATATTGGTTATTATTATTATACTGGAAACTGTCATCAGTTCTTTTCTGGATTCTTTCGTGAATAGTGAGACATTTGAAATAGATAGATACTGTGTAGTGTTGGGAACTTTGTGTAACAACGCCATCAAGTGCATGTCACTGCAACTTGGACGAGTGGTAACCGTTAACATTCTCAGAGCAAAAACAGTTTGCCTAATGTGTTTGTCAATAGCAGAGGTGGGACCAAGTCATTGTTTTGCAAGTCACAAGTAAGTCTCAAGTCTTTGCATTCAAGTCTCGAGTCAAGACAGATAAGTCACAAGTTCAGTCCCGAGTCAAGACAAGCAAGTCCAAGTCGAGTTGCAAGTCCTCAACTTTAAGCTTCAAGTCCTGAACAAGTCATTAGTGTCGTTTGCCCAAATTAGTGTCTCTGTATTAATTACAACAGTACATTTAAAGCCAATAATAGTCTATAGTAAGAATAATTGCAAATATACAATAATTATAACATTTGCAAAATCAAGCAGCAAAATTAGCTGTTTTGTACAGCTAAATATAGCTGGACGATGATTAGACAGGACGCCTGACCAGTTAATCGACCACTCGTTTTTGAATTTTCGAATTAGTGTATTTTTTTTTTTTTTCTTTTTGCTGTTGTTGTTGTTGTTTTAGCCTTTTACATTTGCATGTCACCTGTAAGCATCTGTGTAGCCTACTGATTTAGTCTATAGAAGCAGTTCCCAAACCGTTCAGACAAGTAGTACCAGTGACTTACATTTCATAAAGACAGACAGAATGAGAATGAAGTGAACAAATCGTTTGAATAATTGCCTTAATGACTCACTCATTTACTGCCACCTACTATATTTTACAGCTTACTTTCATATTTAAAAGTAGCTTATCTTTGCATTTTTTTCTAGTATTTCATATTTGTATATTTTAAAAAAAGGTTTAAAACACCAAGCTCATAACAATTTATGCAGTTGTACTTTTGCAGTGTACATGTGTTCATGCTGTTATTTCAGCTAATGCATCTAAATGCCACTTCAGCTGCTTCTGTTTCTTCTGCTGTGGAAAGATGGGTTTTGTGATTTCATTTGACTGGTAACAGCTGTGTCTTATTATAATAAGACACTAGGGCTGTTACCAATCAATCTAGTCTTTGACACGTGTCAAGGGGTGCACGGTGCAAAAAGTTTGTGAACCACTGGTAATAATGTCATACAATACCTTTTTTGGAATGCACATCCAAGAAGGCTAGAAAGCCTCTGAATTCATTTGAATCTATAAAACAGCAATTTGATTGACTCTGAAATATCAATATGTAATGAGACAGTACATAACATATTGCTAGATATATCCCACAGGTACACAAATGTAAAAACCTCATCAACGCTTTAATTGTGGTTAAAGTCGGCTTTATGCGTGTGATTGAGAGTTTTACAACAGCCATAGACACAGCATGCTTTAAAGAAAATGACTTTTAAATCACAAAAAAAAATGTTGGGAGAAAAAAGTAAATGAATGAATGAATGTTAAAAAATAAAGTAAAACACCAACATAAATGTATGGTAGCTCTGTTGAAGCAACACAGGTTGCTGTGAAGAATCCTTACATCCATCACTTGTATGCTATGTACATTTTCCAGCCCTTGTTGTCCTCATTCAGATTTTTTTCAACAAAGTTGATACCAGCTTTCTGATACTCCTTCCAGGCATCAGCGTTGATCAACAGAACCATGGCTTGGATCTCCAATTCACATCCCTCTTTCCTGTACCATGCATAGACATATTTTCCACCGGCTCCTTCACTGAGATCCATACAAACCATTTTGAAGCCTTCAGCCTGAAGTTTTGCCTGTTCCTGGGGGGAAGTGGATATGTTAAGAGCAGTGAGAGCTTTGCTCTTATCAGTTGAGCGGCGATACCAGAGGAAGACATACTTTCCACCAGCACCGCGATTGGTGTCTTCATCCACACGGGTGTAGCCCTGCTCAAACAGATACCTGTCACAAGAAAAGTCAACAGATGCTGTGATCTCACAGATGTAGCTCGGCGTCACCCTCTTTGCCCACAGGTAGATGAACTTTCCTCCTGCCCTATGGTTCAGATCACAGCCCAATCTCTCCCAGCCATCTTTCAGAAGAGCAGGTTCTTCTTTGGCGTCGTTTGTTACCTTAAGGCTCATTATGGGAATGTCATATTCAGTGCTGCCACAGAAGTACCACAGAAAGATGTAATCTCCACCAGCTCCTCTATTCAGGTCTCTGTTGACCAGCTGATACCCAGCATCAGCCAGACCAGATTTCATGCCGTCATTGAATGAAAACTGGATCCTGGTAACAGGTCTGTTGCCACACTCTTTCTTGTACCAAAGATGGACCTGGTTTTTACCAGTACTTTCATTAAGGTCTGCACTGATGACCTGATAACCTTGAGCTTTCAGTATTTCCTCCTCATCTTTGGAGGTGGAGACATTGAGCTTTGTTATTGGTCCTTCATCTCCCATATTGGTTTCTTCTGATTTTGTGGGTAAAGGAAAACTAAATATTAATATTAAATATTACACTTAGGTGTCTGTGGATGGCATACTCACTTCAAAAAAAAAGAGAAAACCTGGATTCTAATCAGCCACTAAAGAAAAAAATGGTTACTAAAAGCTTTGTAGAACATGATTCAATTTATTTATTCTTGCTTCCTGACATTTACCCACCCATCAAACGGGTGAGCCACTGATCATTAAGCCAGGTTTAACGTTTTGTTATCAGCTAAGAAAATACACTAATCTAACCAGAAATACCTAGATCAAACTAGATCAAAAATGTAAAACAGATATCTGGTCCGACAAGACGCGTAAGAAAAGGGCGAATACGGCTCTCTGGAGTATAGACTGACTGCCAAGCGGTCAGATATTTATTGTATTTTATCTATTTATATAATCTGTGGCTGCGTCCGAAAGTATCATTTCAGCGATAACTCCTCTGAAAGCCTCTGACTGGCCATTGCATTAAAATCTCGAAAGCATCGTGTGTAATTAATTATAATGCGCACAGCTGTAAATAAATAAATAATTTGTGTCTAACTACATCAAATAGCCTATGTAAACATAACAGAATATATATTGAATATAATGTACTTTTTGAATAAACGTGACATGGCTCACTTTATTACCGTTTTACTGTACCGTTGTGTAGTATATTTGCATATATTTAATATTCACATGTAAATAAATACATTTGTAATTATTTAAATATAGGCCTATTCATTTATATAAAACAGCAAATGCAAAAATCATTTTATTTAGGGGTGGCAGAAAGCGTGTTTCTCTTTAATTTAAACCAACTAGTTTTTTTTTTTTTTTTTTTATTTGAATAATACACAAACAAATGGTACATTAACCCAGCATGATAACAAACCATCATATAGGTTGAGCAAACCAAGAACGAACACACAAGGGTTCAGGAGCAGACAAAACAACAACAACAAAAAAAGAATTAAATAAATAAATACATAAATAAAAAATAAATAATAATAATAATAAACAAAAGGGGCTTTTATAGTAAATTATACATGTCCAAAAAGGAAATAAATTTAAGGGCATTCTTATTCTTCACCAATCTTAAAGAATTACAAAGCAGTTTAAGACCAACTAGTTATTAATTGAAGTAAATATCACCTCAGAATACTTAAGTAGGGCCATTAATATTGGCCAATTATTGTTGCGGTGTTCGTCTTGTTGTTAGGCCAATTGTTTTGTACGCTGTAGTGGAATATTTTCTCTTTATGCTAGGCTGTAAGATTAATGTAAAATAATATAGGCTAATCTAGGATAAATCAAATCACTCTTTTCGCAGTTTTGACGTAGGCTATACTCGATCAGAAAAATATAAAAAATAATGAGAATAAGAATATAACTTCTAGATATGTTAAATGTTTTTTTTCTAACACACACTGTATAGATTTTCATTATATGAAAAGATTAACACTCTACCTTGTTTGTAGTTCGCTGAACACAGATCTCCAAAAGAGCTTCCGCCCTATCACGCAGCTGATGTTGCCCTAAATTTATTTTCAGTTTCAGTTATTTATTTTAAAATAAATGTTAGCTAAGTAGTTTCAAATTAATTTGCTCACTGCACAAAAGCAGTTTAATTTCATGAGTGCATGTGCGCCGTTTACTTTCGCTTTTAGGCTTCCGGTCTAGAGACATTCGCATCAGCCGTAAGTGGAAACTTTTATACGAAACTTGAATGAAGAATGAAAGACATGAACATCTTGGATGATATGGGGGTGGGTTATTTATTAGGAAATTTATATTTATATTATGTATATCTAAACATTAGATATTTTGTAAATCTATCTAATTGTGTAAATATCAAAACCTAATTTTAAATTAGTAATATGCATTGCTAAGAACATTATTTGGACAATTTTAAATGCAATTTTCTCAGTATCTGCACCCTCAGATTTCAGATTTTCAAATAGTTGTCTCTCGGCCAAATATTGTCCAGTCCTAACAAACCAAACATCAGTGGAAAGATGATGTATAAATCTCAGTTTTGAAAAATAGGAGTAACAGTTTTGTGGCCTGTTTTAGAAAATCAGTTTCATACTTAATACCTACCAATAATTAGAAATGGCAAAAGAGAGAAGACAAATAAACCTTCAAAAGCCTGTTGCGTCATATTTGACATTTACATTTTAAAATGAAAAAAATAATTAATATAATTTTTTTACATTAAAAATGATAAATGAATAATCAAGAAAACCCAAAGTGCTTCAGTCCAGCAATTGTTGATATTGAGTTACTAACAATTTAAAAGTTATTCTTACATTTACTTTATAAAAATCATTATGTTCAATTAGATTTCACAAACAAAAATAGTTTACTTGATAAAAAAAAGTATGAACTATCAATTAGATGACATAAAGAAGGCATAAAAGTGATTGTCAGCAAAGTTTTGGTCATGTTGATTATAGGCCCTATAAATTTGCGTATCAAATAATACTTTTTATTTGTGTAACATAATACTTATTGTTAACAGGATGTTACAATGAATGTTTACTGTATGGCATGACAGAAAATGTTTTAAAAATGTCTAAACATATGTGACCCTGGACCACAAAACCAGTTAAAAGGGTCAATTTTTTTGAAACTATACATAATCTTTCCATTGATGTTTGGTTTGTTAGGACTGGACAATATTTGGCCAAATAGATACAACTATTTGAAAATCTATAATCTGAGGGTGCAAAAAAAAAAAAAAAAAAATACTGAGAAAATTGCCTTTAAAGTTGTCCAGATGAAGTTCTTAGCAATGCATATTACTAATTACAAATTAAGTTTAGATATGCAGTCGGACATTTACAAAACATCTAATATTTAGATATTATATATAATATAAATAAGAGTTATTAAGGATTAGTTCACTCCAGAATTAAATTTCCTAATAACTAACCCACCCCCATATCATCCAAGATGTTCATGTCTTTCATTCTTCATTTGTAAAGAAATTAAGGTTTTTGAGGAAAACATTCCAGGACTTTTCTCCATATAGTGAACTTTAATGAAGATCAATGGACTGAAGGTCCAAATTGCAGCTTCAAAATGCTCTACTAGGTCCCAGTCGAGAGATAAGGGTCTTATCTAGCAAAACAATTGGTCATTTTCCAAAAAAAAAAAAAAAAAATGCATAAAAATAAACAAATAAACACAAAGCTGGTGCAAGACAAGAATTTCTGTTTTTTCGCTAGATAAGACCCTTATTCCATGGCTGGGATCGAGTAGAGCCCTTTGAAGCTGCATTGAACCTGCAATTTGGACCTTCAACTCATTGATCCCCAACAAAGTCCACTATATGGAGAAAAGTTCTGAAATGTTTTCCTTAAAAACCTTTATTTCTTTTCGACTGAAGAAAGCAAGACATTAACATCTTGGATGACATGGGGGTGAGTAAATTATCTTATTATCTTTAAGCTACAGGGCCTAAATATCATAAAGACCTTGACTGACATATTCAATCATTAATATTAGTGACAGAAGCCACACATGGGGAGCAGGTGTTGTGTCTGTCCTGCCTACTAGGCCTAAACAACAGTCTGACATCTGAAGCACTCACACTCAGTCAAGTGTTGCCCTCCAACAGATATCTTTGCCTCAAAAAGTTTCAGGGCTTCCTCTCAGGGGAACACAGAGAAACATTTCCTCCAGCTGTGTTCGAGAGTTCAAAACTCCTGATTGCAAATGTGATGTATTTATTGAATGTTAAAATGAATCCAAATCTCTCTACTCTTCTTTGAAGTACAGAGCCCAAGCCCAGATCAGTATTTCTGTTCATTTTGAATGGATACAGTATGCTATACATAATCTCAGGGTTATTGAAGTTGGGCAAGAGAACCAAAACCCTGCAGTATGTACAACATGTGTTTCCTATTTTTAAAGGCAACCTAAGCAAGCCTTTTAGAAAACCTTTTTCACTCATATAAAAATTAATATTTCAGTTGGTCCTTTAAGGCCCAAAAGACCTTTGTTCATCTTCAGAACACAAATTAAGATATTTTTGATGAAATCCAAGAGCTTTCTGACCCTGCATAGACAGCAACGCAACTACCACGTTCAAGGCCCAGAAAGGTAGTAAGGACATTGTTTAAAAAAGTCTATGTGACATCAGAGGTTAAACCTTAATTTTATGAAGATACAAGAATACTTTTTGTGCACAAAGAAAACAAAAATAATGACTTTATTCAACAATTTCTTCTTTTCCATTTTAGCCAGTTGCATTGCTGTCTATGCAGGATCAGAAAGCTCTCAGGTTTCATAAAAATAACTTAATTTGTTTTTTTTAGATCAACAAAGGTCTTATGGATTTGGAACAACATGAGGGTGAGTAATTTAAAAAAGCAAATGTTTAAAGAAAAGTTTTAAAGTAGTTTTTCTTATTTACGTTACAGCCAGGTGCTACGTGTCAGTGACTCCACAGATCTGCCCTGTCTGTTTGGGAGAGACTTGAGATACTCCAGGTGGCGAATAGCATCTTCTTGGTTGTGCCTTACATAGTACACTAAATAGGATATAACCATTGTAAACCAGCCAAACATTGTTATCAGCATAGCAACGTCAGTGGTCCTCTGGAGTGCTGCGCAGAAGTCAAGATCAGTCGCTACCAGGATAAACGGCAAACCTTGAGCTCCAAGCTCTTCAGGTTCAGAAGTGTTGCACACCACCTCAGCGAGGAAAGAGGGATCCAAAAGCAGCTGTGGCATAGCCAGCTGCAGATGGCAGTCACACAGCCAGGGGTTATGAGAGAGGTTAGTCTGGGCTCTGAGCTCGCCGAACGCCTCAGGGTCCAGCGTCTCTAGTAGGTTAAAAGAAAGGTCCAGGCTGCTCAATGAGTCCACTTGGTCTCGAAAGGCTCCAGGCTCCAGATGGACCAACCTGTTGTGGGAAAGATCTAGTTTGAAAAGCAGCGGGAGACCTATAAAGGAATCAGATGGTATGGTAAGAAGCAGGTTGTTGTCTAGGTATAAATAACGTGTGGTGTTTGGAAGGCCATGTGGCACCACAATTAAGTTCATGTCGCTACAACGGACCACCAGCCCAAAGTCGACACTCTCCGAGCAGAAACAGCGCTCCGGGCATCTGATTTCTGCTTGGTGGGACTCTGACATACACTCATCCAAGATATGAAGAAGCAGCATGAAAGTGAGAGAAAGGCAGCTGGCCACAGCATGACCCTCCCAGAGGAAGCTGAACATCAGGAGGTGGAAAAGCACGCCAGCTCAAGCCTCCAAAAACAAACAGGAAACAGGGAGAAAACAACAAGTCATTACAACTGACACCCTGCTATCATTATGCTTGCTGATTGCAGAGTTATTTTGAGGATAAATGGCCACGTGTTAGGTTAATTACCATCAAGCAACTGCTGGTTTTGTTACACATAAACTTGCCTGTATTTCTGTACAGTACACGAATGTGTAAGAACGATTGGTACACATATTATTTGCATTGTTATGGGTTTCAATGTATCATATTTTGACAGTTAAACAATGTTATCATTCACTAATATCGCTACACAAATAAACAGTAAATATAAATTATCTACACTAAATATTTATGTATTATATTACATTTTTATATTCAATAAACATGTTTTAACATGTTTGGGAACTGCTGGTTTCCACTACAAATACCATTACAAACATCAAATTATATCCATTAAAACCATTAAAAGATGTTTTCTTTTAGTGTGTTTTGGGACATATTCCATTAGGATTTAGTGGTTTTAACAAGCCGTCAATAATAGGCGACCAATTACCAGTAGAAACATGGTCCGATACAGTTTCCATTTAAACCAATAAAAGTCCCATTATAACCAATAAAACCATTACAAATTCTGTGATTTTTTTTTTTTTAGTTTTTATTTTTTAGCAGAGTAAATAGGAAGCTTACCTGACAGAAAAGATGAAAACTCTTCTTACAAATGGTGGTGGTTTTGAGCGTATAAACTGTAGAGATTATTTCTTTAAACTTTCCTTCCTAGCGTCGGGACGTGAACGTATCTTCATTATTCAAACAACGCATATGTTTCCAAATTATCCATTCTTCATTCACAAATTAAACGGGTACAGGTTCATTCTTATCGTGAAGACCAACTTCACCTCAGAGAAGCCTCTCAGTTCTGGTTAGGTTTTGTAACGCTGAATCTTTCTTCACACACAACACAAGATGACCAACAGATGGCACTATGCGAACATTTGATTTTTCTTGCAGCTCTGCATCTAGTCTGAAATCACTGCGGTTAACGGTACAAGTTTTTTGTAAAAAACAAACAAAAAAAAAGACATTTATTTAGTCTATTAAGGTCCTAAATGCTAAGTTTTTTTCCCCCACGAACTAGTAAAACGCTTTTTAATTTGCTGTTTCTAATCTGTTACATTATCATTGCTGTTGATGTTATTTTACAAATTAGAGTAAACTTACAATATCAACAAATGGTAATGGTTGGTTTTAAATATACACAATTTTAATATTTCTTGCTATGCTTTTATTTAATTTTAAAAGTGATCTCAGACTTTTGGACCACAGCCACAAAATTATATAACACAACATATTCCATATGGCTGTGCAAGATTGTGGCATCTTCGAATATTTGTTGATTACTATGGTAGACAGAAACAGAAACAGTCATTAATAAGGCATCTCCACATACACACTTGTGGTTTCCACAACTCGCTATCAATCGGCCATATTGGTGGCACTGAATGTAAACAATGCCAGTGAACCGAATGAAACAATTTGCTGATTACTTGCTGATCAATTATTCTCATGTTTTGGGCTGTACTAATCAGTTGGACCGCAAAAAAAACATTTGGAGTAATACAGACTGCCAAATGTTACGACAAATCAAGGAGAAGAGTGCAAAAACTGTCTGAGTAACATTGACCAAACTGAACCAGGATTTCCAGGGCAAGAACAACGTTTGTGTTTGCTCTTAACATTTCTATCAGGTAGGTGAAATATTAGGCTAATATCTTACTGCCCGTATGTATCTTTACTACCTATTAACTTTAGTTTGTCAAAAAATAGTTTGCTATAATAATATCCTGCTTACTAAGTCCTTCTCTATATGGTAGGCTACGCTTCCGGGTAACTGACCAAATGACCTAACCATAAAGTCAACAGAATTACATATTGTCATTTTTCTTTTGCCTGTAACTAGACCACAAAATAGAGTAGAATCAGTCAATAAACACAAATCTGTAAGACACTGTGACTTCATCTGCTTTATTTTTGCACAAGTTCAACAAACTCATCCCTGCTCTAGGTTTCAATGTGGAGCATCTGAGCAAAAATATTAGGTTGCACCAAAAAACAAAACAAAACAAAAAAAACAATTTAATACATTTAAAATAACTGTATGCAAGCTAATTACCCTGAAATACCAGTTTGAAAATCATTGTGGTGGTTTCTGTTTCTTTCTCATGTTTGCCCCAAACACGTATTGAACGGGTACTAATTGAAATGAACTACCGTGAATTGCATTCACTTAACTGTAGGGGGCTCTAAAGTCGCAAAAATGCAAAACTACACACAGTTTTGCACATTTAAATTTAGAATTTAATCAAATCAGTTCAGGTCAGCAAGTAGTCTGTTAGTCATCTGCTGTAGCAAAGCTAAACGGAAGTCTTAGTTGATAGGTCAGACTGTGTAATATTTCATATCCACCTTTCTCTTCGAGACTTCCGGTTCATTAACCGCTATAAAATAAGAAGAGTAAAAACGTGCAGTAAACGGTAAAACTGTTTTCACTCAAAACCACTGGGCTCATAATTAAGATAATACATTAAAATAATATGGTAAGACACACCAATTTGCTAAAGTATCAAGCAGCAAAACGAGCTGTGTTGTAAATTGCTGGACGTGGATGAGATGGGAAGAAAAAGGTGGATATTTAGGGATGTACAGTACACAGTCTACATAGTAGTTGTGTGTTTACTGTAAAACAGACACAAGTTTATCCAAAGTGACCCCATTTAATACAGTGATGAGCTTTTCTCAGACGATATAGTGTTTGTGTAGCATCACTGAACCAACATCCATCAACAGCAGTCTTATGATCTCTTCCACTTGTGGATATCATCAGCATCCTCCTCCAGCACTGCCTTCACGTCACCCAGTGCAATCATCAGCTGTGCCAGGTAGTATGTTGTCATAATAATGTGCCTTTTGTATTCTACATCTAAGACATTGAACTTTGTCAGTGCAATTGTCAGGTCAGAAGCCATGAAGACCAGGCTGCCCAGCAAGATGAGGGGCCGCCGTGTACGAGCAGCCAGCGTGGCCATGATGACAATGAGAAACATGTAACCCCCTATGGCCGGGACAAGAACATCAGCTTCTGGATCAGTCCGCAGGAAGGGCACCAGGTAAGCATACATTCCAATGCCGAAAAACCACAGGATGAGGTATAGGAAAAAGAATGAGAAAGATGAAGATGCTGCAGAATATCGAGAGGACAGGAAGGTAATAGAGTAAAGCAAGTGGGCCAGAGCAAAACAGGCCATTCCTAGAAAAAAAAAGAAAGATATAATATGTTGAGGTAGAGATCATATACTTAATATGTGTATACATACACTACCAGTCAAAAGTTTTTAAACAGTAACATTTTTAATGTTTTGAAAGAAGTCTCTCTTTTCACCAAGCCTGCATTTATTTGATCCAAAATACAACAAAAGCAGTAATATTGTGATTTTTTTTTTTTCACTATTTAAAATAACTGCTTTTATTTGAATATATTTTAAAATGTAATTTATTCCTGTGATTTCAAAGCTGAATTTAGCATTTAACTTTAGCATCATTACTCCAGTCTTCAGTGTCACATGGTCCTTCAGAAATCATTCTAATATGCCGATTTGCTGTTCAAGAAACATTTGTTTATTATTATTATTATTATCAATATTTAAAACAGGTAATTTTTTTTAGAATTCTTTGATAAATAAAAATATCTAAATATCAGCATTTATCTAAAATAAAAAGCTTTTGTAACATTATACACTGTGCCATTCAAAAGCTTAGATATTTTTTTCTTTTTTTAGGAAACAAATTATAGAAATGAATACTTTTATTTAGCAAGGATGCTTTAAATTGATCACAAGTGATGATAAAGACATAATGTTACGAAAGATTTCTATTTCAGATAAATGCTGTTCTTCTGAACTTTCTATTCATCAAAGAAACCTGAAAAAAATTCTACTCGGCTGTTTTCAACAAGAAAAAGAAGAAATGTTTTTTGAGCAGCAAATCAGAATATTAGAATGATTTCTAAAGTATCATGTGACTGGAGTAATGATGCTAAAAAATTAGCTTTGAAATCACAGGAATAATAATACAGGAATGTAATAAATTACATTTTAAACTATATTTAGATAGAAAACAGTTATTTTAAATAGTAAAAACATTTAAAAATGTTACTGTTTCGCTTTATTTTAGATCATATAAATGCAGGCTTAGTAAGCAGAAGAGACTTCTTTTAAAAAATACAAAAAAAAAAAGACATATTAAAAATGTAAATTCAATAACTAGGCTACTAAAATTAAAATGAAAAAAAAAAATACAAAAATACAAACTATTTACAAATTCAAACTATTAATAAAAACATATTAAACATCACTGCTATGAGAAATTAGTAAATATTAATAAGCAATCAGTTGTTATAAGTGTATATTAATAAAATATATAAAAAATATATAAAGTACACCAAAAAGCAAATATAGTAACAAATATGAATATAAATTAATATTAATTATTTTTATTAATTATTAAAAAAAATTGGCAAGTTCCATTATTCTGAAATTATTTTGGAATTATTCTGATTCCCATTTTATTCTTATTACTGTAATACAGTTCTTAAAAATACTGTACACACACACATAGGCTTGACATAAATATATATTAATACATATACATATTAATAAATATATATTGTAATACACAAATACATCACAATTTAAATAATGATGATGATAATAACAATAATAATACTAATAATAATGTTCCTTAAGGTCTAACTAGTAAGAAAGTATGAAAAGTAAAAAAAAAAAAAAATCCCCTTTGACTTTATAGTAAAATATGACCTGGAGGTTTTGATAGGCTTTGTGTCAGTAACGCTGATAGTCTTAAAAAAGATATGGGACAGGAAAAAATAGCCTTTACCATGTATAAAAAGTTCTGGCCAAATAAGGCAACAGTCTCCGCCTGCTGAGAGCAGCAACCCTCCAGCCACGCCCCCTAGACTCCGCCCCCCATTATAACTGAACACCAAAAGGACCAGACTGAGGATAGGAGAGGCCTTTATGCCAGCAGCCAGAAGAGAGGGGGCGGAGTCTGGGATCCACAGGTAGAAGTATATTGCACAGGATGCAAAAAAAGGGAGGAGATAAAGAAACAGTACACAGGTCTAGAAAAGAAGAGATACAGGCATGATTTATATTAATAAAATACACAGTCTGCACGAACTGTGCTCTAAATAGAATTCACAACGATTTTATTAAAGAATTAAATGCAAATATCTTTATCATAAAAGAAAATAACAGAACATGAGTGTGATGCCAAGCTAGAAAAATAATTTTGACTAAATGGTGAAAATCTGGATCTAAATGAATAAACTAAATGTGATAAATGTGCGCAAATCAGCCCACAACAGCAGAACGCAGGTGTCTGTATTTGTGCGCAGGTGTATGTGTGTTTACCGTGTTCCTGCGTTGTCTGCGGTCGTAAGCACTTGTTTCCAGGATGTCCATCTCTCTCTTCTGGCCTAAACAGTCATACACGCAGCTTTCTCAGATGTGGGCCACCTATTCCACAGCTGGGAGATCAGTAATGCCTCTGTGAACTATGTATGCCAGTGTGTTTCATTGGCTGTGGTAGGACTGGACTTTGGACCATTATGAGTGATGCGTTATCTGTCAGATTGTTCTGTCATAAACAACGTACACCCCTCACTCTCTCTCTCCCTGTTTATTTGCCTCTCTCTCTCTCTCTCTCTGCATTATGGCCTATTACCCTGTAGTGACATCATCACTAAGAGCAAAGGTTTGATGACTGAGACACAAGTTCAGCGAGATAAACTTTCCTTTTTTAATTAATGATGGAAAATGATCTTTCTCAGACTGTTCTATGTCTTTTCAGCTTCTTTTATTCACTTGATCAGCTTTTCTGATGCCATCTTCATGTGTAGGTGTCAGTAAAGATAGACAACACAAACTATTATGGAAGTTTTATACGTATGTATGTGTGTGTGTGTGTGTGTGTGTGTGTGTGTGTAAGTACAACATTTTATTGAATGGTTTGACAGCCCTAATTTTTATAATTCCTATTCGTTCCTATTCATTTTTATACTTATTGATCATTAGCTTCTCAGCTGTTAGTGGTTTTAACAGCATGGTTGTAAAAAACTGTTGCAATCCTGCAGATATTTCCATTTCCCCCCACTTTTACCCACTTGAGGGCGCTACAGTGATGCAGTGTTATGATATAAAAAGGGGGAAATTAGTCATTCTTTTGTCAGTGAAAGTTTAATATCCACCTTTTTCTTACCGGAGAATGGGCGCGGCCATTTGTAAATTTTGGGTCCGGCTTTCATTCCAGCAATTTTTAGATGTACAAAACAGCTTGTTTTGCTGTTTGATATTGCAAATTAGTGTGTCTTATCATATTATTATAATGTATTGTCTTAATTATGAGTACACTGGTTTGTAATGCAAACTGTTTTACCATTTACTGCACGTTGTTCTATAGTGGCTAATGAACCGGAAGTCTCGCCCATAGGCTTACTTCCATGTTAAAGAAAAAGGTGGTAACTTTTTTGTCATAAATTTGTGTGATTTTATACGTTAAGATATGTAGATTTTTGTTACATGTTAATAACTAAAATAAATTAAAATAATAAACTGGAAAACAACAAAATGACGAAATTAACAAAAATTAAAACGGTAAAGGAAAATATAGAAATGAATTATTCAGAATAATAATACAATCTACAATATTATCTCAAAGCTGTTTTAAGATAACTGTTTCCACCATGAATAACACTGCAGTGCCCCTTTAAAATATCCAAACGCAAGTGGATTCACGCAGAATCTAATCATTAACAATCCTTTCCGAAATGCACTTTAACCTGCTCTATCCCACAGTCTCTCGAGTTCAAACCACGGAGGGAGAGATCGACGGACATCGAGCAGAAAGAGAGAGTGAGAAATAGAGAAAAGGTGAGGAATTAGCTAGTAGGTTAAGGTTGTTAAAACAGATTGTGTCGGTGAAATCAGTGCGCTCGAGATAAAGGACAATATTTAGTTGGACACGGACAGAGAGGTGGAGAAAATGGAAAAGGGGAGGGGCCAAAGATTGAATGGAAAGCATGATGTTCTAGATTTTATAAAAGAAATATATATATATATATATATATATATTATAGATGTGAATAATAATAACTTCTAAACTGCTTTACTGCAGACCAACCAATTAGAAAAAATATTCTTGATTCTTCTTCTGAATCCCTTTTCTCACTTTTTAGATATGGCTGATAAAGCCTTAAAGGTTGGAATTGTGGGCTACGGACATTTAGGTGAGTGCTCCAATCAAAACGTCTGCTTCATAGTGATGCCCAATATGTGATAGTGTGAGTCTGTTGGGTCTGTTCATTACTTTTAAACTGATTCACAAATGTGTCTGAATGATTCATTAGTGAATCTGTCCTGAATTTGATTGATTTGAAAAAATCATGGAAATTCATTGGCCAAAAGGTGTGGAAGAGGCTAAATCATTATGTTCGGCATCAGTTCATGTTCTGTCAGACCATGAAGCTTGTACTTAATCTTTTCTCCTGATTCAGGCCAGTTTCTTGTTGAGAAGATCCAGAAGGAAGGGCCTGAGGCAGGACTACGATTAGCCTTTGTCTGGAACCGAAATGCAGACAAACTTACAGATTCATTGCCCAAAGAGCTAATTCTACATGACCTCTCAGACTTCACACGCAGGTAAACACTGCAAATTTGTATATAATTTGTATATATGAAATTGGTATTACAAGCATGTTGCATATTTGTTTAAATGTAGGAGAGACAGCATAACAGAGCGAGTTACGGTTAATGTTAGTGTTAATGTTTTGTGTGTTTCAGAGACACCGATGTAATAGTGGAGGTGTGCCATCCAATGATAGTTAAAGAGTTTGGCGTCAAATTTCTGTCACATGCTCACTTCCTGGTAATGTAATTGTTTACCTTTATATTATCACCTGACATCCTGTTTGCCATCATATTTACATTTATTTCATAATGATTATCAGCTGTGCTGCCTAAGTTATTGTTATATATATATATGTTATGTTATGTTTTCCCCTTCTTCAGGTGGGCAGCCCTTCTGCTCTCTCTGACCCACAGCTGGAGCAAGATCTTCGCACTGCTGCAAAAAAACATGGGAAAACTCTTTATGTGGCCAGTGGTGCATTATGGGGTGGCCAAGATATTCAAAAAATGAACGACAGTGGAACTTTGCGGGTACGGCCATTTTCTTATAATTATTTTTAAACTTTAAAGGTATAGTTCACCCAAAAATGAAAATTCTGTCATGAATTACTCACCCTCATGTTGTTCATCTTTGGAATACAAATTAAGATTTCTGATGAAATCCAAGTGCTTTCTGACCCTGCATAGACTGCAATGCAACTACAACATTCAAGGCCCAGAAAGGTAGTAAGTACATCATTAAAATAGTCCATGTGACATCAGTGATTCAATGTAATTTTATGAAGCTACGAGAATACTTTTTGTGCGCAAAGAAAACAAAAATAAACAACAATGTCCTTACTAACTTTCTGGGTTCTGACAAAATGAAAATATAATAGAGTTAACGTAACCAAAACTAAAGTTCAACACAAGATTCATTGTCCTTGCCACATACAAATATATTATGTACATTTCAATTGTATCTATTGTAGGCTCTCTCCATCCGAATGTCTAAACATCCCTCTTGCTTTCGACTGACTGGTGGTCTGCTCTCTGATTGGACGGAGGGAGAGGGGAGGCGGGTTTTGTACCACGGCTCAGTAGCAGAACTCTGCCCCATCGCCCCAAATAATGTGAACACTATGGCAGCAGCGGCCATAGCTGCATCAAAGCTGGGCTTCAAAGGGGTTACCGGAGAAATTGTTTCAGACACTGCGTGAGTCAAAAACTGGACCTCAAAAATCTGACATTAATACTCAAATACTACCTTTCCTTACACAGAAAACTCTATAAAACAGCCTCCATATGTAGACACTTTAAAAGTTGGAATGTAATTAAGTCGTATTGATCTTATTATACATGATTAATTCATGCATACGTTTCTGTTTTTCTTTTTAATCAAGCTTGTAATTCTTAATTAAAATATGGAACGTTTGGTGGTGGCTAGAGTGTTGATATGTCATGTAATATCTAAAGGGTTCAGAAAGAAATTGAATCATGCTACTAGGTGGCTCAAGTAAGAAAAAAAATTCAATACTTAAGGTTTGGGTTTTCGTTCAAATCCTGTTAGTATGAGCTATAGGATTTGTAATACAAACATTAGCCATCTGAGAACATGAGCCATTATTGGAATCTCTCTTTCCCCTTTTCTCCAGATTATCAGACTATCATATAGTGGAGGTGGAGGTAACTGGTCCAGATGGGTTCACAGTAAAAACTGTGAGACAAAACCCTGCCAAACTGGGAGCTGTAACAGGAAATGCCACATACAATTCCTTCTGGAGTAGCTTACTGGGTATGTGTGCGTAAGAAAGACAGACGGAGTAAACTGACAGAGTGCATAGCCAAAGCAGCAGTATGCGCTGAGCATTATTAGCCAAGTCTGGATTTACACAGAGAATGCAAGCATAAAATAAAACTGAAATCAGAAACTTTTTTGATTCTTTTGGAACTGTTCTCTTTGCTTTCTATCCTGCTTTAAGTTAATGAAAAGTCCAAAATGTAACATGAATATGCTGTTACATATCTCTCTGAATATGAATATCTGTTTGTTTGTTTTTTCAGTCTGCAAGGGTCATGGAGGAAAGGTATATCTGTGTTGATAACAGTGGATTGCTGCAGAAAGTGGACAAATTAACAAAAAAAAAAAAAACACACAAGGTATCTTAAGTGTCATAATGTTGTAGACTTTAATTTCAGTTTTACAGCCATGATAGACAGGACAAACTCTAACAGTGCTGGTGTATATTTGTATTACAGTACCAATGATGTTCCAGTGTATTCGTTTGGCTGGTTAGCTTTAGCTACATCACTTGCTTGTCATTTAACTTAAACCGTTTTGTAAAAATAACCCTAGAAAATTGCTGGATAGTCACTATGTTTGTGACGTTACGTAATACTATGAAGGGAAATCTGGCAGTGAGTAAAGCATTGTAAGAATGTTTTTAGATAACAGTACATTCTGCCATTTACTCAATCTGAAGTCTTGAAAGATATTTGCATTTCTTGCTTTCGTGAAACCACAAGAAGTTTAGCTCTTTAAACTAAGCACAATGAAAGTGAATAATGACTGACTTATTAAAGTAAATAACAGCTTTAACTTGGGTCAAGTGACTTTAGAAGACTTAATCTAAAGTGCCAGACTATTTGTATATTTTTATGGTACTTTCTTGGCCCTGATCACCCTCTGTGTTTATTTTGTAAAACATGACATGATCATTCTTCAAAACCTCTTATTTTGTGTTCCATGGAAGAAATAAATTCATACAACTTTATAAATAATGCTTCTTTTTTTTCTTAAACTATTCCTGTAAGGAGTTTCTAATAAAGGTCTATTAAAAAAAATGTTTGTAACATTTATTTTTAACGTCTCACATTATTTGTATTATCTTTTAACTTTTAACAGTGGCTATGTGAATGTCAGCTTTAGATTGGCATCACTGGCACACAGCTAGATGTCAATTTGGTATGAATCCATATGAACTGTCATATGAATAACTAGCTACTATTTAATCCTTCACTTTCTGTTGTTGTTTTTTTTTACTAGGCTTCGTATGAAAGACACCAGAGAAATCTTTCAACAAAGTCTTAAAAACACATACTATGGCTCACCACATACTTAAATATCTTATTTATTTCTCTTCAGAATCCAACATGCAGACATACTGTTTGCAGGCGTTACTTTCACTTTTAAGGGAGTGTTATTATGTGTGTGTGTGTGTGTGTGTCACAGTGTATGTAAGTGCCTCACAGTATAAGCTACTGTGTGTGTGTGTGTGTGTGTGTGTGTGTGTGTGTGTGTGTGTATCTATGCATGTAGAGGTGTGTTTTAGTTTTTCTCAGGAAGACCAACTGTCTGATTCTTGTTACGGTTCGGCACGTTGACCGGTTGGCGGATGTTGACCCGGTCTTTCTCCGCCTCTAGATCTTCATCATACGGTTCCTCTTCATCCTCAGCCTCACTGTGATGAGGAGACGAATGAAGCGAGTGGGCGGGAGACGGGGGCACCGAGGCGGGCCGCGGGTAACGGAAGCCTGTGGCCTGAATGATGTAAATGAAAGAATAAATGTCAACAAATATTTACATCTAGCTTTTAGACAGCTGTCTAAAGTTGTCAGAGGTTCTCAAACTTTTTGACTGTCCAGACTTGTCCAGGTGTTTCTTATTTACTTGAAATTCACAATTTCTACCTGATAAATGATTTAAGAGGTTGGCATAACTAGAAAAAAAAAAATGCATATTAAAAGGTGACAAATCATGAAAATCTGACTTAAGTGCTGTAATCGGGTCCCTGGTGCATCAACCAACCCAAAAAACGTGATGAAGAACAACAACCCAGTAACTTTGTTTTGGTAAGCCTTTTTCTGCAAGCTTGTGAAAAAAGTTACAATTTCGCTTCCCCGTGACGTAGAAAGGGGATCTTATTATAATATTACCGTCCCTTAATCTGCTCGTTTCCACCCATGGCACCGCCATTTTGTTTTCAAAATCGACAGCGGTGTACCAGTTCTAACGCCATGGCAAAAGTTCGAGCAAAGCATGCTAACTGTTCTGTCATTGGCTGCACAGACCAGCACAGAACATTATTTAGAGTCCCAGCCTCACAGGAGACAAGAGAGCAGTGGATTTATTGATTTATTTATTGTATATTATGCTGCTGCCACACACATCTAATATAAACACGCAATTTCTTTCCAAGCTGTTTACCTTCACAGACAAAACCGACTGTTTTTGTAACGCCTGTGTTTTTAACATAAATGTATGTATATTTGACAGTTTAAGCGCAATAATACATGAAAGAGAACTTAATTTAGTATTCACATGCCTTTAAAACACATGATTTTAGTGCGATACACATGATAATCAAAATCAAACAGATGTTTTTTAGTGGAGTATCTGAGGTACAAGCTGTAAAGCCACAGCCCTGTTCTAGAAAAGGGGGCAGGGAGCAGCAGCTTACTTGCATTAAAAGAGACAAGAGACAAAAAAAGTGTTTCTGCTTCCACTCAAAATAGGGGGACACCTGAGTATTATATTACTTTTCTTGTAAAAAAAGAGGCATAATAGGTCTCCATTAAAATATTTTAAAAAAATTTAATCCCCAGGTTTATCACTGAGGAGGTGAATTAAAACAAGAAATATATAGTTGTTCTAGCTTATGTTAATGCTTGTTTTATCTCATTTAACATCCTTTTAAGTCATCTTGAGGCTACCTTTGAGGTTTGAGGTTGAGAATCACTTTTTTAGAAAATTAAACTTCAGATATTTATTAAAATAAAACCAATAAGCTTAATTCCAATTTCATGGTTTGTTGTTTTAACTTACCGAACTGGGTTCTTGAGGCTCATAGATGTATGTGTCCGGGAAAGCTTTAGCCAAAGCCATATGACGGGCAGAAACATAATACTAAGAAACAGAAATATGCTATATTAGTTCATGAACAATGACCTGATAGCTTTGTTTTGATACACATAAAATTAACTGGATACATCTTGTGGCTGACAGTCCTGAATGGTCTGAAAGAAAATTTGCTATGCATTTTGTTATGTGTGTATGTGTATGTGTGTGTGTGTGTGTGTGTGTGTGGTATCTGACCCTGCCCAGATATCTCCAATCTAGCAGGTCACTGAGGCGCTCTGTTCGGTTCCTCTGAATGATCCTCTGCCTGCGGCTCTGCTGACAGAACTGAAACAGGAAAGACGTCAGCTGATTACAGGACTCATCCACCCCACGGTACCGCCGATCCAGAATATAGATACCTGAAAGTAAGGGAATTTAGAAAATTTTCTTTACACTTAATGAAACTAAATAAAACCATTGTTCATCATTTCCTTTATATATGTAAGACTCTCACCGTAAGCTGATGGGTCGGCAATGTGTTCCTCCATAAAACAGCCAAACCCAGACAGGTTAGTGGAGACGGATGGGATACCCATCACTGTACATTCAGCTGAGAGAAAGATGTGTGCATTGTGTTATTACTTCACGCTGCTTAACATTTTTGTTTCTTTTTTGTGATACAAGAGTTCTTTGGTGAATAGAAAAACTATAAAAATGTAATTACTGTCACTTTTGATAAATGTAATGCATTCAATCTGAATAAAAGTATTTTTGTTACTATAACAGAATATATAATTTCTTGTTTATATATTAAAGATTTTTACTATATCACTTACCAAAATTTTGAATGGATTGTGTATGTACATGTTACACTGGTAGTATGTGTAGTTTACCTGGTGTGTATCCCCAGGGCTCATAGTAAGATGGAAATACTCCAAGATGGCATCCTCTCACAAACTCCTCATAGTCCATCGGCAGGAGAGGAGAAGTTGAGGAGAGAAACTCTGGATGGAAGATCACCTAGTGAAGAATATGAGGCATTAAAGTGGATTTAGCGTTTTTTCTAAATAATGAAGTAGTGCACCTTTAATAACATTATCAATTATATTAGACCCTATGAAATCGATTTTATTTTTTCCCAAACTCCATTTTATTTTTTCCAGATTCCATATTTTCTTTTTTAATATTTCTGGATTCTGTTTTTTGAATTTCTGATTTAAATTTTTCTAGACTCTGTTGGAATGGCTAAATTAAATTTGATTAATCAAAAAGCATGTTTATTTTAATCATGAAACTTACACAATTTAACAGCATGTATGTAAAAAAATATAGATTCATAAAAAAAAAAAAAATAAAACAATATCACATTTTTAAGGCCCTATGAAATACTTTTTTCTTAAATTTAGTTTTATTTAGTTTTACTAAATTCTAGATTTCCCATTAATTTTTCTGGATTCCATTTTAATGGTTTAATTCAATTGTAATAATCAAAAGCATCACTAAATAATTATTTTATAAATAAACTAATTTATTATTCATTTTTATTACTATATTTCAGGGGTGTCAAACTCAGTTCCTGGAGGGCCGCAGCCCTGCAGAGTTTAGTTCCAGACCTGCTCCAACACACATACTAAGCACTTTTCAATTAAGCCTGAAGGACTTGATTAGTTGGATCAGGTGTGTTTAATTAGAGTTGCATCTAAACTCTGCATAGCTGCGGCCCTCCAGGACTGGAGTCTGACACCCCTGCTATATTTTCAGAAGTTGTAGATTTACATTTTTCTGCTAAATTAATTATGGTAAATATTTTTTTTTGGCAAATATTCCTTAAAATACTCATTTTGATCATTTTATTAATAGTAGTAGTATCATCATTACAGTAAATCATATTTCTGTCCCAATTTTCTTAACTTAAACTAAACTTTTATTTTGACGGGTTGCTGTGAAGATCTTTAAGTTGGGCGGTAGTTTTTTTTCTAACAAGAAACGGTAAAATGCTTATGAAGTGACTCTCAGAGAAGTTTCATAGCTTGTGTTCATGTATTCAGGTACTCCTATGTTGATGCGGCAGAGGCTGAAAACACAGTGAGTGTCACACATGCTTTCAGTATATGTGTAGTAAAGAAATCGCATGTCTGTGCCATTCACTCACACAAAGACATGCAGAACATGCAGGATTCACATTTAAATAGTAGTTTGTGGCTAGTCCATATCACTTTTTTATTCAAATGTACCAACCTACTTTTGACTTATTCATCCAAAATTTGGCAAATTCTGTGACATTCCGCATAACACAGTAAATTCCATTTTACTGATTAGTATAATTATCTATTTGTGTGCGTACCTTAACTCTGTCCTGAGCACTGTTAAAGAGACCAATACGGCGGATACAGTTGAGGATGGGGTCGCTGCTGTCCTCCAGCATATTGTGAGTGCAGATGGGAGGCAGGCACTGGCGCTGAGTGGCGAAGATGGCACGTTTCATCATGGTGAAGTCTTCTTTATCTAGCATCTTAGACACATCAGGCAGCTGCCCTCTAAGAACAAGAAAGAGAGCAATGTCACTCCTCAGAAGAGACTTATACGTGTTTTATACAGTCAAACACAAAAACCAACTCACACTAAAAGTGATTCGTAGAGTTTCTTCCCAAAGCGCTCCTTCACAGTCTGTGCAGTGTCCCTGACAATGCAACGAAGATGCAATATGACAACAAACAGTTCACCGTTACAACAGTCCCTGATTTTTCCTGATTTTTGAACACCATAAGTGTGAGTTAATAAAAACAGTTTTTTTTATCATTATAACTACTCTTTTCAATCAGGTAATATTATGACTACTGTTTGTTTTAAGTAAATGTATGAATAAATAAATAAATAAATAAATATATTAATTTCTACACCACACATCCATCACTGCAGAATGGCAACAGAAAACAGGCAGTTGTGTTAGGATGCTCTAGACTAGTGTTGTTATTGTTAAGTAAAACTAAAATGATTAAAAATTGTTTTCATTAATTTAATAAAATAAAATGCAGAAATACATGAAATATAAATATTAGTTGAGTTGTTTAATTTTACAAATCTGGCAACTAACTAAAAAAATACAACAAAGCACTAAAATCGCTTAATTAAAAACTGAATTTTAAAACATATTAAATAAAAGAATATTTTAAAAACTAACAAAAATGACAAAATCAAAAAACAAAATTACTAAAACCTAAACTAAAATTAAAATAATGAATAAAAGCTCATTCAATGCAGTAATAAATACTATAACAGTATATGAATAATATTAAACTAAAACTGCTTTCTAGACAAACTGGTTGTCTATATTAAGTAGGTTGAGCTAAACAGTGTCATTCAGGTTAGCAGTCCTCACAGTGCAGTTGTCATGGTTACCAGAGCTGTTTCCGTACGGCTTGGCCTTTGAGGGTCTCCACGTTGAAGTTGTTGGTCCGAGCAGGCATGATGAAAAATGCTATTACGGTCAGGTCGCTGTGATTCACCTGGACATACAAGGACAGTGTTTCAAATCAAGGTCATCTTCTTAACATTTTGTGCTTGAATTGTGACAAATACTTACCCTCAGCAGGTAATTAAGCCTGGCCAATGCTTCAAGAAAGATATCAGCTCCTTTATTTGAGAATTCGTAGCGTCCAGCGATAAAGAGAAACACTGTCTTGTCAAGGTTAAAATCTAAATGCCTGCACACAAAACAATAAGAGAAAACATGTATGAGGGAGTGCATATGTGTACATGAATGTGTGTCTTATGAGCTCTGACCCGTAGAAATGGCCTCTGACGAACTCCTGGATGCGCGCTTTGCTCTGAGCGTGGAGGTTCTGGAACTCGTGCATGGCTGAGAACTTTTTCACATTCAAGCCGTTTGGAGTCACAATATCTGACAGAGAAAAATTAACATGGATATCTTTAGCGAATAGACCAAATAGGGTCAAAAAGCAGCAGCTTCCTGGCTAAAGTCCAGTTCTGAACTAAATCAGGAAACAACCACAGTAATGAAATGAAGCTAGAATCCTTTTCAAATAGCAGATCAATCTGCACACAATTTTAATTTATGTCATCTGACTGACTCATGACTGCATTTTGTTGCCATTAGGATGCAATCTTTTAAGGAAACAGTACAAGCAGTAACTTAAGTCACCTGGTTTCCGCCTTAGTAAGTGCTCGGCCTCAATGGCGGTGATCTGCGAGACTGTGGTGAAGACGTGTGCACAGCGGGCTGCTGCACGCTCCAGACAGTACCGGTGATAGATCTGCCGGTCACCTGCCTCTTTATCCACATTAAACTACACATGGAGAAATAGCCACAGACAGGATGGTTTCTTTAAATTTCATAAACGTGTCTCTTTCTATGCCATTTAGAGCATCATCTTGGTGTCAAACTAGTACAGTGCCTTGCAAAAGTATTAGTACCCCTTTTTTCACATTTTGTTATGTTGCTGGCTTATTTTGAACTGTGTTAAATTACTTTTTTCCCCACATCAATCCATACAAAATAATGGCAAAGCAAAAAACCTAAATGATTCAATTGCATTCCTGGGACATTTCGAATGTAGCTCAAGTAGCATTCATATTGCTTGTAGATGTTACTACACTTTGAGTGAAAGCTAACCTGTGGCAAATTTAATTGAATGGGTATGATTTGGAAAGCACACACATTTTAATAAAAGATCTAACCGCTGAAAATGCATATCAGAGCAAAAACCAAGCCCTGAGGGGAAAAAACTGCCTGTAGAGCTCAGAAACAGGATTGCATCAAGCCACACATCTGGGGATGAGTTAAAAAAAATTGCTGCATTAAAGGTTCACAGAAGCATGTAGTCTCCATAGGCACATAGCTACGGGTGGGTCAGGCCCACCCAGTCAGTTGCTTCATATGGTAGCCTAAGCAGAATCAGCTTATCAGAATTCTCGGCCCGAGTCCGTCCTGAGTCTGTCTTTTTTCCCCTTCTCCCAAAACAGCTTATACTGCTGTTTCAGCTATTAAAACAGTCACATTTTGTATGTAATGGCAAAGTGATTATATTTCATTTCGTTGTTTTATTAAGTTAATTTAGGAAAGCTTTTGGAGCATATTTGTCTTCACAAATCATTGTGAGTTGCCTAAAATAAAATCTATAGATACAAAACAGTTCAAGTAGCTATAAAACATTATTAGTTTAAACATTAAACCTAGATAAATGTGCGCTATTAGGTGCATACCCAATCATTTTTGTGGAGAGGGGAAGCTGAAGCCGCTTTGCAGGTCATGGAGGCGCCAGCGCGATCATTTGCATTTTTTTCAGTGGAAACAATTTCAAATTATCCAATTTTCCATTTGTGTGCACTCACAATATCAACAAAATGTTACAAACAGTGGTTTTATAAAATAAAGAAAACAAACATGATAAATATATAAATAGAAAGCTTTAAATTATTACTTAATGAAATAAAACTAATCGGAAAAACTCTTTTATTATGTAATCCGTAAAGATGCATTTCTCTCTAAAGGTGCGTCCAAAGAGGAGATTGCAAGTCAGGGTCTTTGCAACACTATCTCAGAGTACACTAGTTTATTAATGAATCATTCAAATATCTTCTTACTGTTTCCCTCTAACACATTCATTGTAATTACTTTGGCCGGTGCTTTGTGGCAAGATGGAGTTGTGTTGCGTCTTTCATACGTGAGGTGTGTATTCAAGCAGGTGTAGTTGCGTTGGCCAATTTTCATAACAGATGCATTTTTGGCTAGGCCCACCCAATTTTCTCTGGGCCCACCCACATTGTGATTCCTGCTATGCTACTGAGCCTCCATTACCCTTAAATGGAAGAAGTCTGAAACAACCACAACTCTTCCTAGAGCTGGCCTCCTGTCCAAACTGAAGGTAACTTCAGTTGAGCTCCATGATCATATATGCAGATGGGAGAAACTTACAGAAGGACAAACATCACTGCATCTTATGGTGGTGTGGCAAGACTCAATCCTCTCTTCAGTGAAGACACACGAACACACACTTGGGCTTGGGCTTGAACCCAATCAAATATTTCTGGAGAAACCTGGAAATGTCTTCCAGCCCCCGTCAGCTGACAGAGCTTGAGAGGTGAGGTGAAGAATGGCAGATCATTGCCAAATGTTAATGTATAATCTTGTTGCATCATACCCAAAAAGACTTGAGGCTGTAAAGGTGCTTCAGCTGAGTCAGTACTGAGTCAAGGGTATGAATACTTATGCAATGTGCTTTTTTCAGTTTTTGAAATAAGTTGTGACAATTCTGTTTTTGCTTTGTCATTATGGTGCATGGAGTGTAGATTGATGTGGAAAAAAGTAATTTAAAACAGTCTAACATAAGGCAACATTACAAAATGAAAAAAATTAAGGGGTATAAATACTTTCGCACAGCACTTTCTTTATGGTGCTATCTGGCTAGGAGGTGTGGGTTATAATAAAAACATAACAGTAATGAGGGTGTATGTAAGTTAGGATGCACAAACCTCAGCGAGGTTGTTGTAGAAGTCAACATTCCCAGCACACAGGTATCGGCCCAGCAGCGTGGCGTGCGTGGTGAAGATGGTCGCTACGGGTAGCTGGCGCTGCCTGCATAAGACGAGTCCCAAACCTGCCAGCCACTCGTGAAAGTGTGCCACTATGTGAGGAGGTTCGTCACACTGAGCTGCATACTGAAACACATATTCAAATCATAATTAATGAGAATTAATAATATTGTGGGGAAGGGGGTTGTGTTTAAGTTAAATTGAAAAAAACTCTTTCATTATGTAATCAGTAAAGATGTATTTCACTCTAAAGGTGCGTCCAAAGAGGAGATTGCGAGTCAGGGTCTTTGCAACACTATCTCAGAGTACACTAGTTTATTAATGAATCATTCAAATATCTTCTTCATTATATTAAATTAAAGCTGAGATTAAAATGATATATATATATATATATATATATATATATATATATATATATTATATATATATATATTAGATGACAAATGTAAACTTAAAAACAAAAAACTTACAAAAAGTTACAAATGATGCCTTGGCAACTAACTGAAATAAATAACTTTGATGTTGAAGTACTAAAATTACTAAAACTAAAACTCAATTAAAGTAAAATAAAGCTAAGTAGAAATATTAAGAACACTAATAAAAATAACAAAAAAAACATACAATTATTAAAACTGAAAATAAAAAGATAACGGCCAATTAAAAAAAAAACATTTTTAATACTATAATAGTATATAAATAATACTAAAACAACACTGCACACCTCTCCCAGTAGCCATGCAGTGAGGAAGCCAAAGAGAATCGCATCGTTAGCCTCTCTGTCGAACCAGGGCACACCAATACCGCAATTCTCCCACAATTCACTCTTCCAGCGGTCCAGAGACCAGGCTGTGAAGCCCACGTCTAGCAGAATCACATATGGAGAGCCTTCAATCAGCCATCGACCAAAATAAACCTAGAGAAGAACGGAGAGAAAGGAAAGAAATTTGAAACTTTGTTAATTTGTCAGATATTTAAAATTATACTACTCAATAGAGAAATAGTACTATGAAAACTAATTGTTGACACAATTTGCTGCAATTTTTCAATGATTGGGGAGGCAACTCCCAGTTTGTAGTGCCAACAGAGGATACCATTTGGACAAGCTAGCAAACAAGTTTTTCAGTTATTGCTTTCTATAAAAATGTTGGATATGTGACTTTGATTTATACAAATTCATTTCTGTTCATGTTGGCGGAAAAGTGACTCTGCAAGGCACCAATTCACACAGTGTCTCTCATGGGAAAATTTCCTCAAAGAACTGAAATAGACCTCAGTCTGGCTGTCGGACACTGATATAGCCTTTAACCTTTAATGCGCACACACACACATACACACCAGAGAGATGTGACACAAACACTCTCCAGAATGAAGGTTTAGGGTTTCACTGCGGATAAGAGCAGATTAAAACGGGCTGCGTGGTGTGTGTACACATATGAGTCTGAATGAGCAGTGAGCAAACCTAAAGCTAAAATCTTCCTTTCTTTTTTGATATTTGTTGAATCAACTAGCCAACAACGTATACAAGTGTTTAACTCTGTATACCTTGCACCCACTGCTGTTCATTTTATCAATGGTTCTCCGGAGTGGCGCATTGCAGGGTTCGATCAGCTCCACTTGTGTCCTGACATTGGACTCCGTATACGGGCCAACCAGAAAGTAGTTCTCGCCCCATTCCTCACAGGTCAGACGGGCCTTGGTCTGGATCACCGTGTAAATGCCACCAACTGTCACAAAACAAGAGTGATTAGTTAACCTTTAACAGATTTTTAGGTCCAAGACAGAGAAGGCCACCTAACCCTTTGAACTCAACATTGTCAACAGGCCCCCTTGACCCCTCCTTGACCTTTATCTAATCTAGCTGTCAATAATATATAATATTCAGAGTGCAGCAAATACCAACACCAGAGTCACATGACTCGTGTGCCCCTGAGTATGTGGATACAGTATCTGCGAACGCTTGGCAGTTGAGTCATGTGGCATATAGGTTTTTGTGGTGTGACAACAACAACAGTATCTGGTTTCGCTTTTCCAAAACTGTACATGACTGTGTTTAACCTAATAACTCTCATAAAGACCTTCACAATAATTAGGATTACAAACATGTTGGTGTTTTTTAACATTTTAGTATTGGTTTATACATTACATTATATCAAAAACCTCTTGTCTCAAATATTGACACTTTACATGGAAAATTCAATAGGCGATGTAAAATGCAGTATGAATTGTTTACTTGTCCAGCTCTGGTTAATGAAGTTTAAACCTTTAACTTTCATGAAAAAGAAGATAAACTGCAAACACTTAAATATTTGAACCCGTAGGGCCAGTTTTACTAAACAGGGCAAATTAGCGTTAGATTACAATTCCATAAAAGCGCAGATGGGAGGGGAAAATTCTGCGTGTGATTTACACATTAAAGAACACAGGCGCAACTAGACAATTACTTCCTGCTTTAAAACATGCTTTTTTTGGCCGTTAAATAATTGCACAAATACCAGTAATTTGATGAGCACAAACGTTAGTAAAATGCTTTGCATGAATAATTTTAATACTCTCCTCCTATACATTTTGCATCTGAAAAGGAAACACAAACAAATGCATATTGAGTAAGGTCAGGTACAATAATAACTGTGTCCATTAGTTTTCACTGCTAATTCTTCACTGCGTGTCTTGAGTAAATCCTGACAATACTATTTTATCATCAAAAGGCGGTTTGCGCTGGCGCAAGCTGTTGGTAAATCTGGCCCTTAAACTCTTAAACTCATAAATCTCCCACTTAGTGCTCAAGTTTAACAGAGAGTAAAAACTAAAAATCCATAACTTCTTAATTTAACAGTTTTAAGAATTTTATTAGGTCAGGAGATGCACACAAAAAAATAACTGGACATATATTTTCAATACACTCTTACACAGTATTTTTAGCCCAAAACTATAGTATATATACTTTATAGTACTTTCTGCTAGTGCACTTATGACATGTCAATGGACAATGCTACAAATATTTTTATATTTAGTAAATTAGCACTTTTATTCAGCAAGAGAACATTCAATTGATACAAAGTGACAGTAAAGACATTTATTATGTTAGAAAGTATTTATATTTCAAATAAATGCTGAACTTTCTATTCAGAGAAACCTGAAATATATATTTCTTTTTTATTTTCGTAGGAAAAAAAAAATCTTAGTTTCCACAAAAATATTAAGCAGCATAACTGTTTCTACTATTGACAATAATGTTTCTTAAGCATCAAATCAGCATTATTAGTATGATTTCTTGAGGATCGTGTGACACTGAAGACTGGAGTAATGATGCTGAATTACATGAATAAATTACATTTTAAAATACACTACCATTCAAAAGTTTTTGTTATTTATTATTTATTATGTTGAAAAGAGCCAAGTAGATTTTTTTTCCAGGTTTCTTTGATAAATAGAAAGTTCAGAAGAACAGCATTTATTCAGAAAAGAACTCATTTGTAACATTATTACCACATTTGTCTTTAGTATCACTTTTAATCAATTCAAAGCAATAAAAGTATTAATTTCTACAATTTATTTTGCAAATAAATAAATAAGTAAATAAAATAAAACTTACACTCACTACAAGCTTTTGAATGGTACAGTGTATAATATTATAAAAGCTTGTTATTTCAGATAAATGCTGATCTTTGGATCTTTCTATTCATCAACGAATTCAGAAAAAAAAAATTCTGAAGGATCTTGTGGCACTGAAGACTGGAGTAATGATGCTGAAAATTCAGCTTTGATCACAGGAACAAATTACATTTTAAAATGTATTCAAATACAAAAACAGTTATTTTAAATAGTAAAAATATTTCACAATTTTAACCGTCCTTGCTGTACTTTGTACATGAGTATGAGTGTTGATGTCTGTAATGACAGATTTGCAAATGAACATCATATCTAAGAAAAAAAAAAATTGCACACCTTTATTAGCGACCTCCCATGCAATCTCGAACAGGACTGCATCTTCCCGATCAAACTCCTCATCCCATTCCTCCAGGCCAGACAGGGAGGTGACCGACAAACTACGCGCCAGTGGCATGCTGGGTAATAAAATACAACAATAATATCAATCCACATTTTTAGATTAACAGTCTAATTATTATTGACCTCCTAATTAATATGTAGCTTATATCCATCATGTGTGAACCTTATATGATGTGCCACTGCCAAAAGCTGTCTCCATCAGTACATGACCTTCAAGCAAGCACCACACACACACACACACACACACACACACACACACACACACACACACACACACACTTCCTCTTTCTCTCCTGAAACGGATTATATCAACAGCAATTTATTAAAATGACTCAATGTTCAACATTACTCATTGGCTCTTCCTGTCTTGGGTTTGCACAATCAAACACATTTGAAAAAGCCTCTTTAGTACTATGAACAAACGCATGATCAAATAATTTCATATGTTGAGATGTCTACAGATACATAGTGACATTGTGCCTTCACCTCTAGTCTGGGCATGACCTTTTATACATCACAACACCATGTAATCATTAAGACCATCACTTACACACCCTCCAATTACAACATACCTTGAGCAACATGAAGCCTGTTTTACGAGAAAGACAGAAAGTGATTGAGAGATGAGGCTTATAGTCCCTATAAACCAGGATAGGCTTCATGAATAGCATAACGGTACTTTATGGTCCTCCACAAAACATAAACACGCCTTCTTGCACTAGCTACATGTGTAGTATTCTTGACTGTTAGTGAAGTGTCATTCTTAACTGAGGCAGAATTTATAACTGTCTCTCTCTCACACACATTTAGAGAGACAATTGCGCGCGTGTGTGCGCGCGCGCTGGCATGGTACGTGCGCTTTCACCACACAGGAACAGTCAAACGCAGAACGTCACAGTCACCATAACAACAGAGCAAGTAAAGCGTAAATATAAAACTGCATAAAATATACGAATGCACACAACCAAAAAAAGTCGCAAGCTTTGCCTCTGTACGTTTGAGGAAGGACGGACTGGCCAGTCGAGCGCAGGCTGCGAAAGTGGGTTTGACCCGGATAAACGAAGAGCACCGTGCGTGACAGGAATCACGGACTTTGCAGATGGGTGGTAATGTTCCTCTGCGGGTTTTAAAACACACGGACATGTAATTTCGGACTGACAACACGCAAAAGCACTAAGTTATACACTCACCCTGCGGTAGCGTCTTTTCCTCGCTCAGCGGCGCAAGCCTCACATCTGCTGGAGTCAATCACCAGGAGGATGATTTGACAGTGGGCGGGGCCTCCTGCGCTAATTCTCCTTGTGTTATAGGACAATTTGGCTGTCCGTCAGGGTGACAGGTCGCATGCGACATGGCACGTCATAAAATGTGGGCGTGTCTTATCCGACGGCGTCTCCTCCTCCGTCGATCTCTCGGTAAATGAAGAAGCAGCGAGCGTGTCCTCCTCAACGTTCACTTCCCCAAAGAGATAGGCGTTTACTTGTATGAAATAGTTGATTGGCTAAACAGAATGCTTAGGAAAAAAATGCATCCTTTCTTCTTTCCTCTAGCAACTAGTTTTGTGCGCATTTTCATCTGCACAACCTCAGAAACCGTCTACTGCCTTGAGCAATAAAAAAAATAAATAAAAAGACTATACGATGTATACTAGACATGTACAATACATATATTACAGACTTTTGTTGTTGTTGTAATGTCCTGATAAATGTTTATTTTATAAATTATATATACATATACACACCCAGCCAAAAGTTTTTTAAGACGTCACCAAGCCTGCATTTATTTGATCCAATGTGCAGCAAGAACAGTACATTTCGAAATATTTTTACTATTTAAAATAACTGTTTTCTATTTAAATATATTTTAAAATGTAAGTTATTCCTGTGATTTCAACGCTGAATTTTTAGCATTCAATCAAAGCATTACTCCAGTCTTCAGTGTCACATGAATAATTGTTATTTTCTAATTTGCTGTTCAAGAAACATTTGTTTTATTATTATTATTATTATTATTATTATTATTATTATTATCAATATTTAAAACAGGTAATTTTTTTCAGGATTCTTTGATAAATGGAAACATACAAAGATCACAATTTATCTGAAATAAAAAGCTTTTGTAACATTATACTCTAAGAGTACACTAAGAGTCAGTGTAATTTTTATACCTTTATTTAATTTTTATTTATTTTTTAGTCTTAAAAATAAAAACTAAAGTTATGATATACATGTATAATGTTACAAAAGATTTCTGTTTCAGATCAATGCTGTTCTGAACTTTCTATTCATCAAAGAAACATGAACAAAAATCTAGGCTATATATATATATATATATATATATCATGATTTCTGAAGGATCATGTGACTGGAGTAATGATGCTAAAAATTCAGCTTTGAAATCTTAGGAATAAATTACATTTTAAAATATATTAATTATAAGTTTTACTGTACTTTGGATCAAATAAATCCAGGCTTGGTGAGCAGAAGAGAAAAAACATTTACAATCGGACTGTTAATAAATAAATAATTGATATTGTTTTATTTTGTTATTATTAACTGAGCTTATTTTATTTGTCCATCCTTGTACTTTATAATAATTTGGCAATACTGTATGGAAAACAATCATGCTAAATACAGTATTTTATATATATATATATATATATATATATAAATGATTTATTTATTATTCTTTATAAAATTCAACCATTTCCGAAATAAGTAAACAATTTTTCAAGTAATTATTTACGTTAACAGTTCAAGTTCATGTTCACAGCAGCATGAAGTATTTCAATAAATATATAGATATGAGGAAAAGTACAAAAAGCTATTTGTCTACATTTAAACTGTAAGGTCTGATTTGTATTATTGGCTTATAATTTGTCTAAGATTGATACACATTTATTTATTTATCTATTCATTTATTTATTAAAACATTGTTAATAATCGCTCTTCTCAAACGCCCTCTCAACTATATAGAATTAAGAAACATCCGAATGGATTATGTATACATTGTGAAAATGTTGAAACTGTAGAACATGTACTGCTGCATTGTACAGCATATAATAATGAACGGAAAATACTAGAGACTAGAGTACTGGAAGAAGGTGGAAATATGATGTTAGAAAACATATTAAATAAGATGCAAAAGAATAAAAGTATTAGAGTTGCTTTGTTACAATATCTTAAAGATACAGGAAACTATATAAGAATATAGGATGTATATGTACGTGTGTGTATATATTTATTGATTTACTTAGTTTTGTTTGTTTTATTTTATTTATTGATGAGTTGTTGGAAAATATATATATATATATATATATATATATATATATTTGTTTTTTTTTTCTTTTCTTCTTCTCTTAGTTTAGTATGATGCCTTTATTATATGGATAAATATACTTGAATCGATGCTCCACACTCCAGTTCAGGTGGTGGCGGTAATGCACTAATAAGTTAGTCTGCCAACCGCCATTAAAATCAAAGAAGAAGAAGAAGAAGCTATACCAGCGATTCACTTCCTACATTTCGACCAATTGCAGTCTTTCGAGAACCCTACGCAATTTTACCGGGAAAACGGATGTTGCTCAGAGTCCGGTGGAAACTGACACTCCTCAATGCTGTGAAGTGGCGGGAGATTTGTCAAGCACATATGAGGAGTAATAGCGATCGAACTGGAGTAAAAGGTGAAAGATTATGCATTTGTTCAGTGTCTGGAGCTCATCACAATATGTTAGATTGACTGATGCAGCTCATTTTGCGATGTAGCATGAGTTTGCAGCCTCTCTTTACAGTTTTGCATGTTGCTAACATGTTTTGCTAAGTTTCTTGTTTGTCCAGTTGGCCTAGTATAACATTAGTATTTAATAATACGCAGTGTGAACGTAAACATTGTCTGGTTTATGCGATCTTACTGTTGCTGAATGTGTTCATTTTGATTGCTGAACTATCAGTCAAGATTAATTGTAACTTAGTTAAAAGAATACTTGTGTGCAAGTACTAAATAACCTGTACGTTGTATATGTTGCTTGTAAAAACGGAATATTACACAATACTTTACTTTTTAGTTGACCCAACCTAAAGACTCCTGGATCATCAATAACAATAGCTTCTAAAACAGTTCAAAGTAGGATTAGTGAAAGTACGTTTTCCAAATCACTATTTTATACATAACCTGTCTGTTAAACGCTAGAAATAAACAGTTAACGTTAAGTAGCTTATTTTGAAAGTCTCTTTTACTCGTTACATTAACCCCGCCTCTTTTATGCAAATGACGTTAGTGCTGTGACGCGCTTTTTTAATGTTATTCTTCAAGATTGTTTTGATGTTATTTATTTTTGAGACCTTTAATCGTGTGACGTGCACAATATATCTTCACTTCATTATATAGCTTTATTAATACTTTGTCAGCCATACTGTGTTTGACGCAGGATAGAAGTGAGCGTTTGTAAGTGTTTGATTTGCTCATAAAAGCCAACATTGTTTTTGCAGGTCTGCTGTAGAATGGAGTTTAAAAGGCGTAATGGAGGCCCTGCGATGGGTGGGGCTTCACAGGCCAAGAAGGGAAAAATGAGCACCGAATGGGAGGATAGTCCCTCCCAGTTTGAAGAGGAACTCGCTCTATTTGATGATATGGAAATGGAGGCGGAGTCAGGGGAGGGACAGGCAGGTCATGATGTCATTCCAGTGGGTATGTATCTGTTTTGTCTTTTACTTTGTAATTAGTTAAATTGCAATTATTGTGATGCACACAAACTATTTGTCTGCAAGATATTTAAAACAACATACCAACCAGTTGCAAAACAAAAAAGAAATTCAAGCCATTTTTTAACGTGGAGGAAAGCCTATGAGTGAGACTTTCGGTTCATTAGCCGTTATAGGGAAATAACAGAAGAATAAGAACAAGCAGTAAACTGTTTGCACTACACTCTACAAAAATGCTGGGTAAAAAAACAACCTAATTTGGGTTATTTGGCAACCCAGCGTTGGGTAAATATTGGATAGAACATATGCTGGGTTAATTTATTTAAGTCAGCTATTGTTTAAAAGTTATATTGATGGCTTAAAATGGGGTGGAAATTGAAAGTCGCACTCAGAATTATAGAGGCAACAGTAATAATCAAAAGATGAACATATATTATTAAGCAAGAACACCCATGGACAAAAATATGAGCTTGCAATATTATGACAAAAATCATTATTTTTGAGACCAGAAGCCAGGCCCATAAAATTTACAAATGGTCATACCCATTCTTACAGGAAGAAAAAGGGGGATAGAAAAAAAAAAAAGAAACTAACCGCATTCAAACCTATACATACTTAAAGAAACACACGTACATGATCTACCCTCTTTTGCTCAGGTGACTTATTCTCTGCTGATCTTAATCCACGTTGGAAACGACCTCATGCACCTCCTCTTCAACCAAATTCAGACACACTAATTTTCCAGCAGATAGACCTGGATTACTACTTGGGTGAGACATACATGCTCTCTCACAAACGCACACACAAAAATCCATAATTTCATTTAGATCTTTCCCTCAGTGTGGTGTTGTCTGGTGTTTAGGATCTGCGGTAGCAGGAATGCCCGGGCAGGTACAGGGCAAAGTGCCCATAGTGCGCATGTTTGGTGTGACGGACAGTGGAAACAGCGTGTGCTGCCATGTTCATGGATTTGCCCCCTATTTCTATGTTCCCGCCCCCAATGGTAAGCTGCCAATTACAGGAATCTGCTCAGTGTCATTGAGACATATTAAACACATCTTTTATGATTGTGTCTGTGTCTTTCTCAGGTTTTACAAATGCACATTTGGCTGAGTTTCAGAGAGAGCTGAACTCTGTTGTATTGAAGGATATGCGGTCCAATAAAGACAATATAGCGGTCACTGTGCTGGCAGTGGACATCACCAAAAAGGAAAGTAAGTTGTCTTGTTTATAACACTATCAGTCAAAAGACTGAGGACATTAAGGTTTTTTTTTATATGGTAAAAATAATAATGTGATATTTTTCTAATTTAAAATAACTGTTATATTTTAATACCTCATTATTATTCCAGTCTTCAGTGTCACATGATCCTTCAGAAATCATTCTCATAGGCTGATTTGGTGGTCAAGAAACATTTCTTATTACTATTAATGTTGAAGAAAGTTAATATTTTTGTAGGAACTGTGATGCTTTGTTTTTTGGATATTTTTATACATAGAAAGTTCAAAAGAGCAGCTTTTACTTGAAAAGGCATTAGAAATGTTACTGCCACTTTTGATCAATTTAATGCACCCTGTTGAATAAAAATATTGCTTTCTTTAGTTCTTTAAGCTATCAAACTTTTTAACTATATTTTGAGTGGAACTGTTTTTATGTGTTATTGCTGACTGACTTTTCCATATTTCTGCTAAGGTATGTATCACTACCATGGAAACAAACCTCTTGAATTTCTGCGCATAACCATGGCAATGCCTCGTCTGATTGCCCCAGCGAAGCGTCTTCTTGAGCAGGGCTTTAAATTTGCCAACTTCGCCACCCAGAGCTACCAGGCCTATGAAGCCAACATTGACTTTGAGATCAGGTGTGTGTTTGTGTGGACTTGAAAGATTCTGAACTGGTGATGTGTGGTAAACATTGTTTTTTTTTGATCCAATAAATAATGTGAGACTTCCTGTATGTACATGTGATGGCAGGTTCATGGTGGACAGTGACGTGGTTGGTTGCTGCTGGATTGAGCTTCCTAAGGGAAAGTACAGACTGAGGGAGGAGAGAGGTGAAGGACAGACAGACTCAAAATATCCAGGAAAGGTAAAAAACAAAAAAAAACAAAAAAAAAACCAATGTTTTTAAAAATGAGTCACTTAAAGGTTTAGTTCGCCCAAAAATTAAAATTCTGTCATTAATTACTCACACTTTTGACTTTCCAAACCCGTAAGACCTTCGTTCATCTTTAGAACACTTAAGAGATTTTTTTTTATAAAAATCCTTAAAAAAAATCCTTAAAATCCTGAAAGAGCTTTCTGATCCTGCACAGACAGCAACACAACTGACACATTCAAGACCCAGGAAGGTTGTAAGGACATCAATAAAAAATAGTCCATGTGACATCAGTGGTTCACCCATGATTCCATGAAGCTACAAGAATACTTTTTGTGCACAAAGAAAACAAAAATAACGACTTTATTTAACCATTTCTACTCTTCTGTGCCAGTCTTCGTTGTGCATTTACAAGAATAAATTACGGTTGACATGGACTGTTTTAACATGTCCTTACTACATTTCTGAGCCTTGAATGTGTCAGTTGCATTGCTGTCTACGCAGGGTCAAAAAACTTTTTAAATGTAAATGTAAAAAAAATTTACATTTGTGTTTCGAAGATAAACAAAGGTCTTACGGGTTTGGAACAACGTAAGGGTGAGTAATTAATGACAGAATTTTCATTTTTGGGAGCGCTATACCTTTAAGACATTGAATGGATGTATTGAACTGCCACACTCACCTGGTGTGTCTTTAATATATTTCTCTCTCAGGTTTCCCTGTGTCAGTATGAGGTGGATGTGGCATGGAATAACTTGATCAGTCACCCAGCTGAAGGAGAATGGCAGAGGATCGCTCCACTCAGAGTCTTAAGCTTTGATATTGAGTGTGCTGGCAGAAAAGGTGTGCATGCATGATTGTATACATCTGTTAGTTTAGCTTTATCTGCGTTTGAAGCATCAATATGTTTTTGAGGTCTCACAATCAGTCGCATTGTTCCGCCAATGTGCGTCTTGTAACTGCCTGCAAATAAAGGTTTTTGTGTAATATCCTGCTGTGTAAATATCTGAACTGTTTGTGTGTGTTACAGGTGTGTTTCCAGAGCCAGAGATCGACCCTGTGATTCAGATCGCATCTATGGTGCAGCGTCAGGGAGAGAAGGAGCCGTTTATCCGGACGGTTTTCACCTTACAGAGCTGCGCAAGTATAGTGGGCTCCCAGATTCTCTGCTTTACTCAAGAGAAACTGTTACTGCAGGTACATACTCATAGATTCTTGCAACTATATTTGAGCTGAAGTGCTTATGTGCACATTCTTTCAAATTTAAAAGTACATGGTGCAATAATAATAATGTAGTAATAATGTAATCTCAGAGTTGGGCTGAGTTTGTGAGGACAGTGGATCCTGACGTCATCACTGGCTACAATATCCAGAACTTTGACCTTCCGTATCTCCTCAACAGAGCTGCAACCTTAAAGGTGATCTTGTTTTTACACCAAGATTTAGTTTTTTTTTTCTTTTATAAGATGAAGTAAACACAAAGCAAGTGCGATCAGTGGTGGCGCATACCAGAATGCTTATTATAATTCAGGCAGGTGTAATGGTATTTTGAGCGACACGTTTCTCTCGGTAGGTGAATTTGTTTCCGTATCTGGGCCGTGTGCGGGGCATTAAATCGGTCCTGAAGGACTCCAGTTTCCAGAGCAAACAGATGGGGCGAAGAGAGAACAAAACGGTCAATATGGAGGGACGTGTGCAGTTTGACCTATTACAGGTACACACACTTAAACTCTTATCGTGCCATCAGATTGATTCATGACTGCACATGCTGTGACTCACCCATTTTTTTTTCTCTGTTGTAGGTGTTGCTGAGGGATTATAAACTGCGCTCCTACACACTAAACGCCGTCAGTTTTCATTTTCTGCAGGAGCAGAAGGAAGATGTGCAGCATTCTATCATCACAGACCTACAGGTGTGGCCAATCAGAATTCTGCCTTATTCTTATAGCCAATCAGATCCCTCAACTCCATCTAAAAATAATTGACATCCAGTCAAAAAAAATATAAAACCTATCTTTCCTTTCTCTTATTATGTTTGATTAGAATGGGAATGAGCAGACCCGCAGGCGTTTGGCTGTGTACTGTCTGAAGGATGCGTATCTGCCCCTGCGTTTGCTACAGAAGTTAATGTGCGTCATTAATTACATGGAAATGGCCAGAGTTACCGGGGTGCCCCTGACCTACCTGCTCTCTCGTGGGCAGCAGATTAAAGTCGTTTCACAGCTCCTGAGACAGGTCTGCGCATGTCTCTTTGTTACATATGTTAATATAGCAAACCTAGCAAAACATTATGCTTAAATGTGTTTTCAATGGCTTGTAGGCTATGAAGCAGGATCTGGTGATGCCAGTGGTGAGGACGGAGGGTGGGGAGGACTACACTGGAGCTACTGTCATTGAACCAGAGAAAGGGTTTGTATTCTTTCCTCTGTGATCATGTTTTCAGATCTTGAATACTAAAATAAAAATTGGTCATCTAGTAACACATAAATACACTGTTGTTTAAAAGATGGTGTCTGTAAATTGATAAAAAGTGACAGACCAGACCTAAAAAAACAAGATTAGTCACTGTTTTCAACATTGATAATAAACACAAATGTTTCTTGAGCACCAGATCATCATATTAGAATGATTTCTGAAGGGTCATGTGACACTGAAGACTGGATATTAGTATAGAACATAATACCCAGAGCTCCCTTTAATAACACTTATATGGCTTCATATAAGGTAAATGATGTTTCTTACTGAAACAAGTACTAGAAAACCCATGGAAGATTTATTTTCTTTAAAAAAATAAAATCAGATTTTTTTTTATACATATTTTGGACTATGGGAGGTGCCATTATTTTAAATTTTTTTTTTTACCACAACACAACTGTGCCACAATGTGGCTTTTAGTTGTAATTTTCTGTCAAAGGGCAACAAGAGAAGCGATGTCTTCCTAGCGAAAAGAGGAAAAAAGGATGGGAAGATGCCTGTGGACGAATAAAACTTCCTAAAGACCTGCGTCTTTGTTTTCTCTGCTTTAGCCCTGATGTCTTTGAGGCTTTTAGAAAATCACTGCTACTGAAAAAGCTTACAAATGGCAGAGACAAGAAACAATAGATGCTATCCTGGCAGGATGTAAACATGCCAACGCTATATTAAGCCATACAAGTCTTAATACCCTGGGTTCCCTTTAAAATAGAAAATGTTTCTTTTAAATTGTAATAATAATTTACAATATTACTGTTTTTACTGTGTTCGTTTTGGTGAGCGTAAAATATTTATTTTAAAAAAGCTAATTTTGTGTGTGTTTGCAGGTACTACAGTGTTCCTATAGCAACCCTGGATTTCTCCTCACTGTATCCCTCCATCATGATGGCTCATAATTTATGTTACACTACACTCCTGCAGAAAAACCAGGTGGACAAACTCGGGTGAGAGGAGTGTGTGTGTGTTATGTAAAGTGTTAAACAGGGCTCTAGACTGCAACAGTTTTTTGAGAATGTGCGAGTTAAAATTTGACGTGGTCACATTTGTGCGAGTGCATGAAGCCTGGTTTATACTTGTTGCATCAGCATGAACGCGAAGTTGTATGAGGCAAAAATGATGCAAATATTAAGGAAATGATGTCGGATAGAGGATTTGGTTTTCAAGGTGTTGGTATTCAAGCAAGCACTTTCACTGACAGCCAGTTTAGTTTCACTTTTCTTTTTGTTTTCATTTTGAAAAGCTTATCTTTGCTGTTTACCTCACATTACGCTATGGAGGCTTTTTATTTATTTATTTGATTCCTCAGTGTTAGCCAAATGTTCTGTAAATTATTAGTCTCTATATAATACAGCATGTGGTGTATTTTATTCATTTGTTAATAAACGTTATTTAAGATAGTTTAAGTAGTTTATTATTTAGCTGTTTTATTGTTGTCATGCTTTTTTAATTAAGAATAACAATGAATCCATCTTTTGTTTTAGTCCTAGAAAGTGAAAGGTATATAGATGTAAGCAAAACAGACCATCTTTTCTTGTAAAACTTGACGACAAAAATGTGAATTCAAAAGTAAACCATCCGAAGCCCAGGTTATAACATGGCAAAAGAGGAATTCCCATTCTCAAAACTCAAATCACAAATAATCCTACTGATGAAAAAGAATGGGTTGAATGTTAACCACTTTCTATACCATATTTAACTATCAACTATGATGAAATTTTATCAGCATGCATTGATTAATCCCATGTTGTAGCAAAAAAAAATTAAATTGCAATGCGACCAAATTATGTGCTCCTGCGGCCAACTGAGAAAGTTAGTCGCAAAAGAGCTACCAGTGGGTAGAATGAGTCTAGAGCCCTGTTAAAGTAAAGGTTTCTTTGAATTGCCTTTTTTGTTTTGTTTTTTGTGATGTTCATCATTTTGTGAATTATTAAAGCTATATATTGTGTGTGTGCATGTGCACATTTTTAGTCTGGCTCCAGAAGATTTCATCAAGACCCCGACAGGTGATCTGTTTGTGAAGAGCTCTGTGAGGAAGGGCCTCCTCCCTGAGATCCTGGAAAACCTGCTGAGTGCCCGAAAAAGGTGAGTTCAACAATTCAAAATGAAATGGAGATAAATAAAGTTAAATAAACTCTTCATTACTGATGACAAATAGTTTAGTGTAATAAAAAAAATAGAAATTACGAGGGCTTGTGGTAAAAAAAATGCCCCATAAATTCAAGACAAAGCAGCAAAAAATGCCCCATGCACAATTAAACAATGTGCAGTTGTCGTGATTAAAATGAAATGTGAAAATGAATGAAATGTCAGTTTGCGGAATTACATTCAGATTCGCTCTAGATTAGACTAATGTTGCCAAAATGTGTGATGTCCAAAATGAAACAAAAATGTTTTATTGTTTTCTGTTGTTTTCTATATCAATATTAATAATCATTATTACAATATACATAGCAATAATTTACAGTAATGGTTTTTGTCTTAATATTGCAGTCCTATGATGTATAATTTAGATAGTTTTAAACAGCCTATTGTTATTGACACCAGTTTAAAATTTTTATTAAAAATACAATATAATTGGATAAAATTAAAATTTAAAAAATGCCCCTGTAAATTCCAGAAGGCAAATATTGCCCCTTAATGGAAAAAGTTCATTTCTGACCCTGGTGTGTATTCTGTATTTTTATGCTTATTTTAACAAACCATCATTAACTTAGCAAGTCTCACCATTAATTTAACCAAGATTTGAATATGAATATATACAGGGTCTCTCAAAAGTGAGTACACCCATCACATTTCAGCAACCATTTTAGTATATCTTCTCAAGGGACAATACTATAGAAATGAAACTTGGATACATTTTAGAGTAGTCAATGTGCAGCTTGTATAGCAGTATAGATTTACTGTCCTCTAAAAATAACTCAACATACAGCCATTATTGTTAAAAAAAAAAAAAAAACAACAACCTGGCAACAAAAATGAGTACACCCTAAGTGATAACATCAGTATGTTGTTTAACCATGCAAAGCCACATCCTATTCATCATGTTTGTTTTTGTCTGCTTGACAGGACAATAGAAAGTTGTGTATCTTGTATTAGAGCAGTTTAAAATTTGGTGCTTTAAGTACAATTCTCTCATACTGACCACTGCAACAAGTCGGTTTGCATGGGCGCCATCCCAGAAGGAAGCCTCTTCTGAAGCTGGCTCACAAGAAAGCCCGCAAACAGTTTGCTGAAGACAACCTGTCCAAGAGTGGAAGAGGATCCCAGCAACCGCCTGTGCAGCTCTGGTCAATTCCGTGCCCAGAATGATTAAGGCAGTGCTAAATAATGGTGCTAACACTAAATGATGACACTTTGGACACAGTTTTGACAAGTTCACTTAGGGTGTACTCACTTTTGTTGCCAGCTGTATTGACACTGGTTGTATGTTGAGTTATTTTCAGAGGACAGTAAATATATACTGCTGTACAAGCTCCACATTGACTAATCTAAAATATATCCAAGTTTTATTTCCATAGTATTGTCCCTTAAGAACATATACTAAAATGGTTGCTAAAATGTGAGGGGTGACTCACTTTTGTGAGGTACTATATAATATTCAAATATTGACTCTTTACATTTTGATGTGCCTGCAGGGCAAAGGCAGAGCTGAAGAAAGAGACAGACCCCTTTAAAAAACAGGTGCTGGACGGAAGGCAGTTAGCTTTGAAAATCAGTGCGAACTCTGTGTACGGGTTCACCGGGGCTCAGGTGGGCAAACTGCCCTGTCTGGAGATCTCACAGGTCAGTTTCAGCACTCACACATGGACAAGTATGATCAGATGGTTTTAAACAAAGATGTTTTAGGAGGCTGTGTTTTTCACTTTCATCTTTAGAGCGTCACAGGCTTCGGTAGGCAGATGATTGAACAGACCAAACAGCTTGTGGAATCAAAATACACAATCTCTAATGGTTACCAGGCAGATGCAAAGGTATTTAATCACATAAGCTTGTTTTTACCTTTGTTTCAATGCACTAAAATTGTGCACTGATGCAAGACAAATATGTTTCAGGTCATCTATGGAGACACAGACTCTGTGATGGTGAAACTAGGTGTGGCAACAGTACAGGAATCAATGAATCTGGGAAAGGAGGCAGCTGAATGGGTCTCCTCCCACTTTGTTCCACCAATCAAATTAGAGTTTGAGAAGGTAGTGAAAACACTCATTTCACACACACATTTCACAACATAAACCATCAAATATTATTCCTAGTAAGCTTAATAACCTATTTTTTACACATTTTCAGGTGTATTATCCATATCTGTTGATCAATAAGAAGCGGTACGCCGGGTTGTATTTCTCTTCTAATGCTAACCAACATGATAAGATGGACTGCAAAGGAATTGAGACCGTCAGACGAGACAACTGCCCTCTAGTGGCCAACCTTATCAACACATGCCTCCAAAACATTCTCATTGACAGGTACAAACGTTGCCACACTCAGAAAACCCCTATGTTCTCAAATACGCAACAGTGACGCACAAACTAGCATGCGTAAGAGTGAAGACATGACTCTACAAGCTTTAATAAAAGGCATTTTGTTTATTTTTGTTTTGACTGAATGGCATGACGATGTGTTTTGTGTTTCAGAGACCCTGATGGAGCAGTAGCTCATGCTAAAGAGGTGATCTCTGACCTTCTGTGCAACCGCATTGATATCAGTCAGCTGGTCATAACTAAAGAGCTCACACGCACCGCACAGGAGTATGCTGGCAAACAGGCCCACGTTGAGCTAGCTGAGAGGTGCGTGTTTGTTTTATTAGCTCGGCTGTGAGTTATTGACTCTGAAATATACCATTCGCATGATTCAGGCCAATCCGAGGAGTTTTTACTGACTGTGTGCAGATAAGTTGGCATACCTCTGTATGTAGCCTGATAAGCACAGTTACTTGGCATATATGGATTATCATTAGGGCTGGGTATAAATAAAAAAAAAAAAAATATATATATATATATATATATATATATATATATATATATATATATATATATATACACCCACCCACACACACACACACCCACCCAATACTGATTCTTAAATCCCCAGATTCAATTAGTCTAGCCTGTTTTCAGTTAATGAACAGAACATTGTAGTGCACCTCCCATTCAGTACATCCAAGTAAGCTTTGTGCTTGGTTACTTTTGATATGAAACAAAGTCTCAGATTTCACATTCTGTCCATTTTATTAGTGTTTCAACCGCAGAAAGATGTCAGTATAACAGCTTAATAAACTAAACGACCATAAACTCGTTAGTCAACTACAAAAATTAACTGGACATTACATAACATATTCATTATAATTTTTACTGATCTTCAGTGTATAATTTGTTTAAATAAATCTGTCAAGTTTTATGACAGCCACCATTAAAATGTTTATATATTAAAAAACAAATTGGAGTAGAAAAATAATTATGTAATTGTAACTTTATTGTTATAAAAACTTGAGCATCAGTTAATTTTAAGTAACTTTCAGCATTATAGTAATGTAGTAGCTACTAACTGACTCTCATGTATTCATGTCATAGTTGAGTTTTTTTGTTTTTTTTCCCCTTGAGAAAATTTGGCATGTACTGTATCTGATATATATATCCAAAATAATCAATATTGAATCAAATAGAATCGGGAGTCAAATCAAATTGCAGGCTTGTGAATCAAAGTTGGTTTGAATTGTGAAATGAGCAAATTTTTTGCTCAAAACTAACCAAAGTTGAAAATAATTTGTTTATAGTTTCTAAACAGGAGAAGACTTATTGTTGTTTCAGAACAAAAGAAAATATGCATCGTATCGGCATATCACAAAAATCTAATATCAAGCATCCCTATGGTTAACTCAAACAAAAACCATAAGAAACCAATTGTATTACTTGAAATAAAACATACATTAAATGAAAATACCTTTAAAAAAAACTACATTTGTTTTTCTTTCAGATAACTGCCAAGGATACATCTATTTTTTTTGTTTAACTAGAACAACTAGAACAACTAAAACTAAATTAATAAGTAAAAACTATATTTATTTAAAAAAATAATTATTATTTAATGTAATTAAAGTGAAAACTGAAAAAGTCAAACTCTAAATATTATTATAACTATTAAAAAATAAATAAATAAATAAAATATATATATATAATTGTAAAATAGCACTGGTTCAACAGTTGTTGTCTTTTTGCTGAAACGTGTTATTTAAAGGTCCACTGAAGTGCTTTGAAACATGCAGCGATATTTAATGTGTTGACGTAATTTCAACTGAAACAGGAAGACATATCAAGCACACCTGCCCCTATTTTAAAATAGCCAATAGTTTTTTGTTTGTTTTACTGCTTACCGCTGAGCTTGGTAAAGTCGCATTTGACAGCGTATGACAGCCACAATCTCATCCATATCGCTTATAAAATATAGCATTCTGGGTAGAATTCAAACAGGTCCGATACGTTTTGTGGTATGCGTCGACTCAAACATATGGACCGGAGCAGACTGTATATGTGCTGTGGCGGTTGACGTGACAGCGCAAATCCAAACTTCATTCGCATCTTTACACTGAATCGTTTCCTATGCCCTATATAGTGCACTACGTGCCATTTACCATACAAAAAATACTAATTCGGTGAGCAAGTGACCAATTTCAGCCACATCTTCAGCATCTATTTATAGTGTAGGGGGCGGGACGCTTCAGATTATAGAAAGCCTTTGACTGGACAAAGTTTGATGATATGCTGAAGTGCAGGGTGATGTCATCAAAATCGTTGATCCATACTGGCAGAAGTTAGACTGTAAGTTTTGAATGCTTCTGTCTTCTAAATGAGAATTTTGTCATTGTTTTGAAGAATACTAGCTTATAGATAACTGCTTATTTTAGCTGTTTATTCCAAGAATTTTGTTCAGAAGAAAAATCCAGAGTTCTGCAGGTGTGCAAGTAATTCACTCGAGCATTTAAACACTTTCCGCAAACGTGGGTTTTAGGATGCGGAAGCGTGATGCGGGTAGTGCTCCAAACCTCGGAGATCGAGTCCCGTACGTCATCATCAAAGCAGCAAAGGGAGTGGCAGCGTATATGAAATCAGAGGTCAGTGTTGTGCATTTCCTGTTTATATGTGACCGTTTTCCTGTACTATAGTTGATTATGTTGAGTTCTATCTCTCAGGACCCCATCTATGTGCTGGAGAACAACATTCCTATAGACACACAGTACTACCTGGAACAACAGCTGTCCAAACCCCTACTGCGCATCTTTGAACCCATACTGGGCGAGAGCAAAGCTGAGAGCGTGTTGCTGAGTGAGTATCGTCTATTAAGCTTGCAAACATAGCATGTTTAAAGGATTAGTTCACTCCAGAATTAACTCACACCATATCTTCCAAGATGTTCATGTCTTTCTTTCTTCAGTCATGAAGAAATTAAGGTTTTTGAGGAAAACATTTCAGGATTTTGCTCCATATAGTGGACTTCAATGGGGATCAACAGGTTGAATGTCCAAAGGGCTCTACACGATCTCAGTCGAGGAAGATCAGTCTTATCTAATAAAACGATCGGTCATTTTCTAAAAAAAACTAAACACAAATGCTTGTCTTATTCCTCGACTGATTATTTTATATATGTTTTGTTCTGGAACTTTTTATAATGTTTAATCATGATGTCTTCGGCTGAAACAATACTTTTTGTGTGCAAAAAACACAAAATTGTTCATTGCCAGTAGTGTAGCAATGAATGAAGCACAGCTCACACAGAAGTCACTTTCAAACCAAGCAGCTTTCTGTGACCCATGCAAAATCTTTCTGGGAAAATATTTGGCCTAATCTTTTCAAATGCAGCCAGCAAGAATAGAAAGACATTTTCATTGTTTTGAGATATTAACCCTTTTTATATCATCATATCCATTTCAAACTGCAATCTCTGGTAAACTAGGATATCTTTCAGAAATGTATTCGCTAATACATCTGCTTTTGCTGTGTTGTTTCAGAGGGTGATCACACACGCTGTAAGACGGTCTTGACATCTAGAGTCGGTGGTCTCATGGCTTTCGCTCAGAAACGAAGCACGTGTATTGGCTGCCGAGCTGTGCTCAAAACTGATGGTATGTATTGGGGGTGTGTGAGTGTAGGTCTCTATAGTACCACAAGTCACTATTGAACTTATGGTTTCCTTTCTACAGTGGCTGTATGTGACTTCTGCAAAAAGAGAGAGTCTGAGCTTTATCAGAAAGAGGTGTGTTTTGTGTTTTCATATGTACAAATCATGGCAAACTTGTGTTCGTAAGTGGGGCTAAAGATTGTATATCTGTGTCTTGTAGATTGCTCATCTGTCGACTCTAGAGGAGAAATTCTCTCGTCTATGGACTCAGTGTCAGCGCTGTCAAGGTTCACTGCATGAAGACGTGCTGTGTACCAGGTATTTACACACATTTGCGCGCTATAGGTCTAGATGGCACATTAATCACTCACTATATAGGTTTTTATTAGTAATAAATAGTTAGTAATAGTGAATAAACTAGTGAAAAAAAACAAGTTTTTGTTTTCTTTCGTTTTCAGTCGAGACTGCCCCATCTTTTACATGAGAAAGAAGGTGCAGAAGGATTTAGATGATCAGGAGAAACTCATCTCCCGTTTCGGTTGGTGATGGACGAGGAACCTTTTCTTTTGCCTTCAGTTTTCTTAACATTCAATCATCATTGTACCTCATTGAAGGAGTCTGTCTCACTCCATATTGTAAAAATTCATTTTCTAGTGGCTGAATAAATAAATAAAGTGCATTTTTGTAAAATGGTTGTCTTCTCTCGGCTGATTTAACATTATACTTAAATATTTTTTGATCTCATATATATATATATATATATATATATATATATATATATATGAAAGAGAGAGAGTATATAGATAAACAATTTTTTTTTATTTTTTAAATGCAGTAAATGGTACAGCAAGTTATTTATAGTCATGAACAATTCTATTGTAAATAATATTTTTATAATGCTATCATCTGATTTTTATATGTACTTGTCTAATAATCGCAGTAATGTTGACCAGGTTGGGAGCTTCATAAAAACTAGTGTTCAAGTATCTGTTATCTGAGATTTAATCCATTGCCTTTTCAACAGGGTTGAGAAAACAAAAGGGAAAAGAGAGAAAAACGTAAACGTCACCCTAGGCAATATTGTGTATATATCCCACATATTGCATATGCTTTTGTTTCTGTCATTATAGGTCTAAATCCAAGCTATATTAAGGGTTACAAGTATTTGAAAATCCCACATGGATCGTACCAGAACAAGACTCTTTTTCCGGCAACCTAGGTCATATGAAATTATAGGAATTCAAAACAAAAAATGATATATATATATATATATATATATATATATATATATATATATATATATATATAATGATGTAGGTGACAGTCCTCATTGTTTACAAAGTGAATGTGCATTAAACAACAATGTCGGACCATTTTTAAGTTTTTCGTCCTACTCTGCCTTTTTGAACCGAAGTACACAGATGAAGAACTAACCAAAACATGATTATGCAATGCACGAAATCCTTAAAAACCTTCAATTTCTTTGTGACTAAAGAAAGAAATGAACATCATGGATAACATAGGGTTGAGTAAATTATCATGAAATTTATATTCTGGAAGTGAACATCTCCTTTAAACTAATTTTTGTCAGCTACTGTTTGTTACTTGTTATTTGCTACGGATTTGACTGCCATTGTATTTCCATAATAACATGACAGTTGAAGTCAAAAGTTTGCATACACCTTGCAGAATCTCCAAAATGTTAATCATTTTGCCAAAATAAGAGGGATCATAAAAATACTATTACAGAAGGTGTCAAATGCTCGCTGACGCTTCAGAAGGATTAAGAGCCAGGGGTGTAAACTTATGTTGCCTATATATATAATATATATATATATATATATATATATAAATGTCTTTTTGTTTAGTATTATTTAGTACTGCCCTTTAGAAGCTACAGAAGATACTTGCGTGATTCCCAAAATAAGTAAAACTGACCCTGATCTTCAAATTCAAGAAGTTTTCACACTCTTAATGCATCATTTTTCCTTCTGGAGTATCAGTGAGTGTTTGAACTTTCTGTATTAGTCTCTCAGTTGTCCTCAGTGTAAAAAGAAGGATCTCAAGATCATACAGTCATTGTTGGAAAGGATTCAAATACACAAAAATGCTGAACAACCAAAGAATTTGTAAGACTTTAAGGGTTTTTCTGAAGAACAGCAGACATTTTAACTTGTTTCAGGACAAACAAGGGACTCAAACTACTATCACTAAACAAAACAAAACAAAACAAACAGTTGTGGATCATTCAAGTAACAACACAGTATTAAAAAAACATGTATTTTAAAACAAAAAGTAAACTTTTGACACGGGTAATTTTTATAAATTCATCTACTTTTCTCTTGTGGACTACATGTAAACATCTTTTATGTGAAATATATTAAGGTCAGTACTAAATAAAAAAATAACACTTATTTTGTATGATCCCTCTTATTTTAGGAAAATAACTTACATTTTGCTGATTTTCACTTTTAAAACTTTTGACTTCAAATTGTACCTGTTGTAACACTTTGTAAAGCAGATATGAAAACTGAAAAGTTAGAGTTTCAAATACAAATGGCGGTTTGAATATTGAGGAACTCTCAGAGTCTTTTAGCCAAAAGTCTCTTTATTCACAAAACATATAACTACAGTTATCAATGTGGCAAAGGGAATGCATCAATCACAAGTTTTGGTCACATGTTTAGCCTGCACCCAAACTATTACTGTCTCTCCTGTAAATCTAAAAAATAAAAAGTATTGCCCTTCCCAACCAAGCCTCATCACAGGTGATAACTGGCATTTTACATAATTCATCATAATACATGAAATGTTAATGTCCAATACAATGCTGGTATGTGTACTGAAATTGTTTAATATTAACTTTTACAAAAATACTGCCGGGAGAAATAAAAAAAAAACAAAAAAAGCTTGATTTTTCTTAATTTCAAAATTATAGAAGGGCTACATTAGGGGTAAGACAGCTAAGTTTTAGTCCAAGCCATGACAAAAATAGAAACCTGGGGAGAAATGGATTCCTGGGATGGTGGCGATAAGTATCAAATATAAATTTTTGTACAAAGAGAAACAGCAAAAACCCCCTTTGATGGTAAGCAAGTAATGAAAATATTTCTGGATAAATCCTACAATGCATGAGATGCAAAAAACTCTTAAGGTGTACAAAACATTATATTAGTGGCTCTAATGTGCTTTCCCACAGGCCAAAAAAAAAAAACTTTAGGGGACTTCTGAGCTTCCTCATTCCCGACCACCGTTAACAGCCAAGCAGATGTGCTGACTGGGTCACAAGGTTAAGGAGATGAGACAATGATCAGGCTTACTTAAAAACAAAAAAAAAAAAGGTTACCCACTACCAACTTAAAGTATATCCCTTCACCACCTCATTCGTTATAAACGTCAAGATTCCTTGCTGCTGTGATTCTAAAATATGACTGTAGAACTATGACACACATCAGGTCTTTTTAGCACAGAAGGGAAAGCAGCAGCGCCAAGTTGACAAGTCCACTTGAGACTAGCCGAATTTGATAATGTGACGTCAAAATATGTCTTTTCCGAAGCAGTTCCACAGTTGCTCGATTCTCACTGAGGTCTCGTGCGCACATACATACATACATACATACAAACACATACGACAGCCAGTCAGGTTCCTATTCCTCAACGGCTGGTGGCGTAAGAGAGAGTGGTAAGAAAAGGAAATGGGGTGTGTATGTATGTGTAATGCTACAGTAGTGTGTGAGTGTGTGTGTGATCTTGAGTGCATTGCTATCACAGGGGGTGCAGTGCGAGGCTGTACGCGTGTATCGCTATAAAAGTGTGCAACGTCTCTGTGTGTGCTTTTTGCTCTTCTTATTGCTGCGGTTCGTCTCCTTGTATCTTCGGATCTCCCGCACGAGAGAGTAAAACGCCTCCTCAACTCCCTGCAGACAGAAAAAGAGAAGGTAGATTTTGAAATGATTGTGACTCTGGAGATTTATACATCATCTGAAAGCTGAATAAATAAGCTTTCCATTGATGTTTGGATAGGACAATATCTGGCTGGGATAGTACTATTCGAAGATCTGGGATCTTAGGGTGCAAAAAAAAAAAAAAAGTATAATATAAAAATTGCCTTCAAAGTTGTCCAAATGAAGTTCTCAGCAATGTATATTACTAATCAAAAATTAAGTTTTGATATATTTACAGTAGGAAACTTACAAAATATCTTCATGGAATATGATCTTTACGTAATATCGTAATGATTTTTGGCATAAATAAAAATCTATTACATGACATTTTTTTGCTTATTGCTACAAATATAATGTGTTGACAGGACAAGTGTGTCTTTGTTATTTTTAGGGGGGAAATCCAAGTAAAAGTGTCATGTTTGTAATTTCATAATATGCTTTAAACTTTTTGATAAAATTGTGACCCTGAACCACAAAACCAGTCATAAGTAGTTGTGCTGCATAGGAAACTTGTGGATAAATATGTCTTTGAACTTACAGTTGAAGTTAAATACACCTTGCAGAATCTGCAAAATGTTAATTTGTTTTACCAAAATTAAAGGGATCATATAAAATGCATATTATTATTATTAATAATTTTTTATTTTTTTTAGTACTGACCTGAATATGGTATTTCACATAAAGGACATTTTCTCCACAAGAGAAAATTCCTTCTGATGCTTCAGATGGAAACTTGATGCATTAAGCTGGAGTTGTGAACTTTTTGAATTTGAAGATCAGGTTAAATTTTACTTATTTGTCTTCTGGGAAACATGTAAGTATCTTCTGTAGCTTTTGAAGGGCAGTACTAAATGAATGAAACAAATTTGATATTTAGGCAAAATAAGAAAAGTATACTCATTTTTATTTTGATCAAAAGTTTACACCCCTGGCTCTTAATGCATCATTTTTTTCTTCTGGAGCATCAGTGAGCATTTGAACCTTCTGCAATAGTTGCAGAGTCCCTCAGTTGTCCTCAGTGTGAAAAGATGATCTCAAAATCATACAGTCATTGCTGGAAAGGGTTCAAATACACAAAAATGATTAAAAAAAAACCAAAGAATTTGTGGGACCTGAAGGATATTTCTGAAGAACAGTGGGCAGTTTAACTGTTCAGGACAAACAAGGGAAAGATGAACTACTATCACAAAAAACAGCTGTGGATCATTCAGGTCACAACAAAGTAATAAGATTGTGAACTTTTGAACAGGGTCATTTTTATAAATTAAAACTATTATTTTTCTCTTGTGGACTATACGTGAACGTCTTTTATGTGAAATATCTTATTCAGGTCAGTATTAAATAAAAAATAACATGCATTTTGCATGATCCCTCTTATTTTGGTAAAATAAATTAACATTTTGCAGATTCTGCAAGGTGTATGTAAACTTTTGACTCCAACTGTATTTTAAATCGAGTGAGATCAAAAATGAAATGAAAATTGTGTCATTCATTGAGTTCAGATGCAAAAGCCTCTAAATCCATCTGATGTCTTTCATTTAAAAATGCTTTTTTTTTAATCAGGCTGCGATATATGTGTTTTTATTTTAGTAGTGGCATTTCTGATTGTGCTGAGGCTGGTATTTTAAGCGATTTTGAAGTAAAAGTATTTGATGGACATAATATATGTCCAAAGCAGAGTATGTGAGCGGAGTGATTTTGAATGGAGGGAGGAGCGGATTTTTAAAAAGTCCGAGCATTGTGGTTTTCACACGCTCCAAGAGCACTCCGCCACCGCTCCATCACGAATACAATTCCTGCCAACGGCCCGTAATATAACTGTACAACTGCTTCATTCACATGTTAAACATATTTAGCTACTGTAGCTCGATAGAGATGGGTCATTAAAATCAGAAAGAATGTGAAAGCTATGAAGGCAATGGACACAAGCGGTTATAGTTTAAGGAATTTATTTGTTCCTTCTAGATGCTGAATATTTTCAGGTGAAAGCATGATTCAAACAGGTATAACACACGCAAACTCTTTTTTTTTAATAATGCATTAAAACAAATGCAATCTTATGTGCTACTTCATCTGTACGCGATTTCGAATGAGCAGACATCTGTAAGAAATGCAGCGATCCGTAGGTAAAATAACTGATGAAAATGTACTGTTATTTTTAATCACAAACAAAATTTGCACTGCACAAAGCAACAGTTACCTTTTAATGCTGAAAATCATGTCATTACCTTGGTATGTGGTAGGAAAAAAGTTTGGACACTAGTGTTCCAATAAGCCACTGTGAAACTCTCCAGTTTTTTTTTTTTCCTTTTAATATTTGTTATGAACAGAACTGTAATATTTTCCCGCAGAGGGGAAATTGTTGCCACTCCACTCCGCTCACATACTCTGATCCAGAGCATCCACTCAGTATCATTATCTCATTTTTGACCAAGATGACTTTTAGCTGGTTTTCTGAATTCTTCACTCATGTCTGTATGACCTTCGTTCATCTTCAGAACACAAATGAAGATATTTTTGATTAAAACTGAGAGCTTTCTGACCCTGCATAGACAGCAATTCTTATTTTTGTTCTGAAGGTGAACGAAGGTCTTACAGGTTTGGAACGACATGAGGGTACGTAATTAATGACACAATTTTCATTTTGGGGTGAGCCATCCCTTTGAAGTTTAAAATTAATGCCACCTACCTGTCGCGTCTTGGCAGAGGTTTCAACAAACGGGACACCGTAACTTCTGGCGAGCTCTTGGGCTTGACGTGTCTCTACAGTACGAGAGGTTAGGTCACTTTTGTTCCCTACCAGCACCATTGGGACATTGTCACTGTCTTTGACACGGTTTATTTGCTCCCTGCACAGAAACAAAACACAACATGGTTAACTGTTTTGCACACAGACTGATTTGTTAAATTCTTCTTGGTTTTTCTGTAATTCCACACTGGCTTCCTTACTCATCAGCTTCAAGACACATGAAAAAGGAAGTTGGCATAATAATGCACTGCAGTGACGTCATCCTGCTGAACTGACATCTCAGTCTAGCAACTTTTCCATTTGATTATATTTTAAGTTTTTTTAGGAAGTGAAAAAACTTTATTTTTGGTTAGTCGACAGACACAACCCATCGATCTTGACATCCACAATTTTCCCAAATATAATATAGGAGTATTAAAGGGATAGTCCACCCAAAAATGTTTCCATCCCACTGACTTACATTGTACTTTTCATCCATATAGTAGAAGTTATTGAGACCAGAAACTGTTTGGTTACCAGCATTCTTAAAGGGATTGTTTACCCAAAAATGTAAATTCTGTCGAATTCTGGTCATACCTTTAAGCCAGGAAGAATATTTTTGATGGTAACTGATGCTCAATATTCTTTACATATATCAGTCTATCCTCGTTTGGCTATATACCTGTAAAGATGTACATCCTCAAAGGATTTGGCGTTGTTGATGGCAAACACACAAAGAAAGCCCTCTCCTGTCCTCATATACTGGTCTCTCATGGCACTGTACTCCTCCTGACCTGCGGTGTCCAGGATGTCCAGCAAACATGTCTCTCCGTCAATCACAACCTGCTTTCTATAAGAATCCTGCATGGAATAGATATGGAAAAAACATGAGCTCAAGTATCATATGCATCTCTGGTATATTTGTAGCAATTGTCAACAATACATTGTATAGGTCAGTAGTTCTCAAACTTTTTTGGTTGCACCCCCATTTAAATTCATTCATTCATTCATTCATTATTTATTGCCATATCAGCTGCAATGGCCATCTCATGGCAAAACAGATAACAATTTTAAAAATAATTAATAAATAACATATTTATATAAAACACTTATAAAAACATCAATAACAACAAAGAAGGTTTTTTAAATTCACTTTAGTTAAATACTCTAATATTTTTAAAGGGTTCACATTTAAAAACAAATCCTTCAAGGTTTTTTCCATTAAAAAACGTTGTCTCATAACATTAAAAATCGGACATATCAAAAGTATGCGTTTTACATTTAGTACCCAATTACAATATTCACCCCCCGTTTAAAAAAATCTGGCGTGCCCGTGTAGAGCTGTTGCGGTGCGACGCGAAAATTGTAACGTCCGGTGTAGACACGGTGAGTGAAGCGGACAGCCAGATATGCCTCGACTTCATTTATGGCTTTTCTTTTCCCTTTCACATACCGATCCGTCTCCCTTTCTAAGTTATGTCCTTTGGCGTGTACTGTTTTATTTATTTTATTTTTCTGCAGATGGCCCGCCAATTTATATACTTTTTAACCTCAAATGCTGGTCTTGTCTAGCTCTGCATGTACTCTGTCTATTCCGGTTCAAATACAGTTCAGGTGTGTCAAAAAACTCCCATTTCATTTTCTCCTCCAACTTCAAAATTTTGGAAGTTCAAACTCGAGGGCACCATTGAAGTCCACTATATGGGGAGAATACTATACTTTTCTTTACGACTGAAGAAAGAAAGACATGAACATCTTTGATGACAAGGGGGTGGAGTAAATTATCTGTAAAGTTGTCCTGGAAGTGAACTTCTCCGTTAAGTAAAGAATCAAGATCATGCTTCATGAAGATTTGTCAATTTCCTACCATAAATCTATCAAAACTTAATTTTTTATAAGTCATTTGGACAACTTTGAAGGCGATTTTCTCAATATTTAGATTTACACCCTCACATTCCAGATTTTCAAATAGTTGTATCTTGGCCAAATATTGTCCTATCCTAACAAACTATACAGATATCCAAGGTCACATCTGAGTTTGTATATGCTATGATGATCAACAAAGAATTCACATTAAACTCTGAATACATTATACATTTTTGGAAAAAACGAAAAAATCTTAAAGGGACAGTCCACCCAAAAATAAAAACATCACGTGTCATCATTTACTCCCCTCGTGTCATGAAGAATAATAATAAGATAATCAGACTGTACTGGGTCCCATTGACTTCCATTGTATGGACAAAAATATGGCAGTCAATGGGACACAAACAGTTTTGATTATCTTCAAATGATTCTTCAAAATATCTTCTGTTATGTTATACAGAAGAAATAAATGCAGGCAGCTTTGAAATGACATGAGAGGGAGTGAATGATGACACTGTTTTTATTTTTGGGTGGACTGTCCTTTCAAAGAAGGTGAACGCTTACCTCAATAGTGGGGTCATACTCGTCTACAAAGTGATTCTGAATTAGCTGGATGGTCAGTGCACTTTTCCCAACGCCACCAGCCCCAACAACTACCAGCTTGTATTCTGTCATTCTGGATGGAAGAGAGGGAAGGTGAATGGGGAGATGGTTAGAACTTGAAAATTGCAGTCTTATTGGATCAGGAGCAACCTGGGAAAAACATAACCTTTACAGATACAAGCTTCTTACTCTGACTGATACACTAAAAGACTGAACACAAAAAAAGATAATTCACTCTTCACAAATGCAGTGAAAGTGAATGGTGACTGAGGCTGTCATTCTGCGTAACATCTCCTTTTGTGTTCTACGGAAGAAAGAAAAGTCATACGGGCTTGGATCAACATGAGGGTGGGTAAATGATGACACAGTTTTCGTTTTCTAGGCGAACTGTCCCTTTAATAACCGGAAAAGAACATACAGATTACATAAGATGGTTGACTGAGATTTCAAGTCGCTGCATTATGTCAACAAATCACATGTAAAGACATTTAAGACTGAGGTTTAAGATAACATTTACTCGGTTCCTATCACATTTACTTAGCCGGCAAGCAGCTGAAACAGCAGCTCCTTATAGCTTTAACGTTACCTCAACTTCTATCAACAGGTAAGAAGTTATTTATCGGCTTATTTGTGTGTTTTACCTCGTGTGTGGTTGTTAAATCTGTTCGGCTCGCCCAAACGAAGCGCTTCGAGATGAATTAGTATTGAATGAAGTCCAAGGATTAGCCCCTGAGCCACATTACGATCGAGCAGACAAACTAAACTCTCCCGAGAGTCGAAGACAGGCTGGAATTACTCGAGCTGATGAAAATCCACCCGTAAAAACACAACAAAAATCTTCTTGTTTTGACTATGTTTCTCCAGTCCGCTCAAATTTTACGATAACCCAAATTAAACCGCCCGTAGAGGCATTAGCTCCTCTCGGCTAAGACTCTCCCAGATTCATTGAGGGCGAGGAGGGGGCGGGATCACTGAAGGAGATGACCAATGAGATTCAGCCGGCCCGTCTGATTTTTAAATTCCATTGAACGAGGAATAAACGGAAGTAAGAATCAACCAATGGTGGCGCAATGCCTCTTTCCAATTTCTCTCTCATGTCCCGCCCCCGTGAATATGGACCAATTAGATTCGTCTTACATATTAAAAGGCCAGAGATGCACGTCAACCCATCAAAGATCTCTCCGTTAGTATCGCTGATTTGTCTTTTTAATAAAAAATGTAACAGTAAGTTTATAAAGCGAATGTTACATCATTTAGTAGATATACATCCCCTAGATGTAAATTTTTCTGGACCAATTTTTTGGACAGTATTCATTGGAACAGAGCATGGTTACTCCCTGAAAAATGTTACATTTCTAATAAAATCAGAGACACATTTTAAGATTTTGCATAATGTTTATCCAACTCCCAAATTGTTTTTTTTTTTGATTTTTCGAACTTGTGTATATTTTGCAAAGTGGAGGAAGAAACTTTACTTCATTTATTCTATCATTGCAATCAGGTTAAACTTCTTTGGGAGAACTTAAGCCGTTATGTATTCCCTTTTATAAAATATGATTTAAATTTTTCATTAAAATATGTATTTTATGTATTTTTCTGGCAGTGACCATGCTATCAATTTTGTTGTTAATTTTTTTTTTTTTGCATTGTAAATTCTTTATTCATAAATCCAAATTTCTCAATATGTTACCTAGATTTGATGTCTTTTTTGCAGAGATTTTGCTAATTGTTAAATGATAATGATGATAATAATAAGAATAATAAGTTTCTTAAGGCTTATGACAATATTTTTCTTACTGATTGAGGTGTCATTGTTGTTCTTTATTTTATTTATTTTGTCCTTTTCTTTCCTTTATGTTGTATTTCAATGCAGTGCTGTTTCTTGTTGTTTTCTGTTTGTCTTGCAATAAAAAAATAATAAAAAGTTATTATCGCTGAACGTTTCACGGCCATTAAAATAACATAAAACATACTCCAGAAAATACATTTAGTGCTAGTTTCTTAAAGCGAATGTCTGCATTCACAAATAATGCATTTTGCAAATAATAATTGTATTATTATTGTATAAAAAAAATATATATATGCAGCATTTAAACAAATCACTGTGTAATATTTTGCCCTTTTCTTCTTCTTCTTCTTTTTCTTCTTCTTCTTACTATTATTATTATAAGTTTTTATTTATTTATTTTTTTGTGCTGACCAGCAATGTACACGATATGTGACCCTGGACCACAAAACTTAAGTAACACGGGTATATTTGTAGCAATATATAAAAAAATACATTGTATAGGTAAAAATGATCGCTTTTTCTTTTATGCCAAAAATCATAAGGATATTAATTATAAATCATGTTCCATGAAGATATTTTGTAAATTTCCTACCGTAAATATATCAAGATGTAATTTTTAAATAGTAATATGCATTGCTATAAACTTAATTTGGGCAACTTTAAAGGCAGTTTTCTTAATATTTAGGTTTTTTTGCATCTTCAGATTCCAGAATTTCAAATAGTTATCTCGACCAAATATTGTCCTATCCTAACAAAACATACATCAGTGGGAAGCTTATTTATTCAAAATTGACCCTTATGGCTGGTTTTGTGTCCAGGGTCACGTATGTGTGTGTAGGCTACTGTGTATATTTGTTAAGTATACATAGACACACATGAATGTATATATTTAAGAAAACTATGTTTATATATTAAATATATTTATATATATATATCATATAAATATAAATATATACATGGAAATATTTTCAAAATATATACTGTGTGTCACACAAAATGTCTTTTTCTATACATAATAAATATACACAGTACACACACATATATATATTATATAAACAAAAAGTTGTATTTTGGATTCGATTAATCGTTATTTTTAATATGTGTAAATGTGTATGTCTGTAATTTAATGTTATCAGTGCTTTAGCAATGTAAAGCCTTTCACTAAATTTACTTTTAGTTTACACATTTTAACCACTAGATGTCACTAAGAACACAACAAAAAAAAACTCTCTGGTGCAAAAATGCTCTCTCTCTCTCTCTCTCTCTCTCTCTCTCTCTCTCTCTCTCTCTCTGAATGACAGATGGATAGAGGGATTATCTTGGTGATTTTAGGCAAAGATTAGAGGACAGCAGATGCCCTCTGTGGGTGGAGAGGAGCATTAGGGATGGGAGAATGAAGGGATGGATGAATAAAGGTATAAGCAGAAAAAAAACTGTTAAGCATGCACGTGGGCAAGTAATCGGAGTGATGATTGAAAAAAATGGAATTTGGCTTATATTGTGATGCAGATTCATACAAACACATCGCCTACCACACGTCTGCTATCTCACAAGAGCAGTTTCTTTTGCCTGTTTGATCAGTTATTTGTGCAAAGAATAAATAATACACAGGTTCTACGTTTAATTAGTTTTATTGTACACAGGGAGTTTTCACATATACAATTTGTACACATTTTTTTTAATCGTATTAGTATTATTTCTATTTTTTTCTCCAAAGGGAAAACACTTTGTGTTGCTGTTTTGTTTATATTGTGCTGACAAGTTACATTTAGGAAAACGAAATAAGAAAGAAACAAATTAAATAGCCTATTCAAGGAAGAAGCGCAAAAAAATACAAACACGTGAAGCAGAATAACATCAAATTATGGGGCAGAATTAGACGGTCACTAATTTACCATTATCCTCTTGCCATTCCCTAATGCTGTTTTCTGATTGGTTCGCTAAGATCATACTGCACTCTGACTGAATGGCGTCTAAATGGATGTACATGAGGAGAAATCTACATATGCTGAGATTACAACCCATCAATTTTCCACGCTGATCTATAATCTCAGAATGACGGCACTTACACCTTGTAAATCGCCTGGCATTTTGTTTGTTTCTGTTTGTGCGTGTCTATATATTTAGACTCTTGGCATTCCTGTAGCTCAAACAGCAGCCAAAACCTTATCAAAGAACTCTTTGACCTTATTCTTCAACGCGGAAGTAAACCTATGTGCGAGACTTCCGGTTCATTAGCCGCTATCGGGAAATAACGAGAATAACACTGTGCAGTAAACGGTAAAACTGCTGCACTACAAACCAGTGTGCTCATAATTAAGATAATACATTAAAATAATATGAACACACCAATTTGCAATAAAAACGAGCTGTTTTGTACAGCTAAAAATAGCTGGATGCGTATAAGACCCGAAGCTAGACCCGTAAAATTTACACTCTTGCCGGTAAAATAAGGTGGATACCTTTTGAATAAAAGCATCTGAAAATGCATAAATGTAAATTTAATGTACTGTATAAATTACTATAATTTGCCTGGCAGTAATATAGGTAAACCTTCAGCGTGCATAAAACAGATTCCTCCACAGATTTATTGAATATGTGTGCATGTACTGTGTGTAAGCTTGTGAAAATGTGTATATGTGAGTAATTATAGTGCATCAAAGGACAAAAACACGCTTGTGCACTGACCCAATGATGAGGATCTGGGTCGTTTAAACTCGCGCACACATTCAGTCATGTTTGAAGGAATAGTTTAGCCCAGAATGAAATTTCAATCATTTTTTACTAAACCTCATTTCTGAAATAATTTTAAAATATATTTAAATTATATATCTGAAATACACAGAGAGCGTAAATAATAACAGAATTTTCATTTGTGGTGACTGTCACTTTGAGGATATTGTGTATAAGTGCACAAACTTATGATCAAATAAATGTCTACACATCCATAGATTTGCTTGAACCCTTTTACCATATAAAGCACTGGATAAAACAAAAGGAAGTGAGCACAGTAAGGGAACTTACACATACACACTCACCATGAGCGCGCGCACACACACACACACACACACACACACACACACAGAAGCTCATATACCGTATACTTGTACACCACAACCATGAACATGTCTTATATCATTGTGTCATTTTAAGTGCATTACAGTGATTTTGGCAGGAAGCCTAAAATACTGAACATATAATTCACAGAGCACCACTATATTCTCAGTCTGCCACACAAATGACTCACATCAACACACACACACACACACTTCAGTGTGTATGTTTATAGAACAATCATCACATAATCTGTTCATCAGCTTGGAAACTCATTTGCTCTGTTACTTATTCACACTCACACATTCACTCACTCATTTTACTTCGTATTGATCTTTAATCTTTTACCTTTTAGATATAGACTCTAAGTTTCTTCTCACTATGTGAGCTCTCTTTCTCCCTCTCCGCCATATAAATAATTATTCGTTCCGACTGGTTGAACATATTCTTCTGTTTTATCCCAATCTGATACCCATCCTGCCCCAGCACCTCCTCCGTTTGGACCACCAGCGTGGGGATTGTTTATAGCTCCGTACTGTCCGCCAGTCCTGTACAGCTCTTCCGTTTCATTGGCCAGTTCATCCTCTCCCAGAATGCCACACTTCTCCTCACTGGTATTCTCAGCATCTGCCCATGGCTGCTTCTCACCTGATGCAAAGATCCCTGAGAACGTAATCAAATCCGGTATTTCAGCAAAAAAATTGAAAAAGTAATTTTGAATATTCATTGAGAAATACAAAGTGATTATGCTTAGCTGAACACAACATACCATAAAAGATGACACCCCCATAATGCACAAGTGCTGCAATGAGGAAGACGTATTGCCACTCTTCACGTGTCTAAAAAAACCCAAAAAAATCCATGATTGCAAAAAATTAAAGCATAAACAATAGAAATAATTTTTTTTGACACATGAAGGTCGTGTGATATTAGTATGTACCTTATGTTTGGTCATGGCTCCAACTATGAGAGGACACACCATTCCTGACAAAGTTCCCACTCCATTGGAGATTCCCATCAGGATACTGGCATAACGTGGAGCAATGTCAAGATGATTCACATTAAACCCTATAGGGAAAGAATGTATGAGAACTATATTTGTCAAAGGAACTTTTGGGTATTAAGACTTGTATGGCTTAATATAATGTAAATGATGTCACTTACTATAATATGTAGTAGAAAACCCATGAAAGATTTACGTTATTTAAAAAATACACATAATTTCATACATATTTTGGACTGTGGAGGCGTTTGGAAAATAAAATACTGATACGATGACCACAGCTCCTGAAAGAGCTTACAGGTTGCAATGAATATTAGCGTAGGCATAAACCAAATGCCGTACCATTGATTTTCCCTACAAAGAGTCTAAACGCCCTGGATATTGAGAGAAATCTGCGCTGAGAAACTCTTTCAGTGCCTGCTGCGTCATGACAAGCGTCGGCATGTTTACATCCTGCCAGGATGACATCTAGTGTTTCTTGTCTCTGCCGTTTGAAAGCCATTCAGTAGCTGTGGTCTAATAAAAGCCTCAAAGGCATCAGGGCTAAAGTGGAGAGAACAAAGATGTAGGTCTTTAGGAAGTTTTATTCATCCACAGGCATCTACCCATTCTTTTTTCCTCTTCTCATCGCTAGGAAAGCAGTGAAGACTTACATCACTTCTCTTGTTGCCCTTCAACTGAAAATTACAACCAAAAGCCGCACAATGTGGCACCGTATCAGTATTTTATTAGAAGAGAGTTGTGTTGCTGTAAAAATAGCAACAGGTAGCGCCAGTAGTAGTGCAAATATTGGACATCATCGAAATAATGGCACCCCATATAGTCCAAAATATGTGTAATAAATATAATAATAATGTAAACCTTTTTATTTTATTTTTTTTTATTTTTATTTTATTTTTTTCTACTACATATTTCAGTATGAGACATCATTTACATTATATTAAGCCATACAAGACTCCTTTCAACATTTAAGTATTAAAAAACTGCAAATTTATATCTAACAATTGCAACTTTACTTTTCTCATAATTGCAACCTTATATCTCACAAAGAAACTTCTTTTCTTTTGAAATTTCTTTTCATCTGACCTTAAATTTTGTATTTGTGACATTGTCTTACCTCGTATCTCACAATGGCACTTTTATTTTTAAACGTAATCATTATCCTACAGTTGCCTTTTTAATAAAAAAAAGGCTAAATAGGCCTCTACAGAAGATATAGAATCTGAGAATAAATGACCATATTTGGCCTTAATGGATTCAGAATAGTAATATATAGTACAATTTCAAAAGTTTCGGGTCATTAAGTTTTTTTGTTGTTGTTATTTTACCTGTATTTTTGAACAAATAAATGCAGCCTTGGTGAGTATAAGAGACTAAAAACATAACAAAAAAATCTGACTGACACAAACATTCTGAATGGTACTGTACACATAAAGTAAAATACTATTTTTTTTTATGTTACTAACCTGAAATTGCAAATCCACTGAAACCAACAGCCAGTACAAGGAAAGAAATGGCTATTCCTTTAGTATGTGAGAAACCAACAACCAAGAGTAGAGTGGCTTCCATTCCAAACCCTAAAAAACACACACAACAGTACAGTTTACTAGGTTTACTGTGGGTCATGGTGTACCTGTGTCTGATTACACCTGTGCCGTCCATTTCCTGCATGCTCTGGTGCATCTGTCTTTGTGTTGTGTGTGTTTGTATGTTGTGTGTGCAGAAGACTGTGAAAGTGAGTGTGTCATGCATCGATGCGTCAGTGATTATTGCCCCAGCTGCCATTACAGGACCAGACAGAGCAAAAATAGGCAGATAATCTGACTACCGTCTCACACACATATACAGTTTCTGACTCTGAACACCCTCTGTTGATTAAAGCACTCTTTGCGTGCTGGATTCTAGATTTACAGTCATGGCCATAAATATTGGCACCCTTGCAATTCTGTCAGAAAATGCAACACTTCTGTCAGAAAATGTTCCAATTCCAAATGTTTTGGTATGCTTATTTTTTTTGTTTGCGCTGGAACAACACAAGAAACAGAGAAGAAAAGTCAAACTTGATAAAATTTCACAAATAACTCAAAAATGGACTGGACAAAATTATTGACACCTTGTCAAAATTGTAAGAAATATTTGCTTTTCAAGCATGTGATGCTTCTGTATTTAGACACATCTGCAGCAAGTAACAGGTGTGGGCAATATAGTAATCACACTTGCAACCAGTTAAAATTTGTCTTGTGTGTCACCGGGTGTGCCTCACATGTCCTGAAAAGTGAAGCTGCGGGCTCATTGATCGCCCCCTGGTGGCTGGCTGCAGAATAGGTCATAAACCCCGCCCTCTCCATGTAATCTAATGGGACGTGAGGCAAACTAAATAATTAAATAACACTACGAATATTTTTTTCCAAAGATGATTTCCATCATTTGAGGTAGTTCTTATAATACTGATTTATGTTCAAGTGTTTGTTTTTCTAATAAGCTTTTAGCTAGTTATTGATGCTATAAAAACGAGGTGTGGTGTCATGATTGTGATCTTGCAATTAAGTCTGCGGGAATTTGGGTGGGACTTTGATACCGTGGCTCCACCTCACGACACTACTGCGCAGACTCGGGCTTCAAGCGAAACTCTACTGCGCAGACTCTGGCTCCAAATGATGTAATTTCCCACAATATGGCTGCTGCCATAATGAGATGCTTTGGCTTCACTTTTCTATAGTGGAATGAACGGGAGACGCGTTGTCCATCTTTTTTTAAGTCTATGTGTGTCACACTGCGCATGGAGAAAAGAAAGAAGAGAAAAAATTGTGGAAACACATTGACAATCTCAAGGCTACAAGTCCATCTCCAGAGATCTTAATGTTCTACCTCCCTGGATGTGGATGGAAGAGCAAAATTAATGAAAAATTACAACGAAGGAGTGTTCGACTGGTGCATAAAGAAACCCAGAATAACGTCCAAACAAATGCAGACACAGTGTACAACAGTGTCAGCTCGCACTATCCGTCGCCATCTGAATGAAAAGGGATGCTATGGTAGGACACAACCGCTGACACAAAGGCATAAAAAAGCAAGAATGGAGTTTGCCTAAACTTATGTGACAAAACTACAATTTTTCTGGGAGAACGTACTGTGGACAGATGAGACAAAAGTAGAGCTTTTTGGTAGAGGACATCATGGCACTGTTTACAGAAAAAGAAATGAGGCCTTCAAAGAAAAAAACACAGTCCCTACAGTCAAACATGGTGGAGGTTCAAATATGTTTTGGGGTTGCTTTGCTGCTTCTGGCCTTGACTGTGTGAATGGTATCATGAAATCTGATGATTACCAAAGAGTTTTGGGACGCAACGTAGTGGCCAGTGTCAGAAAGCTGTGTCTCCACCAGAGGTCCTGGGTCTTCCAGCAGAACAATGACCCAAAACACACTTCAAAAAGCACTCAGTAAAGGTTACAAACAAAGCACTGGAGAGTTCTGAAATGGCCAGCAATGAGTCCAGATCTGAATCCCATAGAACACCTGTGGAGAGATCTCAAAACAGCAGTTGGGAGAAGGCATCCTTCAAATCTTAATGACCTGGAGCAGTTTGCAAAAGAAGAGTGATCCAAAATTCTAGTAGAGAGGTGTAAGAAACTCATTCATGGTTACAGGAAGCGATTGATTACAGTTACTTTTTCAAAAGGGGTGCTACCAAATATTAAGTTAAGGGTGCCAATAATTTTGTCCTGCGCATTTTTTGGGTTCTGTGTAAAATTGTATCAGATTTTACTTTCATTTGTTTCCAATGCAAACAAAAAAATAAATAAATGTGAGTACCAAAACATTTGTAACTGCAACAATTTTCGGAGAGAAGCATTTTCTGACAGAATTGCAGGGGTGCTGATGTTTTTGGCCATGACGGTCTAACCTTTATTAAAGCGGAAGTTTACAAAAGAAAAAATTGTGTCAAATAATGGGTATTTATTGGTCCTGTAAACATGTTAAAAAACTGATTTGAAACAACATAAGGGTGAGTAAATAATGTCAGATATTGTTATTTTGGAGTAAAATTAATATATATTTTTCCTTTTCTTTACATCTTACCTCCACAGTTCATGAGTTTACGGACATTCGTTGTGGTCATTAAATTATGTGTTCTCAGGTAGTCAGCAAGTTGTCCACCAATTGGCACAATGATGGTCATCACTAAATGAGGAAGTGCAGATACAAGCCCCACCTGAGTGAAAGGAAGAGCAAAATGAGTAGTTATTGAACAAAACATCTTCATCCAGTTGCAAAATATTGCATTATATATGTGCATGCCGTGTTTTTCAACTGGTTTTGTTTTAGGACATACATTTTACTACTTTCTATCAAAGGTAAAAACAATTTTCTTAAAATCATATGTTCAAATCTGTTAATATTAACTGCATAAAGCCAACAGCATGCTATATTATTAGCACTGCAGCTGTTCAACTGTCTGAATGTTTCTGAATGTTTAACACTCTTGGCAGCCAATAATTTAAAACGTAAAACACAAAAATTATGTTACTCCTGATTTCAACTGGTATTTAATGTAGTCTAGGTTGTTTTTTTATATAGAGTGTTCGTCATCAATCGGCCATATTGATGGCACTGAAAGTAAACAATGCCGCTGTTCCTAACAAAACTCACATATTTACTTCTTATTGCTGAAGTAGAAGAGTGCAAAAAACTGTCTCAGGAACAAAAGGCTGGTTTGTGGTTGGTCAAACTGATCTTGACAACATTCGTGTTTGTTCTTATCATTTCTGGTCAGGTAGGTGAAATATTAGGCTAATATCTTAATTAATACTGTCTGCAACCCATCATAACAGACCTGTGATTTATTTCTGGGTTGTGACCTGCCAGTTGAGAAGTACTGTTTTAGAGCATCATGAAAACTTCACTAATTTAAGTGTGTGTTTTACCTTGCTGATTTCAAAGCCAAACACCTCCTCGAAGTAAGCGGGCTGGCTGATGAGGAGCAGGTAGAAGGTCCAGCTTCTGCAGAAGTTGGCCACGATGATGGCATACACCGGCATAGAGGTAAAAAACTGCCGCCAGGGAGCTTTAAATTTCTGCAGGGTAGCAAGAAACCAGAGGTCGAACATATCCAGAACAGTGCAGCACACAGCAATTAGAGATGAGAAATAAGAGAAGATTTAGAGTGTGTGTGTGACAGAGGGAGGGGACATGTGTGGAAGAGTGATTAAGAGAGAAAAATAATGCCTATACCTGCAGAGGGTTGACCAGGCCAGCGGATTCCCCGATGGCATCCTCAATGTACTTCCTCTCCTCTGGTGTGATGGTTGGGTGAGCAGCTGGACTCTCATAGGACACTAAAATCCAGAAGAGATACCAGAATATCCCAACACTCCCTGTGAAAAGAAAAAAGGACAATAAGAATATATAATCAAAATTAAGTACATGTACACTAACGTAGTAATTTGGGGTCAGTACAACTTTTTTAATGTTTCGAAAGAAGTCTCTTATGCTTACCAAGGCTGATCGCAGATACAGCAAAATCACTAATATTGTGAAATATTATTACTAATTAAAATAATGTTTTTTTTTTAAATTAATATATATTTGAAAATGTAATTAATTCCTGTGATCAAAGCTAAATTTTCAGCATCATTACTCAGTCTTCAGTGTCACATGATCCTTCAGTAATCATTCTAATAAGCTGATTCGCTTCTCAAGAAACATTTCCTATTATTATTTAATGCTAAATATAGTTGTGTTGCTTTATATTTTTGTGAAAACTGATCAAATGTGATTTTTTCATGATTAGTTGATGAATATAAAGCTCAAAAGATTTTATATTAAAAAGAAATGTTCTGTAACAATTAAAATGTCTTTTCCGTCACATTTGGTCAATTATTAATATTTAAAATAAATATAAATAAATAAAAATCTAATGCTAAACTTTTAAATTGATAGTGTATATTATATATTTTATATTCAGATAAACAAAAAACTGTATATTAAGTATTATATATACTTAAAATGACATACAGGTAGCACTTTATTTTACAGCCCTGTTCCTCATGTCCATACTATGTACTTATTAAAGTAATTACAGTAACTAGGTACTAACCCTGTACCTACCGCTAAACCTAACCCTACCCATGTAGTTACCTTATATTACCAGTACTTTCTTAGGTTAGTACACTTTAAGTACACTGTAAGGAAACATACTGTAAAATAAAGTACAAACTACTTACCATATACATAAAACACTGAGGACCATCCAGTGTACTGGACCAAGACACCAGCCAAAGGCATTGCAACTACAGCACCGGCATATGAACCTAGAACATGCAGTTTCTTAGTATGCTTCCTCTTATTATCTAACATTATCATCAATGTCAGCTTTTTACAAAACCAAAATGTGATTCAAGTTTCAAATAATCACAAAAACTCAATTCTAATGATTATATCAAAAGGTTTATATAATTTATAGATTCAAATGATTGAAAGATATCTTACCACAGAATGCTGTTGTTGCCAATCGACTTCTTTCAAGGGGCGGAGCCCATTTGGCCCATATGCCGTGACATGCAGGATATGACACGCCCTTCCAGTAGAGAAAAAAGCTGATTTAATGTGTATGTAACCCTGATGGTAATTTGGATGAATAAAACATATAAAATAAAAACTTTCCGACTACTTCGGATCCACAAAAATCCACACATGCACACAGATGGCATACCTCCACAAGCCCCTGGCAAACCCTGACCATGATAACACACCCATAGTGAACTCTTGCTGCTGCTGGAATCAGCATATTCAGCGTCGACGTGGCCACAATTGCGAAGCCAAACACCCTGAGACCAAATAAACAAGCAGTAGAGTCAACTGAGGCCTAATTCAAATGAAACCACACTAATATCTCATCACATGGTGCTGGTTGTCTTTTTCAGTTCACTGAATATTTATCAGGGTGGGTTTTTATTTTGAAAGTCTACCTAGGTCAAAAAAGGCTTGATCTTTGGCTTTTGCTGAACAGCCAATGCAAAAGACAACACTTTTGCATAACTGGACATTTGACTCAATCTGATTCCTCCCACTTAAAAAGTAAATTTTCATTCATAAAACTCTTGAGAAAAAGAACACTTAAGAAAACGTCAATTTGCTGATCACATTACCTGTTAGCGGCAAACCTTTGACAGATGAATCCGCCGGGGATTTGCGTTACGATGTAACCCCAGAAGAATGAGCCGTGTATCATCCCGACTGTCTCGGGGTCCCATGTGAACTGAGCAGCCTGAGTGGGAAAAGAGAGAGTCAAACTCCTCTAACCTGAATTAACCTCACTTTTTCTGTGCTATGTTACCTTAGGAAAAAAAAAAGTAGAGAGAAAGGAGTGAAATAATCAGTAAAGTAGTAAAGTTAATCAGTAAATCAATCAACCTCTCACAGTGCTGGTCAATAATAGTAAATTATTGGGGATTCGAAGTGACTAGGTCAATTTGCATATTTTTATGTATGATATTATTGACATATTGACAAACCATATCAAACTGACAGTAGGCTATATGCCCCTTTATTTCTTATAAACCTTTGTTGTATCTATCCGTGCTTAATGAATCTTATTTGTAACTGTAAAGGGATAGTTTACCCAAAAATGAAAATGCTGTGATTAATCACTCACCCTCAAGACCTTCATCTTCGAAACACAAATTACGATATTTTTGATGAAATCTTAATGGTTTAGTGTTTTCCTTTTAATGGCTTTCTATGGGAAACCGTTTAACATAAAACTTTGCACATTGCGTTTATATTCCAGGTTCATCAGCTTGCCTGTACAAAATATACATCATCAACAAGGTGTTTACTGAATTTTGCCTTTTAATATCTGCATTTTAATACATTACTACTTAATGCAAACTGCATAAAAATAACTGGCGGTCAGTGAAGCAAAGCTTCGTTTTGCCTTCCAGGTAGCATTTCTATAAGATTGTGACGTCACGTGAAAACTATCAATTAAGGACATAAATAGTCCATGTGACATCAGTGGTTCAACTGTAATTTTCGAAGCTACGAGACTACCCTCAATAATTGTTGAATAAAGTTATTTTTATTCTTTGTGCACAAAAAGTATTCTTGTAGCTTCGTAAAATTACAGTTAAACCACTGATGTCCGATGAACGAAGATCTTCCGAGTTTGTAATGACATGAGGGTAATTTTTAATGACATAATTTTCATTTTTGGATGAACTATCCCTTTAAATAAAAAAAGCCTAATAATAAACCAAAAAATGCCCAATACAACTTCTTCTTCATTCTGTCTCCAAATAACGTTTCTGAGTCCTGTCCACTCTTGATATTAACTTTCTTAAACTCGAGTGGATGATCGTTAGTAGCCTACATAAGCTGAATTCCAGCAGTGACACTGACCACTATGACAGGTTTCTTTCCGTAGTAAACCGTGTGGTCGTTGACCATGCTGACGATGGCCACACCCAGGTTACAGCGGATGCCGAACGAGATGCAGAAGCCCAGGCCTGACAGGATGGCGATGATGTAGCGACGCGGCAAACCGAAACATGTGCAGTCCACGATGGGAAGCTCCTTCTCCTCCACCAGCTCCGGGCGACCCTCCGCTGACAGCTCGATAGTTTCGCCATTCTGCTGCCGTTTCTCGATTAATCTGGACGTTGACACAGAAAGTATAACGGCAACGTAAGTTGAGTACATATAAACAGCATAACACTGCGTAAAGATGTTAAATAATATAAAAACATTAAACGCTGCATTTAAACCCGGGTTATCGGCGATATAACTTATCGTGGTTCAAAACGCGGTTTAACACCGGGTAAGTTTCACACTTGTAATTTAAAAGCGGGGTAGGCACCGCTTTTTAGACTGGGTTATGAAGCCCTGTTCCGGGGCAGGTTTATACAATGTAATCCTACAGTGTGAAATGTTACGGCTACACATCCAGCCGGGTGCCTCGTAATGACGTGCTAGTTTGGACATTCATGAAAACATAGCGCGATGTATAGTGTTTTCACGACGCCTCATCAATCGCCCATATTGGCGGCACTGAAAGTAAACATTTGGAGTAGTATAGACTGCCAAAAGTTGTAACACATCAGGGAAAAGAGCAAAAACTGTTTGAGGAACTTCCAGGGCATGTTTTTTCTGTGGTTTAGACAGCATAAATGAGCAGAACAACTTATTCACTACTACATTAACCATGCAATCCATGCTGTTGTTTACATCCGAGCATTGTTGGTATGCATTTGGGTAACTGACTAAATCATGAGGTAAGTGTAAACCCTCTAAAACAGTTGCTTCAGCGTTTGAAGTTTTTTTTTTTTTATTTTAGTTAAGAAGACACAGTACAGGTCGCAGTATATTGTGTTGTGGGACGCCACAAATAATAGCCCTTAGGAATGTACAGTGTGAATTGCCACATTATGAATATGAATACCCTTTCCCAGGGTTTAGAATGATCCGTTGCTAACTATTTCAGGTGTGAAAATCCCTTTAGAGGGTCAAAAGGTCAAAAATACTTTAATCCAAAGCAACGTTTTGGCCACATACTATAAGGATAGTCCTGGATTAATCTGAGGTTAAGTGTCTTACTGAAGGACACAATAGTACTAGTTTATGTCTGGAGGTCAAAACAGGATCATTTTGGTTACCAGTCCTGAGCTCTACCCACTAGACCTCACCCATGAAAGTTACTGATATGAACAATGTTGCAGGCATTTTAAGTGTTTATGCACCTTATGCTTTGCTTTTGTATATTACAATATTTTATGAACCAGATTACCTATAACTATTGTTTTATTACACTTTACAGGTATGGAGGTAGGATGTGAAGTCACATACACTAGGGAACCCTCACAGGTCATACAACTACATCACAAACACACTTAAAAGCAGGTGGGATGCAAAGGGAAGAGACAGAGGGAGAGAGGACATGGAACAAGAATGAGGCGTCTCACTGGATAGCAGTACATGGGAGTCCAGCAGAGACCTAAAGAGAGACCATCTGGGTATGCAACCTGTCTGCAATGTTTACAGCCAATAAAAACATGCGTACATAGAAGCACACGAACAAACACTTTCACAGACATATGCTCCGAAGCTTACAATAAGAATATGATTTTAGTATGCAGAGAAAATGAACACAGCAAATCAGCATATTAGAATGATGTATGAAGGATCATGTGACACTGAAAAGTGGAGTAATGGCTGCTAAAAATTCAGCTTGGCATCACAGGAATAAATTACATTTCAAAATTACATTGCAATAATACTGATTTTACTGTATTTATTACCAAATAAATGCAGCCTTAAAATGTAATATATAGTTGTATAAAATACAGATAACTACTTCTGAGGTCCACAAATATCATACACATATCACAATATCTGTCTTAATCTCTCTCTTTCTCCCTCTATACTTCGTTCTCTCTATTTCTCTCATTCTGTCAATGTTCCTACAAAAGCAGATCCCTTATAATCCCCTCAACCTCAAACAACACACAATCAGAGACAAGCAAAGAGAAATGAGAGAGAGATGATTGCACGTGTGCTTGTATGTTGATGAGCAGATTATTCCGCAGCCATGATGTGTTGTACAAAAACTAGAAATGTGTCTCACTGACATGAGAAAATAGCAATGTGTTTCAATTATAACTAAAACCTCTGACTCCCATGACTCATGCATGTCCCTCCCCTTCACATTCCCCCTTCCTTCTCTTCTCCACTGATAATCTGTAGCCCCACCCTCAGATTAGGATTACAGAAATTATAGACTTCCGGAGATAAATATGAGCGAAAAAAAAAAACGTGACTAAATGGAACAGAGAAAGAGAGAAGAGAATGTTTGTGTAAAATAAAACGCACACACATTCACTCAGGAAGATGCGTAATTAAGGTTAAAGCTAGTTAAAAACAGATTGCTGCCAACAGCAGCACATATGCTACCTACTAATGAGAATGACCGTTGGCTGTAATTAATATTTATTTTACAGTGTATTTTACCTCTCTAAACCATGTGACCAGTGAAAAAAAAATCCAGGATTACAGATCATGCACTTCTGCATCTTGTTCCACGCTTCATGATGCACCCGCTGACCTGTATGTGTATGTGTGTGTGTGTGTGGGTGTGTGGGTGGGTTTAGACCATCTAATAAGGGACAGGTGTACCCCGAAAGGGGTGGTATGAGGACCTTGCTATGACAAACACTTTATATGGGTAAAAGACACACTGACAGAAACCTGCCCAATAGCATCTTCTGTGTCAGCATGTTATAAATATCTCACATGGGTATAAAAGTTAGATCAGATACAAACACATCTGCATACTCATTATATCAGCACTATTTCAGCAAATGTGTCATAGTTTACATTGATCACATATGCATTTATAAATTAATTAAATGACTGTATCAAGGTCAGCATGCTCAGGTGTACATTCCCAAGTATACACACATCTCTTTCGCTTTATTGTCAGCAACGACTGCTTTGATTTTGATTTGATTTAACTTTTTTTGTTAGTTGTGCTAAAACAACTAAAACTAAATACATTTTAAAATTGCAATACAAAAACTCACAATTCAGACTTTTTTTCTCTCAATTCTGACTTTTTCCCCAGAATTATGATATATAAACTCGCAATTACGAGTTATGAGGGGGAAAAATATGTTTTTAGAATTGATTATATATTTTATATTGTTTATGTTTTATTAAACAACTCGCAATTTTGAGATATAAAACTTCCAATTCTAAGAAAAAAGTACATTTCAAGATATAACTCACAATTCTGAGAAAAAAAGTCACAATTTTGAGATAAAAACTCGCAAATTGGAGACAAAAAATCACATTTTAGAGACGTAACCTTGTAATCCTGGAAAAAAAGTCTAAATTTTGAGACAAACTCACAATTCTGAAAAAAGTCACAATTGCGATATATAAACTCGCAATTCTAAGAAAAAAGTCAATTTCAAGATATAAACTCACAAAATCTGAGAAAAAAGGTCATCATTTTGAGATATAAACTCGCAATTTTGAACAAAAGTCACAATTTCAAGATATAAATTTGCAATTCTGAGAAAAAATCAAGATATAAACTTGAGATATAAACTCGCAATTCTGAGAAAAAAGTCAATTTCAAGATATAAACTCACAAAATCTGAGAAAAAAGGTCATAATTTTGAATTATAAACTCGCAATTCTGAAACAAAAGTCACAATTTCAAGATATAAATTTGCAATTCTGAGAAAAAAATAAAGATATAAACTCGAGATATAAACTCTCAATTCTAAAACAAAAGTCACAATTTTGAGATATAAATTCGCAATTCTGAGAAAAAATCAAGATATAAATTCGAGATAACTTGCAGTTCTGAGAAAAAAGTCACAATTTTTAGATATAAACTCAAAATTCTGAGAAAAAAAGTCAATTTCAAGATATAAACTCACAAAATCTGAGAAAAAAGGTCATCATTTTGAGATATAAACTCGCAATTTTGAACAAAAGTCACAATTTCAAGATATAAATTTGCAATTCTGAGAAAAAATCAAGATATAAACTTGAGATATAAACTCGCAATTCTGAGAAAAAAGTCAATTTCAAGATATAAACTCACAAAATCTGAGAAAAAAGGTCATAATTTTGAATTATAAACTCGCAATTCTGAAACAAAAGTCACAATTTCAAGATATAAATTTGCAATTCTGAGAAAAAAATAAAGATATAAACTCGAGATATAAACTCTCAATTCTAAAACAAAAGTCACAATTTTGAGATATAAATTCGCAATTCTGAGAAAAAATCAAGATATAAATTCGAGATAACTTGCAGTTCTGAGAAAAAAGTCACAATTTTTAGATATAAACTCAAAATTCTGAGAAAAAAAGTCAATTTCAAGATATAAACTTGCAAATCTGAGAAAAAAGTCATAATTTTGAAATAGAATCTTGCAATTCTGAGAAAAAAAGTCACAATTTCGAGATTCTGAGCAAAATAGTCTATAGATAATGAATGTAGTACACCTGGATTACATTCATACTACACACATTCATACTGCAATATACGTGCTTACTACTACTTACTTTAGTAAGTACTTATTCAAAAAAAAGTATGTAATTTCAAACATGGCCACTTGTTACAAATTCTGCAAGTAACATGACTGAGTCTGGGTTTATTTAAAGAAAACTGGAGGAAAAAACAACAACTATACAAATAATCTTATATTTATTTTATATTATACAGGTCCTTCTCAAAAAATTAGCATATTGTGATAAAGTTCATTATTTTCTGTAATGTACTGATAAACATTAGACTTTCATATATTTTAGATTCATTACACACAACTCGAAGTAGTTCAAGCCTTTTATTGTTTTAATATTGATGATTTTGGCATACAGCTCATGAAAACCCAAAATTCCTATCTCAAAAAATTAGCATATCATGAAAAGGTTCTCTAAATGAGCTATTAACCTAATCATCTGAATCAACTAATTAACTCTAAACACCTGCAAAAGATTCCTGAGGCTTTTAAAAACTCCCAGCCTGGTTCATTACTCAAAACCGCAATCATGGGTAAGACTGCCGACCTGACTGCTGTCCAGAAGGCCATCATTGACACCCTCAAGCAAGAGGTCTGTGGGAAGGAAAAAGTGTGGCAGAAAACGCTGCACAACGAGAAGAGGTGACCGGACCCTAAGGAAGATTGTGGAGAAGGACCGATTCCAGACCTTGGGGGACCTGCGGGAGCAGTGGACTGAGTCTGGAGTAGAAACATCCAGAGCCACCGTGTACAGGCGTGTGCAGGAAATGGGCTACAGGTGCCGCATTCCCCAGGTCAAGCCACTTTTGAACCAGAAACGGCGGCAGAAGCGCCTGACCTGGGCTACAGAGAAGCAGCACTGGACTGTTGCTCAGTGGTCCAAAGTACTTTTTTCGGATGAAAGCTAATTTTGCATGTCATTCGGAAATCAAGGTGCCAGAGTCTGGAGGAAGACTGGGGAGAGGGAAATGCCAAAATGCCTGAAGTCCAGTGTCAAGTACCCACAGTCAGTGATGGTCTGGGGTGCCATGTCAGCTGCTGGTGTTGGTCCACTGTGTTTTATCAAGGGCAGGGTCAATGCAGCTAGCTATCAGGAGATTTTGGAGCACTTCATGCTTCCATCTGCTGAAAAGCTTTATGGAGATGAAGATTTCATTTTTCAGCACGACCTGGCACCTGCTCACAGTGCCAAAACCACTGGTAAATGGTTTACTGACCATGGTATTACTGTGCTCAATTGGCCTGCCAACTCTCCTGACCTGAACCCCATAGAGAATCTGTGGGATATTGTGAAGAGAAAGTTGAGAGACGCAAGACCCAACACTCTGGATGAGCTTAAGGCCGCTATCGAAGCATCCTGGGCCTCCATAACACCTCAGCAGTGCCACAGGCTGATTGCCTCCATGCCACGCCGCATTGAAGCAGTCATTTCTGCAAAAGGATTCCCGACCAAGTATTGAGTGCATAACTGAACATAATTATTTGAAGGTTGACTTTTTTTGTATTAAAAACACTTTTCTTTTATTGGTCGGATGAAATATGCTAATTTTTTGAGATAGGAATTTTAGGTTTTCATGAGCTGTATGCCAAAATCATCAATATTAAAACAATAAAAGGCTTGAACTACTTCGAGTTGTGTGTAATGAATCTAAAATATATGAAAGTCTAATGTTTATCAGTACATTACAGAAAATAATGAACTTCATCACAATATGCAAATTTTTTGAGAAGGACCTGTATTTATTTTATATATTTATCATATATAATCATCTTATTAAATTGCCTATAATTACAATTATTACAATAATTATTAAAATATATATTTTATTTAAAATAAAATATGAAAAAACTATATATAAAAAAATAGTGCAGCACGTTCACCTTTTAAAATATGCGTAATCCATGACAATTTTAGGTTTGCATGTTGCAGAACAGCATTATGATCATTTACAGATTAAAAAAACAAAACAATCCAGAATTACAAATCATGCTCTACTGCATCTCATATCGTGGTGCAAGATCACGTTACATGCTCTTTTTTTATTGCAAAATTGAGGTGAGACATTTCGTGAGAGATTTTGTCTGACACCAAAGGTCTTTGATGCATACAAACACATCAAACATACATTGACACACATGCACTCTTTCCCATTTAATCTTGCTGTAAGAGGATGAAGGCACAACAGTAAAAAAAAAAATTACATAATCCTACAGTTCTCTCTCCCAACCCCCCCTCTATCTGTCTGACCATCACTTCATCTATGTTCTGTTCATCCTTTTATCATGTTGGCTCACTATTCTCCTGTCGTTTCATGTATAGAGAGGTGTTGTGAATCTACTCGCCTCTCTGAGCTTGTTTGGTTAATTTCATAAAAATTCTGATGATATTGTATAAAGGTAACAGATTAAAACTCGTCTACAAATCTCTTTTCCCCCTCCCCTACACATTTCTCTCTGTTCTACCGTCAGTGTTGCGCATGATTTTTATGCCAAACTCCTCTGACCCTCCCCTGCGTCTATTGAACAGATTGGGTCTCAGTGGGACCATGTCACCTGGGGAGATACTTCCCTCCTCCTGATACACACACACACACACACACATGCAAACCTATACACATCCCAGCAGCCTGACCTTCACATGCTTTCAGATAAGCAGTCTAATCAACACGCAAAAACAGGAACGACAAACAAGAATGAAAATCTGTGCAAAATAGCACCTGGCACAGCTAGGAAACATTATCTTATTAGCTGACCACATCATATTTGTAAGTTTTAATTTAACTTTTAGTTAAGACCTAAAATGTTTCTCTTGGAATCAGAATGAGTCAGAAATATGAAACACAATTCAATTCATTATGGAAATATTGATGAGTACAAGATGTGTTTCTTCAATTACTGGCACTTGATATTATTATTATTTTTATTAAAACTATCACTTTTTTTCAGAACACTTAAAAAATATTGGTAATAATTTGGTAATTGAATCTTTAAATCAGCAATTTTAAAATATGAAAATTCTTATTAAAATGTTATTGATGTTTAAAAACTATATGGAAGCTTATTGCTGCCACTGAATTAAAAAAAAACCTTTTTTCTCAGAATTGCGTGATACAAACTTTTTCTCAGAATTGTGAAGAAAAAGTGAAGAAATGAACTGCATGATATAAACTTCCAAATGCAAGTTATAAAGTCAGAGTTCAAAGACAAACTTGCAATTCCGAGAAATAAGTCAAAATTTCAAGATATGACTTTTTCTATGAATTGCTAGCTTATATCTTGCAACTGTGACTTTTTTCTCAGAATTACAAGTTTATATCTCACAGTTGTGACTTTTTTGTCTCAGAATTGTGAGTTTATATCCCGGATTTCTGACTTTATAATGCAAAGAATTGTGAGATATAAAATTTAAACAATTGCGAGTTATAAATTTGAACTCACAACTGAGTTTATATCTCAAAATTCTGATAAATAAAATTGTGAGATATAAATGAAACAATTGCAAGTTAATTTGACATTATAACTGGCAGTTGTGAGTTTATAACACAATTCTGAGAAAATAAGTTAGAATTGTAAATATATCTTGCAATTCTTTATAACTTTATAACTCACAATTGTGAGTTTATATGCAATTCTGAAAAAAAAGTCAAAATTGTGAGGAAAAAGTTGCTCAATTTTGCATCAAGAATGTCTGATCTTGTTTCAACAACTGTACCTGTAACTGTCCCGGCTTTAAGTTAACAATATTGAATATTAATAATCAGAACAAGTGCATATTACTAGCTTGCCTTACAGCTGCTAAAAAGTTGATCGCATTAACATGGAAACCTCATTCTCTTTTGGTTAAATTCTGGATTCTTACATTTTTGGATGTAATTTATTTAGAACTGTCTACTGCTCAGGTAAATGGTGCAAATGAAAATACCCTTTGTAGTTGGCACACAGTTGCAGAGTCACTGAAAACCTGGTTAAGATAATCTCTTTTCTCTACCTGTATTTTAAGTTGGTTTAATTGGAGTTCCTGAACATGAGCAATTCTCCTACATGGAAATTGTGAGGAAAAAAGTCAAAATTGTAAGGAAAAAGTCAAAATTGCAAGTTATTATTTTGAAATTCTGACTTTATTTCTCGCAATTGTGAGTTGATATCACACAATTCTGAGAAAAAAAGTCAGAATTGTGAGATAAAAAGTGGCAATAACATTTTTTTTTATTATTTAGTGGCAGAAACGGTTCCATACTATGATCATCTAAACTTGTGTCATCACAAATAACATTTTGTAAAAAGTTTGCATACTTGGTTATGAAAGAGAGATGAAGAGCATGCTTTGAAGATGTGATGTGAAAAAAAATCATAAAAGTAAATATCACTTTTAAACAAACAAACAAAAAAAAGTATAAACCGAAAAATCTCAAACTATAATCCACCCTTCACAAGCAGCTTGACTGACAGGTGATCTGACCAATCAGAACGCCTAATTTTACCATTTTGTCTGACAATAAACAGACAGGAGAGTAGATTAACTTTGGTGGACTTAAACTTGAAAAATTGTGTGTATTGACGTTTTTCTGCGATTGAAGTGAGATACGTTCTGAAGTTCATTCTTATTTCATCACATTTCCATCACAGACTGCTATTAACTTTAGTGGATAAAACGTTAATGATTTTTAGGAAAGATTAGGCTACAGATTTCTCCTGTGAAGCTGAAGCATATTATTGTCAATAAATAGTGAAACGTGTGTTTTAAGATCATTTACTTAATTAAAAACTAAATTTCACAGGTCTGAAATAGCATCTATTCCTCACTGAGGTATGACTGAATGTGAACAGTGAGGTAGAGATGACAGAGGGAAAACTGCAGGTGTGAGGTGTGTGTTTTCTGGCCTGCGAGGCTGAAACAGTAGGAGAAGGAGACGCATTGCTGAGCTTTAAATGATTAATCAGCTGCTGATGCTTTCTCTCGAATATTATGTAGTCACACAGCTACAGATTGAGAGGCAGAAATCCAAATCAACGGTTTACTTTTAAACAAACTTCCACACCTTCAGTTTCACACCACATTTAAACGCACAGAGATTATCAGATTTAAGACATCTAGTATTGCGGACAAAAGCACGTTTTGTTCAAAACGTTCTATTAAAATCATTCCCAGAGGTAAATTTATACTGTGCACGTGCATCATCGCTAAATAGCGGGAGTCGCGTCGCGTGTCGCCCCTCACTTAATCCCGCGAGCCCGCGCACTGACTGGTGCGCGCAAAAGACGAGGAAGTGATGGGGAGGGGGCGTTCAGGGATTTGTAGGACCGACAGCTGTGTGTGGGTGTGTATGTGTTTCTCATAGGCTATTTCAGAGCTGGATTTAAACGTTTGGTTGCTACCTAAAATCCATTGCTAAACTAATTTAACCATTGAATATTGACTTATAATATAATATTGACTTTTTATAAGACATTGATGTTAGGTTGTCAAACTTTTTCCAGGCATTAGATAAATTAATTCGAAAGGGATGTACTTTGACCTCTGAGCAGTCCATCCTGTCAGAATTTGCGACTAAGACAGATATCGAATTAACAAGCTTAAACAAGGTATTTAAAACGCTCCACCCGCCAGCCAAATGTGCTCAACGACAAATCTGTAATGACAAAATACTTCCTTCCTTCCTAATTAGTTTTAAAACGTAACGTAAAAAGGTTTAAAACGTACAGTTTAGTTGTTGAAATAAATTACTTAATTCAACCCATTTATTCTTATTTTTTTATTACTAATATTAAGTACTTGTTTCTTTTTTGTGAAACGTTGTATTATGTTTAGTGCCAATGGCGTATTAAGTCTAAATTTGGTCAGCCGACTTCCTGTTCTATGAGCGCGGTCCGCTTTATCAACTAGTGCGTGGAATCAGAACTTGTGTGACTGTGTGTCCCGGCACGCGCGGGACTACCTGGCGCTCAGGTGGAATAAAAGGTTCATTTGAAATATGAGCTCGCTCACGCGTACAGATACTAGAGAGAGCAAGCCACCAACGCCATGCGTCGGATGTCTGTGGCACCGGGTTAGCCACGAACTAATCTGATCCATCTGGACAATCTTCTCAATCGGACAGAGTGGACGCATTACGTGCAAACAGATTACATAAGAACACCTTTGACTGAGATTGAGTCACGACAAGGGTTTGCACCTGACATCTTGAAGCAGGATGCACACTTACATACACACGCAGAGAGGAGTAAACACAAACACTTTTTGGGTATGGTGAACTTAATATAATACGGTTAGACCAGCATGTTTCCTCAGTACGTTAAATGTGCTGTCAGAGCCGGTCACTGTCAAACTGAACGCCTTTAAACAACGTTTTCTCAGAACCTCAATTTCGACACAAATCACTTTTGAACACTATGTTTCGTCCTTAAGAATACAGAGAGAGATTTAAAACAATTAAAGGAAAACTTCTAAAGTACCAAAATGCTTTGAGGATAGTAAGATACTTCCTCACCTGTGTATTTTCCCCAAAGTTTTTCCTGCCTGAGCCTTAAAACGGTCCGGACGGATCTCCATCGTCGCGACTTCCGAGTCCGACCGGTATGCTGCTGTCCCGTGCGCCTTCTCTCTCTCTCTCTCTCTCTCTCTCTCTCTCTCTCTCTCTCTCTCTCTCTCTTTCTCTCTCTCACTCTCTCAGATTTTCCTTACTATCTGTGGTTCAGTTATCCCTTTAACATCCCCCGCTTTTTCCTTCTCTCTCTGTCCATGGTCCTGAATATATATATATATATATATATATATATATATATGTGTGTGTGTGTGTGTGTGTGTGTGTGTATTAGATATATATTCAAATAGTTAAACAAATATTGTTTTTATATAGTAGATCTAATAAATGTCTCATAAACCTAAAGACATATTGACATATTTTTATAAAATCAATAGTCTAATATATTTTTTTTGTAGTTATACATTGGTCGTTTTGGTAACCCGTAGTCTAGCTATAGTTTATATTGCACAATTTGTCACCTGTAAATAAGTTGTGTTTGGTCGCAGTTTCTCAGCATCATGTGTACCTGTGTGAAAGTTTGTGTGCAGTCTATCGCCACCTTGCGTTTACTACCGAGATGTTTGCAGATTTAAATAATAGGCCTGCTGATATTTAGCAATTCATTAACGGTAATGAATTGCTTACACAATTAAATTTTAACCGTTTGCCAGATTACAATTACATATAATGTAACATTTAAATCAACCGGTAGGCTATTTGTTACCCTGGACCACAAAAGCAGTCTTAAGTACACGAGTATATTTGTAGCAATAGCCAAAAATACATTGTATGGTAGACCAAAAAAGCATTAGGATAGGAAATAAAGATCATGTTCCATGAAGATATTTTGTAAAATTTCCTACCATAAATACATTATTTGTAATTTGCATTGCTAAGAAAAGAACTTCATTTGGACAACTTTAAAGGTGATTTTCTCAATATTTAGATTTTTTTGCATCCTCAGATTCCAGATTTTCAAATATCTCAGCCAAATATTTTCCTATCCTAACAAACCGTACATATATGGTTTTGTAGTCCAGGATCACATTTAGGTCAATTTCCTATTTTCATTATTAACTTAAGAACAGACTGAATCACCCTATAGTTTAGGTTGACCATATTTTAGTTTTCAAATAAGAGGACGTAGGAGGGGAGTTGTGGTCCTAATTTTGATATCAAAATATGTAATTTCCATACCAAAACTACATATTTTACAGTCACCGTTATGCAGATTGATAATAAACACAGCTAAAAACCTTCCTTCCACAGTGGCAATCCTTCACAAAACTAATATCTACCACAGTTTTATCACAGATAGAATGCAAAATGTTTCAGTACAAGCATTTCAGTCAAATGCAATATTTCAAACTTTTAACCCACGGGAGAAAATCAACCCGCCGCAAGTTTAAAATCAGCCCAATTCCGTGGAAAAAAAAATGCAACAAGAGCTGCATCCAAAGCCATTTAAATACTCCGCATATTGATAGCGACTCCGTGATACGCGAAAATTATATTCAATATTAGAATGTTTGCGGGAGCGCGATTAAGAAAACAGTCCCGCGCAAGGCTTAATTACAAAAACGCACACAATGAATGGCGACTATAGAAAGCAAAAGCCGAATCCCGGACATTTTGGGCGATTTAGGAATCCCGGGCGGACGCATTTTTTTTTAAGTCCAAAAAGAGGACATGTGCGGGGAAAAGATGACGTATGGTCACCCTACTAGTTTATGTATATATAATTTTATACAGTCTATATTTGTTGTATGGTTACAAGAACAAGTATAATGGTTTAGGTTAAGAATAAAGTTTATCAGGTATATATAAATTCCTCACTGGGCTAACAGCTGCACGTTTTCACTTCTTACAAATGGGCTTTAGGTTCCACATATTAAATATTTCACAAGGTGTCGCTATGGAGTCCAAAGAACATTTTAGAAGAACAAAGGGAAAATGTTTAATTTTGTGTAGGCTGTGCATATTTCCTTGATGTTATTATTGTTTCACTTATTATTGTTTTCATTCTTCTTTCTGTAGTTTGGTCTCTGCAACCAGTTCTCATTTAAAGCAAATTTTTGTACATTATTTGAATTGAACTTGATGAATTTAACTTAAAATCTTATACACATAACAGGACACAAAACACGGTAAGATTTTACAATAATGTTCATTAGTTAGTATTAGTTAACTAGGCTACATTAGTTAATATGAACTTAGAATGAACAATACTTCTACAGCATTTATTAGTCAATGTTAATTTCAGCATTTACTAATGCATTTATAGTCAACTGTGAACTAACATGACCTAACAGTGAACGGCTGTATTTTATTAACTAACATTAGCAAAGATGAATATAGTGTAATAAGATGAACAGTGTAATAAATATATTGTTCATTGTTTGTTCAACAGTGTTCACTGTTTTTCCCAAAATAACCACTAGATAAATTCAAGATATATTTTTGTTGTAATTATGGACAAGTTGACAAGAGTGATGCAGTGATGCTAACATTGGTCATGTACCTGTGAGAAAACTGATTTTAATAGTAAGAATTTTCAGCAGTAAGAAAAAAGGCATTTTAAAACTTGTTTTGTAGAGCATCACAGTTATATATGACATCAGAATAGTAAGGCCTAGATAGGGAGTAGCCTATGTGTTAAGAAAAATATTGTTATATTTTCAGAATTACTGGGCTATTATAAGTTTGTAATTCACAATGATCGATTGTGTATATATATATATATATATATATATCTATATATATATATATCTATATATATTAATTACACGTTAAACTGCTTGTACTCTGATTTAGCTGTGAACATATCCACCTTTTTCTTTAACGCAGAAGTAAGCCTAAGGATGAGACTTAATTTCAATCGCCGATATATGGCAATAACAAGAACAACTACAACAACTGTAAAACTTGTAGTTTGCACTACAAACCAGTGTGCTCATAATTAAGATAATACATTAAAACAATATGGTAAGACACACCAATCTGCAGTAACAAGCAGCAAAACGAGCTGTTTTGTGCAGCTAAAAATAGCTGGACAGGGATGAGACTGGAAGCCAAACCCATAAAATTTGCAAATGGCCCACTCTTACGGGAAGAAAAAGGTGGATAAAACAAATTGCTTTTTTCAGACTGGCGGCATTTTACCCCACCTGAGATGCAAAACGCCCCCTTTCCAAAAAAATCTAATAACATGAAAACTCCAGACATTTTCCATACTTGGTTTATAATTTATGTAATTGTCACTAAAACTATGGTAACTATTCTGGACACATTTAACTTTTGTCCTTAAAGGGGACATTTTCTTTCACTGTACCTTATTAATGAAAGCTCTCACATATATGACCAAAGAACGTTTTATTTGATATGTATTATATACAGTGATATACATTGCAATTGCAAAGGTAATTACAAAATCGTTTTTTAACACACATACAAACACTTACTCTGAAGTATCCAAACCATACTGTATGTTCTGTCATATTACATTACAACAGAAGTGAATGAACAAAAAGAATATTCACAAATGAAGTAAACATGCAAACACCCCCTATAATGTACATGAACAAATCCAAGCATAAACAACAGCATAAACATAAAAAAGCTTTCATGTTTAGTCTAATGACTAAAACCTTTTGTGGATCAGTCTAAAATGTAGACTAAAATCTTTCTGGCCAGCCTGAGACAGACCAAAAGCACACTGAGCTTTCCCACCCATAATACTAACCATCAAAGGAACATGAAATGAAGCTGCCATCTGTATTTGTGTTCACACCTGATTCAACCTGAGGAACCACATCGGGATAACTGTTCTGCATTGTCCTTCTGATATCACAGTACAATTCAGGCTTACTGCAAACTGTACACTATGAATGTAAAGCTGTTTCTGCTTGTGCAGTCAAAAGTTTGGCATTATGGAGTCATGGCAGAAATTGCAGTGTATTACCAAAACCTGAAAACGAAAACATATAAAGATATTTCGGAGTGGGTGGGTGATGCTCAGCCGTGAATTGTGCTTCCCATTTGACTAAGTAGCTTAACCTAATATTTGTGCAATTTGCGGCATTTGAGTCAGTTTATACAATGATCTCTGACTTTACTAAAAACATTGTAGTATTTTACTGTCACTGAAAACTACAAAATAATTAATGTACTTAATTTATGTCAGATGTAATTATTGTCATTTCATATAACTATTAATCATAATACAATTTTTTTCTTGATATTATAACCAATTTCAGGCTAATAGTTTCATACTCCAAGAAACCTTTTATTAGTATCATAGTAAAATTAATCATTCTGATCTATTTTTTAAAACTTCCACTTCCACCAGCTATATTCATGATTGTAAAATCATGTCTTTTGGAGGAGCTGTAATCTGATTAAATGTGCAAATACATTAAAAGAATAGTTCACCTAAAAATAACATTTCCTGAAAATGTACTCTTATGCCACCCAAGATGTAGAGTTTGTTTCTTCATCAGAACAGTTTTGGAGAAATTTAGCATTACATCACTTGCTCACCAATGGTTTCTTTGCAGTGAATGGGTGTCAAAAGAAGTCCAAACAGCTGATAAAAACAAATATCATCTTGTGAAGCGAAAAGCTGCATGTTTGTAAGAAAGAAATTCATCAACATCTACATCTTGGATGGCCTGAAGATGATTTTCTGCTGATTTAAATTTTTGGGTGATTATCCCTTTAAGAGGCACTTTTGGTATAGAGCACATCACTAAGCACATGTTGGGATTCAAGTACAAAGCAATTCAATGATTGGTGCACTCGCAAAAAGTGCCCCTTTCAAATAGGACCTTGGTTGACACATAATTTTCATGAATGTTCATTAGCATAATGAGAATAAAAGGAGTCTGCCTCCCTACTCTCCATTAAACATCTCCAATACTGATCAATAAATAGCCTTGTCATTTTCCTATTTTGTCCCTGCATTTCCTTACAACCCGGTGTCCTCCTCTTCCTCTTCCTCTCCATCCTCCTGTTGCGGGAGCAGCCTGTAGTGTTCAGCACCTAGTGGAAGGAAGGTGGAACGTGGCCGATTCCTGTCTTCGTCCAGCGGGGAGTGATGGTTATTTGGCTCTGGCTCAGCAGAATTGCATTTCGAGTATCGTTCTCTTGGAGGCTCAATTTCGCCCTCCTCCACTGGTAGGCTCCGTCCACCTCTGAGGAAGGAGAGAAGGTAGCCAATGGGGACAGGGAGAGATGCTACGATGATTAGCATGGAGAGCATGGCCAGAGCCCATCCAGGATATTCCAGGCTAGTTTCAGATCCCTGACAGAGAGAAATACTGTCAACAAACTGGGATAGACAATCTATAGCAATTAAGGTAAATGTGTCTTTGTTTAATATTTTATTTTCCGAGTTGTGTTGCGGTTAGCTCACAGCATTTTTTACTGCATTTTTGGTTAAACTATCCCTTTAGTTATCTTCAGTCATCAATCTTTTTTAACTGAAGTTAGTTTCTAATGTTTCATCTTATTTGAGAGTGTATAATACCATGGTGTGGTTCCAAGCTGTGTAAGTAGGCCGTTTAAAGGCCATGCGGAGAAGACTAGCAGCCAGCAGTCCCACCATGCCAAACAGACAAACATACTTCCACAAATAGCGATAAACCACAGGAGGGCGCCAGTGCAGCATCACCTCCACATCGTCCAAGAAACTGGAGAACAGCAATACAATGAAGATTAAAAAACTACAGACAGATAATCATCATACAAATCTATCATTCCATATTTAATCTCACCGATCAGCCCCGTAAATCCACGCCACGCTGACAGTTTCAAAAATGACAACGACGATCAATGGCAGTGTGGCAGAATAGTCATCAAACATGGTCACGAAATAGTTGCCACTTCTTTGAGTGAATAGCAGGCCAATGAAGAAGCCCAGGATACAGCTACACACTGCAAATTATACAATGACACAGCCAAGTCATGTGACATTTACAGCCAGGGCACAATATCCTTTAATATTAGCGTGTCTATTTGTGTGTACCCGTCAACATGGTTTTGTGGCGCCCCAGCACTCGGAAGTTGTCCATGAGTGGGGTAAGAATGCCCTGCATGGTTCCAAACATGGTGGAGAGGCCCAAATTCAGCAGCATGAGAAAGAACAAAGTTGACCAAAAGGGACTTGCAGGAAACAATGCCATCGCCTCCGTAAATGCTATAAATGCCAAACCAGTGCCCTCCACTCCCTAAGAGAAACAGAAACAGGAACAACGCTGATGAAACAATTGCATTATTATAGTGAGACACATTTAAAGGGACAGGAACAAAAATGAAAATTCTGTCATTAATTGCTCACCCTCATGTTGTTCCAAACCCGTAAGACCTTCGTTCATCTTCAGAACACAAATTGATATATTTAATGAAATCCGAGAGCTTTCTGACCCTGTACAGACAGCAAAGCGACTGAAACTTTCAAGGCCAATAAAGGTAATAAGTACATCATTAAAGTAATTATTTTTGTTTTTGTTGTGCACAACAAGTATTCTTGTAGCTTCATACATATAAGGTTGGACCACTGAACTATTTTATCGATGTCCTTACTACATTTCTGAACCTTGAATATCCCAGTTGCGTTGCCATCTATGCAGGGTGAGTACACTCAGATTTCATCAAAAATATCATAATTTGTGTTCTGAAGATGAATGATGGTCATATGGGTTCGGAACAACATGAGGGTGAGTAATTAATGACAGAAATATCCCTTTAACTGAGTAGAAATTGAATATTGACTACCTTAGTAATTTCCATGAGTACTAATCTTAATGCTTAAGCATATAATGATATTCTAGGGAATTGTGTCCTAATTTTATAGCAAACGTTTGGACAGGACTATTTTATTCTAACATGACAATGCCTCTGTGTATAATAAAGGTTCATAGAGAAATGTTTGATTCAGTCAGTGTGGAAGAACTTGATTGGTCTGCATAAAGCCAAGTCCTAATCCCAGCTGAACACCTCTGGTGTGACTTCAAATGCAGACCTAGAGCCAAAAACTCCAATGACCAATGACTTGTGCATATGGGTACAGTCATTTTAGACACTTAAAAAACGAAAGCAACAGAGATCGAAATACAGTTTTTTGAAATACATAAATTATGCTTCCATCTTTGTTGCTACAGTTTTGGAAGTGCTTTTTTCTGTTCTAAAGAAAGGGGTGTCCCAATACTCCATAGTGTCATTGGTGTTTGGTGATGAGTTTTTGGCTCAAGATCTGCATTTAATACCAGAGGTATTCAGCTGGGATTAGGACTTGGCTTTATGCAGACCAGTCAAGTTCTTCCACACTGACTGAATCAAACATTTCTCTATGAACCTTGCCTTACATACAAAGGCACTGTCATGTTAGAAAAAAAAAGTTTCCTGTCCAAACTTTTGCTATAAAAACATTAAGATTAGTACTCATGGAAATTACTAAAGTAGCCAAACCTGTTCATAGAAGGGTGTCCCAATACTTTTGGCAATATAGTGCATATGTGAATCCCACCTTGCTCATTTCTCTTTCCAGATCACAGTCAGTGATATTTGACCCTAGCAGGCCTCCATAGTGGCTGTACCATTCTCTGTAGTCTTGAAGAGCCACTGATTTGGGGTCCGACATGTTGAACCATGGCCACCAATGCTGCGATGAACCTGTTGTTACCATTCCTTCCAACCTGGCCACGTTACTACAGAGTGATATTAACATTACATGTAATATCAATATAAAGAAATTATGACATCATTTTAGTAACAGGGAAAACTATTAGCCAGATTTATATGTCTGAGAGGACAAAAATGAATAGTGAGATCTATCGTTAAAAAGCTTACACAATGTAAAACCACCAGGTTTGTATGTTTGTTTTTAAAATAAATTAATATTTTTATTCAGTAAGCATGCATTAAATTAATCAAAAGTGACAGTAAAGACATTAATACTTTTTTTATAATTAAATAATTTGCGCAAAAAAGTGTAGCTTTATAACAATCACAGATGTCACATGGACTATTTTAAAGATGTCCCTCTGAATGTGTCACTGTTGCTGTCTATGCAGGTTCAGAAAGCTCTCGGATTTTATCAAAAATATTTTCATTTGTGTTCTGAAGATGAACGAAGGTCTTACAGGTTTGAAACGACATGAGGGTGAGTAATTATTGATAGAATTGTAATTTTTGGGGTGAACTATCCCTTTAACAAATTAAAAAACGTGCGCATTTGTTATAAAAAATATTAAGCCGCAAAAACTTTGAATATTTCAATATTGACAATGTTTTTTGGGCAACAAATCATCATATCAGAATGATTTCTGAAGGATCATGTGACACTGAAGACTGGAGTAATGACTGCTGAAAATTCAGCTTTGCCATCACAGAAAAATTTTTTTGAACAGTAATGTGAGAAATCGAATACAGTTTTATTTCAAGCAAAAAAGGAGGAAAATCAACACAGAATCTTACTTACGTTGCGACACAATCTAGAGCAATGTTCTTGGCTCTAAAACCAAGGACCACAAAGACAACCAGAGAGGCCAGTACCGAGGTCATGAAGTTGATGCCAGAGACCATGAGGGCATCCCGGTGGCAGTTGTTATGCACAGGGTTGTAGGACGAGTAAGCGATCACAGAACCGTAACCCAGACCCAGTGCAAAGAAAACCTGTGTAGCTGCCTGACGCCACACCTGCACTTCCGCCCAGATCTCCAACTAATGAAGACAGAGAGAAATAGACTATGATTACACAACCACATTTAAATTTTGCATTCCACATGCCATCGAATTTCACTTTACAGGAACAATATGAGCTCTTGTTGTCACCTTAGGATAAAACATATATTTGATGCCCTCTATAGCGCCATCCAACATGAGCCCTCTGATGAGAAAACAGATCAGCACAGCATAAGGGAACACAGAGGAGAAATACATCACCTGGAGAAAAGAAGAGACAGATCATTAATTGGATGACTTTTTAATGTAATAAAGGGGTCACAAACTGAGAAATCAAATTTCACCTGATCTTTAGACATATAAAAGGTCATTGTACTATAAAAACAGCCTGCAAGTTTCAGAACTCAACAGTTTGTAAGTCTAAAAAGAGTTTATATTGAAGCCAATTTGCCAAAACGGTTGTTGAATGTGCCACTTTATGATGTAATAATGTACCAACGCCTGCTTTTTCCATCAATACCTGTTCAGCCCCATCCACCGTTTCAAGCATGTAGTGTAAATAACGACAGAGGCAAATGCAAGTCGTTAGCAAAGAGTACATGAACTTTATTTTTAATGAAGATCCAGATTGTGTCAGTAAAAACTTGGTCCTTTAACGCGGGTTCATTTACAATCAAGGCACAATTGGCTTTGATATTTTTGAAAAGCCATGGGCTTTTCAAAAATATTGAAACCAAAAGACGATGCTGTGCAGACTATCTTGGATCTGACAGTAATGTCGCACCACACAGGTGTGAGTAACTGTTTTTATTACGGGGTCACTATTGCTTACATTTATGCGTTTTTGACTTAAAACACAGTAGCGTTCATCTGTGAAGGATGTAGGCTGTCAAACATACACAACTATTAGCCAATCATAGCAGTGGGTGTTTACTTTTGAGTCTACAATCCCCTACGCCTATTCAAACAGAGCGTTCTGATAAGGGGGGTTTAAAACAGGACAGAAAATAGCCTATTACTTGTAAATTAAGAGGTTTTTGATGTAAAAATCTTGATTACATTATAACGGAATAATAAATAATAAAAAAGACAGTTTATGACCCCTTTAATTTCACCAAAAACATCTGCTGATTCCATTCTTTTACCAATTTTGGCAACAATTTTGAATACGCTGGGAAGCAAACGTCTCTTCAACGATACTAAAAACTCACAAAAATAGCAAAAAACCAACATTGTGAGGAAAACGGCTTGAACTTTTTTTTTTTTTTTTACAATGTAAAAAGGTTTGTCCGAGTTAAAAGAACAGAAAATATCATTAGCTCAGTAACAAACAATAGATGTACAAGAAAAGTCTTCACCATGGTAAAGAAATGTATCTTTTATGTACCTTGGCAGAAGATTTGATGCCCTTGATCATTGCGAGACACACTATAGCCCAGGCTGCAAGCAGGCAACCAGTCATGATGGGGTTAAACTCTCCTGACTGATCTATGGAGTCTGAGATATCCAGAGCCTTCCTGAACCAGAAATATGAGGTAGGAGAGCTTGCCGCACATTCCTTCACTAAGACAGGAAGATGAGATGTTACAACACAGCAACATAAAAAAAAACCTTATCTCACAGACACACAATATACAAAGTGTAATTATTAGGGATGTGCGTGAGTAACTGACTAGTAGAGTGCTCATTAATGGACTGCTAGCACTATTAAACATTATTTCGATATTTGAATAGAAAAACAGATTTTCCTTTGTGCCTTTGCCTTAGGCAACAACAAAATGAGCTCTTCCATTGAACCCTTCACCTTATGTTTGAATGCAGTGGGTTTTACTGTTATTTTAATTTTTTATTTGTAACTTTAATATTCCTTTTTTTAATTTTAATATTTTCGAATTTAATATCCTCATTTTTTCCATTTAAATTATTAATGTTATTTATTTAATTTTGTGTGTATTTTTGTTTATTGCTGACATCATTGCTAATATGATGTTTTTTAAATAAAGCAAAATATAAATTAATTAAGATAATACATTAAAATTATATGGTAAAACACCAGTTTGCAATATCAAGCAGCAAACAAGCTGTTTTGTACAGCTAAAAATAGCTAGATGCTGATGAGGCTGCCATAAAATTTTAATAAAATAAAATGGCCACACCCACTCTTATAGGAAGAAAACTTTGTATATATTTCCCCTTCTTAGAAACAACAAACATAATTTGTTGCCAAATCTCTCTAAACCGCTCGATTTGTGCCTGTGACCACTTCTTAAATATAACAAAAAAAAAAAACTTTTTATGAACAGTGACATCACTCTCCACCCCATGCAGTCTAAATTGTTCCAAAGTGGTGCTATTCGTTTGTATTTGATTTGTGCCGGTTTGTGCTGTTTAAATTTACATTGTGTCTATCTTCCTTCCTCAGAAATAACAAATACAAAACGGGGCAGTGACATCACTCTCACCCCATGCAAAAAACCCTACACAAATTTCACATACAATTTTAGTTTTTTTTTGTTAGATCTACATGTTTGTTACACAGGTACACTGGAGTTGAGTGTTCATTAAGCATTACACACACACACACACACACACACACACACACACACACACACACACACACACACACACACACACACACACACACACACACACACACACACACACACTCACTCACTCCTGCATCAAACTGAAAATGGATATAAGCTGTGGCCAGAAAATTAGACATTGTTTTTGTATTGTTCTTTTAGATTGTCTCAGTAAACCCGTTTTTGAAGCATACTGTGGCTGCTGTTTTTGCTTCTTTTGGCTTATTGTTTCAACCTACCCCAAGAGTGGGGTATATTGTAACATAGGCACTCCATGTATTTGATATCAACTTATAAGAGGTGTGATATTCTTTTGTAGTAAACAAATGTGGGTACTCTGTATGAAAGATTAAGCACTCTAGCACAAAAATTCACCAAGTTGCAGATTCTAAAACAAAACGTATTACAACCATAACAGGTATTCCCCTGTTTGTTATTTCTGAGAACAGGAAATAGATACAATGTAAATTTGAACGGCACAAATCGAGTACAAACAAATGGTGCCGCTTTGGAACGATTTAGAACGCATGGGTTGGAGAGTGACGTCACAGTTCGTAAAAAGTTTTTTTTATATTTAAGAAGAGAGTATAGTTACGGTAAGGGAAAAAATATTTGATCCCATGTTTATTGTATACGTTTGCCCACTGATGAAATGATCAGTCTATAATTTCAATGGTAGGTTTATTTGAACAGTGAGAGACAGAGTAACAAAAAAAAAAAAAAAAATCCAGAAAAAGGCATTTCAAGGAAGTTATAAATTGATTTGCATCTTAATGAGTTAGATAAGTATTTGACCGGCTCACAAAACATTTTTCAGGATTGTATAATCAAAAGAGTTCAAAAGAAGAATTAATTTACCTTTTTTTTTAATCTAAAAATCTTCACTTTTGATCAATTTAACATATCCTTGCTGGATAAAAGTATTAATTTCTTAAGGAGAACTATGGGTATTAAGACTTGTATGGTTTAATATAACCTAAATGATGGTCTCTTACTAAAATATGTAGTACAAGACCCACCAAAGATTTATTTAATATAAAAATCCATATAGTTTTATACATATTTTGCACTGGGGGGTTGCCATTACTTTGATTACATCAAATGGTTGCACTCGGTAAGCTACGGGTGCTGTCTCTATTTTTACCGCAACAACTTGGAAAATACAATACTGATAAGCTGAATTGTAAACCAAATGCTGTACCATCGATTTTTTTCCCCACAAGGAGTCTAAACGTCTCCAGATATAAAGCGAAATCCATGCTGAGAAACTCCTTCAGTGGCTGCGGTGTCAAGACAAGTGTCGGCAAGTTTTATTCATCCACAGGCATCTTCCCATTCATTTATCCTCTTCTTATCACTAGGAAAGCAGTGGAGACTTACATCGCTTCTCTTGTTGCCCTTTATCTGAAAATTGCAACCATTTGAAGTCATCGAAATAATTACTCTCTGCAAGTGTCCTGCAGAGTTTAGCTCCAACTTGCCTCAACACACCTGCTGGGAAGTTTCTAGTATGCCTAGTAAGAGCTTGATTAGCTGGTTCATGTGTGTCTAATTGAGGTTAAAGCTAAACTCCGCAGGACACAGGCCCTCCAGGACTGAGTTTGGGCAACCTCGAAAATTAAAAAAAATATATATTATTCTGACCCTAAACTTTTGAATAGTAGTATGGTAGAAATGAATTACTCATTTTATGTGTATGACTACAAATGACTTGAAGTGGTAATTTCAAGTGTTTATATGTTTGTGAACAACATACCTGTCTGGTTTGAGATCATGTCTACAGGACACTGTTCCCATGGCAATGGATACTGGAATGAATTCCCCATATAGAACAGAGACCAGGCAATGATCACATTATAGTACAGGGCCACGAAGAAACAAACCTGATAAGAACAAGAGCAGCATGAAAACGTCTGTGTAGATGTATCATTTGAAACCAAACAGAAAGTCAATATCTTTACTCGTTCTGTGACTGAAAGGCAAACTCAGATAATCTCACAAACTGTGTAAGATAGCAGCATCATGGAACTTCTGCCATATGGCCTTACTGACAATCTGATACTGTTATCATACAAGCACACATATTCAAAAGCACACAGGAAATCCTCTTATATTCTCATATAGAGAGGAAATACTCCCACTCCTCACGTGCAAAGACAGAATATATATCAACATATACAGTATGGATTGCAGCCATTTTAGAAACACTTCTCACAACAGTGAACTAAAACTGGCTGTATATTATTTTCTCAATTTCTAATTTCATTATGAGTCAGTATGAGGCAGTTTCCAGTTGAAACTGATCTGGGGTTTTGCAGAAGCTGAAGGCCATAAATCAAGTTAAAACAATCCCATGTCATGTAACGTCCCATTTCAGGCAAAACATGATACCTTTCAGTTCATTTTAAATGTAAACTCACCAATATTATCTCTGAAAAAATGTCAACACACTATTTTTGTCTATCTTTGTTATAATATGTTATAATACACAGTCATGGCCAAAAATATCGGCACCCTTGCAATTCTGTCAGAAAATTGCAAATGTTTTGGTATTTACATGTTTATTTTTTATTTGCATTGGAACAACACAAAAAACAGAAAAGAAAAGTCATATCTGATACAATTCCACACAGAACCCAAAAAATGCACTGGACAAAATTACTGGCACCCTTATTTGGTAGCACCCTCTTGTAAAAAAGTAACTGAAATCAATCGCTTCCTGTAACCATGAATGAGTTTCTTACACCTCTCTACTGGAATTTTGGACCATTCTTCTTTTGCAAACTGCTTCAGGTCATTCAGATTTGAAGGATGCCTTTTCCCAACTGCTGTTTTGAGATCTCTCTACAGGTGTTCTATGGGATTCAGATCTGGACTCACTGCTGGCCAATTCAGAACTCTTTGTTTGTAACCATTTCTGAGTGCTGTCTGAAGTGTGTTTCAGGCCATTGTCCTGCTGGAAGACCCCTGACCTTGTGAATACCAAAATATTTGCAGTTGGAACAATTTTCTGAGAGAAAATATCGATATTTTTGGCCATGACTGTATAATATCTGCTAAGCAGTGGAAAAAAATATGCTGTAAACTGACATTTAGGTTGTGTTTGTGTATGTGTATATATGCTGCCATTCAAAAGTTAAGTATCAGTAAGACTTCTAATGTATTTTAAAGTCTTTTACGCGCAAAGATATTTTTATTTGATCAAAAATACAGTAACAAAAAAACAGTATTGTTGCAATATAAAATATTACAATATAAAATACTGTTTTCTATTTTAATATACTTTAAAATATAATTTATCCCTGTGTTGCAAAGCTGAGCCATTACTCCAGTCTTAAGTGTCACACGATCCTAAAAAATAAGTCTAATATGCTGATTTATCAATGTTGGCACCTGTGATACTTTTTTCAGTATTCTTTGATGATTAAAATGTTAAAAAGAACAGCATTTATTCAAAATATAAATATTTTCTATATAAATATTAACAATATAAGTCTTTGTTATCTCATTTTATCGATTAGACACATTATTGCTAAATTTTAAAAAAAAAATTACAGACCCCAAACTTTTGAACAGTAGTGTAAATTGTTAGAAAATATTTCTAATTTAAATGAATGCTGTTCTTTTAAATATTTTATTCATCAAAGAATCCTGAAAAAAGTATCACAGGTTCTAAAAAATATTAAGCAGCACAACTGTTTCCAACACTGATAATGCATCAGAATTTAAGAATGATTTCTGAAGGATCATGTGACACTGGAGTAATTATGCAGAAAATTCAGCTTTGCATCACAGGAATAAATGATATTTTACTGCATATTCAAATAGAAAAATGTTATTATACATCATAATAATATTTTACAACACTACATTTTTTTCTGTATTTTTTAATAAAGAAATGCAGCCTTGCTGAGCATAAGAAACTTCTTTGAAAAACATTACAAATTTTACTGATCCCAAGTTTTGAACGGCAGTCTATATATATTGTATATTTATATGCATACGCAACATAAGCTCAATGTTATAATGCAATAAAATCATTTTCTTCAAACATTAAAATATTTGTTTTTCTCATACAGAGAGTGCGTTTTACCATGCAGCTGGAGTAACCGATGCCGGCAAGACGAGGTGAAATGTGTTTCCAGACGCCGATGCTACCCTGACGTATGCTCTGCCCAGCGGCCAGCTCCATGAAGAACAGAGGAACCCCAATAATGAGCAACAGCATCACATACAGTAACATAAAGGCACCTGAAAACAGACAGTGTATGATTACATTAACAAACAATCAATTTCACACACACATAGAATGAACAAAAGTACACACCTCCTCCATTTTGGTGGCAGAGATAGGGGAACCTCCAGACATTACCCAGGCCTACACTAAAGCCCACCTGGGCGAGCACATACTGCAGCTTACTGTCCCACGCTGGCCTGTCATCCTCTTGCCCATTAGCTGATGAAGACCCCTCTTCATCAGCTGACATCAGAGCCATGTCTGATCGACTCTCAGCCAATACACTCCCATTCTCATCATTGGGCAATGGGGGCTTCTCCATCTAGAAAGATCACAACACTTATCACTAAAGTATTTTAATGTTAGTGTTATTTTAGTACTATTCATATACTATTATAGTATTTATAGATTCATATTTGGAATTAGATTTTATTTCCATTTTAGTTTTAGTAAAGCTGTTAAGTGCTTATTGCCCTTTTTTATTCATATTCATATTTTTATTTATTTTATTTTTATTTTTAGTCTTAGCTTTAATTTCTAGTAATAAAATACATTTTTAATAGTTTCAGTGAACAACAATGCTGCTTCCAGCGTAGCTCCTAACCATCATGGACAAAATGTTGAAGCAATTTATTTTTATAATGTTTCTTTCAGGTTCTCAGCAATTATACTGTCAACAGAAGGTCTAAAACTGTGACATACTACAGAAAAGAATATGTGTTCAACATGAGTTGACATGATGTTCACAGTATGTGAGGACAAGTCCTTCTTGGACAAGTATACCCATTTCGCAGAAGACCACAGGGAACCACTAACCCCTTATTTCTCTTTTATCTATTTCTCTGCTTTGCTGTATTTACTTGCTCTCATTTACCTTGGATTCTCTCCCTCTTCCCTGGAGAGAAGTGAATGGATTCTTTGTGTTCTTTGTGTAAGTTGGAGTGAGTAAAGTCAAAAAGTCAAGTCTACCTTGCCATCTCCCTCTTTCTGTCCAGCTATCACTTTTCTTCTCACTTCAAGGTAAACAGACAAATATGGTGTAGAATGTACAAAACTGAGAGCAAAAAAACAGAGTGAAGAGAGTGTAGAAAGGCTCAGAGAATTAGTTGTTTTATAGGCCATGTACTTGTTTTTAGGGGTCGACCGATATGTTTTTCAGGAGTGATGCTAATAACATTTTGAACTGATATATATGTCTAATTAAAATTTATCATTTTAAAATAATTAAAAATTAAAAACTTAATGTCAAAATTAAGAATAGCAAGGGAAAGAACTTTCTTTAAATGCTTGTAAATAATTTTATCAGCAAATCGGTTTGGAAAATGACAGACATCAATAACCATAAAAATGCTTAACATCGGCACAAAACAATGGACCAGGCCAATAATCGGTTGACCCATACTTGTTTTATTCAATATAAAGATGTTACAGTAGGTAAAAGTTTTTTTTTTTTTTTTTTTGCATACTTTCCTAGTCCATCTGAATCTCTTCATCTTAGAAATAATCCAGTGGAGATAAAGAGCTCAGTTGAACACAGATGCATGACAAACAAGTGTGTATTTCAAAATGGTGACTTAAAGTCTTGCTCATTTTATAAATAATAATAAATGTTTGCATACAGATAGAGCCAAATATTTAAAAGTAAACATAAGTTAACCACAACTACAGCCCGCAAACACAAATCCAGAATCAGAGTCCTGTTGGTTTAAAACTAATTTTGACAAAAAATTTATTTCACATGAGATTTATCAGCATACAGAGGCCCTCCTTGTGATTGTGAAACACACAACCAGGCCTGTACAAGGCAGTAAATGGCTGTTTATTTCCAACTGTTAGAAATCAAAAAGCTCTTTGAGCTGTAGCTTGTTTTCTAGCTAAGGCTCCAGACAGATGGGAAATTACTTAATGTTTGAAAATAAATTACAGAGTATATAAAGCACAAAAACAGTATGACACTGATGTAATTAAGCAACAGTTTTTATGCAAAAACAAGAAAAAAAAAAAAAGGTATTCTATATAATATAAAAAAAAAAACACGTGTAAAAACTTCATATCATAGCACCACACAACAACGCCGTTATTGTTTATTTGTTTTTAGATTTAAATATATTTTACTAACAATGTTACAGTAACTACATTAGCTGGCTAATTTAAAGTGGAAAGTACTTCAATAGTCAGCTGCAAATATGGCTTGACCCCAAAAAAAATTCTAACAAAGGTTTGTCAGTGGTTTACAATAGTATCAGATGTACTTAAAAACATACTAAAAGTTTACCAAAGTTTGACTTCAAGAAAGGCCCCATTTTCAAAATGGCGGCTGTCAGGTCCTTAAAATGACCATTACTCCTTTGTATTCCTCCTAGATCAGAAATACTGGTGCCTGATACATATTTTGGCCATGTAATATTCCAATTAGCATATTTACATGACAAGTGATTTGCATGATAAGTGATTTCAAGTACAATTATATATTAAAGCAATTGGTTACAAGCATATTTATGCGAAAAACAAGTACAATTTCCCTTAAGTAATTGCATATTTCTTTCTCATATTGTTTTGCCTAGTGTTGGTGGTTTCTGTGGTGGTTTTTGAGTAGTCAAAGATTAATTTAGTTTTAACAAAGTGGTACACACTGTGCTGCCAACAACATTTCAATTAGGCAAGCAATATCAGTTGTCACTATTCTCTTCCACCATCTTCTGAGTGACGATTTTAGAGGGTTCACATGCAGGCCTCTGTTTGAGTTTAAGTTCTTGAAAGTTTGTTCATTTATGCACTCAATACTTGGTCAGAAGCACATATTACAGCAAATGACTTGCTCCTTGCACAAATGACAGCATCAGTGAAGTGTGGCATGGAAGTGATCAGCCTATGGCACTACTGAGGCACTACTGAGCCTTCAGATCATCTGTATATCGTTGGATCGACTGTTTCTGAACTTTCTCTTGAAAATATCCCATATCCCATACACCAGCAGACGTCATGGCACTCCAAATCATTACTGACTTCAGAAACTTCACACTGGACTTCAAGCAGCTTGGATTCTGTGCCTCTCTAGTCTTCTCTGGGACCATTATTTCAACGTGAAATGAAAAATTGACTTTTATCTGATAAGAGGACTTTGGACCACTGAGCAACAGTCCAGTTCTTTTTCTCCTTAGCCCAGGTAAGATTCTTCTGACTTGGTAGTCCTTTTCCGGAAGACGTCTGAGTGTGGTGACTCTTGATGCTCTGACTCTGGCTTCATTCTACTCCTTATGAAGCTCTCCCAAGTGTTTGAATCAGCAGTATTCTCAAGTTTGCGGTCATCCTTGTTGCATGTGCACCTGTGCCTACCCAATTTCTTCCTTCCAGTCAACTTTGCATTGAATATGCTTTGATACATCACTCTGTAAACAGCCACCCCATTCAGTAATGACCTTCTGTGACTTACTCCCTTTGTGGAGGGTGTCAGTGATTGTCTCCTGGACCATTGCCAAGTCAGTGGTCTTCCCCATTAGTGAGCTTTCAAAGAACAAGAGATACCCGGAATTTATACTGTAGGAATGGTCATTTAATGAAACTCAAATGTAAATTTTCTATTATGTTGAGATACTGGATCTTTGACTTTCATGAGCTGTATGCTCTAATCATCAAAATTAAAATAAAAATTGAAATGTTTTGCTTTACATGTAGTGAATCTAGAATATATGAAAGTTTCATTTTCTTATATAAGTTAAAATAAAAAAACTTTTTCATGATATTCTATCTATTTTTTGAGATGCACATGTATTCCATAAGTATTTAATCATGTCAGTGCAATTTAGACACATCCAATGGATTCATAGACCCAGAAAACATGGGGTTAGACACCAAGATTGCTTGGCTAGGTCAAATAATAAAGGAGTAAGGATATTTTAGAGGCTTCCTGCCCCTCTTGGACACCATCTTGAAAATTACACCTTTCTAATGGTCAAACTTTGGTAAACTTTTAGTATGTTATTAAGGACACCTAATACTACAAAAAACAGCTGAAAAACATTTTGTTAGAATTTTTTTAGGGTTAGGTGTTTTTTTTTCATATATGCAGCCGCTTACAAGACCTTTAGTCCAGCGAGTGACATAGGCATAGTACATAGGCAATCTGATATTAAAATAACTGTTTTCTATTCTAATTGAATATATTTTAAAATGTAATTTATTCCTGTGATCAAAGCTTTTAGCATCATTATTCTAGTTATTCTAGTAACTTACTACATCCATTATTCGGTTACTACGGTCAAATCAATGAAACTCTCTTCAAGAGCGCACAGTAACTATGGTTAAAAAATGTTAAAAGAAAAGGCTCAATAAACGAACGCACAGATTTAATAAACTAGGCATCAATATCTTTCTCCTTTGTAACTTTTCTAAGCAATGAAAGATTAATAGTCTTTCTTGTTCTGTACTATCTATCATATGTTGCTACCTTCATTACTGTGCTACACATTTAAAATAAATGGCTTTTAATTTTATATTATATATTTATATATAAATCTACTAAAATTTACTTGTTTTTTAATTAATGTATTTTACAACAATACAAAGAGCAATGTGTAACATTTTACCAGATTTAGTCATACACTTATTCACTTTTATTTGGAAATAAAAATGTTTTAGTAGATTTGATAAAATTACTGTGCATGTGTGATTTTTCAGAGTATCTTTTGCTGCTGAATTATCCACTAACCTAGTTTATAATAGTATGTTTGTTATAGATTATGATTATATATTTTTAATTGGTTCTTTTTCATTAAAATGACGTCTATATGTAGTAGATGGTGTTTAACACACAAAAGAGTGACAATCAGGTTAACACTGAGAAGTATAGAAATTCTACACTGATATAAATAAAACTGCGCTGGTATTGGACTGGATCGGTACCGGCATATACTCAGCATTTTCGGTATCGGATCGGATCGCTTCGGAAAAAATGGTATCGTTGCATCCCTAGAATAAATTACATTTTAAAATATATTCAAATAAAAAACAGTTATTTTAAATATAAAAATATAAAAAAAAAAAATACAATTGGCACAATCGTATGGCACAACCAGAACATTGCCTAGAAGTGGATGACAGAGCCCGGAGGACATTGATGAGAGAAGCCAACTTTGAAAAACTTACAAGGCTTCATGGCTGGGTCTGGTCAGTCTGTGCATGTGACAACTATCTCCAAAGCTTTACACAAAGCTGAACTGTATGTCAGGGTGGCACGAAAGAAGCCTTTCCTCAAAAAAGCTATGCAAAAACACATTTGGAAGAGTCTGATACCTTCTGGCAAAAGGTGCTATAGTTTGAAGAGGCCAAAATTGACCTTTTTGGACTGAACTCCAAGTGCTATGTTTGGCGAAAAGCAAACACAGCACACCACCCAAAACACAGCACGGGACTAGGCCAGTGTTGCCAACTTTCATACTATTGCCGCAGGTTGTTTTTCATGTCTGCGGGTTGAAGCGACCCCAATAACGTAATATTTAGCCCCTGGAACGCTAATTTGACCAAAAGAACCCCACCACTAAACGTGTATTTTACCCCCTGGAACGTGTTTTTTTTACCGGGAGACCCCCCTCAAAACGCGATTTGGGCTAGTTTTGATTAGCAATTGGGCGGGTATTGATGTGAAAACCTGGACCATTTTTTTTAGGATATGTGTATGTAAATAATTTTTTATTTAAGATGTTATCTGGAATGTTTATGGTGTTTTTGGGCAGGATAAGCGATCTTTTGAAATTGTTTAGGTGGGTGTGTCAGCTGCGCACTTGCAGACACAGATATTTGATGCAACACAAAATATATTTCTTTAGGCACCTAATTATGCAGGAAACAATAAACATGACCATTTATCTGGTATTAGTATCTGAAATGGATTTGAATATACAATAAATAATACAATCCAAGCCTCTGTTACTATACTGTTTGTTGTATTGAAATGTAAATCTTTGAAATAAAGCTTCATGTATTTAAGTCCATACTGTATGTAGACAGCGTTATTTCTTAGAGTTATGATGTGCATTTTTATAATGTGCCAAACTGACCAACATCTATTTCAGACTCTTACAGATCATGCAAATTCTGTAATGATTTACTAACATTACCGTTTCCATGTGAGTAAAATGTTATGTATGTGTGTTGAATTAATGATTAATTTAACAAACAAATCATTACCTGCTTCAAAATGAATACTGTTACCAAAATTATTGTTGAAACATGCAGCTAGCCATTGTACGAATAAAAAAACTATAACAAAATTACATTAACGTTAAACAGTAATTAAGGTATACAAAGCATAAATCTTTATTCAGATTTCTGAATGAGCACTTTATCTGTATAAACGTGCTGAACGTCCGATGTTTATCATGTTCATCTAATGTACATGACTATAACTTACATTTTTAATAAGCAGAGGGAATTCCTGACATTAAACAAATAACTGTTTACATGCTTAGGATGTTTGCATTGTGAAAATGTACAGTGAGACTTCAGATATAAAAACGCTGACCTGTTATGTGATGTTTTCTCATTAAAATCTTATAATTTCCTATTCACTCAATAGAATACATGCAAATAGAGAATACTAATGTGGCGGTGTGGTGGCTTCACTTCATATATTCACCTTCCAACATGACAATGACCCTAAACATACTGCCAAAACAACAACGAAATGGCTAAAGGATAAGAAGGTGAATGTCCTTGAGTGACCAAATCAGAGCCCTGATTTGTATCCAAATCAAAAATATGTGGACAGATTTGAAGAGAGCAGTCCATTGGCGCTCACCACAGAATTTGACTGAACTTGAGCAATTCTGCAAGGAAGAATGGGCAGATATTCCCCATTCAAGGTGTGCAAAGCTAGTACATTACAGTATTAAATCAAGAGGCTGATGAATTTTCCAACCTTGTTATTCTAGAACTGTTGACAAATAAAGTAACTACAAAAAGGTATGATGATGTTCTATAGGCTACTGCCTTTATATTTCATTAAAGGGGATCATCATATTTGCAGGTATTAGAGGGTTTAAAAGGGTTGAAAGCCCCAGTTCAGTACATGACATAAAGTCATGTGTATGCATACACTTTTACAGCTAAAGAGGCCATATGGGTAAACGCTGACTTGAAAGAGTCAAGTCTAGCAGTATTTACCCACCGTATGAAGAAGGACCCAGCTCAGGGATCTAGTAGCAGTAGTACAGATTTGAATGCCATGTCAGCATTTGAGACAATCTTCATGAAAGTTAGAAAAATACAAGTGTTGTAAAATTACAACAAAACAACAAACAGAAAAAATGTATAAGAGGTCTTTTACACAAAAATAAATCTCACTAAAGTCATTAAGTCAGCTTACTACATAAAAATGTTGTCTACTTGCATTAAAAGTGGGACAGTCTGATAAAATATGTTTAATGTAACATGTTGAGTTGGGTCTTCCTCTGGGATCTATGTGCTCTCCACTGTGAGAGTGGAAAAGTACCGCTGTCCAGAACCCTCTCTAGCAAAGAGAGAGCGAGAGAGCGTGTGGGAGAAGGAGAAAGAGGTGTGTTACTGCGTCAGAGCTGGAGCCGCTAGTCTTTCTAAATTGACTGACAGGCGAACTTTTGTGAGGCGGAAAGTTTTCAAGGTGTCCGATGCCTCTATGATGATCTCGTGACAAGGGGGAAAAGTACACATCTCACCCCGCTCTTGTCTTTGTGTCCTCACATGTCTACATAGTTATTTGGCACAACTACACTGCTAAATTACACAATAAAGAAAGACAAAAAGTCAACTGAACGTAGTGGGAAAGTGAACAGATTTTCTTTGTTAATCCTCCGAGTGGCAGTGACCTTCCCACTCAATCCGTTATTTGATTGGCTGCGCTATTTTTCTGTGCCAGTCTCATTTGATTTAATTTATGCCACTGTGCATGAGAACACATGACTGTACATGTAGACAGTATCAACACAGTGTCTAAACCACTGATTATTTAATTGAAATATTGAAATTGACACCCACTCCTTTGCTCTTGCTGCGGGCACAAACGCTGTTTATATTTATGTCACCTTGAAAGGAGCAGAAATTCACTTGTGTGTAAACAAGAACTTCATGTATTTAAAGATAAGAAACGCAAGTTTGCGTATTGAGAGATAAGAAACATAACTTTTAAGTCCAATGTTATGATAAAACAAAAAGGTTTTTTGTCTGCAACAAATGCTGACTGTTAATCTGTTTTTGAAATACCATTTATGTCATTGAAACTGAAACAAATTTATTTATTTATATGTACATTTGTAGTTATTCTAAATTGTGCAGCACTTTGGGTCAACTTCTGTTGCTTTATTTGTGTTGTATAAATACATTCTGACTTTAAGTTTAAATTAAAATACTCATGGTATATTTCTGGCAGTTTTTTTTTTTTTTGCAACATCACCAGCTTGGTGTAAATTTGGCAGCTGACGGTATTTTAAGAACATACCATTCCAACCAACCAGGAATACAACATAGGCTATCACACACCACCAGAGTATTTACACTCATTGATTCAGCCTGTAAATAAACTGTAAATACTGATTTAATTAGACGGAATTGATCACAGAGCCAATTTAATTAATTTAAGACCAAAACCCATGACCGGTTTAAAACTTTTAAGATAAGTCTCAACACAATTTGTTAGTTTCTTACTTGTTTGTTGGTAGAAGCTGGTAAATAAGAATGTCTAAGGTAATGAATACAACTGCTATCCACACATGCACATTATGTTAAAGAAACTATTATTCAGTTGGAAAGATCTCGCTTGCAGCTTATGAGAAAACTTGTAGCAGCAACAATGTTCTTTAAGTCTTACCTTACAGCCCGTTTCAGGGAGAGTTGCCCTGTAGTACTTTGTTTTGTTGTTTTTTTTTTTGTTTGTCTTAAACCGCTAATCTTCGACTGGCAGCCTTTGTGTTATCGATCGAGCTAATAATGTCGTTCAGACACACTGCAGTAATATTTTTATCTCGCGGTTCTTCGGGTGTTTGGTAGATCGCCACGTTGGAGGGCTCGGCTCCGAGTGTACAACTTTGGTAAAAGGCAAATGTAAAGCCAGACCCTGACGTTGTGTTGGTCGCTCTGTCATTGGAGAACAACTCATGAGCATTTTTACCTATGTTGTAACGTGCCCTCCCCCCTTGACAGCTCTTTGTGTCACATTACAGAACACGCGGAGCTTCCCCTTTGGGGTGTGCAGTGTCCCCTTTAATATCAGACATATAAAGTATTTAAGTACACAAAGTCTCTTAAATTGATAGTATCACGTATAGAGCTGCTGAAGACAGTAAAATAATAGTTATACATAGTAATGCATGACGGCTAAGCTCCACCTTGCGCCACGCCTCTTGTTTATATTTTGGATAAGCACATTGTTCTTCATGTGCGTTGAGAGCCTATAGAAAGGTACGTATAAATACTACATTTGCTACAAGAGCAGAAGTAATGTAACTAGTTCTTGTGAGAAGGGGCACGTTGACAGACGTTACATAACATCACTCATTCATGCCAAGAAGGCCTATATGCACTTTTTTTTTTAACACACGAGGGCGCAATTGCCCTACCGGAGGCTTTCTAAAATTCTTACAATCTGGGCATCATCAGTGTTATTATTGCTATCATGATTCTTTACTGAAATGCCTGAGATCTATAGGGCGTCTATGGGCATTATTCCGTATTATCTTGGAACGGGAAATAGGGTCACTTAGGCTGGGATGAAATTGGGACCCTTGGCCAGTCTTAAGTAGGGTTTATTTGTAGCCAAAAATACAAATTGTATATCTCAAAATGATCGATTTTTCTTTTATGTCAAAAATGATTAGGATATTAAGTAAAGATGATGTTCCATGAAGATATTTTGTACATTCCCTACCGTAAATATAGCAAAACTTAATTTTTGATTATCAATATGCATTACTAAGAACTATATTTGGACAACTTTAAAGTCGATTTTCTTTCTTTTTTTTTTTTTTCTCTCTCTTTTTTGCACCCTCAGATTCCAGATTTTCAAATAGTTGTATCTCGGCCAAATATTGTCTATCCTAACAAACCATACATCAATGAAAAGCTTATTTATTAATTGGTTATTTATTGGTTTTGTGATCCAGGGTCACAGTGTTGGAGTTTTAAATAGAACCCAGTGAGTCGAATCTTTTGAATCCTTTACTGATTCGTTCAGTTTTTCTGCAGGCACTGCATTTGTGACAGCGGGAGACCAGAAACGCAAGCTTATGCGAGTTTGGATAACACCACAAACATGCAGTTTTGTGAAAAATGGTGTAGATGGAAAACTACTTTCCACAGTCTAAATGAATGAAATTGTTATGCATTTATTATTTGATAAAACAAAAGCCACAGAGTGTAACATTATATCCTGTTTGGAGTCCTAAGAAATTTTGTATGTTGCCAGTTTCCACGGTAGGCGAGTATTTTTGAGTGAATAATTCAATCATTTACTCAACCCGTTTGCCACGGTGCACTTACGTCACGGTTTAGTCAGTTGCCCGGTTGCTCCGCCGTATTGGAGATAGGCTACACTCTTAATAATAATAAAAAAACACTCATAGAAGAACCAGTTTAGGTTCCACAAAGAACCATTCAATCAAAGGTTCTTTAAAAACACATTTCTTTCTTAGTTTTTTAGAATCTTAATTAACCTTCTTTCACCACAAAGAACCTTTGTGAAACAGAAAGGTTCTTCAGATGTTTAAGGTTCTTTATGGAACCATTTAGATAAAAAAGGTTGTTCTATGCATTGTGAAGCACCTTTATTTTATACTCGAATGTAAACAACAGCATGGATTGCATGGTTAATGTACTACTGAATACATTGTTCTGCTAATTTATGCTGTCTAAGCCACACAAAAAAATGTGTGGACGATGCTAAATAATATATAGAGAAGGACATAGTAAGCAGGAAAGGGTGCAATATTTTGACAAACTAAAGTTAATTAGTTAAAACTAAAGTGGTAAAGATACAAGCAGTATCTTAATATTAACATAATATTTCACCTACCTGACCAGAAATGATAAGAACAAACACGAATGTTGTCAAGATTCTTGCTTTGAAAACCCTGGTTTAGTTTTTTCTGTTTTTCTGCATTCTTCTCCTTGATTTGCTATAATGCTTTTCCCGGACTGACTGATTAGTACAGCCCAATAATTGACTATTTTCAGCTGCAGTATTCAGCAAAACATGCATGTTTTGTTCATTTCAGTGGCATTGTTGACATTAAGTGCCACCAGTATGGCTGACTGATGATGCGTGGTGAAAACTGGTGAAAACCCTCTATACACAGAAGTTGTTCACAAATGAAACTAGTCTTTTTCCATTCTTAACTTTATTAAAAGTTGTGTGTCTACGAATATACTTAGTGACTGCAGACTGTTTAGTTATTCGTCCACTTTAAAGATTCATTAAAAATGCAGATTTCTTCGCTAAGGTACAGTGTACCACTGTAAATGAGAGAAAAGAGGAAATGCAGGTACAAAAAGTGTCATGTGAAACTTGATTCACAATTCCTGGTAGGACGAACACCATTTGTGCTGTACTTGGCAAGCCATCTGAGGCGATAGACAGAATTAATATCAAAATGACACAATCGCTGCAAGTGAGAGGTTATGTAAGTGTGGGAGTGTATGTTTATCATTTACTTTGTGTAGTTTGAGAAATTCTTCGGTGCATCTAATAATAGTTGTCCTGGTTTTAAACAGAAATACTCAATAGATAGTTTTGCAAATATTTATAACAAATATTTCATAACAATGGGAAATGATCATTTAAAAAAGCAAAGCAACAATACATTATTAATACAATCTATGCATCTAAAGCTTTGCAGTAAGATAATATCACTCTGAATATATTGGATGCTGACAGCACACACTACACAAATTGACCCAGACTCACGAAAGTGCTCTAAATAGCTTAAACACTGAGGTAACAGCATTTCTTTACACCTGTGAGTGACAGAGGAGCAGTGAAAGAGAAAAAAAAATAAAGAAAGAGGGAGGGTATGAGAGGAATGACAGATCTAGACAAACAAGCTTAGCCTGAACACACTGAACTGAAGCAGCGTCCGATGCAGTTCTTTGCCGAAGACTTTGTTGCTCTGTGAGTATGTAATTTTGTTGTAACATATGTTTACGTAATACTTTTACTATTTTCCTATTCTGTAATCTAGTTTGCCCTCTCAAAGTTTCATATAAAAATCTTATCTCTGTAAGGATCTGTTGTGTTTATTTTCTTGCAGAGGTATGTAAGAGGAATGCAGTCATCAGAATGTATTAACATACTTCCACCCAGGTTTCTATGCTCTTCATATCCTGAAACTCAGGAGAGAGAGAGAGAGAGAACTAGTTCAGATCAACTTAGAGATCAACTTGTTTTTCTTGTTCTTGCATTTCTCTATTAGGTGTAAACAGAAGATGTGACAGAAGCAGGTGCACACATCTAACACACGGTAAGACTCTTAAACCAGCCATTTAAATCTTTATAATACTGTCAAGGAAACAGACACTTCATAGTATACTAGCAATTTTGGCAACAGGTGTATTATGGTTTTATGGTCACATGCAGATGCTAGCTGCGATGCATGTTGGTAACGAATGCTTTCCCCTGAAGGATTGGAAAGTATTCACTCGTCTATAGCAATATTCAATGCATTGTAATCTCATATCTAAGAGCTATATTTTGTGTCTTGTACCTATTCTTTAGCGATACAATGAGATGACAGTGTGAATTCAAACAAGTCATTGAATAGATCTCTGCTAATAATAGCAGCTGTGTTTGAAATCCTATGCATAGATGCTGCCACTCCTCCTAAACAACACAAGAGTGTTTAGTCAATGCAGTGATTTTGACGTGGTGTTTTTGTTGGGTTCTTGGAGATTTCTACTTTCAATTTTCAGGAATATAGTCAGGGTACAAAAAATCTGAGAACGCACTGAAAACCAGGGATTTAAAATTAGGGTTAATTAGGGATTAGGGTTTTGAAGCATTTTAAACATTAAATTAAGAATTATTACAGTTCAGGTCAAAAGTTTACATCCCCTTTTAGAATCTGCAAAATGTTAATTATTTTACCAAAATAAGAGGGATCATACAAAAGGCATGTTATTTCCACAAAGGAAAATAATAGCTGAATTTATAAAAATGACCCAGTTTAAAAGTTTAAATTCCCTTGATTCTTAATACTGTGTTGTAACCTGAATGATCCATAGCTGTGCTTTTTTTGTTTAGTGATATTTGTTTATGAGTGCCTTGTTTGACCTGAACAGTTAAACCGCCTGCTGTTCTTCAGAAAAATCTTTCAGGTCCCACAAATCCTTTGGTTTTTCAGCTTTTTTGTGTGTTTACAGCAATGACTGTATGATTTTGAGATCCATCTTTTCACACTGAGAACAAATGAGGGACTCATATGAAACTATTACAGAAGGTTCAAACGCTCACTGATGCTCCAGAAGGGAAAGCCATGCGTTGAGCACCGGGGGTGAAAACTTTTGAACAGAATGGAGATGTGTACAGTTTTCTTATTTTGCCTAAATCTAATTTATTTTTCATTTAGTACTGCCCTTCAGAAGCTACAGAAGATAGTTACATGTTCTCCAGAAGACAAAATAAGTGAAATTTACCCTGAATTTTCAAATTAAAAAAGTTTGTAACATTTTGCAGATTCTAAAAGGTGGATGTAAACTTTTATACTTCAACTGTATGACATAAAATGAAGAACAAATGTTTTAGATTCTGCACAACTTCAGGTCTTATTGATCATGACTTTTTGTATAGACAGTCATTTCATTTTATTTAGTTCCCACCATCCATACATTTTCCTAATGGCCTAACCATGTAGAGCTACAAAAATGCAGAAGGGTAGCATTAAATTTATTTACTTATTTAAAACTGGAAAATTCACAAGAGAAAAATGTCTTCTCTTGCAAGTGGTCTCACACTTTCAAATCCAGCTGTAAAGGTTAAGTACATTTTTAATAACTATTATTATTATTATTATTATTATTACTGTTTGCCAATGAAAAGAGAATATATTTGACTACTACATTACTCAAAAGACTAAACATGCATTTTCATCCCGAAAAAGAAATATTCAGAGACTCTATAACAGCTCTGGTGTGATTCCACAACCACCAAGCTCACTGTTCATAAACCTCTGACAAACGTTTATTGGTTTTTGCAAGTCGGAGGCCATAGTTGTGACTGTGCTAATATGCCGTAATGTATTGGTTATGTGTGGAATGTCAACCTTCTTTATACCAGAGTCTTAAACAACGAATGTGCGAAACTCTCAAGCAATCCTGCCAAGACCAGATTCACAAAAAAGCCATTCATTGAGTTTGTTTGGCAAAAAAAAGAAAAAATCTGAACAGGCGTGTCTTAATTATAGGGAGTTGTGGCAGCCCAAGTTCTAAAGCTTATTTTATTAAACCATATAAAGAGATTCTCTCAGGCTCCTTGGCATAGTCGTCTCAGTTTTTGTTTGCCTGCCAGCTCAGTTGAATGAAATTCTGTCTCCAGTTTCTAATGTTTTCTCCCCAGTAGTCCACCACCCAGTAATCCTCTTTGATAATTGGGCTCTGGTAGCATAATGCAGTTTAACTAAAAGTTTGTCCCACATGAAGTGGTAGAATTTAAGTAGATGTAAAAATTCAGACATTATGACAATGGTTTTGTTGTCATTGTGACTCATCAGTGTATAGTTGAACCAAACCAGCTGACCAGGTAAAACTGTCAGTCGGATGTTATTTTTATCACTGTGTATATATAACTACCTTTTTTGCTTATAATCTTTTCCATGTCTATTTTTTCACTTTCTAAGATGGCTGCTCCCCCAATTATCCCCAGGAGACAGTCTAAAGCTGCAAGCGACACAGCTGCTAACTCACGTCCCATAAGTGTACATGCAAGTGTGTATATGTCTATTTTATTAAATATATACGTAATGACAGTATATTTTTGACAATACTATATTTCATTGCTCTATATTTGCTCATCTTAGTAAATGGAGGAAACAGAGTGAAAACAGACGTAGATCTGATCCATGCACAGAGAGAAGTTGTAAGTATGACTGTTAAATAATGCACTTCCGGTTGTATAGAATGCAGAACTGGAGACGGGGGCAAGTTGTCACACTTTATACACCCTCTTTTTAAATAAATAAATAACCTTCAGAAATATTCACAGGTGTAAAAATACACCCATTAAGTATTTTGCAATCATTTTCAGCATTATTGCTCAGAAAAAAATTACAGTTTATTGAATGCATGTTCACCTTTATGACAACAGGCTCTGCTATTAGGCTATACATTGTCACTATTAAACAAAGACATAAAAAATGTAAAACCTAACATGAAAAAATATGAAGCTATTGTTCTGAAGTACAACATTGTAAAAAACATGACAACTTACCTTAATAAAAATGGTCCTGACCTGAAAAATATGATGTTACTGGGATTTTAGTTTTTATGTAATTGGACTTATTGCTGAAAAAGTTTCCTCCTTTTTATGTCCTCCTCTCTTAGGAGTTGGTGAATCACTGTTTTGCTGATGTGGAGCGTTTCATGGCCCGTCTGCAGCAGACGGCAGAGGCTAAGAACATTCTAGAGCAACAGAAGAGTAAAAAGAATAGCAAAAAGAGTGATAAGAAAAAAAGCAAAAAGAAGAAAGAGCAAGATGGTGAGAGAGATTCCACTGATGATCTCCATAATTCACAAGCCTATCTGAGACCTTCAGAAACATAATAATCTTAAACGTCTATGTTTGTAGATACCCCTCTCACACAAACAGTGACCCCACCATCAGAGCAAGAGTTTGTGGATATTTTTCAGAAGATTAAATATTCTCTCTGCATACTGGTAAGGTGACGAATTGGACAAATCTTTCTAAATCTTGCCTTTAGTTATTTTTGTTGCAATTTTGTTTGGTTGCTTGGGTAGGAGAGCAAAAATGACAGCTTTAAGAACTTTATAAAACTGCTACGCTTGACAGTGTGTGTCTGTGTTGTAGGATCGCCTGAAGACGAAAATCTCAGAGCCGACCTCAGAAGAACTCTTGCACCATGTCTTTATCCCTTTGCACTTGGTAAGAGTATTACAAACACACACACACACACACACACAGCAGACATATACAGTAGAGAAAAACACCCAAACGCTAACATGCCTAATTCAAAATCTGTTAGACATAGAATTGGCAAGAGAGCTGTAACTTCCTCTAACTTTAATTTAGAGGAGAACAGAGGTTAAGTTTTTCCACAAAATAAGAATAAGATTAAGAGAATTTGTAATTGCCATATGGTGTATATGGTTTGTTGTATGTTCACCAGATGGTAAAGACCACAGGTGGTCCTGAGCTGGCAGCAACGGTCTCCAGCCCCGCTATGACCAGTGGAGCAATCTCTCTACTACAGCAGAACCTTAATGAACAAGAGAAACCACTGTGGAAGTCACTCGGGCCAAACTGGAACCTGCCATAGTCAGTAACAAAACTGTAGCATTTAAATTTAAATGCAGAATACATGACCAAATAGATATCTGCTTTGAGTTTGAACCACACTTAAAGGAATCCCGGGTATTAAAGGAATAGTTCACTTCCACAACAAAAATGTACAGATAATGTACTCACCCCATTGTCATCCAAGATTTTCATTTCTTTCTTTCTTCAGTCGTAAAGAAATTGTTTTTTTTTTGAGGAAAATTTCTCTCCTTGTGATGGATATCTATGGTGCCCCAGAGTTTGAACTTCCAAAATGCAGTTTAAATGCAGGTTCAAAGGGCTCTAAATGATCCCAGCCGAGGAAGAAGGGTCTTATCTACCGAAACAATCTGTCATTTTCTAAAAAAGAATTAGAATTTATATACTTTTTTACCACAAATGCTCGTCTTGGTCTAGCTCTGTGTAAACTGTGTGTATTCCTGTTTATGACAGTTAGGGTATGTTGAAAAACTCCCATCTCATTTTCTCCTCCTACTTCAAAATCATCAGAAAATGAGATGGGAGTTTTTCAACATACCCTAACTGCAATACACACAGTTCATGCAGAGCTAGAACAAGACCATTTGTGGTAAAAAAAAAAAAAAAGTATGTAAATCTTTTTTTTTTTTTTTTTTAGAAAATGACATTGAATTGCACCATTGAAGTCTATTATATGGACAGAAATCCTGAAATGTTTTTCTTAAAAAACATACTTTCTTTATGACTGAAGAAACAAAGACAAGGGGGTGAGTACATTATCTGCATGTTTTTGTTCTGGAAGTGAACTACTCCTTTAAGACTTGTATGGCTTAATATAATGTAAATGATCTCTCTTACTGTAATTTGTAGTAGAAATGTACAATTTAAATTTAACTACAAAAATCCACATTGTTTTATAAATACTTTGGACTATGATGGTGCCATTATTTCGATGATGTAAATGATTGCACCCGGTGAGCTACTGGCGCTATCTGTTGCTATTTTTACCGCAATACATCTCTGAAAATAAAATACTGATTCGATGACCACAGCTACTGAAAGAGCTTACAAGTGGCAATGGATATAAGCATAGACTTGAACCAAATGCTGTACTAATGATTTTCCCCACAAGCAGTCTAAACGCCCCTGGATATCAAGTGAAATCCAAAATATGTATAAAACGATGTGGATTTTTTAATTAACAGTTCTTTCATTGGTTTTCTACAACGTGTTTCAGTAACAGACATTTTTTATGTGCTATTGAGCCATATAAGTCTTAATATGGGTTAATTAAAAAAAGGGTTCACTTGTCATTACTTACTCACCTTAATGTTATTTCAAAGCTGTTTAATTTTCTTTTTCATTGCACAAAAAAAGAACACAACATAAGGTCTAGTTGTGCTTTTCTACAACACATCCCTGCATCTTAAAAAAAAAATGCGTTCAGAAATATCAATAATATCAATGTGGTGTTTTTTGGTTATTATCAGATAAGACTTATTCACCATACAAATTGTTATCGCAAAGCACATCATATTTTGAGAGAAATTGTGACATTCTAGATTAAAACAGGCAGTATTTTTTAAACAAACACCCCAAAATTAGTAAGAAACAACAAGTATTCATTCAGTAAATATGATGCAGGATGATGTGGGGAAAAGAGTGTTTGAGCTTCAAAATGGAAAGAAAAGTACATTATAAGTAAAGAATATCTGAATGGTCATCAATTTATTAGAAAATAATGCGCACGCAAAGGTAATTGCACACCTTAGAATGTTCGTCAGCCAATCAGATTCAAGCATTCAACAGCCTTGTTGTATAAAAAAGTGTTTATTCTCTATTAAAGGAGAAGTTCACTTCCAGAATGAAAATTTCCTGATAATTTACTTACCCCCATGTCATCCAAGATGTCCATGTCTTTTTTTCTTCAGTTGAAAAGAAATTAAGGTTTTTGAGGAAAACATTCCTGGATTTTTCTCCATATAGTGGACTTCAATGGGGATCAGTGGGTTGAAGGTCCAAATTGTACTTTCAATGCAGCTTCAATGGGCTCTACACAATCCCAGCTGAGGAATAAGGGACTTATCTAGCAAAACGATCTGTCATTTTCTAAGAAAAACACAAATTTAAATACTTTTTAACCACAAAAATGAGAAAAGGAAAAAATGAGACAAGTTTATCGCCTTAGCTTTTTAAACATTGCAGAACTAGTGTAAGATGTTTGTAGTTAAAAGGTATATACATTTTTCTTTTTTTAAGAAAATGACCTATAGTTCCATTAGATAAGATCCTTATTCCACAGCTGGGATCGTGTAGAGCCCTTTGAAGCTACACTGAAACTGCAATTTAGACCTTCAACCCAATGGCCACCACTGAAGTCCACTATATGGAGAAAAGTCCTGGAATGTTTTCCTCAAAAACATTAGTGTCTTTTTGACTAAAGACAGAAAGACATCAACATCCTGATGACATGGGGTGAGTAAATTATCAGGAACATTTTTAATTCTTCTTCTCTAAGGGCTCTATTTTGCAAAGGAAAGGCTTTAACTAATAAAGGTTGGTTAGGTAACTCAAGTGTGTGTTTGTCAGCTCTCAACTCAACCAGACTGTGCCTCAATACACACCTGTCTTTATGGACGGTTGGCAGCCGATGGCCATAGACCCGTATGGCCAACCCATCGAGGACCCCATAGAGTCCCAGCACAAACATGAAGCCCTTATGCAGACTCAGCAGGTTTGAAACCTCACACTCACTGATATAAACACTGCCACAATACAAACCACCTTCAATTCCTGTCTTTCTCTTTCCACAGGTCATTGATCAGGCACGTCTAAGTGTATACCATGAACATGACGGGTTAGTATTGCCCAGTCAGCTACGAGTGTGTATGCAGTGTCTTCGTGATGCCATTGTGTTTCACTGTGTCTGTGATTTTGGTTTAGGATGGAAGACTCCCTACCTCCTAATGAAGACAGAATGTACAGTTGCAGTTATGACTTTGTGGCACGAAACAGTAGTGAACTCTCAGTATTACATGGAGAAACTCTGGAGGTATCTTGCATAGGCATACATACAAGCTTTTCAATTGATTTATATTTTGTACTTACTTTGATTCACATGTACACTACTATTCAAAAGTTTAGGGTCAGTAAGATTTCTCTGAGAACCAAATCAGCGTATCAGAATGATTTCTGAAGGATCATGTGACATTGAAGACTGGAATAATGATGCTAAACACTCCATTCACTCCATTTACCCGTACTTTCTCTATCTTATCTCTTTGTCTTAGGTGTTAGAGTCATCAAAGCGATGGTGGAAATGTAAGAATGAATACGGCCAAATTGGTTTTGTTCCACATAATATCCTCGAGCCAAGAAATCACACAGAAGCTGACTCTTCCAGTGTAGTAATGCGCAACCAGTCCATGGTAAAGGCATCATGCACTCACATATGTAATCAGCAACACACTCACATGTTAAGTCACAAACTAATTCCTCACATATTTTCATAGAAAGTTCCTATTCCGCCCCCGATAGGAGGGAGGATGTCGTGTGTTCTACCCAATCCCGCAGGCAAAAATGCATTCCACCTTGATCCACGCCCACACAGTATGCCACCAATCGGAGACGACGGAGATAAAGGTACTGTTTCTTACTACATTATTTGGAAATTAGTCACTAACTATTTAACAAATGCATTTTAGTAGCCTTGAGATAGCTTGAGGTTATGGAGGTTGGTGAAGTCATTATTTATTATTGTATGCAAGTAAATGAATGGCTTAGTGTCAGATGAAAATGATTTTGAGTTTTGTTCATAAACATCTGACTGACTCCAGTATTAGTATTTAACTCTCTGGCTGATATGTGTTGTTCAGGGCCGATGCCGATACCGATTATTACAGATCAAGTAGACAGATAACTGATATTTTGAACTAATATATATGTCTGGTGTTAAAATGAAAATTAATGTCAGAGTTAAGAATAAAAATGGGCTCTGAATTTTATTTTATTTTTTTCTTTAATGCTTTAAAAATTATTTTATCGGCAAATCGGTTTTGAAAAATACATAGTCAAGTCACCTTTATTTATATAGCGCTTTTTACAATACAGATTGTGTCAAAGCAGCTTTACAGTATCAAATAGGAAGGTAGTGTGTCAATAATGCAAAAAGAAACCATTTTTCAGTTAATCATTAAGTTAATCATTGAATTTAGTGATGTTATAATCCAGCTCAGTTCAATTAGTATACATAATATATAAATAAGTCAAAATTATCGATTTATCTTTTATGCCAAAAATCTTTAGGATATTAAGTAAAGATCATGTTCCATGAAGATATTTTGTACGTTTCCTACCATAAATATATAAAAACTGACCCTTATCACTGGGTTTTTGCGGTCCAGGGTCTCTGGACCGCAAATATGTTTGCATAATGTCCGCTAAACTATGTTTGACTTTTAAAAAAACGTAAAAAAAAATTTTTTTAACACTATGCCAGTTTCATTCTGGGGATTCTTTTTTCTTCACATAACTAAATCATTATTAAATTCAAATAAATACTATTGTGATTTAAATAATAATTATTTATATGTAAGGATTTATTTTTTTGTAAATAAGCTAGATAGATAGATAGATAGATAGATAGATAGATAGGTATGATCAGTATCATAAACCTTTTCAGAATTATACTAGTGTTATTTCAGTATTATTTGTATATGATTACATTAATTTAACATTTTTACATTTTCTTAATATTTTAAACTAGCTTTTATTTTTGTATTTTCAATTTTCATTTAAATAAATTTGTCATTTTATCACTTTTTGTCTGTAAATTGTTTTTGTATAGCTTCAATTAATTGTTATTTCTGTTTTAGCTTTGGAATTTACTTCTTAAACACATTTATTGCAGTTAAGGCAAACCGTTTTTTTATTATATTAATATATATGAAAATAATTAATTATAATATATATGTTTTAGTTTATTACAGCTCATTTTTATTACCAAAAGCGACTTTTAACAGGTTTAGTTTTAGTGAAAAAAAACTAAACTGAATGATATAAGACCTCTTTTTTAATAATGATCCTAGACCACAAAACCAGTCATAAGGGTCAATTTTTCGAGATTGAGCTTAATACATCACCTGAAAGCTGTATAAATAAGCTTTCAATTGATGGTTTGTTAGAATATTTGGTCGAGATATGACTATTTGAAAAATTTGGAATCTGAGGGTGCAAAAATCAAAATATTTAGAAAATCAAAATGAAATTCGAATGAAGTTCTTAGCCATGAACATTACTAAACAAAAATTACGTTTTGATCTATATATGGTAGGAAATTTACAAAATATCTTCATAGAACATGATCTTTACTTAATATCCCAATGATTTTTGTCATAAAAGAAAAATCAATCATTCTGACCCATACAATGTATTGTTGGCTATTGCTACGAATATACCTGTGCTACTTATGACTGGTTTTGTTGTCCAGAGTCAAACATATATCATGTATGTCAAACAAAATTATGTATTTTATTTGATTTCTTACTGTAATATTTCTATGTCTTAACAGTATATTTAATGAACGACGAGCTCTTGCAGCGTCTGGCCAATGGTAGAGCAGCATCAGTACGTCCAGTGGTAATTAACAAAGCAAATGAAACAACCGCACCGCTGGACTATCACTCTCCCCCAGCTGAGGTTCAGGGGTGGCTCAGGGCCAAAGGCTTCAACGATTAGTGAGTAAAATACACACATCACATGGACATGACAATCTGGAGCTGACAAAACTGATGTAGAACCTTCACTCGTGTTGTAATCTCTATCTTTGTCTTAGCACTGTACAGAGTCTGGGTGTCCTAACAGGAGCTCAGCTCTTCTCTGTGAATAAGGAAGAGCTGCGTTCTGTTTGTCCAGAAGAGGGAGCCAGAGTCTACAGCCAGATCATGGTGCAGAAAGCACTGCTGGAGGTAAATCACTCACTCCCAGAATCATTTGCACAAAATACCTCTCATTCCTTCTCATTTTTTTTCTCCTTCAGTTTATAGAAAATTGCTCTTCTGTCAGTCACTTTCGACTGGGGATAGAATTAGAATTAGGATTAGAATTAAGCAGTTTTAAAAAAATCATAATATCCCCCTTATTCTTCAATGCAGATGCCTATGGGCAAGACTTTAGGTTCATTATCCGTCATAGGAAAATAACAAGAAGAATAACAATGTGCAGTAAATGGTAGAGCCATTTGCACTGCAAACCAGTGTGTTCATAATTAAGATAATACATTATAAATGATGATTCTCTTCATATTATCTTATCATCACTCTGTTCCAGGATAAGCGGAAGGCCACTGAGTTGGAAGCCATAATGAAGAAACAGAAGATGAAGGTTGATCTGAAAGCAGAGGGTGGAGAATTTTAATGGATGTTGCTTGCACTCGCACATTCAGACATGCTTTAACAGACAGATGTGGCACGAATTAAGATCTTTTTAACCATAATGATCTTTGTTGGTTTTATGTCATTGATAATAGATATGTTTCATCATTACCACTCATCATATAGAAATCAAACCTGTATATTCCTTTATGTATTGTATTTTAACTATAAATAAAATTAATTATATATACTAACGGTATTCATATTTCAATGGTATTCATGTTTTATCATATTAAATTTTTCTTAAATGTACAGAATACAGCTAGACCGAACTGGGTACTATATCCCATAATGCAACTGTTCACAGCTTGACCTTTCCATTGTTAGCTTAATGAACTGAAAGTGATTTTAATATCTACTTTGTAATTTATTGCTTGATTACTAAAAAAAAAAAAAAAAAAAAAAAAAAGATGGATGTCACTTGCTGAAATAAATATAAAATGTACTGAGGTCATGTGTCACATAGCAGCACACCACACTGTGAAAAAGTAAACGTTTAAAAACATTAAAAACCTGCCTCTAAATCTTGCTTAAACACACTTAGAAAGTCAAAGCAAAACAGATATATTTCTATAATATTATATAATATTTTATTACATTTACTTTTATATTTATTCATTTAGTAGACGCTTTTGTCCAAATGATTACATATTACATATTTTATTGCGTAAAAAAAAAAAAATTGTATTTCCACAGGGTTTTAGACATTTCAATATCAACAAAAGTTAGTCTACAAGTTTTTACAATTTGTAGAAAGGACCACTGAATGAATCAATGAGCGAATCTGAGTGAATCTTTGTAATGAACGGATTCAAAAGAATCGAATCAATGGAATGAATCAGAATCCCAACCACCGAAGAACGTATTTCGTTACAGCTAGGTGACAACACGCCATCGACAACCAGGCTTAGTGGTTTGTTTCGGCGTCTTTTTCTACAAGAGCTGAACTATCCATTATATGTTAATATCTCGTTTACATTCGTGTTTCACTGAGGTTTCCCTCTGCTTAGACTCCAAAACCTGTAACAATCAGTGAAAGTAATGAAAGGACTGAAAGAAGATAAAAGACATGAACGGCACGGACACCATTAAAAAATGAGGACCACGAGAACCTAACTTACCTTTTTTAGTTATTAAATTAGTTATTTAGAAATTTTACTTTACTAAAAAAGCCTTCACATTTCACCCCCAAACAAGATGTTTTCTGCACGTGAGAATCGGTGTCGTCGCTTTCAGGCCAACATCTTCAATAAAAGTAAATGTCAAAACTGCTTCAAAACCGTGGATTCGCACAAACTCAGCGAAGCAGATCTGTTTCAGGTGAGGATTTAGTTTCTTAAGATTTAGATTTTTAACGGACATTAACTTTTTATTTTATTTTAAAACATTAGGAATAGAGTAGATTTCTTTTTCTGTCACAGACTAAGCCTGTTCAGGTGGGCTGGCTCCTCCTGGCCCCAGAGGACACTGACTTCAGCAGTTCTGGCCTCAGGAAACGGGTGATGACATTGGCATTTCCAGAGATTCTTTCCATCTGATACAAGGCATTGATATTTAACTATGTTTTAGCTGTAGCCTTGATCTTTCTTTGTCATCTCTGTTGTAGATATGGCAGAGGAGATATTTTGTGCTTTACGAACATGGGCTTCTACGATACTCTCTGGATGAGATGGTGAGGTTTTAACTATCTTTCATGCAGTGTTTCTTAATCTTTTTTTTTTTGTCTTATGTATCTTACTATCCCAAGTATTCCTCTATACTGACTCCAGAAATGTGTTTATTTTGACAGGCTAATAGTTGGTAATGATACGTACAATCAGTATTAAGATATTAGCCTAATATTTCACCTACCTGACTGGAAATGATATGAACAAACACGAATGTTGTCAAATTTCTTGCCCTGGAAATCCTGGTTCAGTTTGGCCAACCACAAACGCCTTTTGTTCCTCAGACAGTTTTTTGCACTCTTCTTGATTTGTAATAACTTTTGGCAGTCTATAGTACTCCAAATGTTTCTCCTGGTCTGACTGATTAGTACAGCACAAAACATAACAATAATTGATAATTGTTCGGTTAAGTGGCATTGTTTACATTCAGTGCCGCCAAAATGGCTGATTGATGAGGTGTTGCAGTGTTGCCAGATTGGAAATGTCCAGAAGCTCAAATTTATCGTATTTGAAAGAAAATTATCGTACATGAGTCAAACTTACATAATATAGCTATTTATCTATTCTAGACCATCAACTTTTTGACACGACCTTCAAATTACCACAATAGATAAATACGTAGTACAAATATGATAATTATCATGCGTCTGGCAACACTGAAGCATTGTGAAAACACTATAGGATTATTGCAGTGACCAATAAAAGTTTGATTATTTAAATATTTTCTCCTCTGTGCAATGACAGACTGACTGTTTTCTTCCAGCCAGGTACATTGCCTCAGGGAAGTGTAAATATGACCCAGTGCTGTGAGGTTCTTGACGCTTCATCTCAAACCGGCCTCCAGAACTGCCTGAGGTTGTGCTTCACTGACAGAGACTACTACATCCGAACAGAAAGCAGAGACAGCTTCAGCATCAGTAGGTAATACACTCTCTGACCTGTGGTGTGAACTTAGCCACATGTTGCAGCTACTTTGTCATTAGATGTTTTTTACCCCAACTGATGTGCATTATAGTATAGAGGGTTGCACTTATGACACGATTTGGTCAGTTACCTGGATACGTGGTCATATCGGTTGATGTAAACAACACCATGGATTGCACAGTTAATGTACTGCTGAATACGTTGTTCTGCTCATTTGTGCTGTCTAAACTATGTGGAAGCTGCTAAATCATACAGAGAAGGACATAGTAAAGATGAAACTGTTCCTCAGACAGTTTTTTGCACTCTTCTCCTTGATTTGTCAGTCCGAATGTTTTTCCCGGTCTGACCGATTAGTACAACCCAAAACATGACGATGATTGACCATTTTCAGCAGCAATAATCAACAAAATATGTGAGTTTTGTTCGGTTCGGTGGCATTGTTTACATTTAGTGCTTAATGATGACGCATCGTGAAAACACTCATAGGTAGTGATGTAATGGAATAAAAGAGGTGAAGTCAAGTTGATAAATTTCTTGGTTTTTTTTGTGACAAGTGCCAAAATCTCAGCTCTGTTCTCTAGTTCAGCTGAAATCTTCTCTTTCTCTCTGTCTTCAGTCTCATCCCTCTGTTTCTACTTAAGTGTTATAAGTCACTAAATCTCAGCAAGGCTGATCTAATCCCTTAAGAGTGTAATAGAAGGTGTCAAGGAGTCTTGGATTAGTGTGTGTGCGTGTGTTTCTGTCTGTGTTGAGAACACCATCTTGGGAACCATTTCTTTTGGGATTGTTCAGGGTTGTTTTTTATTGCTTGTTATTCTTTGTTTTCTTGCAACTGGAGGTTTTTAGTCTAGAAGAGTGATGTCCAGAAAGCAGAAGTAAGACACATCTGAATGTTTTTTTTTTTTTTTTTGGGTTTGCATATGCGTGTGATTTCCAGCCTGGGTCCTTTTTTAGGGTCTGCTGTGTATATGAATTTGAGGTTGTTTGTTTCATTTAGGTGGCAGGAAAACCTGATTGTTTACCCCAAAGCTGCCAAATCAAATCAGAAGAAGAAGGGGAAGGATCCAGCCCACCCACCTCAGGTGAGTCTTGTTCATGTTTAATGGTACTTCATGCAAACATATTCTGTAAGAGGCAATGCCAATATTTAATCTAATATCTTTGCAGGATATTTCATTTGATAAAATATTAATAAATCGAACACTTAATGTAGTATTCCTGTGGATTTAAATTTTTTTCCTCATTGTTTTATTCTAGCATTTTATTTTAGTGCAACAGATTTGTCTAATTTCTATTTGGTGCATTTTTTGTCTCCTGCTTTGTCAGTATTTCATTTGTGATCTACAAGTTTTAGTTTCACTAAACATATCAGGATTTAGTAGTATTGTTCACCCTTTTTAAAAGAATAAATATTCAGAATTACTTCCAACCAACAAGTTCTATAAATAGATTTCATATCCTCCAGATTTGGAGATCATAATATCTGAACCTGGACCACAAAATCATTCATAAGTTATTTATTCATATAGTAATAAAAATGAACGAGTACGCTTTCCATTAGTGCATGATTTGTTAAAATATGACAATATTTGAATATCTGGAATCCGATGGTGCAAAAAAAAAATCTAAATATTGAGAAAATCACCTTTAAAGTTGTCCAAATTAAGTTTTAAGCAATACATATTACTAATAAATTTAAGTTTTGATATATTTACGGTAGGATTTACAAAATATCTTCATGGAAGATCTTTACTTAATATCCTGATACATAATGATTTTAGCATAAAAGAAAAATCACTAATCTTGACCCATATAATATATTGTTGGTTATTGCTACAATAATAATAAAACAAAAATAATAATAATATATATAAATCTATAAATGAGTGTGTGTATGTGTGCATATATGCTTACAAAAGTGCTAAAAGTCTAGTTAGTGTCTACCGTAATGTTGAAAGAACAATGCTGTTTTGGAGTACTGCTTCTTTAAATGCCCTCCTCCACCCCTATTCTTGACTTTAATTACATTTCTAAGTGCTTTGCCCATCTTTCTGTCCGGTTGATTTACTAATCCCTCTCTATCTCCCTCCTGCATATTCTTTCTGCTGACAACAGACCAAATTGATCTAGTGTGTGAAAGTGCCACTGCACTGTGCAGCAACAATTAACAGCATGTAAATGAAATGCTGTGTTCCTGTATTCTATGTGTTTGTGTATTTTGAAGCGTTAGTCAGAAGTTTAATAGAATTAACCTAAGTGATCTGGACAGGATTATTGAGCATCCCCCCGGGGAGGGTGAAGAGTTTGCAAAGTGGGAATCAGAGTGCAAAAGACATGTGTGCTTGTTTGTCAGGCAGGTTGTATATAGAAAGAGGAGAGAGGCTTTTCCTTGACCACCCGTGCCAATTGGATTTCGCTGGCCAAGCGTTTGTGTGCAGCCTGTCAGTCTCTGATTTACTCACCTATATTCTCTGCCTCTGTCTTTTTCTCTCAGCAGACAGCGGAAAACAAAATCTCCAGCAGCAGCACTGGTAGTGGTGGTGCTGCTAAGAAAAGTAGCACTTCTGGAAATAGTTTCACCAGCAGCATTAAAAGACAAGGCAGCATCAGTTCTGTTAATAATAACAGTGGTAAAGTGTCCATTAGCGACAATGCTGGCGCTAGTGCTAGCAGTGCCACTAAAAGCAGTAGCAGAAGTGGCAACAGTACTAAAGTGGCCACCAAAAATGACAGAAGAGGTAGCGTGGTGAACACAGTGGAGGAGGTCTCCGCAGGGAAAGAGCTGGAGGAGGAGTCGGCGCTCAGTGGTGGAGTTGGGGTTCCTTCCAGCAGTGGTAATGCTTCATCACTCGATACCATGATTGGTTCCTCTCTCTCTTCTTCGCTCAGTCAGCCCTCAGGCTGCTCCGACTCAGATGGTATGACCTCAGAGTGGACTTTGTATGTGGACTTGTGACTTTAACTGGATGTACTTGTTTATGGTTGTAGTGGTTACTGATTTGTCAGCTTAAGAAACAAAGGTAGGTAGTAGCTAAAATCATTGTTCATTTTTTAGTAGAGAATTAGGAATAGTTTGCATGAAAATTCTGTCATTACTTACTCATTCTAAACCTGTAAAACTTGTGATCAGATCTTTCAGTAATGAAAATTAGGCTGTGAGGAATAGAAGTACAGTGTGTTCAAAGAATTGTACTTTGACAATTATTTGACAACATGCCAATTTTACAGCTAGCAAAACATTTTTAAAACTAATTTTTTTTTAAGCAAAAACTCAAAGGTCTGCTTAGAAGGTTGTATTTCCATATTAAAAAAAACATAAGAGGTAATGACTAAATGATGACAGTACATTATTGTGTGTCAATCTGTGTTTACTTCTATGCTATTCTGCACATTGCACTTTTACTAGGTATGACAAATACAGTTAAAGTCAAAAGTTTACACAGACCTTGCAGAATCTGCAAAATGTTAATTATTTTACCAAAATGCATGCATTTATAGAAAATGCATGTTCTTTTTTATTTAGTACTGACCTGAATAGGATATTTCACATAAAATATATTTGCATATAGTCCACAAGAGAAAATAATATTTGAATTGATAAAAATGACCCTGTTCAAAAGTTTACACACGCTTGATTCTTAATACTGTGGTGTTGTATTTTTTTTTTTTTTTTTGATGGTTGTTCATGAGTCCCTTGTTTGTCTTGAATGGTTAAACTGCTCGCTGTTCTTTGAGTTCATCTTTTCACACTGAGGGACTTCTATTACAGAAGGTTAAAATGCTCACTGATGCTCCAGAAGGAAGAACAATGCATTAAAAGCTGGGGGATAAAAACTTGTGTAATTTGAAGATCAGGGTAAATGTAACTTATTTTGTCTTCTGGTGAACATGTAAGTATCTTCTGTAGCTTCTGAAGGGCAGTACTAAATTAAAAAAAAAATATGATATTTAGAAAAAAATAAAAATGTATACATCTTCATTCTGATCAAAAGTTTACACCCTTTGCTCTTAATGCATTGTTTTTCCTTCTGAAGCATCAGTGAGAGTTTGAATCTTCTGTAATAGTTGCATATGAGTCCCTCAGTTGTCCTCAGTGTGAAATGATGGATCTCAAAATCATACTGTCATTGTTGGAAAAGGTTCAAATACACAAATGCTGAAAAACCAAAGAATCTGTGGGACCTTAAGGACTTTTCTGAAGAAAAGTGGGCAGTTTAACTGTTCAGAACAAACAAGGGGCTCATGAACAACTATCACTAAACAAAAAAAACACAGAATTAAGATTCAAGTGTAAAAGTAAAGAGTTTGCTTTGCTTTTGTTTGATCTCTCAGGTTCTACGAATCGATTGGGCACTGAGAGTGGCTATTCCTCTCTGGAGAAGACTGCTTCTCGTGCTGTGGATGCACAAGCACTCACTGACTCCAGGTGTGACTCTGATTCTGTTTGTTCACCTGCCTCAAATTCTTGTATGTTTTCTACCCCAATGTCCCTTAGTCCCACCCCCTTCCCTTCACCAACCAATCACAATTCACAGGGGGCATGTGGGGTTGATTTTGAAGATTTGCTATGTTGTTCTTTGGAAGAAAGTTTGGAGTCCAATAGGGACAGACAGTCACACATATCCATGACACACACACTCAGACATGAAGCAAATCAAACACTCAAAGAAAAAAGAAAAGTACACCGGCTGTTTGGAAATCGCCTCAGGTAAGACAGGTTCATTTTGCTCCTGATTCCCTCACTTCACCAACGTATAATGTTTGTGGCTCCCTCTAGTGTTCATCATGTTATTGCCATTCTTTTGAAAGCATGTCGCTCGTCTGTGTTTGTCTTACAGGAGATCTCATCTCATCAGTCAAATCAAACTGGGCTGCTTGTATTCCCATTTGCCATTTAATCCAAATATATTCATGCTCATGTCAGTGTTATACCATAAATGTTCAAATACCTGGCAGCTCTGCATTAATGCTGTGTATTTTCAGTGTATATTTCGGCTGTCTTTATTTTCCATATTTAGGTTCTAAACGTTTGGGTTTTTTTTAGATTGTGTAGAGCTCAAAGTTGAATCTAAAATTGATTTCCACAGAATTAAGAAGCAAGTACATGTTTGTTTCTAGGAGATCTCAGGAAGCTGATCAACAGGAGAGTTCATTTCTGGATACTGAGCTTCCCCCTTTAACCTTCACATCCTCCTCTACTGAACAAAATGACCATAAGGCTACTGTCAGTACATCTCAGGATTCATTCCTTAATGATATTCCTGATAACTCGCAACATTTGATATCATGTAGTCTCCGCTCCAAATCACTGGAGCGCAGACCGCTTGATTCCACACCAACAGTAAGTACAACAACCAATACAAATAAGAATGATCCTAATGTGTATTTTTATGGCTGTAAATTGATTATAATTTTTAATCAAATGAATTAAGGGATGTGGTGACAAATTTATCAAATTAATCTTCATTGATCATATCACATATGTCATTGCTAATGCTCTTTTCATCTCAGCCTGACCTCCTTAATTTCAAAAAGGGATGGATGTCTAGATTGGGAGAAGATGGAAAGGTGATTTTGACATTTGAGTGAATGTATTTGAATGATGTCAGTCTTTTTTTTTCGTGATTTTTTTATTTTATTTTTATTTTTTCCACTGTGTGAAGTGGTCTGATTTTCTCTGTCTCTAGTGGCGGAAACACTGGTTTGTTCTTACTGACCAGACTTTGAGATTCTATCGGGACTCTGCAGCAGAAGAGGTAGTTTATGATGTGAAGTCTAAAAAGAATCATCATCATAACCGATTTGCCATTTTCAGTGAAGAAGTCTTTCTGTTTTTTATGTCTTAGGCAGCTGATTTGGATGGTGAAATCAACTTGTCGAGTTGTTACGATGTTACAGATTATCCTGTACAAAGGAACTATGGCTTTCAGATTCACGTGAGTGTATATTAGCTAAACTTATGTAAGCTTATGTATGTCTGTTGCATTGAATTTTTCCATTACTCATACAGACAAAGGATGGAGTCTTCACCCTCTGTGCAATGACTTATGGGATACGACGCAACTGGGTCCAGGCAATAATGAAAAACATTCGTCCCGCCGTTGCCCCTGATGTCACATGGTACAACATTAAATCTAGCTGCCATTCTCAAAAATAAATTCATCCACTGCACATATTTCATACACTGATATCAAACCCCAATACCATTTATTGCTGTATTTTTCTCACAAAACAGCATCACATGTTAGTGGGTTGACTCTGACTTTTTTGCTTTTCCCCATGCTATGCAAGGAAAATTCCTGCTATAAAACCCAGGTTTGAATATGTTTTCATGACCGTGAGTGTTTTTTGAAAACAAAAAAGAGTTATTTCACTCCAAAAATGAAAATTCTGCCATTTAATTTCTTCTGAAACCTGTAAGACCTTTGTTCATATTCTGAAAAAAAGATATTTTTGATGAAATCTGAGATTTTTGTGACCATGCCTAGACAACAGTGGTACTACCATATGAACATACATCAAAGACAGGTAAGAGAAGAAATTGTTGAATAAAGTCGCTATTTTTGTTAATTTTGCACACATGGTAATGTCATAAATTTATAAAATTAAGGTTGAACCACTGATGTCACATGAACAATGTTCTTTCTGGGCCTTGAATGTGGTAGTTGTGCTGCTGTCTGTGCAGGGTCAGAAAGCTCTAGGATTTCATAAAAATTATCTTAATTTGTGTTTTGAAGATGAATGACATGAGAGTAATTAATGACAGAATTTTCATTTTTGGGTGAACTGTCTCTTTAGTTTTTAAATGAAGTGTATGGTAAAACACACAAATACAATATCAGAGATATACATTTTAAATAACTTTACCATAGCCACTTCTTTTCTTCCAATAGTTCAATTCCTCAAAAGGTGCCAATGACCAGTGCACATACTCGTACAAGCTCCTGCCAATGCAATACAGTTCCCCAGGATACAGAGCAAAGGAGCCGCATCCGCGAGCGCCGTAGAGAGGGGCGTTACAAAACCTTCGATTGGGCAGAATTAAGTTGTAAACAACACAAAGAGGAGTTGTCAAATGACCTGTCTGGAAGACAGTGGAACCACAACATTGAACGTTCGGTGCCTCCTGCACCAGCATCATCCCCTGAAGAGCGGATCATATGTTCGACCTCTGAGGCATCAGAGAATGAATATCTTCAGAGAAAAAGACTCTCACAGAGGCAAAGCTTGAACATCATGTCGGCTGATATACCATCGCATTTATCACTTACAGCAATGTCCAGTCGCACCTCCCCAGAATCAATCAGCCCAGACAGCTTAGAGGTTGATGCAGGGACAGTACGTGCTCACTGTCACAGCCTTGGTGAACTACTGGAAGCTAAACCCAAAGAAGAAAAGCAGGTAGCGTAAAAAAGCGAATATGGTTGCGGTACTCCAGTGTACTACTACATAATTTATTTCCATGCACCGTTTACATATTATTTCTCACAGTTGTAAACAAAGTTTCACAATTTGTTACAGGTTGATCGCTCCACATCTCCATTGCCAGCCACCCTCTCTTCATCCTCAGCACAGACAGAATGGCAGTGGGATGTGGAGCTCCAGAGTCTGCGTAGAGAATTGAAGGCTGAGCATGAGAGGAATCAGACTCAAGAAAGGGAGTTAAGACTTCATGAGGCCCGACTCCAAGCTGAGCTTAACGACAGCCAGGAATGTCTTCAGAGGGCAGAGTTAAAGATTCGTGAATCAGAAACTCTTCTGAAAGAGCGTGAGGAGGTGCTGGAGAGTCTACGTGGACAGTTGGAGGAGGTAACGGGTCGTCTTAAAACAACCGAAGAGGCACAAGCCTTGAAAGAGGTCAGGCTACAGAGGCACCTGCGCCTCCTGCAAGAGAGCCAGGAACGAGAAAGGAGGAGCTTCAGTGACAGCCTTGACCAATCAGAGCAGCGCTCAAAAGAACTAGAGGAGCGTCTGAGGCAGAAAGAGGCTGAGCTGCAGAAAAGGCCAACAGGGGACGTTACTGATGAACTTCTGCGAAGGTGCCAGGAGATACAAAACCAGCTGGAAGAGTCAGACAGTGAGGTCTGTCGTCTGCAGGCACGCCTTCAAAACGAGGAGACTCTTTATTATGACATGGAGCACGATTACGAAAGAGCTTGTGAGGAGATACAGAGTTTGCAAGGTGCTCTTCTGGACTGTGAGAGAGTAAGTGAGGAGCGCTTTCAAACCCAGCTGATGCAGCAACAGCAAGAGCTAGACCGGAAGGAACGTGAACTCCAGGAAGTGCTTCTTAAGATGGCCATCCTGGGCAGTAGTCTAGAGGAGACGGAACAAAAGCTCAAGGAAGCTCAAACCCATCATTCTGAAGCTAATGTTCTCTGTGAGACATTGATTGAGCCACAGCAGTGCAGAAAGAAAGGGCAGTATGATTTGGAAATGCAACCTACTACTCCGGGAGACGAGTCACATAGAGTGATCTCTGTGATCCAGGCACTAGAGCGCAAGTTATGTGACACTGAAGAGCGACTCCGGGAGCTTACAGTGCATCTTCAGCAACAGCAGCAACTCAGCACTGGACCGCATGCACTCAATGATTCTTGGTGCTCCCACGGTTCCCTCCAGAATCCGGAGGGTCGAGACTCTGTGGATTCTCTGCCAAGTTTCACTCAAGGTTTGCATAGCCTGCAGGGAACGGCTTTCGACAGATCCTCGGATAAACTTAAAATCTCCATTTATGATGATGTAAAACCTGGAAGCCGAAGGTTGGTTGGTGAGAATTCAGGGAGAAATCAAACTCAGGAGATGGCCAGCAGAGTTTTGTCACTGGAGGCACTGATTGTCCAAAGGATTGCCTCTGCACTTGAGCATCCCAGCTCTACATTGCTTAATAGATTGTCAGAGGTGCATGTCCAGGTGCTCAGGATGGCTCAAGGAGGAAGTCAAAATGGGGCTGTGGAACCTAGTTACTCCCAGATCTTCTTGGACCCTTTTGAGCAAGATCCAGAAGACAATACACTGAGTGAAAGTGCAATCCATAGACTGTGTGTAAGAGCAGAGATGACATACCTCATACATACTCTTTGTACTCATCCCTCACAGGATCAAAAAGGATCTGATCTTTTCTATGTTTTGCCTTGGCCAGAAAGTTCCTCACCTGGAACCAAAAAGGAAAACTGTTCAAAGCAGGGGTTCAGACTTGCTGACATTAGCCCACCAGAACTTGCACCTTACAGTGAACAAATGGAGGATGAACTGGCAAACGATCTTCTCATTGAAGGTTCTGAGGAACAGCTTGCTTGCAGAAAAAGTCTGGTGGTAGAGCTCCGTGCTCAGGCCCAGTCACTGCAGAACCTCTCAACGCAGCTACAGTCCAATGTTAGAGAGGTGAACCTTCCTGGTGAACTTCCTTCAGCCATCCTGAGGGCTGCGATGTGTCAGGCCACTTTGGCATACATGGCCTGTCGTCTCCGTTCAGCCCTGCAGCAGGAAATGAGTGCCCTACGCAAGCAGCGAGAGCAGGCTGAGTGTGAGTGTCGTGCCATGTGTCGTAGTATGGAGGCTCTCTTCCAGGAACAGACAGAGCGTTATGAAGAGAAGCTGCGTGAGGAGCGTGTTGTTGTTGAAAAGGCAGAGCAGGAGCGTGTTTCAGCAGAGACCAATGCTCAGTTGAGGACGGAAGAAGCAGAAAAATTGCAGATGGAGTTTGAGGACAAGCTCCAGGAGCTCCAGAAAATCCATGAAGAGGAGATGAGCCGTCTCCATGAATACTACATTCAAAATTTGTCAAAGCCTGCAACCCCCTCAGAACTAGAAGAGGGTGAGGAGACAGAGCAGGTTTCTGTGACAGCTCTGCAAGACCGAATCAGAGAGCTGGAGACTGAGATGACTTGTTTGAGGGCAGATCTTAGCAACCAGGATGTCAAGGCCCTCCAGCTTGACCTGGAAACCATCAAGGTACCCACAGCCTTCTTGTTGCAGCGCAAAATTAACATTGTACACAATGATGAAGGTACTCCATGTCTTTGTGTGTCTTAGGCCACGTATGAGCATGGTTTCAGCATTATGGAGGACAGCCACCAGCGAGTGATTGAGGAGATGCAGAGGCAGCATCAGAGAGAGGTGGAGAGACTAACAGAGGAGAGAGAAAGAGTACTGCAGGAAGAGACGAATGCAACCATTGCAGGTGCTACTCTCAACACAAGCTCTTATACATTTAGCTCATTCACAGCTTGGACGTTCTGATAAGAGAGAAATTCACTTCCAGAATAAAAAAATCCTGATAATTTACTCACCCTGTGTCATCCAAGATGTTCATGTCTGTCTTTCTTCAGTTGCAAGGAAATTAAATTTTTTGAGGAAAACATTCCAGGATTTTCCTCCTTTTTTTCAAAGGGCTCTACACAATTCCAGTCAAGAAATAAGGGTCTTATCTAGTGAAATGAATTAGTCATTGTCTTTTTTTTTTTTTTTTTGTAAAGGGTGTTCGATTTTCTTTTCACGTTCGGTTTGTAAAAACTCTGTCGCCTACGTAAACGTGACCTTTCCAACATGACTACATAATGCGTGAAGTCAGGCTGGTGCAAGACAAGCATTTATGGTTAAAAAGTATATACATTTTTATTGTTTTAACAAAATGACTGATTGTGTGGAGCCCTTTGAAACTGCATTGAAGTTGCAATGGACCTTCAAACTACTGGCCACCATAGAAGTTCACTATTTCTCAAAAATATTATTCACAGCTGAAGAAAGAAAGACATAAACATCTTGGATGACATGGGGGTGAGGAAATTATGAGGAAATTTTTATTCTGGAAGTGAACTTCTCCTTTAAGTAACTACATATGAGTTCCTAGTAAGATGTCAAACAGAGGTTCCTAGTAAGACGTCATGAGGTTGATAAAATGATGCACTCATGCACCGTAAAAAAAAAAAAGAGCAGAAACATTAATTAGAAAACAATACAAAGCTAAACGCATGGGGTTATTTACAAATTTGTTCTGAATACATGTAAATTTGTTTTCTGTATGCCACAAATGATAATCTAGCATCTCTGCTGCTTGGTCTTGACAGTTCTGTCTGATCATTTTTTTTTATATTATTTGTTGTTTTCCAGCCATTGAGGCTATGAGGAAAGCTCATAAAGAGGAAATGGACAAGACCCAGAAGGCCCTGCAAAATGGAGCCAGTGTGGACATCCGCCAGCTTCGTGCACAATACAAGTTCGTGTGTGATGTCTATTATTGATCTGAAAACTGTCAGCCACACCATCAAAAATCAATTTATGTTTGCAGAACTATATATTAACCATATGACTCTTTGTGCATTTTCTCCAGTGAGGAGCTGGAAACATTGCACAGGGAATTGGAAGTGTTGTCAGAGCAGTATTCTCAGAAATGCTTGGAAAATACTCATTTGTCTCGGACAGTAGAAACAGAAAGGGAAGCATTGAGTTCAACACAGAGAGAGAACCAGGAGCTTCGCATTCACAGCCAGGTACATGCACATAGGCACAATAAATATGCATGTTTACACAGTCATTGCTTCACTGCTTATTATACATGTGTATCACATTTGTTTCGAAGGAATTAAATGAGTTTTTGGCTGCTGAGTTATCCCTGATGCATTCACGCATGAATGGGGAGGTGAAACATTCCCAGTCTTCTCAGGAGAAAGACATGTATCAGCTAGAGGTAAAACTTGACAACCTTTCAAATGGCAAAGTGCCCAAATTTGTCTTGTACTACTAAAATTAGCAGGGGATGGTTGACTGAACGCAGATTAAAATTATCTGCACTCTGGGTTGAGCACATTTAATCGGCTTCCACAAAAGAAGCCTTCATGGGTTTTATTACTACTCAGATGAGATTATGTCAGAGTATATTCCATCAAAGTGATATAAAGTATACATGTGTTAAACAGTGTATGCTCTGTCTCATTCTTTGATGTTGTAGGTAAATCTCAGAGTAAAGGAATCAGAGATTAAGTGTCTGAAACAAGAGATCAACTCACTTAAACTGGAACTACAGGCAGGAAATATGGTAACATTTTTCATTCAAACAAATTAATAGTTTAAGGCATTGATGCTAGGGATGGTAATTTTGTAGTCAATTATTTCAAAAAAGTAAGCTATTATAATAACTTTTTTTTAATTCACAAATGTGTCCCTGCACCACAAAACCAGTCTTAAGTAGCACAGGTTTATTTGTAGCAATAGCCAACAATACATTGTATGGGTCAAAATTATTGATTTTTCTTTATGCCAAAAATCATTAGGGTCATGTTCCATGAAGATATTTTGTAAATTTCCTACTGTAAATGTATATCAAAATGTAATTTTTGATTAATATGCATTGCTAAGAACTTAATTTGGACAACTTTCAAGGCGATTTTAATATATATATATTTTTTTTTTTGCACCCTCAGATTCCAGATTTTCAAATTGCTGTATCTTTGCCAAATATTGTCCTATCCTCAAAAAAATAAACATCCATGAAAAGCTTATTTATTTAGCTTACATGTGATGAAAGTTGACCCTTATGACTGGTTTTGTGGTCCAAGGTCACAGATGTTAACATAACACTTTCCTAATATGCTTTTTTTTTCTCTGTATTTCTGTTTTTAATGTTATTTTCTTTTAGTGTTTTAAGCAGCTAAACTCCGAGTTGTGTGCTTCAGAAGTGAAAACTCAAAATGATTTTGCTAAACTGAGGATGGTGCCAGCAAGACAACAGAGTTTAAAATATGGTAAGCAAATCTTCAAGAGCAGACGTGTTACTGTGAAGGCAAACAGATAAGCATAAGCACTTGTTCGCAATTTGTAAATGTCTGTTGCAGATCTGATGAAATCCAGGAGCAACCCAGACTTCCCAGAGGACCATGCCTCACTTGCGCAGCCTGTCAGATCCAAGGTGGGATCATCTGTGCCATTACATGCTACAAAGTACTGACGTTTCCTAAAATGTAATCGTTCTTACTGTGTCTCATTTCATTCTCAGAGTCTTAAAGATGGACTCAGTGTTCTGGAGAGGATGAAGCTTTTTGAATTATCTAGCACGCAAAAGATTTGAGTGTGTGTGTGTGTCTGTGTGAGAGAGGGGAGAAGGCGAAGCATTTTAATGTTTATGTGGGTTAAATTATTTAATTGTATATCTTTATAACACAATGAATTCTAACTATACCTTTAGTCACTGGTGTGTGTGTGTGTGTGTGTACGTCGGTCATTTTAATTGTTGCTTCATTGCTACATTAGACAGTAGAGGTAGTTTTTGATATGAAATCTTAAACTGTTTTTGTTTATATTTACATGTTTATGCCTGATTGAGCTTCAGTTCAATTTGCTTAATCTCTAATTATGAATAAAGTCAAGCTTTTCCTATCTTTAACGTCTTGTTTGTGTAACTTTTTAACCCATATGTGCAGACTTTAATCATTAGTTTTAATCCCATAAACAGTCCTCATACTGAAAATTACACTATATCGTCCTTTTCCAAGGTTTTCTGCCTTTTTTTTAAGTGAGAGTAAAGGCAAACTATTCATAGCACAAATAAAAGCTAATTTATTTAGTACGTACACTATCAGTCAAAACATTTTGGACAGTAACATTTTGTAATGTTTTTAAAGTCTTTTCTGCTCACCAAGCCTGCATTTATTTGATCCAAAGTACAACAAAAGCAGTAATATTGTGAAATATTTTTGCTATTTAAAATAACTTTAAAATCTAATTTAATTCTGTGATCAAAGCAAAATTTTCTGCATCATTATTCCAGTCTTCAGTTTCACATGATCCTTCAGAAATCATTCTAAAATGCTGATTTGCTGTTCAAGAAAGATATAATTATCAATATTTAAAACAGTTGAGTACATTTATTTTCAGGATGCTTTGATGAATAGAAAGATCCAAAGATCAGCATTTATCTGACATAAAAAGCTTTTGTAACATTATACACTATACCATTCAAAAGCTTGGATTCAGTATACTTTTTATATATATATATATTTTTTTTTATATAAAAGAAATTATAGAAATGAATACTTTTATTTAGCAAGGATGCTTTAAATTGGTCAAATGTTACAAATGATTTCCATTTCAGTTCAGTGTTGTTCTTCCGAATTTTCTGTTCATCAAACCTGAAAAAATTCTACTCTACTGTTTTCAAGCAAATCAGAATTTAGAATGAATTTTAAAATGATTCAAACTAATTATTTTAAAAATAAAAACATATTTGTACTTTGGATCAAATAAATGCAGGCTTGGTGAGCAGGAGATTAAAAATCTTATTGTCCAAGATCTTTTGACTGGTAGTGTAACTTAAAAAAGTACAGCACAGTGTAACACCACAGCTCTCTGTGGCGTCTTTAACCACTAGATGTCGTGCTTCGTCAGGAAACTTGCAGCCGCGCTTCATTACAAAGTTCTCAGAACAAAAAGTCTTTACCTGTTTTATCTCTGCTGAAATGTTAATAATGACATCCCACTATTTATATTTTCGGAAGTTTTGTCTACAGAAGTCCTGTTTGACCCAGGTATTTGCTACTTTTTATTATGTGCTACTGAGTCTGTAAGAGCGTCGAAAGCATTTAGCCAAAAAAAACAACCAATTAACCGATAGCATCTGAACACGAGGATGGGCTCTGTTTCCCTCATTTAATACGGGCTTGATATCGTTTCACATCCTTTTATGGGTCTTAAAATGTTTTGCTTGCTTATGAGTCTCGGTAAAGCTGTGTTTTCATGTTTGGGGTCCGTGTAAGCTACAGAGAGGGAGAGAAGAGCGCGGCAGGTGTGCGCGCTTGCTAATTAAATTTCTGACGGCTTCTTTGTCAGTAATTACTTATGAATAATGCATGTTGCTTTGAAACGATGATCTCTTCATTATGTTAAATTTTCAAAACACTGATTAATTTTAAAAATGACAGTCCCTTAATTCTCTCTCTCTCTCTCTGTCTGTCTCTCTCTCTCTCTCTCTAACCAAAAGTGTGTCCGAATGTCCATCTATTCAGCTCGTTTCAGAGCATTTGTGTTACCTTGGAAACGTATTTACATATGCATGTTACTCACTGAAGTTTCTGGGTCTCAGCTCTTCCACATGAACCATGGTGTTCATCATTTTACAGCAATGGTAAGAGAGGTTCTGTTCTTATAACAGGTAAATAGAAAAAAACACCCTGATGTCAAGTACTGACTTATTTAAACATGTCCACCTTTTTCATTCCGTAACAGTGGGCACGGCCATTTGTAAATGGGTCTTCCTTGTGGTCTCATCCATGTCCAGCTATTTATAGCTGTACAAAATAACTAATTTTGCTGCTTCGTATTACAAATTGGTGTGTCGTACCATCTTATTTTGAAGTATTATCTTAATTATTAGAAAAAGTTGTGTGCAGTGCAAACACTTTTACAGTTTACTGCACACTGATATTCTTCTCGTTATTTTCCAATAGCAGATAATGAACCGTAAGTCTCACCCATAGGCTTGCTTCCGCATTGAGGAAAAAGGTGGATAAGTCTCACTGACAGAATCGTCACATGAGGCCATGTTATGAGTGCAAAGCTTACGCTTTGATGTCTATGTTCTGGTTATGTTGTCTGTGTAACATCTACTTCATGTCTGTCAACTCTTTTTAGTCTGGCCAGATGTCAGAGCAAAGAAAAAATGGAGGTTCTTCTCCGCATTGTAGACAATGAGTATACAATGCAATAGTGGGCTGGTTATGTAATATTGCAGTGCATATAAATAAGTAGACCTAAATATCTTCACCAGCCAGCAGTACCTAGAAAACCTGTTTAATAAGCATACTATCACTGTTTCTCACTAGGGAGCCACTGCCTGATTTAAAACAATTTAAAGGAGATCTTTTATGCCTCTTTTTACAATATGTAATATAAGTCTCAAGTGTGTCCAGAATGCGTCTCTGAAGTTTCAGTTTAAATACCCCAGATCATATTGTTTACTTTTGAAAATCCTATTTTCATGCATATCTCTTTAAATGCAAATGAGCTGCTGCTCCCCGCCCCTTTTTCGAGAATAGAGCTGTGCCTTTACAGCTTGTTCCTAAGATACTGTGCCCAAAAACATCTGTTTGGTTTTGATTATCATGTCCTTTGTGCTAAAATCATGTGTTTTAAACCATATTAGGTTAAACATCAGAAGCACACGTACAGAAAGCAGCTCTGACACGGCATGTAAGTACTAAACTAAGTTTAGTATAGTAGTCTTTCATGTCTTATTGTGCTTAAACTGTCAAAACCACACAGGAGTTACAAAACTGTTGGCTATGCCTGTGAAGGTAAAAAGGAAAGAAATTGCATCTTTATATTAGATATGTGTGGCAGCAGCATTATATACAGCAGGGGTGGCCCTGCCCCTGGAGATCTACCTCCCTGAAGACTTTAGTTCCAGCCCTGCTCCAACGCAGCTGTCTGTAATTATGAAGTGCTACCCAAGAGATTAATTAGCTGATTCAGGTGTGATTGATCAGGGTTGAAGTTGAACTTTGTAGGATGGTAGATCTCCAGGAACAGGGTTGGGCACCCCTGATATGCAGTAAATAAATCAATAAATCCACTGCTCTCTTGTCTCCTCTGAGTCTGGGACTCTAAATAGTGTTCTGTGCTCGTCTGTGCAGCCAAAGACAGAACAGTTAGCATGCTTTGCTTGAACTTTTGCCATGGCGTTAGAACCGGAACACAGTTGTCACTTGTGAAAACAAAATGGCAGTACTGTGGGTGGAAATGTGCAGATTAAGGGGTGGTAATATTATATTAAGATCCCCTTCTGCGTCATGGGGGGAGCGAAACCTGATGCACTTGTTTTTTCACATGCGTGCAGAGAAAGGCGTACCAAAGCAAAGTTACCGGGTTGTCCTTTTTTTTTTATTTTTTTTTTTTATACAATTTCTGGGTTGGTAGATGCACTAGGGGTCCCTTTTATAGCACTTAAACACAGAAAAAGTCAGATTTTCATGATATGTCACCTTTAAATTATATTAAAATAATCTAAATTAAAAGCTTAAAAAAATGTAAACTGAGAATTAAAAATGAAAAACTAAACAAAAGTTTATTATGATTATTATTAACTACTTTTTCAAAGACTACACAGTTCTCGAAACTTCTGAATTTATTATTAATTGATATATTGACATTCCAAGTTTGTTAATACAGTTTTGGAAAACAGGCCTATTTAGAGCAGTTTATCATATTCAGAGCAAAATATACCACCATTGGAAATATATATAGCTTAGCCTGTATGAGGCCTTTATTATGAAATAGAAATAAGTGTGTGTTTTGTGTTTGTGCTGTGAGTAAAGCAAAGAGGGAGGATCATGCAGTGGAGAATTTGGTTTCTGTTTCAGTAACACGTCAGTAAACGTCACACAACACGTACACACACACACACACACACACAGTACTGGAATCACATTATTTAATACTTCATAATTTAAGACCTCATGCAGTTGAAGGTGAGATTTGATACAGATTTAATGGTTGTAAAATGCACCCTTTTACCTGGAACTCTGAGGTGTATATATCCTCACACTTTCACGCTCTCTTACATCCAGTTACACAAAGTGACATAACTACTCGGGTTTAATTTTAGAATGTAAATCCCCTGATTGTGCAGTCCTGGTTGATTAAGATACACTTCTGGATGCTATTGCTGAGAAGTGTGCTGGTTTGCTGCGATATGCATGTTGATAGCTTTGTCGTTCCAAAAGTCTTGGGATAAACATCAAAACTTAGTGTTCACATGAAACAGTTTTAAAATGATGACATCAAACCTTCAGTGCTCAGAATTAAAATTTTAAATCCCTGCATTGTTGCCATTTCTATGGATTATGTAAGGAGTGCTCGAGTAGACGTGTTAATGCTGAATCTGCGCTTCCATGTTCCCCTCCTGGTTTTATGTTATATTTGGCATTAATTACCAGCCTTCTCAGAAGGCAAATGTACATGATCTCTTTGACCTTTGTATGTGACAAGTATTCTCAAAGCTTTTAGGCTTGAACCTATAGGGCACACATGCTTCTGTTTCCCATAGTTACAATGTACTAAAAAAGAGATGCAATTAGAGACATTCCCTGGGGTTGAACACAAAGCACAGAAGTTGACCGGTGATACTGGGGCATGTGGACTTCCTCTCCTTCCCACTGGCTATAGGAACAGAGTACGTAGCTTATACTGGATGTTCACTTAATTAATTCTTAGTCTTTAAAATTGCAATCGATAATTCTTGTTATTTACAGATCAAACGTTGATTGTCAAATGGCAAGTCTGAATGTTGGATTTACATTATGAATGAAACGTTGGAAAATCATTGTAAGGTGCATGGTGGTGCAAGAGTGGAACATGAAAGAAACAAATCTATAGATAGGCCTATACATCCAGTAATTATAGATAGACCGTTACCGTGGTTACATTTGTCACCATGGTTATGTATTATGATTCTCTTCCGATGACAGACAGCGGGATACCCGTAGCTCAATATCAAGATTTGTTATATAACAGCATTTGAATATTTTACAATTGTAAAGTCATAGGAACTTCACCTACTGCTCAAATTAGGTTTCGCCCTTGTTTCTTTCTTAGTCATTTTTGAGCTTGAATACAGTTGAATGTTAGAGTGTCGAGATATTAATCACTGAATACTCACACTTCACTCCCTCGCATTACAATGACATTTGTTTCATGCTAGATTACACAGCTCCTGACAGAAAATGATTCATCTGCATTTGTGCTTAAACTGTTGGATCAGTTTGTATCCTCATGCCAGTGTTGAACAGCTTTCCTGATTCTGCCTTTCCATGTTTAAATGATGTAATTTAAAAACTTCATGCAGCCGAAGGTGAGAATTGATGCTTTAGTGGTTATCCAGTGCACCTGTTTACCTGAAACTCATTGGTGCAAACATCTTCAAATCTCCATTTCTCTAAGTTACGCATCGCCACTTGGGTTTATTACTTATTCCTGTTCAATATTAGAGTTTCTGATTCAGTTAGTAAGGTACCCTTTACTGTGTTTTCTTTAGTTGTATCACCACTTTTTTCCCCTCTCTGCTAGAAAATTCAGATCTTGACGTTGATGTGTCTATATGGTTTCTGGTCCAAGCTGATCATTAATTACCCACCCTCATGTCGTTCCAAACCTGTAAGAACTTTCACCTTTAAGAACACAAATTAAGACATTTTGGATGAAATCCAAGAGCTGTCTGACCCTGCATAGACAGCAATGTAATTGCCAAAGATAGTAAGGACATAAAATAAAATAGTTCATGTGACATCAGTGGTTCAACCGTAATGTTATGAAGGATGAACGAAGGTCTCACAAGTTTGGAACGACATGAGAGTGAGTAATTAATGACAGAATTTAAATATTTTAGTGAACTAACCCTTAAAATTAGAAGTTCAGAACAAAAATTTACAGATAATTTACTCACCCCCTTGTCATCCAAGATGTTCATGTCTGTCTTTCTTCAGTTATAAAGAAATTGTTTTTTAAGGAAAACATTTCAGGATTTCTCTCCATATAGTGGACCTCAATGGTGCCCCCGAGTTTGAACTTCCAAAATGCAGTTTCAATGCAGCATCAAAGGGCTCTGAACAATCCCAGCCGAGGAAGAAGGGTCTTATCTAGTGGAGGAAAAAAATAACTGTTTCTATACTCTTTAACCTCAAATGTTGGTCTTGTCTAGCTCGCTCTGCGTCAACTCTTGTGTAATCCGGTTCAAGACAGTTAGGGCAGGTCGAAAAACTCCCATCTCATTTTCTTTTCCAAATTCAAAATCATCCTACATCCTACTTTTTTTTTTGGTAAAGGATGTTTGATCTTCTTTGTCTGTTCACTATCCACTATATGGAGAGAAATCCTGAAATGTTTTCCTCAAAAATCATCATTTCTTATCGACTGAAGAAAGAAAGATATGAACATCTTGAATGACAAGCGAGTGAGTAAATTATCTGTAAATTTTTGTTCTGGAAGTGAACTTTTTCTTTAATGGTTACACAAGCTGCTTGGTTGATTGGTGGTTAAGCTGGTTAAAGCTGGTTACCTCTGTAGACCAGCAAAAAACAGCTTGCATAATCCAAAAATCAGCTTGAGCTCTTTAAACTGGTATGACCTGGTTTTTCCTGTCAGGCTAAGCTCATTTGCTATAAAGTACCTCACTGTTTTATATCTATCTTGCCGCCTTTTCTGAAGAGCTGAAATCACCATGAGCTGACTCACTTTCACCCTCAGAAACCTAGCTGAAGAGGTTATAAGGACGTGACCTGAAAACAGCCATGCTGCTGCATAAAATAGTGTGAATAATGACTCCATTTTCCTTTCATAACCAGACAGCATTTTAAAAACAATAAACTGTGCGACTGTGGGTTATATGACGATTTCATGACGTGGTTTAGTGGAGTACTGTATTTTTAGAGAGGATCATCTCTTTTTTTTCCTCCCTTCTCTGCGAAAGAGGATGACTTTGGCTATAATCTACCTTGATGAAACGTTTAATTTATTTAAATCATCTTATATAATGCCTTCTTTATTTAATCAGGCACACTTATTTGCCCCCACAGAGCAAAGTGATGGATGAGGTGAGTGGGTGAACGCTTTCTCCTTTGTTTCTTCTTTGTCTCCGGCTCTCGTTCTCACCTCTCTCGCTCTCTTTACTCTGATTTTGAAACGGAGGGAGACTGTCACGATCACTAATTATCATGTAAGATTCCAGAGGTGGGTGGTTCGTGTTGGTCTGTTGTTAGTTGCATGTTAAAATTCATTTCTACAAGCTCATAGGTTAGTTTTCGTGTGAAAACTACCTGTATAATTAAATGGACTTGTCATATTATGCTGAATGGTTCAAATTTAGTATCATCTTTGTGAAATTAACATTTCAAGGCTAATTGACTCTTTGCAGGGAGTTTATTCGACAGGCAATCTGACCAATCATAACGCAAATCTGCCATTTTTGTCCGACAAACAAACCATACAGGAGAGTAGATTAAGGGTAGTAGACTTGAACTTGAAGATCTATGTATTGACATCTTTCCACGGTTGAAACAAGATATATGTTTATGTTTATTCATGTTTATTTCATGCTATAACTAGTAAAGAGGAGATGATCGGTTCATGAGCCTTAAACTGACACACTGAAGAGCTAGAAAACGAAATTTATTGTTCAATTTTTTTACAAAATGACACAATTTGAAAGCTAAGACTTTGTTTCATACCTGCGTGAGAACGTAATGTGTGGCATGAGAGCGCCATGGTTTGTCGGACATAGCAACAGTAACGAAGAGGGAGGGGAGGGGTCTTCGCAAAGGGTCAATTGCATCCAAAAATTATTTATCTCACAAAATTTTATTGTGCTTAAAAAAAAAAACTATTGAGGCAATAAAACTTATTTAAAATATATTCATAGTGTTACACAGTTTAGCTTTTCAAGTAAAATTATATTCTTTTAAAGACATAAATATTTTCTTTATCGGAAAACAAGATGAAAATACTGATGAAGTTTTTTTTTTTTTGCAGTGTGCCCTTAAGCCGATACTGACTTTCATTCTTTAGCTTCTACCATAGAAGTAGCTTTTAGTATTGATCATTTTCTTTCACATTCACAAGTGGGCAGCTGTTTTGATACTGAGGAAAGAAACACCAGCAAAGAAAGGTCATATTGAAGTTCATACCTCATAAACCACACACACTAGCACAATGCAGCTGATGCTTTAGCAAAATGTAGTTAATATCTTATGTTGATAGAGCTTCAAAATTTGGCTACAACATGTTGAAAACTATAACTCATGGGTTTAATATGCCACTATAGCAACTTTTCCTCTGGCTGTCATTGTAAGTATACAAGTGGTTTTATTGAAGGGTGTTTGGCCTGAGCGTGTAAAAATGAGTTGAACTGTATGCCATTATGCCTTATTTTTCAGTCATTCACTCACATACTCATACAGTATATTGTTCTACTCACTTTCTAATACTGAATAAATAGCTTTGTGTCTTTGCTATTTGCTAGCCTGGGAACCATTTTGCTCATTGTCAGTTAGCAGTAAATCAGTGTCTATGTAGGTGTTAATTATCTTTCACACACCTCTCTAAAGTAATACCTCATTACATGGTAAAAATAAAACTATGAGACATTGCTCTGACGTAAAGGGGGGAAAAAATCAGTGGAATATGAGCATGGATAAATGTCTTCAAGTCTCTTTATTGCTGTAAATCACACCAAAACAAGAGGGTATCATGTTCTACTCTATATCCAAGCAAACACGCTAGTGGTTAACAACCTATTTTGTGCAAATTCTGTTTACAAGAGAGAGATTTAGTCAATATGGCACCCAGGCTAGCTTAGTATTGCATAATGATACTACTTAAAGCTATCACTTCAAACTACAGTAAGAAACAGATAATCAGATTTCAAGTTTTCCTACAGGAAGGCCTCGCTTTTCCAACAACTACAAAAAGCACTTTCTTTTCCTGACCTGCCCCCAACTACAGCATGGCTCTAGGACAGTGGGTCAAGGTTTCATATGGCACTTGCATTGCTCTGTAGCTAACCGTCACAACCGACACTAGAAGAATAGGCTGAGTCTACAATAAAGCAAAAGTCTTTAGGGGGTGATCAAAGGTCATATTTCGGATTCTTTGTGATATGACCTTTGATCGAAGTTCAGATTGGCTGAAAGGGTCTCTAGCTCAGTTCCCCTCTCACCCCTGTCCTCTTCTTGTTCCTCTTCATCCCTGCTAATAAAAGCTAACTCGTTCTCATAGCAGAAGTTGGCGGCGGACTCTATGGACTTGTTCTCCTCCATGTCTTTGGCGCTGCAACGTGGCGTCGAGGGAACCTCGTAGGTCTTATGAAAGTGTGAATAGTCCACCTTATACTGGTTGCGTTCCTCAAACACCACGGGCTCAAAGCGATGGCCCCATAAGATCTCGCTGGCCAGGTAGGAGCTGCGCACCTGAGCCGTCATCGCGGTCGCCTCGACCATCCCTTCTAGTATGACCACAATCTCAAAATCAGATGTTTCCAGGTCCTGCTTGCTGATTCCATATAGAGGACTCTCCTCATTTATCTCATGGAGAATGGTGAGAGGAGCAACTAAAAAGATGCGGTCGAGACCTTGGTCGTAACCCACATTGATGTCGATCTGATCGAGCGGTATGTACTCGCCCTCTTCTGTGATTCGGGGTTTGATAAGCTGTGCTCGTACGTGAGCCTCTACAATGTGACTTTTCCTCAAATTGCCGACCCGCCACATGAGGCACAGCTTCCCATCGCGCATAGCAATGACAGCATTTTGTGAGAACAGTATTGTTTCTGCCCGTTTCTTAGGTCGCGCCATTTTGGCCATGATGGCACCGATCATGAAAGAGTCAATGATACAGCCCACAATAGACTGGAAGACGACCATAAACACCGCTAAGGGACACTCCTCGGTTACGCAGCGGAATCCATAGCCGATTGTAGTTTGTGTCTCAACTGAGAAAAGAAATGCCGCAACAAAGCTGTTGACCTGCATGACGCATGGTGTGAAGTCTTCTTTAGTAGGCCGTTCCAAGTCACCGTGGACAAGGGCAATAAGCCAGAAGGCGAAACCAAACGCTAGCCAGGACAGGACAAATGCAAGGGAGAAAAGGACAAACATCCAGCGCCAACGGCTGTCCACACAGGTGGTAAAGATGTCGGCGAGGTAGCGCTGAGATTGCTCGTCCATATGTGTGAAACTGACGTTGCACTGGCCCGTCTTGTTTACAAAGCGACTCCGCACCTTTCGGCGGGTCTGGATCTTGCCGTTCCCGAAGCCATTGCCGAGGGCGGGCATGTTGTCGTGCCGGAACACGTCCTCCTCCGACGATGACACGATGTTGTAGCGGAGGGGCTTGCCCACACTCATGCCACTCTGCTCGGCCAGAACCAATCCGTAAGTGAGAGAGAGTACCAAAGCAGCTCTGGATCAGTTTGTGTTGCCTGAAGATGAAGCAAAACACAAGATCAGTCATGTAGTCCTTATTCATTGTATGTCGTTTGGCATACCGTTATGCTCATGTTTACATACCCCTTGCAGAATCTTTTTTAAAGGAAATCATGGGGCTTAATATAACATAAAAGATGTCTCTTATAGAAATATGTAGTAGAAAAGCCATTAAAGATTTACATTATTTAAAAAAATTTTCATGCCAATATTTCGATGACGTCAAATAGTTGCACTCTGTGAGCTACTGGCGCCACATGTTGCTATCTTTACCACAAGAAAAAAAAAATGCTGATACGATGCCACAGTTTGCAGCTTTTGGTTGCAATTTTCAATCGCAAGGGCAACAAGAGAAGCAATGTAAGTCTTCACTGCTTTCCAAGTGATAAAAAGTGGAGAAAAGAATGGATGAATTAAACTTCCTAAAGACCAGCATCTTTGTTCTTTCCACTTTAGCCCTAATGCCTTTGAGGCTTTTAGTAGACCACAGCTTCTGAAAGAGCTTACAAACGGCAGATACAAGAAATGCTAAATGTCGATGCTTGTTATGATGCTGCAGCCGCTGCAGGAGTTTCTCAGTGTGGATTTCACTTGATATCCAGGGCGGTTAGACTCCTTGTGCAACCAGTTGACATCTTTAAAATAATGGTGCCCACCCCCATAGTCCAAAATATGTATAAAATTATGTGGATCTTTTACAGGATGTAAATCTGTCATGGGTTTTCTGCTACATATTTCTGTAAGAGAAGTACCCTTTAAAAAAAAAATAAATAAATAAATTGTATCCCTTGGTATTGCCATAAAAAGGTTGCATAACATGTATTTAAGTATATTCCACAGATAAAATGCATTTATAAACTTATTTTCACAATTTATTCTGTTTGTTCTTAATATTGTGTTTGTGTAATATTTTGTGTTTGTGATAGTGGCAAAGCTGGTTCTTAACAGAGCAGAGCATGCTGGGAAACCAAAGAACTGACCTGTCAGAAATTCATCAAGAACAGTCATAATGGCTACAGAAAGTTGTTGACTCTCAGGGAGGCAGCACACAATATCAAGAAGGTATGTAAACTTCTGAACAGGATAACAAACTAACTAACTAAATTGAGTTATTTTGTCTATAAAGTTAGTTAATGTGTCATGCGTACTGTAGATTTATCCTACCATTTAACTGTTTGGATGTCAAAAAAACATTTTTTTAAAGAAAATATTTGCATTCAACAAGCATGCATTTGATCAATCAAAAGTGACAGCACAGGCATTTACAAAAGATTTCTGAAGGATCATGTGACACTGAAAACTGGAGTATCGGCTGATGAAAATTCAGCTTTGACATCAGTAGAATATATTACAATTTAAAATATATTAAGATAGAAAACACTTATTTTAGTTTGTAATAATATTTCTCAGTATTACTGTTCTTACTGTTTTTTGGTCAAATAAATAAAGCCTTAGTAAAACTACTGCAGGGTAGGTAAACATTTGAGCATAATTGTAATTTAAATAAAATACAAAACTAAAGCAGTAAGCTATGGAAGGTGATTAGAGGTGTTCTTTAGGAAGACGCAAAGCCTCCAAGGTAAAATCACTGTAACACATGGCCTCAGGTGGCTTAATGTTTTTAGAAAATGGCAACAGCATATGATGAAAGACACAAAATGGTAACAAATGTCAGGATCTATTAATAATAATTGAATAAACAACCCCTTTTTAAAAGTAATTTAGATGATTACTCTAACTGTAGAGTGTTTATGGAATCCTAACAACTTGGTGCATTAATATAAATCATGTGGTCACGGAAGGCCTTGTCTGCATTTTTAGCTTTGAATGTCTCATCCAATCAGAATTTAGATTCCCAACTCTCCATTTTATAAACATGTATTCTAGTATTTAAACATCGGAAGTCAATGAATGGGAAACCTAGGTGATGCAGGGCCAAAATAGTCCCAAAATAAATTTCATGAATTCTCACTGCAGCTAAAAACGTGTGTTACTCCATTGCGTGAGTGTGTGCAAAAGTGCTACTCTGTAAGTGTGAGTGAGGATAGAGCAGATGTGCAGATCCGTCGTCTGTGTTTTTCACAGCAGATGTAGCTAATTAAAGCAATTTCGCACTTTGCCTGCGAAACTCCGCACCTTTGCGCAGTGAAGTGCTGAAGTGCGCACACCTCATAGCCCGAAAGGAGCTGTACTGTGGCCCATATTTTTATGGTTATCATGATTATCATTATCCGAATTTTCTCACTGCTGTTTTTTTTGACAGAGCTCTGAGCCGGGAGCTGCCGGTGGGGTCCAGATTTAGGCGTCTAGCCAGTGCCTGAGTCAAGTGATCTGTCTTTCTAATAATAGATGCCTGTCTCAGTGCGACTACTGCACGCACACACACTTGCAAGAATCTGCGCTCCAAGACATACTGTACTGACAGAGAGACATCAAAACACACAAACTTCACATGCATGCACACACACTCACACAGTGGGGGCTGGGTAGTGTCAGGTGCTGCTATATTGGTGAGTGCGAATCGCTAAGAAGCAGATTCAACGAGAGTGATAATGAGAAAAACATATCATTTTCTGCATGCATACCCATGATTGCAGAAAAATGCAGCATAGTTCTACAATACTCTAAACTAAAAGAGTCGCATGAAAAACTGGGATATAGAGGTTTCCATGGAAACCTGTCTGGTAGAAATTTTGTGTGTGTGCGTGTAGGTGTGTGTGTTTGTTTGAGGGGTGACTGTCGGCTTCATGCGGTGGTATTTTAGTCATCATCCAGGTGGCCAATCACTCAAATTTGAGAGAAGACTCGAGAGAGGAACAGTTGAGCTCTTAATAAGTTTTTCATTGATAGCTGTGAGAATATGAAGTAGGTTTCCAGTCGAGGGGAGACAGTGGGGTCGGTATCTTCACTACGTCCTGATGTGATGTCAGCTAATTCCAATCTAAATGTCAGCAGATCCAATGACCACTTAGTGGTTCGATAGCAGTACTATGATGAGTAAAGATAAACTAATCCATCTTCTGTGATAGCTAACAAACTCTCAGTATTTCTGCTTTATTTAGCCCTCGTTTTTTCGGTTGGATTTTCTCTTTGCAAATTTCAGTTACACTTTTAGAGACCCACAAATTTTCAGTACTGATTTCAGTACTGCCGAAATGCAATGAAATTAAATTACATATATAAAATATCCAAATGTAATTATGTATAGAATAGAAACATGATATAAAAATAGAATCAAATTTTTTTTGACAATCAACTTTTTTTTATTTTCAATTTGTATTACCCACACAACATAAAATTAATAGGTTCTAATTTTAATGTGTGTGTGTGTGTATATATATATATATATATATATATATAATTTGTATTCTATCATACATATATTTAATAGAAATGGCAGTAGAATCTACATTTTTTTGTTATTCAAATTTTATTTTGCCCATACATAACATTATATAACATAACATTAATAGAATCTAATTTGAAAAGTGTATATATATATATATATATATATATATATAATTTTTTTATTGTATCATATTTAAAAATAGAATAGAAATATCATGTAAAAAATAACAATAGAATCAACTTTTTTTATTTTACTTATTTTGAATTTGTTCTACCCCGCACAACATATCACTAATATATTCTAATTTTAATTTATATATTTATATATGTATTTCTATTATATAAAATACCATATTTGAATTACCCACACAACATAACATTAATAGATTCTAATTTTAATATATCATGTACATCATTTGTATATAAATCTCCAGAGATAATTTCTACATTTATTTGAACTACAAATATGAGTAAAACATTTATTATTTCATCAATTTTTATCTATTTTCTAGATTTATTAACCATTTTGTGCAAAAAAAGAAAAAATCAAAATGATCTCTGCTCTGAACCCTCAAATATGCACTGAACATTTTGAACTAAAACTAGATAAAACTGTAAATTGGGTTCCTTTGCACCAATGCAAATATTAATTGTGAAATGGTTTGGTACCGAGGCAGTTCTTTATTGGATTCCCGAAAGAATTGTGGGTAAAGATGTATTCTGATAAACAGAAGATAATCTCGGTTATGGGCGTCTGACGCAAATACCTGTGCCCTGCGGTGCGGATGTTCGATGGAAACTTCATCTGAAGAGAACATTCTGTTTCCTTTTTGCTTTTCATGCACACTTAGAATCAAAAGGGACAGCTGTCATTTTAATCCTTGATCGTAATTAACATATTCTACTCGTCCCACAGCTCCTCCGGTCCCAAAATGGCAAATACGTTGAGGAATTAAAGTGATGACAGATTGTAAGAACTTTGACAGGCAGTTGACAGAGCTCAGATATTACTCCACCAAACATTTCCGCAGCCCCCGAAGAGCTGCACCAGTCTCCTTTAATAAACTTTATGAACTTAGACTCGTATCAGCGTTGCCATATGCGCAGTGCTGTAACAGAGTTGCGACTGCTGACTTTTTTTGCCAATTAAATTTTCAGAAGCCAGAAGGTTTGCATGATTTGATTTGTTTTGGCATGCTGTATCCATGCAAACAGGTGCCTGTGTGTTGAACGTACAGCCTTTACACAATCAGGAATTGGATTACGCTGACCAGATCTATATTTAGACTCAAATTTTGATTTCAGCTGAAATGCATGATACACGATGAGTTTGAAAATTGAGGAAGGGCTCAACATGTGCAGGCATTCCAGCATTCGGGGGACATCCGTCATTGTGGGAATGTTGTATTGGGTGTGACAGCCCCCTCATTGATTTGATGACACACAGTGGAAAGTACAGAACACGCAACGTTGATGACCATCACCTACTCATCATCACTCTATTCATGTGAGACACATGAAAGGCACCAGAACGCTCGCAGACATCAAAAAACGCCTACAGGTTGCAGAAAATACCTGTAGACTGTCCGTGTGAGTGAAGCACAGCTGATAGAAGAATATGTACAGTCAACAGGCACTTAAGACACAGCAAAACACATTGTGCTTACCTTTGTTCTTCCCCTTGTGTGCATGGAAATACGTAAGGAAGAGATCTGAAGTTGAGCTAAAGCATGATTCCACAGAGTTCCTCACAGTTCCCCTACAGGAAAAATCACAGTTTCATAGAAGAAAAAGGATCCTGACTGTCCAGCGAGGTCCTCATGTTTAGCGTCACATACACAGAAACTCACACACATGTACGCATGTATTCGAAGGAGGTTCTTATCTAAAGACTGCAGATTATATGCTAACAATCTCAGAATGTTCCATTAACATTCGCTGGTGTTCCAGTAATCTTCCTCGGTCATCCCTGAGGGTCTTGCGTGTCCAGTGATTCCCTAATGTTCCGGTGCGACACCTCGCCAACAATTCTCTCTTTGAACGTTTAAAACACAGCTCTCTCTCTCTCCTTTTCTCTCTCTCTCTCTCCCTCTCTCTCACCCTTGTCTGCTATCTGATCTTTGCTGCAGTTTTTCACACTCTCTCTCTCTCGTTTGCTCCCGCTCTCTCTGAAGTTGGCATTTGCAGGGACCACAGTCTCACCGATGCTACCTCAAACGCAGAGCTCTTGAAAAGCAGCCTGGCGTTCATGCTCACAAAACCAAAATAAGTACATTTTACTGCCCTCTACGTTGGCTGAATACATTACAGACTGATAAATGTGTTCTTGTGACTCTGAATTTAGCAATTCCTTTTTGTTTGGAGGTTTCTGTTAGTCTGGAACAGGGATTTGTGTGTTTTTCATAGTGTTTGCATAAGGTTTGTGTGTGTGTGTGTGTGTGTGTGTGTGTGTGTGTGTGTGTGTGTGTGAACATGTTCTCAGATGAATAATCGTTTTAAAGAGGCTGGCTCTTTGGTTTGGGTTGTGCACGCAAGGATGGTGACAGAACCAGGACATTTGCCTCTACAAATAAACGCAAACCAACACACGTATATGCTCATCTGTCATGCCTGGTCACGCTGGCTAATTAATCCGACTCCTACCTGTGTGTATGTGGTGTTTTAAGTGTCTATGTGAAAGACTCCACCAACTAGATAGATAGATAGATAGATAGATAGATAGATAGATAGATAGATAGAGCCATGTGTTGACCTCTCATCGTAAACATACTAAGGCTCTGTGGCTGTGATGTCAGCTTGGGTTGCAGTGGCTTGTCCTGATACTGTTTCATGTTTTGCGTTGGTTGCTATGTTTGGAACTGTTCTACAAGGACTGGTATTGATCTGTTATTGAGTGAAGAGTTGACTGAAGTTTACTGTGAATAACAAACACTTCAAATAAACCTGTGTTGAGTAGGGAGGTAACAATATCAAAATTTCATGATACAATATTTAAAATAAAAAAAGCTAATTTGTACATTTTAAAGTTAAATTATTCTAATGCACTTTGAGAGTACAAAATAAACCCATGTTCTTAACTAAGAAAAATTACACTGCAAAAAAGAAAATTAATATTTTAAAGGTATATTATTCTTGCTTTACTTTACAGTAGGCAAATTACAATACTACTTTCCTAATTTGTACACTTGAAAAAGATATTTTGCTAGCTGTCCGCAATTCATACTGCACTTTAAAGCTTTTATTTTGACGGAAATGCCAGTAGAGCTTTTATTTGTAATTAACTCCATCTTCAGTGAAAACAGGCTTACAAAAACGCGTCTCACTACAAATCTAGTGAAATGCTGTAATCATCTGCAATCAAACTCGCCGTTGTGTTACTGAACTCACGCTAAGCTCAGAAAATGCAAGAAAAGAATTCACTGCATTCATTTACTGTAAACAGAGCCATTTGGAGGCCCAAAAAGCACTTGAACACAAGCTGATCGCCTGAATGAAGTGTGCGCTTCACTTTGAAACATGCAGTGAAAACAGACTTGATGAAGGGATTAAGCCATGTTGCGCTTTTGGTTTTAGTTCGTTTGACAGATACAGTGCTAAAGCATAATGGTCCAAAGCACAATTTTAAAGATATTTTATGTTAGAATAAAAAGTTTAAATATATTTTAAAAAATTTAACTTTTTGCCCGGAAGACCTATTGTTTCATATAATCATGTGACCACAATAATATCAAGAAAGGAATGTAAATAAATTACTTCAAAGCATGCCAAAATTTGTGGTTGGTAATATGTTGAAGAAGAAGTTGCTTATGCTCACTAAGGCTGCATTTGTTTGATCAAAAACAGTCAAAACAGCAATGTTGTGAAATATTATTATAATTTAAAATAAGTGTTTTTCTTTTTTATTTGAATATATTTTTTAAATGTGATTTATTCCTGTGATGGCAAAGCTGAATTTTCAGCAATTTCTCCAGTCTTCAGTGTTACATGATCCTTCAGAAATCATTCTAATATGTTGATTTGGTGCTCAAGAAACCATGATACAGGACATTTTTTTTTCGAATTCTTTGATGAATAGAATGTTTTTATTATAAAAATCTTTTGTAACATTACAAATGTCTTTACTGTAACTTTTGATCAATTAAATGCGTTGATGCCCCTTTTTACATTATGTAAAAATAGCTTAAGGTGTCCCTCTCAGCTGTCTGTGAAGTTTCAGCTCAAAATACACAGATCATTATATCAATTTGAATATGACTGTTTTGAGTGGAAGCAGAAATGTCTTTCATGTCTTTTTGCACTTGAACTGTCAAATACACACAAGTATGTGTGTTAAAGACACACATGACTTAACAGTCGGTTATGTCTGTGACAGTAAACAGCTGGGAAATAAATTGCACGTTTATATTAAATATGTGTGTTAGCAGCGTAATATACAGTAAATAAATCAATTAATTCATTTACATTTGAAGAGTATAGTGTATGACTGAAATGTTGGTCTTACAAGTTAAATTAATCTCGAAAATAATGCAAATAATATATATATATATATATATATATATATATATATATACAGTTGAAGACAAAATTATTAGCCCTTATAAAAAATAAAAAAAAATCCCCTTTTAAAATAACGCCAAAGTATTATTTAACAGAAAGACGATTTTATCAACACAGCTTTTTTAAACATAATACTTCATTCAGGAAGCTTTTAGGGTTTGTAATACAAATAGTATATAATAATAAATAAATGTATAACCAAGAATTTTAAAAAGTCTACTGGTCAAAATTATTAGCCCTCTGATGTTAATAGTTAATAGTGTATCCCTTTTGCTTGATAACAGCCTTTAGTCGTTTGCTGTAGTTCTCAACAAATTTCAAGCATGTCTCCTGAGGAATGACAGCCCATTCTTCCTTAGCAAATCTCTCAAGCTCCTCCAGATTTGTTGGTCTTCTGGCACACACTCTGGACTTTAGTGTGCCCCACAGATTTTCTATTGGATTCAAGTCTGGGCTTTGTGCAGGCCAGTCAAGTACACTCACTTTGCTCATTTGGAGATATTTCTTCGCCAGAAATGAGGTATGCTTTGGGTCGTTATCATGCTGAAAGACAAAATGTCAACCCAAACCAAGTAGACTGTCTGAGGTTGTTTTTCAAAATCTTCTTATAGTCTTCCTTTTTCATGTTTCCTTGAACCCTGACGAGATTCCCAGTTCCAAACGCACTGAAACATCCCCACAGCATTATACTCCCACCACCATGTTTCACTGTGGGAACGGTGTTCTTGGGGTTGAATGCCTCTCCCTTCTTTCTCCAAACATAGGCCACATCTTTATGGCCAAAAAGCTCTAGTTTTGTCTCATCTGACCAAAGGACACATTTCCAGTATGCATCACATTCCCCCAGGTTGTCCTTAGCAAACTTCATTCTAGCTTGAAGGTGTCTCTTCTTCAGAAGTCTTTCTTGGTCAGCAACCTCGCAGTTCATTCCTGTGCAGGGCTCTACTGACTGTCTTCATTGAGACATCAATTCCAGACTTGGCTAGGTCATTCACTAGTGTCTTGGCAGTTGTTCTTGGGTCTTTAGAAACCTCTCTCACTAGTTTTCTTTCCAAAGTTTTTGAGATCTTTCGCTTCCTGCCTTCCTGTCTTTCTTGACACTTGAAATCACTTTCATAAACACGTGTATCCTCCTCCATCTTTATGAGCATAAACAATTCTTTCTCTCAAGATGATAATGCACTAATACACACAGCAAGACTGGTGACAGAGAGGTTTGATGAACATGAAAGTAAAGTTGAACATCTCCCATGGCCTGCACAGCCACCAGATCTGAAAATTATTCACTTTGGGATGTTTTGGAGGAGCGAGTCAGGAAACGTTTTCCTACACCAGAATCACATAGTGACCTGGCCACTGTTCTAGAAAAGGAATGGCTCAAAATCCCTCTGGCTACTGTGCATGACATGTATTTGTCAATCCCAAAATGAAATGATGCTGTATTTTTTTTTTTTTTTTTTTGTCTTTGATCAGGCATTGGCTCCCAGAGTTCCTCAAGCTTGGCTTAGAGTCTGTGATTATTGAGAAATATTGTAAATATTCACCCCCATGTCATTCTAAACCTATAAAACTGTCTTTATTCTGTGGAACACAAAAGATTAATATTTGAGGAATATCCAGGCTGCTCTTTTTCAATACAATGAAAGTGAATGAGGATTACACTACAAATACAAATAACTTCATAAAAGTACAAAAAAAAAGTTTGTTTTTGAGGATGTAAAACATTATTGGAGTACGTTTTACAAGAAAATACTATTTTCACACTTTCTGCTTCAAAATTTTGTTTAATTCAAGGTGTTACTTTCAATTTTTTGATTATTTGTCAAATGTATTAGAAATTAGTAAAAATTGTTCCTACATCTTTTTTTTTTTTTTTTTTTTTACATTTATTACACTCAAAAAAATGATTCTACAACACTGTTCGGTTTATTTAAAAAAAATATTTTCATTTAACACCATTGTGTTTCACATTTAAACAATTGCATTGTGTTAAACTGACTTGAAACAGTTGTGTTTTTGGTTCAACTTCACCACTTCAACCACTACAACCATTCATTCAACCATTCACTTAATTCATTTGTTGAGAGTACATAAATTATTTTACTTGTGTAACTAGATGTGAATTTTCCCTTCCCATCATGCTTTGCACAGGGCTGGATAAAGAGAGTAAATGTTGCAATAAAATGTTATTTTATGCATTTTTTAAGATCATGAAATTGGGAGACTTTTTAATGTTTAATGTTCTTTTATGTTTGTACTTAAAACTGTTAATGTTTTAGTGTTGGGGGGTTACCATTGTGGTGAAGTGTAGAGCATGTGCTTGGGTTGTGCTAACATGCTAACATGAGTTAAAGTTTTAATAATAAAATAAACAACTACTTTGAGCATGTCATGGATGTAACAAAGCCATCTTGCTGTATGTCTATTACCTGAAGTTAAGTAAATCCAATGTATCTTTTTTCTGTGTGTAGAAGGATTTCTGCCTGATTATTTGTTTTTCAGTTAAATGTTTTAGTTTGAGTTCAACAAGCATAAAATACTCTCTTCAAAATCTAAATTTAATTAATAAATTTTATTTAAACTTTGATCAAATTGAGTTGATTTGTCAAAACATTGCATGAATTAGTTTTTTATGAGTTGGAGCCACACATATTTATTGGATGTAAATCCTGCCCTATAAAAGTTGTTCAACTAATGTATGCACTATATCCCAAGCCTTCTGAAATCATACAGTAGCTTAGTGTGAGGAGAAAAACAACATATAAGTAATTGGCAGTCAATGGAAAAACATAAATTATCATCTCCACACCAGTGGTCAATGTGTGAACACTATACATTAAAGCATACCTAATTAGGAATAGCCTTTGCATAATTGCTCATTTATTCTGCACAAAGACATGAAGACTTTTGTCATCCAGGGTGTCAAGTGTTTGTGTGCATGTAATTTTGTTGTAATATTTATTAGGAAATATGTCTGTGTGTTGGCCCTGAGGCAGAGTAGCAGATGTCTGTTGTGGAAATTCGAGGGTCCATATGGACTAGAGTTTAATTATTACTGTAGAGACTTCACACACACACACACATGAACTCAATCATGTCAGTGTGTCCTTTTTATCAATGAAGTAACAGTGTGAATGTTTTCCCACTGTGAGGATAATCTTGGCCCTCTGCAGATGTGAAAGTTTCACTTTTATATGCTGTCCTCCTTAAGCTCTGTGCAACTAAACACTGACAGTTTATTAATCGAAGTGACAGTGTGTGTGTGTGTGTGTGTGTCCCTTTTTCTAACTTTATGCCATATGGAGCATGAAAATAAAATGAGTGGAAAAATAGGCTGATTGAAAGGAATATGAGCAAAAGTGAGTGTGTACATAGTTGTGGGTTCAGTGAAATGATGCTTTTGACCTTTCACTAAGCCCTTCCTAAAGCTATGACCAATCATACATTAAAGGAATAGTTCACTCGATATATATCGTCTGTGACAATACCATAATTGTTGTTTTAACAATGTTCAATTTGACATTATCGAGTATTTTGCAAAAATCCAAGCTGGAGGGACCAGCATAGGACCAGCACATGACCAGCTAAGGACCAGCATAAACCAGTTTAGGACCATCTTAAACCAGCTAAATACCAGCATTTTTTCAACAGGGGACAGCAGTGCAGGCATTACGTGTCTAGACTATCCGTAACAGTGTCTTCTTGCATTACATGATTTAGTCTATTAAAATACATTTCGAATGATCACAAATTCAAGAAATGGGGGCAGAATATATATAGATGTATTTGACTTTAAATAGTTAATCAATTTCACATTAAAAGTACTGTTTTTTTCTCTAAAAATTTCCATGATTACAAATGAGATATTGATTTTTTACAACAGTTTAATAGACAAGAAGTTACTTAAGAGACGTACATTTTAGACACCATATTGCCTGTTTTCGGTCTGTTTACCCAACCAAAATTATTCCTAACACAGTCACAGTACTGTTTTGCGTCTCTCTTATCACCGTGTTTCATTCCTGAATGAATCAACCGTTAAAATAATTTGGTTCAATCGCAGTGATTCACTTCTTAACAGCGATTTGCTGCCACCTACTGGTGGATAAAAAGATAACAGAAATCTTTTCTTTTTTATATATAATTTCAAATATCAGTATTCAATGTTTTGTGTTTAATATATCAAAACATTTATGCATTTGTAACTGCAGGTTACATGCAATTATTAAACGGTGTGTAAATACATCTAAATGCCATTTCAGATGCATTTTCTGTGTTTCCTCTACATTGCAAAAATGAAATTATGTTGATACTGATTTAATTTGGTTGGTAACAGCCCAAATGTCTTATTATTCTAATTCACTGATTACATGTAAAAATTTGACTCAAAAGATAATGCACACTTTTTCAAAAATGGCTTTTTAAGGTTAAAATGCCCATAAAAGGTAAACATTTCTATCAATGTGAACTGGCCACCGCATAGAATATGAAGAATATCAAAAAATGTATGAGTCAGCTGTCTATGGTAGTCCTTAAGATATCAGCACAATAACACACTCAGCAAAATATTGTCTAATTCTCGTTATCAATGAAATTCCAGAAAATATTGAGATATTAATTTTTTTGTCAATATTGCACACCCTTTAACAACTTTATGACCAATCATACCTTCAAAGCATTTGCTGTCTGCTTTATTAGTCCAGCTTTTGCACTTTTATTATGTAAGTCTACACTTAAAAAAAAAGGGCAAAAAAAATGTCACTGGGGCAGTAACCATTCAAAAGGTCCTAATATGTACAATTTGTGTACTTTTAAAGTATAATATGGTACTAATATGTACTAATATCTACCACTTGTGGGTAAATTAGGTACAAAGATGTATCTTTTAGCTTTTGCTCCAACCTAGTGAAAGCTTGTACCTTTTTTCTTAAAGTGTATGGAATATATTATATTGTTGCACAGTTTTTTCCCCCCATTTTAAGATTTTTAAGTAAATCTTGATACGTTCCCGCTTTGTATTAATCTATGCCTCTGCCTTCATTACTAAATTAACGTGTAACATCACACCTACACTTTCTCAAAGGAAATAGCTAATTAAGCTCTAAATTAATGTTAATTAATTTACATATTAATTCAGGTCACTTACGTGAATGCTACTGCTATTAAATAAGGCTTTCAATAACCATTTGCTTCCATTTTGATTCACAGCCATCTCCGTTTTTAATCATGTTACTGCATAATCTACCAGTTTCTTTAAATAATAACGGCAGATAATGATGCTCTGCAGTGTCACGCTTCATTCCAGGCCATGTAAGAAAATCTATTCAATTTTTTCCACCTCCATGAGCAAATTTTTTGCTCTTTTAATAGATATTAAGAGTTTATTCCTATATGTGACCCTGGACCACAAAACCAGTCTTAAGTAGCACAGGTATATTTGTAACAACAGCCAAAAATACATTGTATGGGTAAAAATGATTGATTTCTCTTTTATGCCAAAAATCACAAGGATATTAAGTAAAGATCATGTTCCATGAAGATATTTTGTAAATTTCCTACCGTAAATATATCAAAATGTAATTTTTGATTAGTAATATGCTTTGCTAAGAACTTCATTTGGACAACTTTAAAGGCGATTTCGATTTTTTTGCACCCTCAGATTCCAGATTTTCAAATAGTTATATTTCGGTCAAATATTGTCCTATCCTAACAAACCGTATCAATGGAAAGCTTATTTATTCAGAAATGCCAAGTAAAAAATTACCCTTATTACTGGTTTTGTGGTCCAGGGTCAAATATGGGACGTTCTGTAAAGCTTGTCTGGACTCGCAACAGTAATGGAGGAAGTAAGGCTTAGTAGAGGGACGGTTTTCATGGGAATTTGTTTGATTTTACTGCATATTCATTATATTATTGCGTATACACAGCACACATGTTGACGCCATATAGACGCACATTGGACAATATTTATCATGTTTGGAATTGAGGCCACAGACTCTCTTATGTGTTGCCACTTACACAAATTTTTGTTTGCTGTGTGTTTCATCACTGCAGCCCTGTTTGAGGAGTTCTCACACGTTTCTTTTTAAAGATAAATGGAGTACAGTAGGTATGCATCACACAGGGAATGATACCAAATTTAAAGAGCACACAGACCCATTTATACAATGTGAATTTGATAAATATCACACACACACATACACAGAGTGGTGCACTGAGCGTGATCTACTTAGAGCAGAGAAGTGTGTGAGTGTGTGACCTCAAATATGCTGTGCTGTTTCTCCACCTTCCTGTAAACTAGTTTCGCGCCTTGTTTCCCATTCATCTTTCTCTCCATCTTTCTGACAGACCTGCATTCATCCTGCTTAATCAGAAGTAAAGAATTACACCTGCAGGAATAACAACTCAAAATGTGCAACATAAACGCAAAACACTAAGTGCAACTAAGTCTCTAACTGTATCTGATTCTGTCTGTCTCTCTCCCTCTATCTCTACTAAAAATGAAGGTCATTGTTTCAGTGCTATACTGTTGTAATACACATACAGTATACAGTACTGTTTGAATTTGTCAGATTTTGTAATGTTTTTGACAGCAGTCCCTTGCTGCATTTATTTGATCAAAAATACACTACAAAATATTAATATTGGGAAATATTATCACAGTTTAAAATAACTGTTTTCTAATCCAGTGTATTTTCATTTATTTTATTCCTGTGATGGCTCAAGAGTTTTTCTTTTTTCTTTTTTTTTTTTGGCTTTTAAGTAACCATTACTCCAGTTTTTAGTGTTACATAATCCTTCAGAAATCATTCTAATATGCTAATATTTGGTCCTCAAGAAACATTTCTTATTTTAATCAATTGTGAAAAACAATTGTGCTGCTTTGTATTTTTGTGCAAACCAGGATTTTTTCAGTGCTTTTTTCAGTTCTTTGATGAATGAAAAGGCCAAAAATAACATTTAAAATAGCATTTAGAAACCTTTTGTAACATTGTAAATGTATTTACAGAATCATTTAGTCATTTAGTTTTGTCAGCTAGTTTTGGAAAGAAAGAAAGAAAGAAAGAAAGAAAGAAAGAAAGAAAGAAAGAAAGAAAGAATCTAGCATTCCCTGCTTTAAAAACAAAAACAAAAAACAATAGAAACCATCACAAATATTTAAATGGTTTCAACTACAAATACCATTACAAACATTGATTTTTTGGCAGTGTTGTGTATTGCAGGGCTAAAATAATTTAATAAAGGTTGAACTTTAAACTTGAGAAATACATATATATGAGCAATATCACACTCGTAGCCGTGAGATATGGCTGTATATCGTCACGGCTGTGATTTAGCCATAGGTAACTGAGTGTCTAAGCTCTCTGTTGTGCAGAACTACTTCCTTCCACCACAAATTAAAATCTTAGTTTAACAGCTGAGCCCAAGCCTCTGTTACTAATGCGAAGACGTCACTTTAGAACTAGTAAGGAACGCTGAGTCGCTTCATTAAAATTACTTATTGTATTACTGTATTAAAAGCTCATTAGAGTAGTAGAGTATTATTAGAAAGAGAGAGACTGATCAAGTGTGATTACCTTCATCTGAATCAGCATTCATTTTTCAGCTCAATCACATATTCATAATAAAACATTAGTTTGAATGTCTGCTGAGGAAAACAATATCTTTGTCGAACTATCAGAATTTATCTGTTAAGGGTGATTTCTGATGACAGCACTGCAGAGTGGATTTGTGGCTGCATCTTACAAGGTGTTGTTGAAAGTAAAAATAACTTCCTTGTTTACAACACTCGTTAAATATAAAAGTCTTTACTACTGACTTATTAAGCCTCTTGTTGCCATATAATGGAATAATGTAGCTAAAATCATTACAAACGCACACCGTTTCTCAATAACAAATACTACTATTATTGATGTAAAATATAATTTCTAGAATAATAATAATAATGTTCAGAAGTACAAAGGCAGCACTCTGATATACAGTATTAAAGTTGTATAAAATATAACATTTTGAGACTTTGCCCTCAGCCAAAACTATTTACTCTGAAACAAATAATAGATTAATGAGACCAAAGGCTGGACGGTAGATTTACCCAAGACTAATTATATCTCATGTTTAACCACTATAGAGATATCAAAGTCAGCGGTAAATTCCAGAAGATCTGGCCGCGACGAGGCTGCTCTCAGTGGGTTCATGAGTGCAGAACGGCTGCTGATGCCTTGGAGCTCACATCTATGAAAACATTGAAGCTAATTTTTAAATAGACTTTATCTTTATTAACAAACTGCATATTTGAACTATTAATAAGTACAGTGTAGAAAATGACCATGAATTCAACAGTAAAAAAAAAACTAAAAATGCTACAGTAAATACTGTAAAATTTACAGTGAATAACCATCAACTGACATTCCCAGAATTTCTGTTATGTTTTTTAAAATGTGATGTTTTTTTTTTTTTTTTTTTAAATAACTCTTTCTTCTTAGTTTTTTTTTTTTTCTTAGCAGGTTTGTACATTAGGATTGAATGCTACATCTAATGTTGTTAAATGAATGTTTATTGTATTATTTTAGTTTCATGTGTGTTATCATGAGGGGGTTTAGTGTTTGTGTGAACGACACTGTGCACCTTCTATATATGTTAATATTTAAAAGCTGCTTGTGATGGGCTTCATGGGTTCATCATGTGACATATGAAGAAGATTTTATTAACTATAAAAAGAAGGAATCATGTATTAATTATTTTACCATTATAAATATAAAGGAATTATGTATTGTTTGGCCATTATAAGTTCTATTCCTCAGTTACTGTGTTTGCGGGCATGATATTGTATGTTTTTGTAAAGGGTCTGGCTAGCTCATCTCTAGAGACCCACTAGCCAGGACAGGTCTCATGTTTTGATAAAAGCCCACCAACATATGGTTCAAATTATAATTGTAACTTCGAGGGTCCCCCCATAACTCGAGTTGACAGATATGCGTGAGAAGACCCCTATATAAACCCCTTGCAGACTGAACAGAATCAGTTCTCTATAGACAACTCGGCTTATTGTACCAACAATAAAGTCTATTTTTGGCATCAAAACCTGAGAGTATCGAGTGATTCTTCAAAGCGGGAAAAGAGAAATCTTCAACACTTTCTCATCACCACCTGCTTTCGGTGTTTACCAGTGTATTACAAAGGTATAAAACAGATTTCAGTGCTTCAATAGGTTGGTACATTACCTATTGATAACTGTATTTACCTATAAAGTTAAGTGAAAACCGTAATCTGTAAAACGTTGCTACTGTATTTTTACAGTAAATTTCCAGCAACCACAGCTGCCGCTTTTGAATTTTACAGATTTTTTTTTACAGTGTACATTCTCCCCTGAAAACCTCTTAAAACTACATTTTTTTCAAAACTGTTGTGTAAAGTTAAATAAAATATAAAGTTTTAAGACTTTGCCCTAGATTAATGAGACCAAAGACCAAAACGATTATTATTATTTACCTAAAACAAATTATATCTCATGTTTAACCACTATAGAGACATCAGAGCCAACAGCAAATTCCAGAATAACTGGCCGAGGTAAGGCTGCTCTCTGCAGGTTCATGAGTGCTGAACAGCCACTGAAGCACACATCTCCGAAAACATCAAAACTAATTTTCAAATACATGTTATCTTTATTAACAAACTGCATATTTGAAGTATATACAACTACATTCTAGCCTAAAAACTCCCGCATACTATGGTGAAACGGCTGGAGTTCTGTTATCACTAGAATATCACACCGCTGGAAAAGGCTCTTAGCCAATCATATTCAAGGACCAGAAATTATATATGTAAAAGTACATTTTGTGCTGCTGTTTAGAGGCACTATAGTAGTAAAGAAAATAGCTACATGAAATAGCAAAATACACAAAATAGCTTTACGTTATGCCTCCGTTTCACAAAAGCATTAAATAACAAGCATTAATTGAGCCCCTTGTTGTGTTTTCATTATGTAAATGGGGTTGACGAGCTCTTCTGCTATTTTCTCCTCTCTCCCTGCCGACAATCAAGAGTCTCATCAACTACAGCACAAGGACCAACTGCTGATTAACAGGTGTGTGTGTGTGTGTGTGTGTGTGTCCAGTAATGGAGTAGATACAGCACAGACATAAGCAATCAATCCTGATACGGTAGTTGGAGTGATCCGAGATGTAGAACTAAATCTACTGTAGCCTATATACATAATGTTAGAGATAAGAGACAGACAGAAGCAACAGAAAATGAACACGCAGCTGTAATGGAACAGACATTAGTGTCTGATACTGAACGGAAGAGTGGAATTGCGCACAAGGGAAAGTGTGTCGTTTATTTTCGCCGCTGCCCAGGTGTGCTGATCAAAATGAGTAATGAGAGAGTTAGTAGAGCAGCACCTCAGAGAATACACTCACACACCATGCAAACATGCGAACACAAAACTCACAAAAGAGAATTATAAAACAAAATAGTCTGCTAAGCTATTCGTTACATGGCGAATACTTTAATCAAGGTGTTTATTAACACGCTCAAGAAAGTTTGCATGTTACATGGGAATTGAACCAATGAACTTCTTGTTGAAGAGCCGTCCCCTCCCAGCTGAGCTACAGTAACCCTGTTTGTCTGTTATGTCCGCTACAGCATTTCTACACCGCAATAAATGTCTTCTTTATGCCAGAGTATTTACGCTCATGATACATGATGTGTGCATTTGGCACCGTCCTGTTTGCATTTGTGAAATCTGGCATCGAGCCCCTGGAAAATGGATCTCTTGCACTCAAGAGGTCCTGAGGTCTCCTCAACGTTTCCTCAGATAGATTTTAGATGGTACACATAAGCCCTGCTGCAAACAAACATGGGTGCTTTCTTTCTTACACACGTTTCAGCACCGTCTCATTCCAAAACCTCTGCATGCTGGAAAACGTCATCTGTTATTCCACCCATGCACTTACACGATTTATTCCATCCAGCGATCTATTTGTGATGATATGAGGGTTCACATGCAATCACGTAGACACGTATTATATTGCATGGATGATGTCATTACATAACAATAGCTTTATTAAGATACACTGTTGATGTGTTTTTAATACAGTAGAGAATGAAGTATAAACAACTCAGGCATATTTAAGGTTAATGACTACATGATAACGTCTGGTAGATGCGTTAACCTACACCTGTTGCGCATTCATAAAGACTCGCACTCATACAGAAATGGTTTCTGTGAATTTCTTTCTCCTGCATTTTGAACGTGATGTAATGAGTGTAAGAGATGATGTTAAGTTTAATTTTCACAGAAAACATGGACAGTAAGGTGCTTTATGCCTCACTGAGACCAACTGCTATCATTAGAAACACTTCGGGCCTCATTCATGAAACACGATCAGAACGAATTTCTGTGTAGGCAAGTCTCTCTCTCTGCCTCTCTCATCCTTCACTGTAAAAGAAATCGTGTTAGATGTAAGCTGGCAGAAATTCACTGAGGTGGCATTTTGGTGCCTGAATATTATACAGTACATAAATGTGTATTTCATTAACTGTTATGAGTTAATATATCAACCTTTCAGTAGCAAATAGCTGCAAGCAAGTGTAACATTTTGTCTTATCAAATTTGATGCATCACAAGTTTATAGTCAATTGTAAATGAAAAAATTAGAACCTTTTTATAGTTTTTATTGTAAACTAAATGTACATGTATTGTATTGTATCACTATTTTTTTCTCTTTTTTTTAAGTTTTTGAAAGTCTCTTATGTTTACCAAGTCTGCATTTATTTGATCAGAAATACAGTAAATGAGACATGATGTTGTGTAATATTACAATTTAACATACACTATCAGTCAGTTTCTGAACAGTAAGATTTGTAATGTTTTTAAAGAAGTCTCTTCTGCTTACAAAGTCTGCATTTATTTGATTCAAAGTACAGCAAAAACGCAAAATTGTGAAATATTTTTACTATTTATAATAACTGTTTTCTATTTGAATGTATTTTAAAATGCAATTTATTCCTGTGATTTCAAAGCTGAATTTTTAGCATCATTTCTCCACTCACATGATCCTTCAGAAATCATTCTAATATTCTGATTTGCTGCTCAAAAAAACATTTATTATTGAAAACAGCCGAGTAGACTTTTTAAAAGTTTTTTTGATGAATAGAAAGTTCAGAAGAACAATGTTTATCTGACATAGGATTTGCAACATTATAAATGTCTTTATCATCACTTTTGATCAATTTAAAGCATCCTTGCTAAATAAAAGTATTAAAGTAAATTAAATGTTAAAATATATCCAAATAGAAAGCAGTTATTTTAAATACTGAAAATGTTTCACAATATTACTGCTTTTGCTGTGTTTTGAAGTAAATAAATGCAGGCTTGGTGAACGGAAGAGAATTCTTTAAAAAACATTACAAATTTCAAAAACCTTTATTGTATTTTAACAGTGTAATGTATTCCTATGATCAAAGCTGAATTACTCCAGTCTTCAGTGCCATGTGATTCTTCAGAAATCATTCTAATATGCTGATTTACTGATCAAGAAACATTTATTATTATTATTATTATCAATGTTAGAAACCAGTGTGCTGCTTAATACTGTATTAAAAGAATGTAATACTGTTACATTTTTTCGAGAATCATTCAAAAGAACAGCATTTATTCGAAATCTTTTGTGACATTATAAATACAAATATTTTATAAATTGAAAATCATTAGAAATGTCCTGGTCTTTGGTCAATTTATTGCATCTGTTGCTGAATAACAGTGTTAGTTTCTTTCAGAAAAAAAATATCCTCCTATCGCCAACATTTTGAAAGGTATTGTATATACTCTAATTTATGTAATAATTCATACATTTTACTGTCCAAAAATGTGTAATTTTACAGAAAAAGTTCTATGCATTGTCATTAAATCTATGCTTATATTTTCGGAGTAAGGCTTAACAATTCACTGTTTTTACTGTAATATTTTTACTGTAAATTACAAATATTTCATACTGTGTTTTTTTTTCTCTGACTTCTTAAAGGGATAGTTTACCCCAAAATGTAAATTCTGTCATTAAATACCTACCCTCATGTCACTCCAAACCTGTAAAACCTTTGTTCATCTTTTGAACACAAATTAAGATTTTTTGATATAATCTGAGAGCTCAAAATTATTGAATAATGTTGTTATTTTTGTTTTCTTTGCGCACAGAAAGTATCCTCATAGCTTCATAAAACTCCAGATGAACCACTGATGTCACATGGACTATTTTAATGTTATCCTTACGATGTTTCTAGACCCTGAATGTGTCAGTTGCATTGCTGTCAATGAATAGGAATTCATCCAAAAAAATCTTAATTTGTGTTCCGAAGATGAACAAAGGTCTTACATGTTTGGAAAAAATCCTCTCATTCCTCTTTTTATCTAATTGTTTAATTAAATTATACTCTATTGATACACTGTTTCTCTCAGCATTTGTTTGCCTCACAGCATCACGTTTGACTTCCCTTATGTCTTTCTTTCTTCCACTATGTTCTCTTTGGTTTTATTACGTTTATTACGTTTTATTTACTATAAATAAATCCTTCTTTAAAGTGTTTTTGAGACAACCTTTTGCAAAGCAAAACAAATTGTGCATGTTATGTAAGCTGTAGGCTATGTAAATGTTTGTGTCAGTGTGCAAATTGTACCTATGCATTTCCTCATCATCTTGTCAGAGCTTTGAATACAATAAGTTAGCAGTGTGAATACAACATGATTGTTTTTTTGTTTTGTTTTGTTTTTTTGTATAGTTTTTTTAAATTTGACATTAATGTGTACCTGTATTTGAAGACCCTGGATTGTTTTTTTTACAATTGGAAAGTAACAGTGGATGTTGACCTCTGCAGTCTTGCCAATGTTAAAGTGCCATATGAGATCCCTGTATCAACAAATGGAGCCTGAGTCATACGTGGACATTGTAAACTATGTGGGACTGAAAATATTAGAGATGCCCAATGAGTGAAACCTAAAGAGGAACTGGAAATTCGGTTCATACATGCACACACAATGTTATGGTGCCATCTTCTGTCAGGACATTTTATTATTTGACCTGTTAGATAATCTTGAGAGGATATATCATATATTAATCGTGGAAAGAAGTATGCACCATTTGTAATTTAATAAAAATATATATGACAAATATTTGAAGTCTTGATGGCTGCATTTATTCTCTAATTTCGTCTCTAATGGCCTACTATACGGTTCGGGTTTCTATTAGTAAGCCTATATTAGCAAAGATTTAAATAGAGTTTAACCACAGGTATAATGCAGTTATTAAATAAAATGTAGCAATCATATTCCTTAATAATAATGATGATAATCATCATTTCTGAAGCCAAGAAGTACGTTTTTGCGGTGAATATTGAAAACTGAATGTTCTCATTAAGTTCTGTATTTTACGCCAATATGTAACAACAGCGAACGTAATGCTAAAATAAATGTATACATTTAAAGCAGTTTCCGATTTTTTTTGTTTACTACTTACAAATACAAAATATTTTTGCACCCTGAATTTGTTTTTCAAACTGGCAATGTGCATGGCGACTGGTGATGACGTCACCAACGTACGACATACGTTGCTCTGAGTGAGGACCTCGCGGTGCATGGTTTGGAAACATTACGCGGAATAACTTTGAAACAACAATAAAATCACCTCAGGCATACAGGTATCCCATTATTATATATGGTGCATATATATGCGATAAATATAAATTAAAAATGTTTTAAATGAGCCGTTCATTCATTCATTCATATTCTGTCGTACGTTTGTTGAGCGTTCAGATATGTTAAACGCCTTCGTTTGAGGCTTTTCTAAATCATTAGCTTTTGTATGTATTGTGATTGTCAATAAATTAATAAGTTGTTTCATAATCTTGCGTATGCATATTCTGCTTGTGTACTATTAGCAGTGTTTACTGGGCTCTTAAAGATAAACCCATGGAGCTGCCTAAAATTACATTGTGCGGAATAAATATAAAGGAGTCACAGTAACATCATCATATGAAACAATATGAAACATGAGAATGAAAATAAAACTATGTTGTACTTAAACTTTCTTGAACTTTCTAGTCAGCTCTGTACATTCTCAATGAGCTACAATGAAGTAAATCCAGTGCGCGTTAAATACTTCTCTTTTGTAGGGAGTGTGGTAGGAAAAATGTAATTCCGATTTGTTTTGTCCCGTTAGAGCTCGTCAGCATGGAGACTGATCTTTATGATGAGTTCGGAAACTATATTGGACCAGAGCTGGACTCTGATGAAGATGAGGAAGTAGATGCAGATGACCGGGAGGCGGATGAGGTGCGTCTGAGATGTGTTATGACCTCTGTTCATTTGTGTATATTAACAGTTGAAACCTGTAAATTACTGTAAATTAATGTGTTTTGAGCAAGCTGCTGTCCCACAGTGAACACACTTAATAAAGCATTTACTTATTCAAATCTTAGATGTTTACTAAGATTGTTGTATTATATATTAAAACCCACAATAATATTCAAAATATCAGTAAGTTTAACATTAGTGGGTACTTGCAATTGGAAGGTGGCTGTCCAGAACCTTAACCCCTGAATTTCAGCTTATGAAAATAATATTAAGAATTTTTGCATTTTATTCCATTGTTGCTTTTAAAAATATAATTAGATTTTTTTTTGAGTTAAAAAAATATATATTTATTTTATATTTTCTTTGTAAATTATGTGTTCTGCATTTTTCATGTCACAACCGAAATAGTGTATGTTTTATTCCATTGGCTGAGACTGATTTTAACTACACCCCTACATTTATATTTGGGAAATATTTGTCACTCTCTCTCATAGAGGTAAATATGTTCAAAAGAATGAAAAATCTATCTGTAACTTTAAAGAATGTCACTACCAAACAACATTTTACTATAATTATACATCCTTTTTTTTTTTTGTGAATTACTCCGTAACATTTATTTTTTATGAGTGTACAACTGTTCAGAAATATGCTAGCTAATCATGTGCTGATTAGGATCTTTGAGCTAGGTTCAAAAGTGTCTAAAATTGTCACTATCAAAACATTTGAAGTTTTGTAGTGATATAATTTTTTGGGGGGGTTATCCCATACAATTGTCACTGTTTTAGTAGTGACAAAAGTCAAAAATAAAGTATACTGAACTGTCAACTAAGATGTTATGATAGTGATTGGTTCAATGTATATTGAAACTAAAGAACTGCACAATAATTAGAAATATGTACTTTAGATATTATATAATTTGCATACATACAAAATTTGTGGAGAAAGACCATTTTTTAACCCATTCTGTAGAATGGCCCATATACGAGTAGAATGTAAGTGCAGTTTTGCTTATTACAGGCGGATGAGGAGGAGGATGATGATGACCAGGCCGAGGTTGATGAGGAGGAGGGCGGTGGTATGGAGGTGGTTCTCCATGAGGATAAAAAGTATTATCCGACAGCTGAGGAAGTGTATGGTCCTGAAGTGGAGACTATCGTCCAAGAAGAAGATACACAACCATTGACAGGTAACAGACATGCTGGTGAAAACTAGTTTATGGGCTACATGCACACCCAGTGCAAAATCAAATGTATCTCACTTTATTTCCTCCACAGAGCCCATCATAAAACCTGTGAAGATGAAGCGGTTTACTTTGATGGAGCAAGAACTTCCCGCCACCGTCTATGATATGGAGTGAGTTCACTGTTGTGTTGTTTCTTTCTTTACTCTTTACCCTGTTTGTTTGAATTGCACATTATTACATGCATGTCTGTCTGCAGGTTCCTTGCTGATTTGATGGACAGCTCAGAACTGATCAGAAATGTCACCTTGTGTGGACACTTACACCACGGCAAGGTAAAGGACACTCATGCTTGTTCAATTTTTCAGTTTTGTCTAGTGAATGAAGATGGTGGTTTTCTGCGTTGTTTAATTGATTTGATTTTTGAAATTAAAATGCGTTTATTTGCTCCCACAGACATGCTTTGTGGATTGCCTCATTGAACAGACACATCCTGAAATCCGCAAGAGATATGACATGGATGTAAGTATATATTTATTTTGTTTATATTCAGAATATGAATATTAAAGGAACACTCCACTTTTTTTTTGAAAACTCCGCTAGAGTTAAACAGATGAGTTTTACCATTTTTTTTTAATCCATCAGCCGATCTCCAGCTCTGCCGGTAGCACTATTAGCATAGCTTAGCATAAATCATTGAATCTGATTAGCGTCTCATTCAAAAATGACCAAATATTTTAGATATTTTAATAATCAAAGCAACTTTGCTGCCATACCATGGTGCAGCAGGCGCAATGATATTACACAGTGCCTGAAAATAGTCCCCAGCTAGTAACTTCCAACATGACCAGCACTAAGCCACTAAGGTAATAGTAAAATAGCTGGGGACTATATTCAGGCGCTGTGTAATATCAATGCGCCTGCTGCACCCATGATACGGCAGCAAAGTTCCTTGATTATTACACTGGAATGAGAGTATATTTCTATCCATATCAGCTTGGGATATCGCAACTTTTCATTTTCTGTCGGTCTTTGCACATGATGAAACTACAGAAGAGTCAAGTTTTAAATAGGAAAAATATCGAAAATCTTTGGTCACTTTTGAACGAGATTCTAATGGTCTAATCTGATTCAGTGATTTATGCTAAGCTATGCTAAAAGTGCTAACAGCAGACCCCAAGATCAGCTGAATGGATTCAAAAATGGTAAAACTCATCTGTTTAACTCTAGTCTAGTGTGAAGGTTGACTATGTGCAACCAGTGGTTCAGACATTGTACCCTAAAGGTGATGCCATGTATAAGGATGATAATGTACTAATACACAGCAAGACTGGTGACAGAGAGCTTTGATGAACATGAAAGTAAATTTGAACATCTGCCATGGCCTGCACAGTCACCAGATCTGAAGATTATTGAGGCACTTTGGGATGTTTTGGAGGAGAGAGTCAGAAAACGTTTTCCTACACCAGAATCACATAGTGACCTGGCCACTGTTCTAGAAAAGGAATGGCTCAAAATCTCTCTGGCTACTGTGCATGACATGTATTTGTCAATCCCAAAACAAAATGATGCGGTACTGGCCACAAAAGGAGGCCCAACACCATACTAATTGTGGTCTAAAACCAAGTGTTTCAGTTTCATTGTCCAACCCCTGTATTTAAAGTATATATGAAACATTACCACAGCCTTTCATATGCAAATTATTCCTTGTTTGTTTAGCTCTACATTTACATTGGATATGTTACAATATTGATCTTTTATTTTTTCCACAGTTGCGATACACAGATATCCTCTTCACAGAGCAAGAGGTAAGAAATTACCTAAATTGTCTGGTCACAAGCAAGGCTGTGCATTCAGTGCATTTGTCTCATGTAAGTGGTCTGTGTTTTCTCACAGAGGGGAGTTGGCATCAAAAGTACACCAGTAACTATGGTGCTGCCTGACTCCAGGGGCAAATCCTACCTCTTCAACATCATGGACACGCCAGGTACTTCCTGCTCTCTTTCCCTCTTCCCTGTGCATCTTTTAACACATTAAAAAGTGCCTGACATATCAGTTAGAAAAATATAAGTACACAATATTAGCTTGCTGCTGTGCAAAAGTGGGAGATTTATTTCTTGAACTTGTCCTCAGGTCATGTGAATTTTTCTGATGAGGTGACATCAGCAGTCAGACTGTCTGACGGCATTGTGCTTTTTATCGATGCTGCTGAGGGGGTGAGTTCACACATAGTCGTCTGCTAATGTCAGGTTTTGGGCTGTTGTTTTTGTTTTTGTAATTTTGTCAAATTAAATTAGCTATGTTATGTAAGTATAAACTTTTGAATGTTTTCAGGTGATGTTAAACACTGAGCGACTGATCAAGCATGCAGTGCAGGAGAAGTTGGCCATAACTATTTGTATTAATAAAGTGGATCGTCTGATTGTGGAGCTCAAGTTGCCCCCTACTGATGCCTACTATAAACTGCGCCACATTGTGGATGAGGTCAACGGCTTGTTGAGGTACCCCACAATGTTTAAAGGGATAGTTCACCCAAAAATGAAAATTCTGTCTTTACTTATTCACCCTCATGTCATTACAAACCCGTAAGACCTTCATTCGTCTCAGAGCTTCATAAAATTACGGCTAAACAACTGATGTCACTTGGACTATTTTGTCGATGTTCTTGGTACTTTTCTGGACCTTGAATGTGGTAGGATCGTTGCTCTCTATGAAGGGACAGAGAGCTTTTGGATTTCATCAAAAATATTTTATGGTCTTACGGGATTGGAACGACAAGAGGGTGAGTAATTGATGACAGAATTTTAATTTTTGGGTCAACTAACCATTTAAAGGATAAAAGTTTTGTTTGTCTTTCCTTACTCATATTTTAGCTTATTGATATTTACTTCATAAATGTAATTGTTTTTAGTAAACAGTTTTGTCTAAAATTATACTGAATAAATGTCTTTTTTTTTTTTCCCCCCTCTGGCAGCACATACTCCACCGATGAGTCTCTGATTGTCTCTCCCCTCTTGGGAAACGTGTGTTTTGCTTCCTCACAATACAGCATCTGCTTCACTCTTGGCTCCTTTGCCAAAATCTATTCAGACACCTATGGTGAGACATATACACACACACACAAAATAATGCATCCTCAATGCTTTTGTTTGAAAAAATCAACCTTGTTTTACTCACTTGTTTTGCAGGTGACATCAACTACATGGAGTTTGCTAAAAGACTGTGGGGAGACATTTACTTCAATCCTAAAACGTGAGAATCTGAAGCTAATCTTATTTTGCGGAGCATTTGCATTTTTTTTTGTTTTGTTTTTAATTGTAACTAGTTGCGTTCTGTGCCTGTCAGGAGGAAATTCACAAAGAAAGCCCCCAACAGCAACTCTCAGCGCAGCTTTGTTGAGTTTGTACTGGAGCCGCTGTACAAGATTCTTTCACAGGTGAGAAATATACTCGCATTCCTTTTGTTTGGGTATAATTTCTGCAGACACACAGTAATGTATAGGCTTTGTAACTGTGGTGTGTCTGTAGGTGGTAGGGGATGTGGATACGTCTCTACCTCGTGTCTTGGATGAGCTCGGCATTCATCTGACTAAAGAGGAGTTGAAGCTCAACATCAGACCTCTGCTGCGCCTTGTCTGCAATCGCTTTTTTGGAGAGTTTACAGGCGAGTGTCAATTTCTGTGCTGTTATGTTGTAAATGATATATTATAAATTATAATTCTTGCTATATATCAGTATTTATATAGCATAACAATGGAAAATGTATCTGTCTTGCATGTGTCCCACATTGTCTCGCAAAATCACAAATATGTCCCGCAACAGAACTATTACCAGGTGGTCACCCTACATGTGAGGTTTGTTCGGTCTAATAGTATGTGTTAATTCAACAGGCTTTGTGGACATGTGCGTGCAACACATACCATCTCCTCAGGGGGGTGCCAAAGCCAAGATAGAGCACAGCTACACAGGTGGACTGGACTCAGACCTCGGAGAGACCATGTCTGAATGTGACCCTGATGTAAGTGTGGGATCTGCTGAGAATGATGTCAGTGCTGTGATATTCAGTGACATTCACCTTGTAAGAGTGTTTAAAAGTACAAAATCATCACTTTATACACTGCTGTACAAAGTTTGGGGTTGGTAAAAAAAAAAAAAAGGGTGATTTTAAAAAATGTATTAGTTATTAGTATTAGTTCACTTCCAGAATGAAAAATTTCTTGATATTTACTCCCCCCATGTCATCCAAGATCTTTCTTCAGTCGAAAAGAAATTAAGCTTTTTGTGGAAAACATTGAAGGATTTTTCTCCATATAGTGGACTTCAATGGGAACCTTCAGTGTTCCCAATTGCGGTTTTTAAGTGCAGCTTCAAAGGGCTCTACAAGATCCCAGATGAATGCTTGTCTTGCACTAGCTCAGCCTCACACATTACATAATCATGCATATGTAATGCATGTGGAAGTACCGGCCCAGTGTTTACAAAGCAAACGTGTAAAGAAAGTGAAATGCCCTTTACAAAAAAAACGGGTACAACAACGATGTCAGATGATTTTAAATTTGGAGGAAAAAATGAGATGGAGTTTTTCATCCTACCTTACCTTTTTGAACCAAAGTACACAGATGAATAACTAACCATGCATGACTTTTTCCAACTTGATTGTGTAATGTGTGAAGACGTGTACACGCATTGCAAAGTTAGTGCAATACAAGCATTTGTGGTTAAAAGTATGTCAATTTAGATTATGTCAATTAGACGTTGCACTAGATAAGAACCTTATTCCTTGGCTGGGATCGTGTATAGCCCTTTGAAGCTGCATTGATCTCGATTGAAGTCCACTATATGGAAAAAACCTGGAATGTTTTCCTCAAAAACCTTAATTGCTTTACAACTGAAGAAACAAAGACATGAACATCTTGGATGACATGGGGGTGAGTAATTTCCCTTTAAAATGTAAATATATATTTAAAAAATAAATAAATTTACATTTTTAATAGATTAAAAAAATAACTTGAAGTTTGGAGCATACAGACAAATGCTGTGGCAGATGCCTTATGTCTGGGAGCGACAGTGTGTCAGACAGTTCTGGGAGCAGCCAGTTATTTTGATGACAGGCTTTGACTTCTGCTTTTCAGAATGACCAAAGCAAAATGTTTTCATCATAAATTACTGAATTGTTACATCACATGACTTTAGGCAAAGACATATCTGTTTTTTGAAGTGTATTTAAAAATTCAACTACTAAAAATCTAGTTGATGCACATGCTGTCTTAACAAGTAAAAATGTAACCATCTCTATGAAGCCTAAATCTCTGTGTCTCTGACACAGGCCCAAAGAACTAACTTTTTTCTTTCTTTCTTAGGGTCCACTGATGTGCCACACCACTAAGATGTACAGCACAGATGACGGTGTGCAGTTCCACGCGTTTGGTCGAGTTCTAAGCGGAACCCTGCAGGCGGGACAGCCGGTGAAGGTTCTGGGAGAGAACTACAGCCTGGAGGATGAGGAGGACTCACAGATCTGCACTGTCGGACGCCTGTGGATTTCTGTTGCTAGGTGACCGTCCCACTGTCTTTCTTATTATTTTTACATTTTCTTTGCTAGCATTATTAGTCCATGGTCTACCATTTTTCTCAACAATATTTGAAGGCCCCATGTCTTTTCTAGTTGTTCAGGATTTAAGAATAAGGAAGTTTATACCCTATAAAAAAATCCAGAGCTTGGCATAACTAGCAAAAAAGTATATTTTAAATGTATTAAAAATGCCAATGTTAGTTATATGATTTTATTAATTTGATTTTATTAATTTCGCACTTTAAAAATTAGGGTTGCTCAAGACTATTATTGTTTTTATGCTTGTTTTGTTTTATTTTAAATCATTTTATGCCATCTTGAAACCCAAAGATAAAATTATAAAATATTGGAGTAAAAAACAGAGTAAAACAGATTATTAGAGTAAAAATTAGGGTTTTGCAAAAATGATTACTTTTAATGCTTGTTTTATTTTAAATCAATGGTACTAAATCACTAAATTAAATATAAATTAATGTTAGAACACAATACATTTAAATGTAATCCCTGAGTAAAGTTTTTATGTTTACCTGTGTGTAAGCACAGTGCAGTGTTCATGTTCAAGATGTGTATTTACAATGTTAAAGTGGCTGACAACAATAAATATTCTTATTAGGAATAAAACTGCTTCGCTTTTGAACTGTGCAGAGCTGCAGCTGAATAGTTAGGCCGACTACGCTACTGTATTTTTAGTGGTGGTCATTATATTTGGCCAAATATTTTTTGTGGCACTTGGCATAAAAAGTTTGAAAACCACTGATTTAAATCATTTATGCTATATTGAGGCCCAAAGATAAAAATAAAACTGATTATTGAAGTAAACATTTAAAAAATGAGGGTTTTTCAAGATTATTATTATTTTAATGCTTTTGTTTTATTTTAAATCATTCCATGCTATCTTGGGGCCCAAAGATAAAAATAAAACAGATTATTGGAAAATACTATACTTTCTGCTTCAAAATTTCACACTTTTTAATTAGTCTGAAACAATGTTATGTTTGTAATGTTTTGTAAAAATGTACTATTTCTGAGTGAAACTTTTTTCAAAGTAAATCATACATCAGTATTTTTTTTTCACTATAGTTTTTGTAAACATTGTTTAATGTGTTTATTCAAGGTATCAGATTGAAGTGAATCGTGTTCCTGCTGGTAACTGGGTGTTGATCGAAGGTTGCGACCAGCCTATTGTGAAAACAGCCACAATCACAGAGCCTCGTGGAAATGAAGAGGTAGGACAGAAAGACATCTATCTATTTGAAACAAAGCCGTGTTAATTTATGAGACTTTGGAAGTTAAAAATGATTTGTGTGAATAGGCTCAGATCTTCAGGCCACTGAAGTTTAACACAGCTTCAGTAATAAAAATCGCTGTTGAGCCAGTCAATCCCTCAGAACTGCCCAAGATGTTGGATGGACTAAGAAAAGTCAACAAGAGTTATCCATCACTCACAACAAAGGTAAGACTCCCATAACCATGGGAACAACCCATGCTCTTTAGATTGATTTAAAACCCTATTTCTGTCATGTTTTAAGCTTCTGAACCAAACCAGATACCGCATATATTTGCAGTGGCAATCACTTTATGAAAATACTTTTTTAGTGTTTTATAACTGATGTATTGCCATCTTTTTGCTGACTTGTTTCTGATTCATCTGTGCTGGTTTGTTTGTGTTCAGGTGGAGGAGTCAGGTGAACATGTGATTCTTGGTACAGGTGAGCTGTACCTGGACTGTGTAATGCACGACCTGCGGAAGATGTACTCTGAGATCGATATCAAGGTGCTCTTTTGCTGTCATACAAATTTCTTTCCTACCTTTTTGCCTTTGCTTTTTTTAATGTGGTTTCTCTTTGACATCTCACAATAGGTAGCTGATCCAGTGGTGACCTTCTGTGAGACTGTGGTAGAGACATCCTCCCTCAAGTGTTTTGCTGAAACGCCTAATAAAAAGTAATGTACAAACTTCCTGCATATCAACACCGGCCAGTTGTGATGATTTTTTTTTTTATGTGACTTGTAAAAGTCTTGACAGGATCAGTCTTGACATGCGTCAGTGTTTGTATGTGTGAGTTTTAACTCTCTCTATGTCTGATTGGCAGGAATAAGATTACAATGATTGCCGAGCCATTAGAGAAGGGTCTTGCCGAAGACATTGAGAACGAGGTGGTGCAGATCACATGGAACAGGTAAAATAACACGTCAGAACTGTAGAGAACATTTGGGTTATATGTAGCACAGAGATGTTAAATGTTGAGATACATAACAGGTTTTCAACAGTGATAGTAATAAGTGTTTCTTGAGCATCAAATCGGCACCAAAATGTTTTGTAGTATTACTGTTTTAAATTTATTTTTTTATCAAATTAATGTAGCCTTAAAACATTTTATCAACCACAAACTTTTAAGTGCTAGTCTATGTGGTGCTGGTTAACCGACCTACTGTTTCACCTATAGTCTACTGAAAGCACATGCAACGTGTTATATTTACTATAATAAATGTATTTCTTTTCCTTTCTATAGAAAAAAATTGGGAGAATTTTTTCAGACAAAGTATGACTGGGATTTGCTAGCAGCTCGTTCCATTTGGGCTTTTGGACCTGACACAACTGGACCCAACATTTTAGTAGACGACACTTTGCCCTCTGAGGTAATTTACATATCAACTGACATTAATCATGCTCTGCAAGGTTCATTTATATTCATTTTTTCCTAATATACTTCAGCTGTAATTTGTTAGCAAATTAATGAAATCTATTACTTCATTCGTCTGACTGTATTAACATAAAAATAAAGTGTGTGTTAAAATCTTTTGGCATGGATGTGTTGGTGTGTCATTGTTTGGTGTGTGTTTTGCCAGGCAATCAGAGGTGTGGAAAAAAAATTGGCTTGTCTCATGCGATTGCATGTGACACAGTCTGTCTGTTATTGTGAGAGTTTGTGCACTGGGGTACTTAACTTCTTGACAGCTAAATGATTTGATAAATGATCTGTTTTCTTTCTCTGTGTGTGTTATAGGTAGATAAAGCTCTTCTTGGCTCGGTGAAGGACAGCATTGTACAGGGCTTTCAGTGGGGCACACGCGAAGGTCCTTTATGTGATGAACGTAAGAGATTGCATTACATTTTAATAATACATTACATGAAAATGAGAGGTTTCAGTGATTATGAAGGCAGAACAGTCTAAAAAGCACTGTAGAATGCATTTTTAGGGTAACTATACCTATTTAAATTAGGATGGCTTCATATATTGATATCAGTTGATATTTTATGTACAGGGGTTGGACAATGAAACTGAAACACTTGGTTTTAGACCAAAATTAGTACAGTGTTGGGCCTCCTTTTGTGGCAAATACAGCATCATTTCATTTTGGGATTGACAAATACATGTCATGCACAGTAGCCAGAGGAATTTTGAGCCATTCCTTGAGCCCAACCGCTGTATATCAGCCAATATTGGAAATTGTGTGTATTTTTGCATTTGGTTTGCTGTCATTGAACGCTCATGTAAGCTTAAATGTTGCAATGTCTAGATTCACTTGTAGCATTTGAAAATATTGCTTTTAGTTTTCAGTGCCCAAAAACACACCTAGAAAGTGCCCACATGCATTATATGACATAGGTTAGACTACTACGTGAACACATTTAGAGTTTATGCTTTCACTGCATGATTTAGTTCGTTAAAATACATTTAGAATTCCCCCCAAAATTCAAGATAAGGAGGCAAAAATGTCCAGTAAGAGTTTTATATGTATTTTTTATTTATGTTATCTGATATAGTTAATATCACATGAAGAGTACAGTTTTTTTTTTCTCCAAATATTAGGACAATTGCAAATGTGAGGTAGATTTTATAAAACATCGGTTGAATTAATGACTCTGACTCATTCATGCAGTGATTTGCCGCCACCTACTGGTGATTTTAGGTTTATATTTAAAGTATATTTCCCTTTTTTTCACAAAATCATTTAAGATATTAGTATTCGGTGCAATTGACCTATCGGTAAGCCCCTCCCCTCGAACGCAGATGAGCCAATGGCAGTTGAGTATCAACTGCACGGAGACTTAACCTTGGATATCTATAGGTTTCAGCGCCATGCCAGCATTGGAAGATCCAAAGCTCTCGTCGTTTTGATATTGTTTATGCTACAAAAATAATAAAACAATGTGCCTGAGGTACTTGTAACACAGAATTTGGAATTTATTTTATTATTCAGTGTTCATTTTTGTTTGTCATACTCTCATTAAGTGGCCTTTTTCAACTGCTCAAGCAGTTAATGTCTGTTAATATCGTTAATATCTCTGGCTAAAACTAGCTAGCGTTAAAGTTAGTGAGTCAATGATAACATACAAGCTTCAGCTAAGGTCTAGGTCAGCTAGCTAAGGTCCTTTCATTTGAAGTTAACCAAAGTGTGGGAACCCTATTATTTGAATTTGATTAAATGTAAATATTTGGCGCAAAAGATAATGCACACTTAATTAGGTTATAAAGAAAATTGCCTTTAAAAAGGTAAAAATGCTTATGAAAGGTAAAAATCAGTGTAAACTTATTGGAAATGTTAATTTCTGTACCAGCACAGTAACATGCAGCTATCCAAAAAATATCAACATATGCTTTTTTTTTGTCATCATCACACACCCCTGATTCCTAATTTAAATGTCTTGGATCTCAAAATTAACGACACTTGCATTTTTGTAGCATTAAATTTTCTTTCCCTCATATTTTTTTCACTGCCGTTTTCTTGACCCTCACAATAAAAATGTCTGTTTTTGGCAAAACTTTTTGCTACTGTACCTTTTAATTTTTTTAATATGTGAATGACCTCTTTGTAGATGGCTACAGTTTGATGTTTCCGTCAAATCCTTTTCATTCCCTGCATTTAGCAATCCGCAACGTGAAGTTTAAAATCCTGGACGCAGTGATCGCACAGGAACCGCTGCATAGAGGAGGAGGACAGGTCATTCCTACAGCTCGCAGAGTCGTCTACTCTGCCTTCCTGATGGTAATCTATCCTTCAATAGGTCTATTTAGACACCTCTCTGTTTCCCCCATCTTCCTATGTTTCCTTTCTCTGCCTAATCATTGTTTCCATTAGTCTTATTGGACTATTTCATTCAATTACGTGATCCATTAACTCAGTTCAGTAGATTAAGTTGATTAACGTAATTGGTTTCTCACTCATTTCTTGCTCACCCTGTCCTTTTTTTTCCCCCCTCGCTTTGCAATTGGTTGATTTCTGTAGGCCACGCCTAGGCTGATGGAGCCCTATTACTTTGTGGAGGTTCAGGCCCCTGCTGACTGCGTTTCTGCTGTGTACACGGTGCTGGCACGCAGGAGGTACAACACACACAAACAGAATGAGGACACTGCTGACTCCTCGTCTGTTCACACACACATACACACACTCACATTAAGCAGATTGTTGCTCAAGGCAGCAAAAGTCAGCAAGTCTCTAATAAAGACAGTCTTCTTTTAGAACGAGCCTCTGACTGATCTCTTGTCTCTGTGTCCCGTAGAGGTCATGTGACGCAGGATGCGCCAATCCCTGGCTCTCCGCTCTACACCATCAAGGCTTTCATTCCCGCTATTGACTCGTTTGGCTTTGAAACCGATCTCCGCACACACACGCAGGGCCAGGCCTTCGCGCTCAGTGTGTTCCACCACTGGCAGGTACAAACGCACCCACATATGTGACCCTGGACCACAAAACCAGTCTTAAGTATCACAGGTTTATTTGTAGCAATAGCCAACCCATTGGTTAAAATGATAGCTTTCTATTTTATGCCAAAAATCATTAGGATAGTAAGGAAAGATCATGTTCCATTAATATACTTTGTAAATTTTGTACCATAAATATATCAAAACTTAATTTTTGATTAGTAATATGTATCGCTAAGAACTTCATTTGGACGACTTTTAAAGGCGATTTTCTCAATATTTCGATTTTGTTTGCACTCTCAGATTCCTATTGTTCAAATAGTTGTATCTCGGCAAATATTGTCCTATACTAACAAACTATACAACAATGAAATTCAACTTTCAACTGATGTATAAATTATTCAATAAATTACCCTTATGACTGGTTTTGTGGTCCATGGTGACATTTATTTTTTTTTCTTTCTAGTTTGTGTGTGTATTTAAATCAGTATATTATGTGTATGTGAATCTCACAAAAGCTGTCAAAAACACACATTTTAAATTACAATAAAAAGGAAATTAAATAAGGATTCATATTTTCTTCAATTTCTTGTAAAAGAAAAAGTATTTTATTTTCATTTTATTTTACGACCTGGACCTTTTTTTAATTTTAATGGCAATTAATTTACACAGTGTGAGAATTTATATATTACATTATTAAAATTAAAGAAATATTATTAATTCATATCATTTTTACATTTATTTTGTAATATCTTTTTTTTTTTTGTACTACAGTATTTTTTTGCAATTAATTTTTAAATTTTTAAACAATTTTTTTTTACAATTTTTAAACAATTAATTCATTTTTGGAAGTTAAAAATAGAAATTCAGATTAAATTAAAGCTTATTAATTATTAATTAATTGGTTATATAATACTATATCAATTATATTAAATTGTAAATTAATAGTAGAATTAATTGCCATTATTACTAAATGTATTAATTATTGAAATACATTTTTTTTACTCCAAGAAACTAAACATTTGGCATTAATAGAAAATGACACACAAAAAGTCTGAATTGGTCAATATAAATAAATAGAATTTGAGAAAGAAAACAGAACATATTTAGAGACAATAGTATTTGTTGAACTTTAATGTATGCTGATTTAAATGTTAAGAATCTAATAAGAGAATCTATTAGGAATCAATTAATTTTCAATTAAGTATTGAAAAAAAGAAAGATAATGTAAAAATGCAAGAAGCAGAAATTAAAAATAGGCTTTGTTTAATTTATGCAAAATATATTTTCTGTCTTTTTAATTTTGGGGGGAAATGTGACTTGCGTAAGATTCACCCGTGTGTGAGTGGATTTGTTCTGATGTGTTTGATGTTGAGTAGCAGAAAATTGAGTCAGCAGCAGCTTATCTTAGCTCTCCCTTGCCTTTAACACTGTTTGTGTGTGTGTATGTTTGTCACATGGTATTAGATTTTCACCACTGTCCTGAGTAATTATTGTCTCTGCCCCTCACTCTAGATTGTTCCCGGTGATCCTCTGGATAAGAGCATTGTGATTCGCCCTCTAGAACCTCAGCCGGCCCCTCATCTGGCCAGAGAGTTTATGATCAAAACCCGCAGGCGCAAAGTAAGACACGTTTGACGTCTCTGAAGTGTCAATCAACTTGTTTAGTTTGAATACGCATCATATCTCATCATATATCATCATCATAATCATCTCTCTCCCCCTCCAGGGCTTGAGCGAGGATGTCAGTATCAGCAAGTTCTTCGACGACCCTATGTTGTTGGAGCTGGCCAAACAAGATGTGGTGCTTAACTACCCGATGTGATGCGACAAATGAACTCAACTCATCCCAGCATTCCCCTTCAGCTTCACCAGACTTGCCCTCTACTACAAATCAATCCAGTTTTGTATGATGGAATGAAAAATCTTTTTTTTATATGTAAAGTGCTAGAAACATCAACACCGATAACCCCTTGATCTGCAAGAGCTCCTTTATAATTTTGTTCTTTGTTTATTTTTATATGTGACAAGTGTTTTTGTAGTATAAGATGATGTGAACGACAGGCAACGTGTCTAAAATCTCTTACATCATTTGTGTAAGTGTGAATAAAAGGATTTGGCCTGTGGCTCTGTGTTTGAGGTCATTTTGGATGTATTCTTTATGATATTCCTGAAGGTGATAGCCATTGTACTTCTCAAGTATTGAGGACTCTTTTGATGTGAAGGAAAAAGTGGTTTTGATAGGCAGTATGAAAGTATGCTCAAAAGTTTGGAAGAGAATATTCAATGCCGTGGAAACTTGTGAACATTTGCTGAATACGGAATAAAACTGAAGTAAATGCAAAGGGCAGGAAATGTGCATCTGCATACATGCAGGTAAAAACGGATCCGTCTAATAGACTAGAACTAAGGAGGGTTGACATGAGTGAAGGCCATTCAACAGACACAAGTCTGACATTTAAGTGAATGTCACAGATGTCTTTCTTTGTTGCTGTGCCCTTTTCTTAAAAAAAAAACATTATACACATATATATATATATATATATATGGAATAAATTTAGAAACAATGTCATACCGAGAATGCGAAAGATGACTACTTCAGTTGTTGAATACACTTTCCCTATAGCAAATGGTAATACTAAAATAATACTAGAATAATTAAAAATGTATTAAAACTATTAATAGGTTAGTTACCAAAAATTTAAATTCTGTCATTAATTACTCACCCTCATGTCGTTCTGAACCTGTAAGACGTTTGCAAAGAAAACAAAAAAATATTGCTGCAAGCAGTGATTATACGCATTTAAGCACATATGAAAAAAGACATACTTTACAAGCCTGTAACCAAAAAAGCATTTTTGGCAAAACCAGGTTAAAATGTTTTTTAATGTCTATGAACATTATAGCGCCAGCTGTGGTCCGATCGCCTTAAAACACTGTGTGCTTGTTTAGAATCACCTGTCGCATGTGCTCAGCAGGTTTCAGCGAGTTTTGAGTTTTCCTTTAGTTTTTATAGGTTTTTGGGTATATTTGGACAAGCCCCTTTTCTAAACGACCCCTTTCCCAAGGCTAAATTTCAACATTTCTAATAATTATTGACCCAGAGAATTGTACCGTAGTGTATTTTGCCAGATTGAGGGAAAAACCTAGGACTAGTTGATCATTTGACAAATGATTTGACTGAGAGCAGTGGTTTTGGAGGCAAAGTTGTCCGGAATGAGGAGTTCTATCATATACGAATATGAATGTATGTGCGCAAAACTCTGCAATGTACAATCATTTACAGCCTTGCAGAATGATTTCTCTTAAATTTCTCACAGACCTTTTGGGCCGTGAGTCAAACAGGCCCAACCGAGTTACGTTCTGATCGGCCTCCGTTAACCTTGTTTAATAAGTCATTTCATGAAACCGGTACAATTTGAGTCCCTTTTGACCTTTTTAAGTGTATTTTGTATATTGGGTCATCAAAATGTATCTTCTAAAAATATGACATGTAGACCATGACTTACGATTTGGTCTACATGATCACTTTTACGTGGAGACTGCCGATCCTTGGCCATTCTAACAATTACAATAGGGTTTCAGCGTTATGCGCTTGAACCCCTAATAACGACTTCTGCACGTCAGCAGCATCATATACTGTATGTCATGGTATTTTTGTTTTCTTTGCACACAAAAACTATTCTAGTATCTTCAACATTACGGTTGAACCACTGATGGGCCCTTTTCTGGACCCTGAACGTGTTAGTTGCGTTGCTGTCTATGCAGGGTTGAAATAAATAAATATTTTAATTTGTGTTCTGAAGACGAACTAATGTTTAGAACAACATGAGGTAGTGACCGGATTTTAATTTTTAGATCTACTAACTCTTTAAGTAAAGTTACAAGTAAGTTAAACTACAAAAAATATGTTTACGTAATTCTGAACTTGACATTGATTATATTTTCTGACATTTATCTAATCAAAGTCTGTCTGAAGTTTGTGTGTCAGAGGGAATCATTGTTTTAATTCAGAGACGGGTTGTTTGTATGCATGTGTCTGTGGGTAAAATGGTGATGAATAATGAGTTTGGACTACATCACTGATTCACTGCATGAATTATGTGTACTTGTTCGATGTAAACATGTGAGATGGTTGTGGCAGCAAGAGTGACAGGCTTTTTAAGTGGTGCTCTCATGCACAGCACATAGCATTTGCATAATACAATATATCTGTCAACACTTAAAGCCTTATAGTTGCCAGAAACGTGTTTGAAAACAGTCTCTTTTCTAAGTTTTTCTTAAAGCGATAGTTCACCCAAAAACTGAAGTTCCTGTAAGACCTTCGTTCATCAACAGCAATGCAATGTTCAAGGCCCAGAAAGGTAGTAAGGACATTATTAAAATAGTCCATGTGACATCAGTGGTGCGCAATATTTTGTGCGCAAAGAAAACAAAAATAAGAACTTTATTCAACAAATTCTTCTCCTGTGTGTCACTCTCTGCTCCACGTTCACGAGAGCTGAACCATGATGACACATCATGGACTATTTTAGCAATGTTCTTACTACCTTTCTGGGACTTGAACGTGTCAGTTGCTTTGCTGTCTATGCAGGGTCAGAAAGCTATCGATTTTCATTAAAAATATCTTAATTGTTAACATGAGTGACATAATTAATGACAGAATTTTCATTTTTGGGTGAACTATCCCTTTAATCTCACCTCACAGAAATACATAGGGCTCCTGTGAAAAGTACTTTGTTACTCAGCTAAGACGGTCAGGCAGCTCCAATCTCTGGAGGTGGTCTCATTACTGAAAATCTAACCTGCCTGTCAAGAGAAAAAGATAATGAGAGAAAGGGGAGGAAGGATTGAATACCAGGGTCACTTTCTAGCAGGATGAATGGTGAGATGATATTCTGAGTGAAAGTCTTCTCCCAAGGTCTTGGCTTACTGGTGTGTTTTTTCTATATTTAGCAGCGATTTTCAAATTTTGCTCAAAGGTTGTGTGAAAGTGTGTGTTGGTGTGTGCTTCGGCGTGTTTCACATTCGCTGCCATCAGACCAGATGCCGTGGGCTCCACAGAGTCACACTGCATCTACATATATATTCTGCCTCAGAGTTAGAAAACTGTCATAATACAATCGCATTATGAGTCAAAAATCTTGTAATACACACTTCATGATCACCATAACACTGAAAGATGTGCATGCAGCTTATTTCCAAGTTCTAAGCCAACTATTAACTTTATAGACATTCACCTTGATGGCATAATAAGATTTTGCATTTGAGCATGTTGTTCTAGCCAGCCACATTTATCTCTGGCAACTTGCCTTGGATCTTCAGATGTTTTCTTCCACCCAATGAAATGTCATTTGGCTGTTGTGTCTTGTTCAATTATTGGCTACTCAAATGTCACCTCTGCTCTATCCCAGCAAATCAAAAAGGACCTCTTTTGAGCATGTTGTTGGCCAGCTGGTATTGTTGCGGTCTACTGCTTAGACAAGGCTTTGGTTCAAATGTTCATGAATGAATTTTTCTAGGTATTAGACTGTCATGGTATCTTCCTGAAAAATTTTCATTGTTCACTCTTGTTCTAAACCTGTATAATTATATGACCTGTAGTGAAGAAGTGATTTGCTACTGTTAGCTTTTTATAATTTCTGGAGCTTGAAGACATCCTGGTTCCCTCAGCTAAAACCCAATAAGGTTTCCCATTGACTTTTTGTTTTATTCCAGAAAATAAGCTCTGAGATCAGTCAAGGTTTATGATTCTGACACATTTTGTTCATTATGATAATCACAAAATAAACACAATATTGAAGCCTAAATAAATCGCCAGAAGTAAAAAGCTAAACGTAGGTTTATACAAACTACACCATTATTCCATCGCCACCATTAAACTTTCAACAACTCTTGGGGTCTTTATTAAAAGGGTCATCGGATGTCCATTTTCCACAAGTTGATATGATTCTTTAGAGTCTGAATGAAAATTCTAAAACATACTTTGGTTAAAATTTCTCAACTGTAGTGTAAAACAATGCTTTTTACCTTGTCAAAAACAGCTCTGTTCACAGGGACCTGTTTCGGTGCATGTCCCTTTAAATTCTTGTCTAGCCCGCTGCAGCTTTGAAACAATGGCAGACAGCAGAGTTTACAGCTCACTCAGGGCAGGTCTACACTAAAACAACAGTGTCAATCAACAGATGAGGGAGGGCCTGGGCCTGTGTGATGTCACACAGCCACGAATCTGAGAACAGCTTGATTTGAGAAAGGGGTTGTGATTTAAGGGGATTAATAAAAAAATAAAATAAAATAAAAAAAACACTGGGTGGATTTTTATCATTATAGGGTGGTTGTTCTCACAAACTGCTAACACACATTTATGTTTACTAGACATGTACATTTTGAGTAACAGTGGTTTGCAAGACTGCATTTATAAACACAATTAGGCTGTAAAAATCTGACTGGTGAAGTAGATGAGATTACCTGTTAGGTGTTTAACGGATCCCGAAGAGCTAAAATGCTCGTGCCACTCGTTTTGGCCCACAAAAATATATCATCCCTGCAACTCTTTCCCATGTATTTCTTTCATATCTTTTCTGCACTCAAACTATAACCTCCTTGTGACCCTCCGTCAAAAGAACAGTAAAGAACCAGGTCATGACACCACATGAGGGCAGCGTTTCTCACAGCGAAATAAGAGACCTAAACAACACATGGTCTTTGTTTAGCATGCAACATATTATATTATTCAACATTCAACCCTAATGTACAAAACTGATAATAAAAAATTAAGAAGAAACGGTTATTTCAACGAAAAATAAAAATATCAAATGTGAAATGTAATGCAGGGAATTCTGGGAATGTCAATTTACAGTTATTCACTGTCAATTTTACATTGTTTTTCACCTCCAAAAACTGTGTACTATCGTAAAATTACATGTAATGTCCAATACTGTAATCTTTTTGTGCGCAAAGAAAACAAAGATGGCGACTTTATTCAACAATTTCTTCTCTTTCGTGTCAGTCTTCGAAAAGCATTCATGAAAATACCATGACTATAGAATAAAGTTATCATTTTTGTTTTCTTTGTGCACAAAAGCTTCATAAAATTACGGTTGAACCACTGATGTGACATGGACTATTTTAACAATGTTCTTCTTTTTGGGCTTTGAACGTCTTTGCTGCATTGCTGCAGGGACAGAAAGCTCTCGGATTTCATCAAAAATATCTTTATTTGTGTTCTGAAGATGAACGAACGTCTAAATGGGTTTGGAACAACATAAGGGGAAGTAATTAATGACAGAATTTTCATTTTTGGGTGAACTATCCCTTTAAGTTTTGGAGCATCAATAACGTATAATGTTTAACAGAAGTGATGGAAAAAGGAAAATACAGTGATCTCTGTGAATTTTTTGCTAGCAACAGGTATGACATATATGTTTTAAAGATATATTTTTAAAATGTGATATGGTTAAAATATGGCTTATGATGACTATAGTATCATGAATCATATCATCATATAGTATAATGAAATTTCAATCACAATGTGTTTGAAAAAATTTTTAGGTCCTAACTCTGGCATTTTGCATTCACGGTGGTAAAAAGTTTCTTCTAATGAGTTGTGGCTGTCCGATCATTTGTTCAATCACACTGGCTGACTGATTAATGGACTAATTTGATGTGACATTGTCACCATCTTGATCCGACAGCTCAGTGTTGCCTTTCTACTTACTGCTCTTCTCCTTTCACACAAGTTGGAGCGAGAGATTCGGGTTAAGCAGGACACCAGGGATTTTCTGGCAGACACCCCGAGATGATTTGACAAACAGAAGCATTGGAGCACTTTTTGTCACTTCAGGCTGTTTTTAAGCACCATATGCCGAAAACCCTGCTCTACAACAAAACCACCAGTGTGTGCAAACTTTGGGAGCCTGATTTCACCCCACAACTATCAGAACAGTTTGATCAGATCCATGCCATCCATATCAAGCATAATTATTGCATGCTCCTGGACTCTAACCAATGCAGTCTTTGACAAGTGAGAAAGAGAGAAAGACAGAACACAAAGAAAACAGAGGGAGAAAGAGATGCCTCTGGTTAGGAGGAAACCCCATTTCCAATGTCACTGTCTGTATAAGATGTCAGCCTGTGCACCTGAACCAGTCAGCCTGTCAAAGTTCCTGTCAGAGTGCCTGAATGTCAGAGTTGAAAGCAGATGGAGAGGTTACAATGGCTCCTTCAGACTTTAGACTGATGGAACACGGTTTCAGGGTAAGAACGATCAACTCAAATTTTGGATGAGAGTATAGGGCTGGGCAGGTATTAGAAGTCTTGCTTAATTAAGTTGAAGGGGCGACGTGAATAAGACCTCAGCTTTAATAAACAGCAGGTTCTCTATTAGAGTGAATGAAGGAAGCTATCATAAAAAATTAAATTGATAAAAAGTGGAAATCCTATCAAATGTTGGAAATCCTATCATGTTTTGCTTTTTTTTTTTTTATCTTTACAAAATGGTGTATTTCTTGACATATCCTTCTGACTACCAGAAAATTGTTTTGTAAATTTAGTATTTTTTCATGTCATTACATTGTTTAGAGCATAAGAGAATTTTTTTTTAGAAACAATATTTTTTGAAAAATAATGTTATTTTATTCATATGTTTTTCTATGTCCTCTGTAGAGGACAGCAGGACTTTAATAAGCTGTATCTAATTTGCATATGAATGTGTTTTTGGGACAACGTGTAATGAAAAAGTGTAATAATGGGAGTAATAATTGGCAAGATTTTCATATCATCTAATATTCCATTGGAATATTGATATATAATTTATTTCCCAATTCAAAATTCCTAATAAACACGATTTAAGTCCTGTTGTCCTCTACAGAGGACATGTATGGAATCAATATCCTGTTTTGTAACAGAAAGTCATATTTTAATTTGAAACCACTTCAATTTTTCCTAGATATTGATTTATGACAATTGGTCAAATTTAAATAATCATTACAAATAATTATCATTTTCATAAACATGTTACATTTTATCACTAAATTAATGTCAGACATTTTGGTGAAACTTCCACATTTGGTATCTCTGAAACAGAACATTCAGACTTAAAACTGTGACCTTGGACCACAAAACCAGTCATAAGTAGCACTGATATATTTGTAGCAATAGTTACCAATACATTGTATGTGTCAAAATCATATTTTTTTCTTTTATGCCAAAAATCATTAGGATATTAAGTAAAGATCATGTTCTATGAACATATTTTGTACATTTCCTAGCGTAAATATATCAAAACTTAATTTTGGATTAGTAATATATGCATGGCTAAGATTTTTTTTGCACCCTCAGATTCCAGATTTTCAAATAATTGTATCTCGGCCAAATATTGTCCTATCCTAACAAATCAGACGTCAGTGGAAAGCTTATTTATTCAGCTTTCTCAAATCTGGTTTTGTGCTCCAGGCTCACATATAAGGTCTCAGAGAAATCACTGAAAAATAATGTCTATAATAAAATAATGATATCCATTTTATATCTAAAATAAGTTTCAAGCTACTTAAAATAGCTTAACATTAGGTTAGAACAATGGCTTTTATTGCCAAAGAAAATCATGCATGAGAGCGCGCATCGTGCTCGCGCGTAAGTCAATCATCCTTCGCCTTTTGTGAACGTCAGAAATTCCTCTAGTCAGTGTGCAGCCATCCGTCAGGCTTCCCCTTCAGTGTTAATACGCTGTAGCATCCCTCAGACAAGGTCGTGCACTTTCGCCTTTCCCCTATGATAAACAAGCAAAAAAAAAGTCGCGTGGGTGCAGCTGTGGAAGCAGTCATTGTGTCCCAACCTCCCCGCGAGGACGGAGACGAGACGCGGGCACAGCTTGAAATCGTAGTCATTTACTGTTGACAGTTAGTATGATGGCTAATTCGCACGTGTTCACTGTAATGGGTGAGTTTAGGCGCGCGATTGAAAATGACACTGGAAGCGCGCGAGAATATTTCGCCAGGTAAATACGGGCACGAGGCGAGCTCGCGCCAGACGCGCGAAAATGAATTCAACGGCGAGCGAGTAACGGCAGTGTTTTTTTTTCGTAATGACTGAATTTTTCCAGCTGAGAGCGACATATTGCAAGCCAGCATTAACAGCACTCGCCATAAAATAGCATTTGTTACCGAACATTATGTTGAAATCGGACAATTTCGGTTGTGAAGTCTTCAACGGTGACAAGACAGCGGCGGAGGCGAGTCCAACAACGGAGGACTTGGAAAGCGACTAAATTTCTGGGACCTTCCGTCATTTGACCGGTTATCCTTCTCCTTAAAATAATCATCACAGACTCGCAGAGCGGTAAGAGTCCTATTTGTGTTTTAATAACAAGATATTTAATTTGGAGAAAAGCAATGAATGCACAACTGGAGCGCGTTACCACATTTTGGGGAGGTTATGATGAGTATCAATCAATTATGTACTTAATACCTAAATAAAAGACAATTACATGTAGTTTTGTGTAAAAAGCAGCATATTGATAGCGTGGATACAAGTGTAACACGTAACCGCGCTCAGGAGCACAAATAATGACACTTTTATCCACGCGTTTGGTTCAGCGTTTTTTTGCTGACAGAAACAAAACGTCATTACAGACATGACATATTCTGCTTGCGTTGCTTTTGCTTGGTTTTAACAAGGCAAAGCTGAAATTGAGAATTTAGGTTAGATTTCAGTGAAGGTTTTCTTCAGGAGACTCCTAGAGATGTTGGACGCGTTTCTTGCACTTCACTTTGTGTTGCATTTATATACACTTAAAGTAGTTGAGCTCTTCTACTCAGTAGTTAAGACCATTTTTCTCATACTTTTCTTTTTTCTTTCGGTTTCTTGTTATTCTTATAATGAATAAGCAGAAACAGCTGAAAAAAGTTATGATTGAGAGCAGAAGATACTTGTTAAAGTCGCCCTCAATAAAGCAGAGATCTTCAGGAAAGTCCCTCCCTCACTATTGTCAGATTTCTACACTGGGATCAGATAATGTCCATGAACGCAAAAAGAGAGGATTGTTCTTGCAGTTGTTTTGGGGATGGCAGTTAAATGTATTTTTTTCTTTTTCCATTGCTTTCATACTGTTAGTGTCCTGCTAGTTTTTTGTTCAGTGTTTGGTCCGGTCTGTTTAATGTCCGCTAAGAGGACAGTGTTTTCCAGTGAAATGTACACGGTACTGTACTGCTGTTCGGCTCATTGCTCCACAGCAACAAGCCTTGCAGGTATTTGTCACAGCTATGCACCAAAACATCTGATTAAAGCAATTAGCTGATATTAGAGCATAAAGTATTCCATTAGCAGAGGTGAGGTGGTGGTGCGTGAAAGCACAAAATAGCTCTTGTGTGTTTTTAATACCATTTTCTTGCATTTGTGGATTATTTTCTGTACTGTAATAATTTAAAAATGTTACTAGTGCAACTGTTAGCCATTTTTAATGTAAATTCATATTAGGCAGATTGTAAAGTGTAATAGACAGTCAAGAAAACTACAACCCAATTAGTCATCTTGAACATTAAATATTAAAAACATTAAAAAGATTACTAGTACAGTCCAGGTGTTTTGATCTGATGTCTTTAAGCTGGAGAGTGATACTGAAGTAGTCCAATGTAAGCCGTAGATGGTTTTTCATTTTTCAATCATACATTCACTCCAAGATTGCCTACACGCCTTCATTCTGCATTCTCTCTCTCTTCCTTTGTGAAGTTGCTATGTAGATGTCTTCATTTTTTCAAATTCTCATCTTATTTGAAATTACAGTGATCATAATGATAAAATAATTATGAAAATCTGGACAAGTTGATTTACCCAGTGATGGATTTATAGCTTTTATAATAACACCACACTCTAAAAAAAAACAACCCAGCGCTGGGTGAAATATGTACAAACCCAGTGATTGGTTTGTTTTGATCGAGCGGTTGAGTTAAATATTGAACCCAGCCTTCTGGGTAGTTTTATTTAACTCAGCTATTGTTTAAAAATTACTATATGCATAGCTTAAAATGAACCCAAAATAGGTTGTAATTTAAAGATCAGACACATAATTACTAGAGGCATCAGCAATGATCAAAAGGTAAACATTTATTAATAAGCAATTGAAAAAATGTTTATTGCTTAGTTTTTATTTATTCAGCTTATTAATAAATGTTCATTTATTGAACATATTAATTGATGTTAAATTCCAACCTATTTCGGGTTAATTTAAGCTAGAAATATAGTAATTTTTAAGCAATAGTTGGGTTAAATAAAGTTAACCAGAAGTTTTGGTTAAACATTTAACCTAACCGCTAGGTGACAACAGCCCAGTCGCTGAGTTTGTCCATATTTCACCCAGCGCTGGGTTGTCCTTAACCTAGCGTTTTTTGGAGTGCATGTTAAAGGTGTCAGTGAGTTTTGAAAAGAAAAACCATATCCAAAAATAAAAATAATTAGTGTCAATAGTTTCTTTTACTTCCGGTGCTTTAATGTGTCAAAGATATTTATTAAGTTTTTTTTGTAGATACAAAAATGTATGTATATATATTCATCATTATAAATGTATAAAATAAATATCTAAAAATATATTTATGTTAAACATATAAAAAAATATCTTATTTTAAAATATATTTTAAATATCTTTTGTTATAAAGTTTTAGTTTTAACCTTTATACCTGACCAGTAAAAAAATTAAATTAAGTTCAATTGCAAGTTTCAAATTGATGATATAAACAAAACATGAAATAAAATGTATATTTAGAGTATTTGAATATTTATTACTGTGTGAAAAATAACTGTTAATGTTAAAAAAGACCTGTTTACATTTATTTTGGATTATCATTAGTATATTAATTATATTTAATATTCACATTTAAAGATTCTACTCAATCTAGTATGAATATGAGTTATTATATATATAAAATAATATATAAATAATTATATTTAATAGTAAATAGTCAAACCATAAATTATTCAGTCACCAGATACAATTTTTTGTTTTACTAGTGGGTGCAGGACACTATAGTTAATGTGTGTAAGTGAGGATAACAAAATAAAGTAAACTGTGACTTTATACCCCAAAAAAACTCTAAATATACAAGTGGACTACCAGTAAAATTCCAAAAAAATTGGGACCAAAAATTATTCACGTTTTTTCTTTAATTGCTAATGCGACCTTTTTACACCACAAACTGAACAAAATTAAACATTGCTTGGAAATTGGTCAACAAAGTATTGACAGTAGTGTAAATACTGTCATATTAACATGTGTCTGAATTTTTAGTTGATAGTAATCCATTACATCCCTTCTATCAAAGTTATCTGACATTAACAAGATTTTGTGAAATTGTTCTGACACAGTTTAATGTCTTGTCTTGTCAGTTCTTGTCATATTTTATTAACATTTTCTGAATAAACTTGTCGAAGGTGTCTGAATAAATTTTGGTTTGACCGTATATGTGATATGCATACACTGCAAAACATATATATATATATATATTCGTCTTGTTTCTAGTCTAAATCTTAAAATTAAGATGCATTTACTAGACTCATTTGCTAGCAGCATTTGACTTGTTTCCTAGGGGGAAAAAAAAAACAAAATTAAGTGGATTTTGCTTAAAATAACAAAAAATATCTGCCAGTGGGGTAAGTAAAATAATCTTGTTTTAAGGGTATTTTTGTCCCTCAGGAAACAAGACTAAATATCTAGTAAATGCATCTTGATTTGAAAATTTTTAGATATTTTGACTAGAAACAAGGCAAAAATACCAAGCAAGATCAGCCTTTTTTTGCAGTGTACAGACATAATAGCATGTCAAGACACTTTCACGCACTCACCCATCCTATTTTCTCTTCTTAGTTTTCTATTAGAACTTTAATCTCAAGGCAGATCTGTGTGTGATACAACAATGTTTCTATGTGACTTATCACATGCATACGCACAGTAGAAAATGGGACTTTACAGCAGAAAGAAAATAGTAAAGATCGGGATGGAAATTGCACTTCGCCTGGGTGAAAGAGCGATGAGGAGCACATTCTGTCTGGCATGCAATTACACACACGCTCATGCACTCTAAAGTCCAGGAGCCTGATCTACGGAACCTGGCCTGTGTACAGCTTTCTAATGTGAACATACACACACACATACACACATAAAGAGACAAAACAGACTGCTTCGTTCCGGCTGGTCAAGGCCAGTTTTGACCACCCAGATCGAGGCAGCATCAGATAAGTGGGGAGGCTCTGAAGCCTCTCGGTAAGTCTGTTAGAAAGTCTGTCAATCTGCTATCCATATGGAGATTCAGATGAATGGTGGCAAACATTGAATGATAGATTTTTAACATTTGGCAACCACAGTCTGTGATGATTTGCTATGTGAGTTTTTGTGTGTACTTGTGTGTTTTCCACAAAGGAGTGCTGTCCTTATCATCATGATGATTCATAATGACTCCATCATTCTGTGTGATGCACACACACACACACACACACACCATAGACACAGCATGTTTGTGTATGTGTGTGTGTAGTTATAGATCCTCAGTGACATTCCCAGTGGGAAGGAGTCTCATGTGATTCTTTTCTTCCACACAGCTCAGTGCCGAAGTGAACCTTTGCCATCCAAACGCACACAGACACACACGTGAGTGTGCATTCTCAGCTTCTGTGGCTGAGTGAGTAAATCTGCAGTCAGTATTAATGCTTTGTGACAGCGAGGGATGACTGCAAAGACAGGACACACTGAGACAACAGAGGCCACATAAAACACACACACAAACACAAGCCATCCTGATTTACAGCCTTCTCTCCCATGGCCTGCCCAACATCATCTTTTTCAAAACTTTCTCTTTCTCATGTGTGTTGACACATAACCTGTGTCAAAGACGAGTACATGGGCTCTGTTGACCCAGCCAGGTCTGGGTCCTGTCAGAGACAGACACAGGAAAACAGGCTAAGAAATACTGAGGAAGTCTATTAGGTTGCAGACTCTGGTCTCTATTTCTTCCTCGCTGGCTCTCTTGTTTGAGAGTGTAGAGCAGAGGCGTAGACCTCATGCCCAATTGGAGGCACAACAAACAGGACATTCTGCAATACTAATAGTTAATAGCAATACTAAAGTGACAATTTGTTTTTCCCTAGTATGCAGGCCTGGCTGTGAGTAACTTAAACAGACTCCATCTGAAGTGTTCGCAGCGCTGCACAATCTAAGTGCTATAATAGGGTCCCCAGTGCATCTTCCAACCCAGAAAATGTGAAAAATGACAACCCAAGCCAACCCAGTCTGAAAGCATGTGAAAAAATGAGCGCATCAGATTTAGCTCCCCCGTGACATGGGTAGGGGATCTTATTATAATATTACCGCCCCTTATTCTGCACGTTTCCACCCACGGCCCCGCTCTTTTGTTTTTAGCAAACAACAATGGTGTACCAGTTCTAACGCCATGGCAAAAGTTTGAGCAAAGCATGCCAACTGTTCTGTCTTTGGCTGCACAGACCAGCACAGAAAACTATTTAGAGTCCCAACCTCAGAGGAGACAAGAAAGCTGTGGAATTTAATGATTTATTTACTGTACCACACAGACCTAACATAAACATGAGAATTATTTCCCAGCTGTTTATCTTCACAGACATAACCGAATGTTTTTGTAATACCTGTTTTTAACATAAACGTTTGTGTCTTTGACAGTTTAAGTTCTCTTTCATGTCTTATTGCTTAGTTTAGTATTCTGTACACATGCTTCAGATGTGCGCGCTCAGAAAATCGTATATCAGAAGTTTTAACCGATATGGCTTTAAAACGCATGATTTTAGTAGGGCCCTGTGATTTCCGCGATGTGGAAAACGCGGACGGAATTGCGGAATCCAGTCATAAAAATGGAATGTATTATTAAACGCGGAATGCCACGGAATTTGTCAAAGTTTGGAAGAACTAATCAAAAGTTCGTCATCAACTTAAATCAAATCATATTTTTAAATTTAATTTTGAAAATATTAAGTCACAAAAAGACTATTTAAATATGAATCCTGGATGTTCCGCTTGTTTCTGTTTTAATGAATGGAGCAGATGCACGAGTTTGTTTACTATACATAGTGACGCATGCATATTGCTCGCGTGATTTCAGCATCTGACGTCTCAACAAATGAGGACATAAATACCTGAACAACATCTCCAGAACTGCTCTAAGAGTCACTTCATTCGCATTTGACCATTCCATTTGAGTAAAATTCATTGTTAGCTTTCACCCTCAGCTGTATTCAATGTAGCCACAACAAGCGTCAGTTCCAGGTATTAATGGCAACCCGTCAAAATAAAAGTTTGGTTTGACTTAAAGATGATAAAGAAATATATTTTTAATATTTAGAATGTACGTAATGACACTACTACTACTACTGTTGAAAAATGAATAAAACACTCTTTTTTTTAAAGGAATAATTACACAATATTTCTTTAATTTTCATTAATTAAAAGATACATTAAATTATTTTGCATGTCTGTTAATATAAATACACAACACAGAATAAAAAAAATCACAAAGGTTTTGTAAGAATAAATAAGTTGTTATGCATTTAAATAATTAGACATAATAAAACCAGAATTTGGTAACAATAAAATACAATATTTCATAGGACTCTAAACATGTCATTTTTGTTAAACTTTTAATAAATTGATGTTAAATTGTAGATGTTTTGTGATTTTAATTAATTAGACATGCGTTTTTTTGATTAACAACATTTTATTTAACCATTAAAAAGGAGTCCAAAAAAAAATTAAAATGGAAAAAAACAGAATCCAGAAAAATTAAAACGGAAAAAACGGAATTCGGAAAAAAATAAAATGGAATTTGGGAAAAATAAAATGGATTTCATAGGGCCCTATTTTAGCACAATAGACCTGATCATCAAAACCAAACAGATGGTTTTTAGCAGAGTATCTGAGGTACAAGCTGTAAAACCACAGCCCTTAAAAGGGCATGCACAAAAACAGTGTGTTTCTGCTTCCACTTAAAATAGGCATTTTCAAAATGATATAATAAATGATCTGTGGGGTATTTTTAGCTGAAACTTTACAGACACATCCTGGGGACACCTGAGACTTAGATTACATCTTGTAAAAAGGGGCATTACATTTTTGTAAATAATAAATGTTAAAATAAATGCTAAATAAAATGATAAATGCTAATTTTAAATTTTACATTTAAATGAATAAATATGTATATGTCTTTATATTGAGGCCAGTGTAAAAATAGCAGGGCAAATATACTGTAAATCTGAATTGGTTTTCCATTTTAAAATCCATAAAATACTGTTATGCTCTGAAAAAGACAGCAAATAGACAATAAATGTCTTTTCATTAAGTTGTCTTTGTTGGCCGCAAGCCAAAAAAAGCCAACATGACCAAATGTAGTCCAATGTCATTAATACATGACTTTATTGCTTTAGTCCTGGTGCAAATCACGAATCAGACAAGAAGTCTCAGACAGTCATCGATCTGAATCAGATCATTAACAGATTACTTTTTGAATCTGTCATTTACAGGGTTCCCACGGGTCATGGAATTTCTGGAATATCATGGAATTTTTAAAGGTCTATTCCAGACATTGAAAGTCAGGGAATTTTATATTTATTTTGTCAAAGTCATGGAAAATCAGGGATTTTTGTTTGTTGTTTTAAATTTTTTGTTTCCATTTATCAAAATGTAAATTTTCTATACCGCATTTAGTTTTATCGCGTTGTTTCGCGCGTTTTGCCTATTGTTATGGTTAGGTTATGGTTATGAAAGCATAAAAACCATACATTCATTTCTATAGAAATAGTGCATTTAAAGCAAAAAAAAAGGTGTATAGTAGTGTATATGTGTGTTTTGTACTAAAAATAAGTAAATATAGCTTGCAACTAGATGGATCCGTTCATTACAGGTCATGGAAATTCAGCTTTTTAGTCACTGAAAGTCAGGAAAAAGTCAGTGAATTTGACATTTGGCTTAGAGTGGGAACCCTGCATTTATGACAGTGAATATTTATGACAACATGTTGAAGTGGACATTGGGTGCCTGTTTTCCCCAAGTTGGTATGATTCTTCATGAAATGTCTGCAAAACACTTCCTCAGTGGTCATGTAAAATAACACCTTTTTTTTACCTTGTCAAAAACAGCTCTGTTCACAATGAATCATTTCATGTCTCCTTAAATGATAATGAGCTACTGGTCACCCCGCCCCTCTCTTCCATTTTTGGGCATTTGGTGGTGCGATACCATCAAAAAACAAAACAGTCCTCAGTGGCTGTGATGTCAGAAGGAAATAAAGACACTTATGTTCACTTTTACATTCAACTACAAAACACCTGCATTGTTCAAAGCGGAGAAAATGGCAGGGCTGAGGGTGGAAATATGCTAATATGGGACAGCGGTCATGGGTGGGGCCTGAGCAGTATGATGTCATATTGCTCAGAAAATCAAACAACTTGATAATTAAGACTGTGTAGGTTTTTTGGAGATTCAAAAAAATAATACTTTTTATCATTGTAGGGAGTTTGTGTCCACACAATGCTGAAACACGTTTATGTATCAAACGCCATGTAGAAGTGAATTTTGCATCTGATGTCCCCTTTAAAAATAAACATTTATTTAGATTTTGTAAAATAATCAAAAACAAAACATTTTGTCTGAAGGAAAAGTATTGTTTTGTTTAGTATTTACTTCACTGGGGCTGTTTCTTCTAGCTCAGCACTTTCTTTGACAATAGAGGTAGTTATGCTTTTAATTTACAGCAAGAGTAAATAAACAAAAAGTAGAAGAAAGAAGCTGTTCTTGCACTTTTTCATTTCCGTGTGATCTGTTTCTCCTTTCCGTTCACCTCTAACTCTCCCTCAGTGATCCTGCCATGAGCACAGTGACAGACCCCTTGGTTACATCATCAACACGAAACATGAGTCCTCCAACACAGGTCAGAAAGTATTAGACTGAATGTATGTGTATGTGAGAGAGAGAGAGAGAGAGAGAGAGGGAGATGTCCTTGTTTCCTGTCTTTTCCCCAAGTCATGTTCAGAGGGGGTATCGTTCACCCATGGCTGGGTTTCCATGGCCACAAGGACCGAGCCAATCAGAGCGCAGGGCCACCATGTGCTCCAGACGAGGAAAAAGCCCGCCGGCGACACATATGCTAGTGTGCTAACGCTAACCCAGCATCTTTGCGTCTGCTCTGCGGCTCTTCCTCCCTGGCCTTCTCTCTCATTTTGATCCCCTCCATCCTTGAACCTTAAATCTCTCTTTAGTTTTAAATAGCTTGATGTGTTTATAATGTCTCCCCCTTATGTTGTCACTTTTTTTCTTTTTGATTTCTTCCTAAGGCAAGACATAAATAATGAGGGGAAAGGAAAGATGGACAGAAGTAGAGGAAACAGGACAAGTGCCCCTCAGACAAACAACCTTTAACTCAGCCTTTAAAAATAGAAAATGAGGTGAGAGGTATGCCGTGGAGTTTCTCCTACTTACAAACATTATTGATTTATATTGTCTGACGGAGTGTTTATACAGTAGGAGTGTGTACGGTAAAGAGAAACGAGAGAACAAGAAAACATTTGCCAGAGGATTTCAGAGCACGGGCAATTCCTGTAAATATTCTTCTTCAGGCCAACAACTGAGTTTTCCTGTGGTTTAATGCGGTCTAAACTGTAATGGAATTGCATTGTTTGCCTTTGGGAATGATTGTGTCCGTGGAAATGGAATTCCATTGTTCGAGTCTAATCTCGGTTTTTATTCAGACATGGTTTTCATTTACCGTGGAATCATCTGCAGGTATGGCATTGTGAGTCGGCAGTGGAGGAACACACAGCTGCTGCGCTTGCTCTCTCAAAAGCGCACACAGACACACTTTCTCGCACATACCTTGATCAAAGGCTTTAAGCTCAGATTTTGGAGAAATCCCCTCTTTGGCAAGTCATCGTTTCCATGGAGACTAAAATATTTCGTCTATACTCATTCTAAGCTGTTTCTCACTTCATGGTGCTATTATGTGTTTCTTCTTTTCTCTTCCTCCTTTCACTACAAAAAATTTGTTTATGAAGATACATTCACTTGAAGATGTGAAATGTTTTTCACAAGTCTTGTTTTCTGAAAAAAAATCAACATTAAGTGACACTACGCTAAGAAACAATGAGTTATGCCATAAGTTTTTTTTTTTTTGCCTTTTAATTAAGTAAATTTTTCTTACTTTACTGATGTTGTTTCTTTTTAAAAGGTTAGTTTACCCAAAAATAATAATTACCCCATGATTTACTCACCTTCAAGCCATCCTAGGTGTATATAACTTTCTTCTTTCAGATAAATACAAAAATGCCTTGGCTCTTCGAAGCAATGAATGGCTTCTGAGATTTAGAAGCAAAATCTGGCGCATTCATTTATCATAATAAGTAAAACCAATATTTTTCAAGGCGATGGCGATACCGATTATTACAGATCAAGTAGACCGATAACCGATATTTTGGACCGGAATACTGTATGTCTGGTGTAAAAAAAACTTTTTTTAAATGCTTTAAAATTATTTTATCGGCGAATCAATTTTAAAAATTGCACTATGCACGTTCATGATAGAGCATTCAATGATGTAGGACGTAGGCATCAGGATTACCAGGCTTTCACAACAAAACCCACCCAATTGCTACTCAAAACTAGCCCACACTGTTGCCAGTAAGTTACTTAATTAAGATTTGCAGTATCCAACAGTTTTTCAGTAACTTACATGGTACTGTAAAAAAATTAAATGAATCAATAAACTACTGTAATTCATTTATTTGAATATAGCTAAAAGAGTGTTGTTGTTTTTCCCGGAACAGTGAACATACATATGGTACATTTTATGGTAAAGGCTAGATGGTATTCAGATACCATACAATACTGTACTGTACAATAATTACTGTTATAGAAAATAATGAAAATAATGAGCTGCTGGGAAAAAGTTTATTTTTTGACTTTGAATTATGTCAGGTTTTTTTTACCTCACTGGTAGATGTTGTTTCTTATTTTAAAGGGATAGTTTACCCAAAAATTAATATTATTTCATGATTTACTGACTTCAGTATATAAAGTATATGACTTCAGGTGAATACATAATAATACAAAAATGTCCTGGCTCTTTCAAGCTTCATAATGGCAGTGAATGGGTGTTGAGATTTTAAGCAAAATAAAGTGCGTTCATCCATCATAAAAAGTGCTCCACCCGGCTCCGGGGTAGGGGTCAACCGATATGTGTTTTTGAGGGCTGATACTGATTATTACAGGGCCTTCTGAAGCAGATTGATGCGTTTGTGTAATAAAAATATTCATATATAAAACTTTATAAACCATAATCTCTATTTTCCGCTCACTGTCATACATGCGTTCACGAGAGAGAGTGGCATTCCATGTAGGACACAGGCATCAAGGTTGCCAGGTTTTTACAACAAAACCAGCCATATGCTACTCAAACTCACTAGCCCAATTATGTTTTGTTGGGGTTCCCCTGGTAAAATTTGCATTCCAGGGGATAATATATCACGTTATTGTGCTCACTTCACCCACAAACATGAAAAACAACCTGCGGCAACAGTGTTAAAGTACAACACTGGTAGGTGTAGCGTAATATACTAGTCTCGTACGAACCATGTTTTGTGTACAGCAAAGGAAAACCAGTCTCCTCTTGGCTTGTATGGAAATCCTCCAACATTTTTCTTTACAAATCCTTTTGTACTTCTATTTCATGACTGTTGTTTTGTTTTGCTCTCTCTTCTGCACTCTAACGTTTATCACTTCTCACCGGAGCTTATGGGTGAACTATACCTTTAACCCTTAACTGTCACCTGTACCCTCAGTGGGACGCTTAAGTTTACTTCATTGTTTTAAAAAATAAATCCTAATCAAATATTAGTTACAAATAATGTAGGAAAAGTAATAGATAAATTTATGATAAGAGTGCACCTCAAAAATCTATTTCATAACAGGAGTTCTGACCTTTGTCACAAAAAGACTTTCTTTGTTGCCTTTTTCCTTATCGCTGAAAACATAAAATCTCAAAATTCATCCTTTGAAAATCATTTTAAAATCAGACATTGCATTACCATGAAAAATGTACATCAAATTCATATTACAAAATGTTTTATAAAAATGTAAGTTTGAATACTGCATGTTCAAAAATGGGAGTGACAGTTAAAGGGTTAAGTATAAAAACTTCTTCTCAAATAAATGTACACAAATTTTTGGGGGGGATTTGCTTTGAAACAATTTAACACTTGAAACGGACAGATCGAGATGGTAATAGTAAAATAGTAGCTTTGTGTTTTTATTTAAAACTTTGGAAAATCATTTTTACAGTGTATGATTGATTATTTTTTTTATTTTGTACAGGAAAATGCTCTGATTTTTTTTTTTTTTTGCGTTGTTCTTGAGAGCTTTTCACCTTAAAAGATGAACAACAGGTCAAAATTACAATGTTTTTATTCATTTAACAAAGCTTAAAAATGGATTGTTGCAGTACGAATATCAAACACAGGTGACGGATATTTCAGCATAAGAAGCTTTAGCGCAACAAACAGCTTTAAGACACAGTTACGGAGGCTCAGAGGAAGATACGGTAGAGCACATGCAGAAGCCTTAATATGTCGCATAACAAGCAGATGCTGCACTAATATATGCCTCAACTGTGGATTAGCTTTAGCAGTCAAGGTGCGAGAAGCCACACTAAGTTTATACATAATTCATGTTATTAAGTGTTAAATCTGTGGAGTCTACGGATTTGGGATTTTGTGCGCTCCATATCGTTTACCTCACAAAAGGGTAGAGGACAGACCTGACTTGTAGGTGCTATTTTAGGTGGAAAGTATCTGTAAATATTATTGTCCTACTTCAGCAGCTCTCATTTAGCGTTCATGGCTTTGTGTTGAGGGGCTTTCCTGCAGTACCTATTAGAAGATGATGTCACCAATAATGGTGCTGTGTGTTTCAGAGCAGCGACTACAGCTTGAGGTCAAGGCAACAGCCATGTGTAGCTCTACTGTTTACATCTGTGTGAAAGATGTTTCAGGGCCAAGCTGTGTATATATTAGTGTTGACATGCAAGGGCAAATATTTCCAACAATGTGTTTGGAATATCAGGGTTTTTGGACACAATTATGCACAAGGTCCAGTGGAGAATTGTGTGTGTGTTTTTTTTTTTTTTTTTTTTTAATCTGCAGGGCAGAATATATTGTCAAACATGGTGCAGTCTTGCTGAATTTGCCTCCAAAGCAAAGCCATGCTTGTGGTCCCTCACTAAATCTTTACTCCGTCGTGACAGGCGAACACAACCCTGTTTAAAGCTTTAGTGCCACTTCCAGCATAGCACGCAATGTAATCATTGCTCAAAAACATTTTATACTCCGCTAGCTAGGTACATCAGAGGTGCATTTGAGATTCATGTTAGTTTAAGTAGAAATCACATCGGTTTCAGCTGACCACTTGTGACATGTATAGAAAGCAAGTAAGACTGGAATGAAGAATTGAATAGGAAGGCCAAATAACAAAAGCATGGCTGATAAGTAAAAGAGCGAGAGTCCATGAGTATGAAAAGAGAGATAATGAGGTGAGCTGAGGTAATATTCACAGTTCCCCTGATAAATTCGCTCCCTGTGTGTGTTGATTAGTTATGTGTGTGTATACAGCATTGTTTCCTGCATCGCTGTTCAGCGACTGTGCTGCTCCACAACAAAGAAAAAATATATATATGTTTGTGTGTTTGCAGTCTAAGTTGAATGTGATAGGATTTTAAGAGTAGCTCAAGAAAAATAATCCAAAGATGATAAGAAATGCGTCTTTTCATGATTCATAAACATGACTCTTTTAGCCAGTTCTTCTGCTGAATCAGTCAAAAGAGCTATAGTTATTTGTTTGAATCGGTCTAATTAAGAAAAAAATAATACAAAGATGGTAAGAAATAAGTCTTTTCTGGCTGCATGAAAAAAAAATACTGTGCTCAAACACAGTCTGATTCATAAACATTATATATTAATATATTATTATCATAGTTATTAGTTTGAATCAGTCTAATTAATTACTCATTGAATATGTTCAAATGTTTTAGGTCAGTCATATTTTTTTGTTTTTTAAAAATGTCTCTTATGCTCACCAGGTTGAATCAATTTGATAAAAAGACATAGACAAACAGTAATATTGTGAAATATTATTGTAATTTAAAATAACAGTTTTCTAGTTTATTCATTTATTCATTACTCCAGTCTTCAGTGTCACATGATCCTTCAGAAATCATTATAATATGCTGATTTGCTGCTCAAGGAACATTTCTTATTATTATACATGTTAAAAATAAATCTAGTCTGCTTAATATTTTTGTGGAAAGTGATATTTTTTCAGGATTTTTGTTGATGAATAGAAAAATTTAGCATTTTTTTGTAACATTATAAATGTCTTTACTGTCACATTTAATTAATTTAATGCATCCTTGCTAAAGACACATTTATGACTCTAAAATCATTAAAATTGAGCTTCCTCACACTGCTGTTCATGCATGTTTTTTATTGCCACATTTTAAAATGATATAGAAAAATAATAAATATATGGCTTGTTGATTGACTACAGCAACCATTTTTTTCTCCATTCTGTCTCATCAGCCTCGTTGGTCAAAAATTCATGGGGTGACAGAAATGGCTTCTCAGGTCAGTAGCCATTGTGCGGTGCAGTTCATAATCATCTCATTAACACCCGCAAATTAAAAGCTCGATTAGTTTTCACGGATCATTTAAATAATGTCTGTTTACGTCATTCTTTATGCATAATAGAAAGTCATGATGTTGCAATCAGAAAAATATAATGATCTCATCATTTGGACAGACTACGCTCAGCTGTAGGTGTTTAATCTTGTGGGCTCTAAACCCAGATACATGGGCAGTAAGCAATTTAAACTGAATCTGTAATTAGGAGATGATGAATCATAAACATAATGCCAAATGCTTGCATGTGTATCATTGCAAGAGGATTATATTGTATTAATTATTATATTTACCATATTAATACTTTCAAACAATGTGGGCTTTCCAAATTTAAGTCACCAGCTTGTGTAGCAGTGTGCATGAGGTAATGATTATCGCTTTGATTCTCATCAATTTAACAGCAGTCCAATAAAGACAAAAGCTTCAGAAATGACAGCAATCAATACCATAATCTTTGTAAGTGTTTGTGTGTGTAGTTCTTAATCCTTGCATCATGAGCCGTTGTGTTTGTGTATATACAGTATACTGTACATACATGTATTAGAATTAAGATTAGATCCTGCCCACAATTAACCCACACTATGTTGGAGGCTCCAAGACACACACAAATGCTGTATATATTCATGAACTGTTCTTCCTGGTATGTCTAAAGTGGCTGAATAATGATCAGAGAGAGGCAGAATGGAGGTCAGGGGGGAGCAGCAGATGATAATGGACGTCTAGGGTGAGATAGGATGATGAAGGTGAAGGACGTGAGCGGGGTCAGAAATGAACACATCCTGAGTGCCAAATGCAAGTAAAAATGTACTTTGGCAAGGACAAACAACAGAGGAACTTTTCACTTTTTTTGAAAAAATATTAAGCAGCCACCTGGTTTTAATTTTGGTGATAATAATAAATGTTTCTAGAGCAGCAAATCAGCATTATAGAATGATTTCTGAAGGATCATGTGACACTGAAGACTGGAGTAATGATGCTGAATATTCAACTTTACCATCATAGGAATAAATGACAAAAAATATTAGGATAGAAAATAAGGTTGTTTAAAATTACAATTTGTAACAATATTTCTATTTTTACTTTTATCAAATAAAATTCAGCCTTGGTGAGCATAAGAGACATCTTTCAAAAACATTAAAATATCCCAAGACCTAAAATGTAGAAAACACAGACGGAATCATAGAATTCAGTCATACAAATGTAATTTTAATTGTAACATGGAATGTCACAGAATTTGCCAAATTTTGGATGAATAAATCAAAGAAATGATAATGGACTAGTGTCTGTGAATATTAAGAATATATGAAGAGTTCAGATGCAAAACCTGCTAAAAGCCATCTCTTTCAAATAATGATACTTTTACTTCAAACCCGTCAAAATCCCACCCTTAGCCCAATCAGAAGTACCAGTACTTGCATAGAAACCTATACATCTGAGCCTGATTTAAAAAAAAAAAAAAAAGATTTTTTTTAAAGAAAGATTTCAGATGGATTTAGAGGCTTATGCATCTGAGCTCTTCATATACATATACATATTGTGCAGCAGCAGTATGTCTTAAAAATTCACAGCACCATTTCGCCATATGCTTTGGCAGTAGCAAGTTCCTGTACTTGCTTGCAACAGCAGCAGCAATAATCTACAACTACAGCAATAACCAACAGCAGCAGCAATTCAGCAGCAGTGTAGCAGATCTGTTCCACCAAGACCAAATACATTAACATTGTCATAACCATTACCATGCTAAACCTTTCCGAGAGTTGTCATGACAGAATATATATATTTTTTAAATAAAAATAAATTACTTAGAGATGCATTTTATTAATAAAATATGATAAAAACTATTAAAATAGAATCACAGAAATTAATGGAAAACAGAATTTGGTAAAAAAACAAAAAAACACCCTGAATTTGAGAAAAAAAATAAAATACATTTAGGGCTTTAAAATATAATTTTTGTTGAGCTTTTAATAAATTGCTAATAAAATTAATTAAACATGCTTTTTTAATAAACCTTAATTTAACTATTAAAACAGCATATAAAAATTAAATGGGGAAAAAAATGAATGCAGAAAAATTAAAATGGAAAAAACTACATTTGAAAAAAATTTAACTGATTTCTTAGGGCCCTTCAAACTTTTGAATAGTAGTGTATATAAACCTGCTAATGACAGATTATGTTATGTCACAGTTTAACGGAAGTATCATTTTGACTGGCTTTTGTCTAAACTTTTGTTTTGTTGCAAGCTTTTTTTCTTACTCCTTTCATTCATCAATTCATATTTTTTGCTGAACTGCATATCTTCTTGAGATGTGCTTACACTGGTCATTCACTGTATCATCAATAGCTGCCTGTCATGAAACAGTTGGAAACTGGAGTTAGAAAAATGTGGGTGAAGGGCTCATAATCACAGCGTTTTGGGGAAAGTGTAGTGTCTATTATTTCAGTTGAGAAGCTAGCAATCCAGCAAACATGCTTTGCATAACCCCCAGAAATCCTGTTTGATGGAAAAGATGGTGAAGACGGGAGGAAGAGGATGGATAAAGTTAACAGTGACACACACACGCAGATGAACAGATGAATAAGGGAAGAGAAGAGGGAGAGCAGAGAGAAAGAAGGGATTGGGGGAAGGGCTGCTGGGGAGATTAATCCCGTTCACCCTTTTACATGGACACATACGTACTCAGCTTGTGATCCATTTCTCAACAGTTTTCTGTTTTAGGATCTGTATGTGTTTGAGGATTGTAGATGTGAAATACTGGTCTTTTGTGCGTACTGTGCATGAATGTGAGCAGTATTGTGTATGTAAATGGCTGTAGCGTGTGTGTGTTCAGAGCAGTCTGTCTCTCTTCCCTCAAGTCATTTACAATTTCTGCACGGTTTGATGAATATGCTCCAGTGTTTGTGTGTGTATGTGTGTTTATATAGATACATGAGAGAGCGAGAGCGAGGTTTGCTTTGACCTCCCTGTTTTAAATATACACTGCTATCTTCGCCCATGCTCTGTCCTCTCTATGTTTAAAAATGACATCTCTGCAGGCCACTTGCTTTTTTTCATCAGAGTACATTACCATTCATAGAAATGCTGGGCAACATTATTATTGCATTCATTTATAAAAATGCTCCTCTGGAGCGCCTGTGCTGGCATTCTCCTCTTGCCTCTGGATTGCCTCTGTCACCTCACTGCTGTCTTACAAATGGACTCAGCAGCTGTACGACAGAGCTTCAAAAAACTGCCTGCATGCATGGTGTGTGTGTTTTGTGTTAAATAATGTGAATTATGCCATTTAAATCTTCTGCCTGAAGGAGCTCAGCTGTAAAGAGTACACTGCCTTAGCTGAGTTTTCTAAAAACACACACACGTACACACACTTCTGAGTGTAATGATCGTGAATGTAGTTATTTTGAACCACAAATGCAGAACTGCTCTTGCAGCATTTATTTGAAATAGATTTTTTTGAACAATGTAAGCATCTTTAGTGTCACTGTTTAAATTTAATTCATCCTTGCTGAATGAAATATTTTATTCTGAAGCCAAACCTTTTTAACGGTAGAGTACATTTAATCAAAAATGACAGAGTGAAAATATAGAAAAATATAGGAAGTAGGTCATATTTCCATATCATTTGAAATTATGAAAGAAATGCTTTGAATAAATTACTAAACAATAAAAACAGATATTTTGCAAAGAATAATATAGTTTAAATTAAAGTGAATTAACACAGACTGAAGAGAATACGCCTTTTTTTTTTTTTTTACTTTATGAAAGGAATATTAACAGTCGTTGACTAACAAGTCAGACATAAGATCATGGGCGCTAAATGAGTCAGTTGTTAAAAGCTTAGTTCACCAAAAATAAAAATTATGTCATTAATTACTCACTCTCATGACGTTTTAAACCTGTTGGACCTTCGTTCATCTTCAGAACACAAATTAAGATGAAATCAAAAGTTTGCATACACAAAATGTTCATTATTTTACCAAAATAAGAGGGATCATACAAAATGCATGTTATTTTTTATTTAGTACTGACCTGAATAAGTTATTACACATAAAAGACGTTTACATATATTGCACAAGAGAAAATAATAGTTGAATAATAAAAATTACCCCGTTCAAAAGTTTACATTAGGGATGCAACGGTACAATTTTTTCAGATCCGATCCGATACAAAAAGTTCAGAGTATCTGCCGATACCGATCCAATCCAATATCAGCATAGCTTTTTTTTTTTTTGTTTTTTTTTTTAATCAATGTTGAATTTCTATACTACTTTGTGTTGACCTGATCGTCACTCTTTTGTGTGTTAAGCACAATCTATCACATGTAGACAACGTCGTTTTAATGAAAAATTACAAATGAAAAAATTTAATCATAATATATGAAAAAATTTATTATAAACTAGGTTAATTTAGCAGCAGAAGATACTTACAAATAAAAGTAAATAAGTGTACGACTAAATCTGGTAAACTGTTAAATTTTATTGTTTGTATTGTTGTAAACTACATTCATGAAAAAACAAGTAAATACATTTATATATAAGTATATGCTATAAAATTAAAAGACATTTTCTTTTAAATGTCTAACACAGTAATGAAGGCATCAACATATGATAGATAGGACAGAACAAGAAGGATTATTAATAATTTTTCATTGCGCAGAAAAGTATTATAATACTAAAGGCTCCAATACAGCGCGGCACAAAGCGGTTGTGCGCATCCCATGCGCAGAATGATGCGCTTAAAGCAATACGGTGCGCATTACATACACAGACTGGTGCGCCTGAAGCAACACATGCGCATCCCATATGCAGAATAATGCGCTTGAAGCAACACGGTGCGCAGGCTGCGCAGTCCTCCGAGTCCGCATTAGAAAAGTTCAAAGATACAAAGGGAAGCGACATTGAAGCGTAGTGTATTAAATATGTCTGTTTGTCTATTGAGCCTTTTCTTTTAACAGTTTTAAACCTCAGTTACTGTGCGCTCTTAAAGGGAGTTTCATTGTTTTGACTGTAGTAACCGAACGCAACACGTAGTTTGATTGCTGAATTGGAGGATGACAGACAGCTGCAGCGGAGAGAAGAGTTTACCTGAACTTGAATTTAATGACTCAATATTCATTTATACCTCACATTAAACTATGGAACAGCTACAGAACACTTGAAATATAGTGCACAAGAACTTTGTGGTGCTTTATAATGTTTTTTTGTGCCTTTCGTAGGGCTCAACAATAACAGAATAGTATACGCACAATATCGAATTTGGATCGGTCTTGTCTGACCGATCCCCGATCCGGCCGAAATTGCCAGGATCGGAGCCGATTCCGATACGGAGTATCGGATCGATGCATCCCTAGTTTACATGTGCTTGATTCTTGTTGCCCGAGTGATCCACAGCTGTTTTTTTTTTTTTTTTTGGATAGTTGTTCATGAGTCCCTTGTTTGTCCTGAACAGTTAAACTGCCTGCTTTTCTTCAGACACATCCTTCAGGTCCCACAAATTCTTTCGTTTTTCAACATTTTTGTGTATTTGAACCCTTTCCAACAATGACTATATGATTTTGAGATCCATCTTTTCACACTGAGGACAATTGAGGGACTTATGTGCAACTATTACAGAAGGTTCGACACTCACTGATGTTCCAGAAGGAAAAACGATTTGTATTAAGAGCTGGGGAACTTTTGAACAAAATTAAGATTTTATCAGAGATTTATTATTTTGTTTAATTCAGTTAAATTAAGTTCAATTAAACACAAATTATGAAAAAACAAGAATTTGTGGGACCTGAATGATTTTTCTGAAGAACAGCAGGCTGTTTAACTGTTCAGGACAAACAAGGGACTCATGAACAACTATCGCAAAACAAAACAAACAAAAAACGAGCTGTGTATCATTCAGGTATCAAGCAGGAGCTGGCATTCTGACATAGAATGTCTATCTCTATATTCTGGTTTAAATAAGTAAGGCTGATCAAAATTGCAAGTCATCCTCTTGGTCAAAATCTTCTGACATGTTTACGAAAACTGTTTTATGTACAGCGTGCATCTTCCTCTGCTTGTAAACAAGGCCCAGCACATCTGGGTTCTGTGTCACAATTGCGTTGTGGTACACTTGTGAACATGTGGCAACAAGAAATTCTTGTTTTTTTGTTTTCTTTGCGCACAAAAAGTATTCTCATAGCTTTATAAAATTAGGGTTGAACCGCTGATATCAAATGGACTATTTTAACAATGTCCTTGCTACAAATTATTTTGGGCCTTGAAAGTGTCACATTACTGTCTATGGAGGGTCAGAAAGCTCTCGGATTTCATCAAAAATATCTTCATTTGTCTTCTGAAGATGAACGAAGGTCTTACGGGTTTGAAACGTCATGAGGGCGAGTAATTAATGACAGAATTTTCATTTTTGGGTGTACTATCCCTTTAACTGACTGAGCTGATTCAGTCAATGATTCAGCCTGACTGAATCAGAGCATGATCCAGACCAATGAAACTCATGAGTTTAAATCAGACAGATTTGTGAACCAAGTTCATTAAAAAGAACTGGGCCTCAAAACCACATGTTTGTTTATCATGCACTTAGCCAGAACATTGTGAAAGACAGTTGTGTTGATTTCTTTATTACTTTGCGACGCCGTCTTTCTCTGATGACACAAACAGTCTCTGCGAGTTCTCAACACAGTTTTATGCCCTGTGTGTGATTTGCACCCATCATCTCTTTCCAGGTAACAACACTCCATTCACATAGTTGTGCAATGATACATTTGCAGCTTCCCCCAGAGCTTCAGCAGGACATGCCAGTCTGTCTGTTTAATTAACAGTGTCTCTTAGGGGATTCAGCATATTAGACATACAGCAGTGGAACACAAAACGCACCAGACGTGTAAACGCTGGTATGTGTGTGACTTCGCAAAACTCCCGTAGGGGATTACTAATCACTTTACCCCAACATTAGGCAGATGTTCCAACACAAAAAGATCTTGAATTATCCTTAATGAGAACTTCCACTGCAACACCTCTCACTTCTTATCTGCGGCCCTCACTTAACCCTTGTGCTATATTGAAAATCCTATAGCCAATAATAATAATCCAAAAATTACTGGCCTTTTAAAAAAATCACCAAATCTTGAATTCCATCTTTTTTGTCAGCTTGTTTTCTTTAAATTAACACGCTTTGTATTTTTGACTGATTAATCATAAGCCTCATTCATTTTATTTTATTTTTTAATTTATGGATAATTTTACTCAAAAAAGCTCAGATCAATGAGGGCTATGATCAGTCAGTTCCAATATTTGGTAATAATGTAGCATACCTATAGCACACAAACAATTTTTTGTAGTTCGACCAAACACATCAGATATAAACGAAAGTGAGAATTATTAGATACAAATTCACAGGTACCTTTATTTATTCTTTTGCAGAAACAAGGTTCCTTAGACGAGTAACTAAATTTATAGGTTTATTTGCTAAAAGTGGGACTCTAAATGTGGACTACACAGCTTAAGCATCAGAGAATTTGTATCCTTCAACACGTGTTCTTCTCCTCATCTTTTTTCTTTTCATTTTGTGCATTGTACCCTCCTGCCAGTCCTCTTTATCTCACCGTTCCAGCATGCCTACTTCTCCTTTTCACACTTCTGCACAATATATCTCTTGTTTCATTCTTCAGACTCCTCCTTTTAACACCTTTATAATTTCATCTCCTATATGTATATTTTTTGCCTAAAAGCCTCTGTAATCAAGGCTGTCAGTATGAAAAACAGTCTTCCTTGAAGAAAAATGCATTTAGCTGACTCAAGCATTGCCATTTATAAGATGTTTTCATGATGCAATCAACAGCTATGTTTCCCCTGAAGGTGTTTTGATTAATCTTCTAGTTTCAGTGCGGAGGTGCCTGCTATAGTCAACATGTACCTAATATCTCACCTCATTTCAAAGTATTTTGTTTTTTTTTTAAAGTCATCGATAAAAGTTGAGATGACATCTTTGGCTTTCTAACTGTCATTTTTTTGATGAATTTCTAAAAGTTTGAAACTGACTGTGGTATATGACACAAATTATTGTTCGCACACATTTGTGTGTTAGAGTAAGGGAGAGAGAGACAGAGTGTGTGTGTGTGTGTGTGTGTGTGTGTGTGTGTGTGCTCCTGAGTATAAAGGCCTCAGTATTCTTGAGGCGAAATCGAAAACAAAATAATGTACTTTGGAAATAAATCTGGCCGAAAAAGCTAATTTGGTGTTTTTGAGCAAATCTTAAAGACAATTTAATGCAGTGTTTTGGGTGGAAGTTGCATTTTTGTGGGACACTTAAAGGGATAGTTCACACAAAAAAGAAAATTATTAATTTAGTCGCCCTTATCCAAAAATCTACTTTACTGTTCTATTGCAGAAATAGAAGCCACCTACATCTTTATTTATTTTGTTTACAATATAATAATAGAATAGAATTTGTCTCTCATATAGACCAATTCAGTGATGACCTTTTTTTGTGGGTGGAGCTTATCTGGTGGCGGAAAATTACAGTTTTTAAGTAGCTTGGAAGCCATGGGATAAGAGAATTTTAAAAAGGCAAATTTTTTAAAAAAGACTTTTTTTTTTCCTTGCAATTCCAAGATTCTCACAATTCTGATAAGAAAAATCAACTCGTCATTCTCTCATTTCCCCTCAGCTCAGAATCATAGTGTATATCCCACACTTCACGTTTTTTCCCCTCAGAATTTACAAACTTGCTATTGTTGAATTAAATCAAGTTATAAAGTTCGCACTAGGAGATATAAACTTGAATTTGTGAGAAAAAAAAGAATTGTGAGATAAAATGGGTAAATATTATGTAAAATAGGTTTAAATAGTATTTAATGCTGTAACTGTAGGGCAAATATAATATGTCCCCAATGAATTGCATATGTGAATATTATGTAGCCCTTAAGTTTAAATCAAAATTATGCTTTAAAAGTAGAGTAATGATTGCAGGTTTTATCCATAGTCTGTACAATTAAACATCTGCGCTTTGCTTCAAATGGCGTTTTTGACGACAGTATACCATAAAAATTATTTGCATTTAAATTCTAACATCCAAAGGCACAACAATAATTTTTTTCTCTTATTCCATGGATTTTACCTGATTCTCTCAATATGTTACCAGTGGGTTTTTTTTACCACCACAATGCACACGCAGCTGCAGGTGATGTAACTGTGACGTCTACAAAAAATTTGGTCTATATAAAAAAAAAAAAAGAGTGTAGTGTTTTTCTGCATGTACATTAAAGGTATAGTTCACCCAAATATAAAAATTACCCCATGATTTACTCGCCCTCAAGCCATACTAGGTGTATATGATTTTTTTCTTTCTGGACGAATACAATCATAGTTATATTAAAAAAATTCCTGGCTCTTCCAAGCTTTATAATGGCAGTGAATGGCTGTTGAGATTTTGAAGCCCAAAAAGTGCATCCATCCATCATAAAAAGTGCTCCACACAGCTCCGGGGGGTTAATAAATGCCTTCTGAAGTGAATTGATGCATTTGTGTAAGAAAAATATCCGTAATCTCGTGAACATGCATACAAAAATTAACGGAAGCTAGAGATTACAGTTTCAATTCACTTCAGAAGGACTTTATTAACACCCGGAGTTGTATGGAGCAACTTTTATAATGATGGACACACTTTTTTGGAGTTTCACTGTACTTATAAAGCTTGGAAATACAAGGACATTTTTATTTTTTAATATAACTCCAGTTATATTTATCTGAATACACGTATGGCTTGAGGGTGGGTAAATCATGGGATAATTTTTTATTTTTGGGTGAACTATGCCTCTAATGTTTTAATTAATCATTAAGTTAATATCTGATAATTGAATACACTGATGGCCTATAATTAGACACTGAAGTTTTAACATCCTGCCTTTAATTTAGCTGCAAGACGCTTTATATGATTAACCGCTGTGTGCTGTGGGTTTTATCAGGGATTATAGACATAATAGGTGGTGCATGGTAATGAGCTCTTGCAGTAAACTCCAGCTGGTTTTTATATCCTTTAATAAGCACACCATGCTAGCAAGCAACCACACAAAGTGCTGGTAAATATTTGTTGTTGTTTGTGCAATTTTTACCCCAAAAATATAGGGATAATCTGTGTCTATGGGTTTGCATCTTTAGGTTAGATGAGTTTTTCATTGAAGATATGACACAATTTTGTTTAGCCACTGTAGAAAAAATATAAGACTTACCCTCAGATTAATTTCATGATACAATCGCAAAATAGATGCAGCATTTATCTCATATCGTAACAGCAAACATTTTAATCCTACACACCTCCAAATTTGTTCTTCACAGTGCTGTCTGCCTTCTTAACACTAATTAAATATCTGCCCTCCCACCACTAATTAAAAAGTGTTAGGTACACAGGCGGGTGCTGGGACGCCTGGGGAGATAGAGGTATGACAACCTTTTTCTCTCTCTCTCTCTCTCTCTTAGTTATGTATTTAGCAGGGTCTGCATGTGAGTAACCGCGTATTCATGACACTTACAAATGCATCGAGCTGTGCTTCAACACATTATGTTTCCAGTCCAGTACACCTCCCTATACATACATAATCATATGTAATGTATTTCTGTCTGATAAGCATGCATTATATATTCAAGACTAATCTAAACCTGATTCAACCACAGCGGTCGTCATCTATCAAAATAACATACATGTTAAAGGTTCACCTTGGACAACTGAACACAAAATTAAGGCTTTTACATTGTGTTCAAGTGTATAGTAGGCTGTACAATTAAATTTACAGCTGACTCAAACTGCTGCATATAAGATACATATTTCTAGGCAGTTGGTCTCAACTGCCTGCACACAAATGCACTGTAGTACCTGCAATGTGAAGAAATAAAGTGAGTATAAAACCAATTCAGAGAATTGTTTCTAAACACATTATAAATGTTAGAAATTATGTATTACTGAAAACAGACTACCAAGACTGTGAACTATGTAGTACTGAATTACTACATAGGGTTATACCCAGGGCTCTACAGTGCGACCATTTCTACCACTGCGTGCGACTATGAAAAAAATATTTGGGAGCACCACGTGCAGCTGACCCGTTGAGCATATTTGTGTTTGCGCTGAGGGGAGCTTCAAAGGTTTCTACGTGTTTTTGCAGCGTTGAGTAATGTATCACAGACATATCTCACGCATCCTTTCATAAACAAAGTGTAGAGAGAGTGTAAATAAGAGATTCATTGTGAGTGTAGAGAACTTAGTTGATTACATTGGAACTGTGAGATCACAATGAATTAAGATGAGTGACAGATTTGAATGATTTCAGGGGAGTTTGTAAATGAGATATGGATTTAATACAACAGTTAAATAAACAAGAAGTTAATATTAAGTGACTTACATTGTCTGTCTATAACACTGATTTTGCTCCATTTCATCGTCAAAAATAATCTGAAACAAGTTAGAACTGAGCCGCTGCACATCTCCATTCAAACACAGCGGTGTTTGGTTTATGAAGGAACATCCATTTTTAAATAAATCTAGTGAGTCAGTGATTCAATTTTCTATTCATAACGACAGTCACTTGCTTAATTCCTGAATGAATCAGCCATTCAGAATTCAAATTCAGTCAAATTAATGATATGATTCAGTAATTAAATCAGTGACTTACCGCCACCTACTGGCAGATTTAGTTTATTTTGAAGTTATATAATCATTTAATATTTCTGTATTTTAAATTTTATATTTAAAACATTAATCTCTACATGAATTTATGAATTTGATTGCACTCATGCCACCTCTGAGCCTCATTAAACATGAAAATACACCTAGAAGCCACTTTAGAGTTTTTCTGTGCCATCTCTGTAGTACAAATTAATTTTGTTAATGCTGATTTCATTTGATTGGTAACTTATTCTTATTATACTTGTTGTTATTCTGTTACATTTTGACCATTTAAGATTTCAAGGTTTCAAGATTTTGATAGCTTATTTTATTTACTTGGCTTTTTTACCATTCAAATTTGGGTGGGTACAAGTGGCTGGGTGGCTTTATGAACTGGCAGGCTCCTAGGCTGTGTCCAAAATCGTTCTCTATACCCTTAAATAGGGTACTATCAGAGGGGACAGTGGTGTCCAAAACCATAGTGCACTCATTGAATATCATAGTGCACCGCAATAACAAACACAATGAACCAATCTACAATTAGTGGCTTGAGAATACCCATAATGCACAGTGAGGGTTGTGCTGAATTAATTCCAGAGTCCTGCCAGAAGATGGCGCCTGCTTGTTAATGTGGGTGCAGAGTAATATCATACAGTCATACATTTCTTTTTAATTGATTATTAAATAGTTTAACTAAGATTTATACATGCTAGTTTCCATGACAGAGTTTGAGATAAATCTTTCCTTTACTACTGTAACTGCCAGCTTGCTAAGTTTTGAATTATATTATTATTAAACAGCAAGCAGTAACTTTGCAAAAGCGGCAGCCTGTTTTGGCACACACAGTCTCTGAATTCACTAACTCATTTTCATTCACTTCTATATTAGTGGACTGTTGAAGGGAATAGTAAATACTCTAAAATTCATCTTGGGAACCTGGTTATTCATTGCTGGTTCTATTTATTTTTGGTGCTAAGTTCCAGTAACTAAATTCTTAATTCATTCTTAGAATTAACGGTATCAGCTGATAAAAGCAATTATTGGGACAACTGTTTAAAAACAGTTGATAATAAGTGCATATCCTGTTGATCAAACGGAGGTGGAAAAACATGTCAGACTGCAGTTTGTGTAGAAAATTACTTTTGTGTAGAATTTAGGAACTCACTTTAAAAAAAAATAGCACAATAAATTGTCTTTAACCCTATGACTCACTTAAATTTTTCTGTATTTTTTTCCCTTTACCAAACATTATTTGAGCTTGCCTCCTATCCAGTATTGCAAAACGTGTTGTTACTTCTGATAGAAACAAAGTCTCAGTTATCAAATTCTTTGCATTTTATCACAACATTTAAACAATAAATGCAGTTTTTTTTCGTGATGCCACAACACTGCTATTTATTCTACAGTGCAACCAGTGTAGTTTGGTATAATTTAATTACAGAATGAATGACTTTGAGTTGTTATTAATTCAAAAATAGTCACATTTCTGTCACAAATAACTCTTTTGAATCAGTTCTTTGTAGTGAGTTGGACACACCTGCGATGTGGAAAACGCAGACAGAATCGTGGAATCCAGTCATAAAGACGCAATGTATTATTTAACGCGGAATGCCACAGAATTTGTCAAAGTTTGGAAGAATTCATCAAAAGAATGTCATCTAAATAAATCAAATTGCGATATGAACTAGTATGTGTAGATATTTAAGACATAAAAAGACTATTTAAAAATGAATCTTGGATGTTCTGCGTGTCTCTGTGTCTATGAATGGCGCAGGCGCACGTTTTGTTTACTATATATACTGACGTACGCGTGACGCTCTTGGTGATTTCAGTATCTGGCATCTCAATAAATGAGGACATAAATACATGAACATCTCATGAGTACATACATGAGTGTCACTTCATTCACATTTGACCGTTCCATTTGAGTAAAATTTGTTAGCTTCCAGCCGCAGCTTTAATAAAATAACGAACTAAGAATGAACACTACTTATAAAGCATTTATTAATCTTAGTTAATGTTATATTTGTGAATTAACATGAACTAACAATGAACTATTGTATTTTTATTAACTAACATTAACAAAGATTAATAAATGCACAACTAAATGTATTGCTCATTCTCATTGTTCATTAATGTTAGTTAATACATGTTTAACAAATCACACCTTATTGTAAGTGTATTATAAGTGTTACACTGTCAGAAAAAAGGTACCACAGAAGTACAATTTTGTTCCTAGGGGAACAAAACATATAATGGTACCTTTAAAGGTACGCAATATGTCCTTAGGGTACAATTAAGTACCCAAAACGTGTTTTAAATGTTCAGTTAGAGGCACAATATTCTACCCTTCAGGGTACCACCCCACTGACAGCCACTTGTACCTTAAAAGGTACAGTTTTGTACCTTGTTGATCATATAACAATGTGAAGTTCAGATGTATATTACTATTTTTGGCTGTAGTATTTTATAAATACAAATGAATGAAATGTTACCATATTTCTTTGGACTACTCTGGTTGTGTTCATCTATCTCTCTGTCTGTGCAAGAGTTCTTTTAAGTTAACTTTAATTTTTAACTCACCAACTGAATTTAGATTTTAAAGTCTTTTTGCTTTGGCTTATTTTCTGATCTTCTGATTTAAACTGATAGCTCACCCAGAGAGTTACAAGAGACTATGATAGAGCAAAACCTAAGATCTTTATTGTGCAGGATAAAATGAAGATACGCCAGGCCATTATCAGATTCTGACACAAATTAATTAATCACATTTCACGTTGACTTAACAGAGAAATCTTTCACGTCGATTTCCGAGCCATAATCTACAAAAAAACTTCTTCCGTAACAACTAACAATTATTGTGAAAATGTTTTTATTGCACATTCCAGCGCAGGAACTCCAGCGCTTCTCTCTCTCTCTCTGTACAAACTAATGTAGTCACATTAAATGATTGTTTCCTTATCGCACTTGGGGAATGTGTGTCGAATTTTAATGAGATTTTTCCCACTAACTGTCTGTGGAAGTAGCTGTGAAATCCTGCGATCGCAATCTCGCCTCACTCTTTACTATGAGAGAAGCACATAAAGACAGAGTGGGGAGAGATAAGAACGAGGGGGAAAACAGGGTATGGATAAGAATGTGAGCGCTGGAGATCGCTGGAAGCTCTAATTTAAGCCATGACCAAAGATGGGCAGATGAATACAAGAGCAAGCATTAAGAAGTTCCCTTCCTTCCAGCAGTGTGCCGTGAAAGTGCTAGAGAAAGAGAGGGGCTTTAGAGAGGAAGTGGAGGGGGTAGGCGATAAGGTTATGGGAGAGATATTGTTTACTCACTTATCTGTGACAAGTGTGCATGTCTTTGTGTTTGAGTGTGTGTGTGTGTGTGTGTGTGTGTAGAAGAAGAAGGATGTGGAAATCTTCTGGTTTCTTGTTACAGGCTGAACATCACCCGTGATTTTTGGCTTTCCTCTCTTGTTCTCCCCTCATCCTTGTCTGTTCCCCTGCCGTCAGGGATATTAACCCACCCAGCCTCCCACATCAAAACCATAACACTCCCCCCCTCAAACCACAACCCTCTCTGACCCAGTTTTTTGGGGTAAAAGGCTATTGTGCGCTTTTCCGAGAGTCTCCCCCTCGCACATTCTTCATGGTGTTGTGCGCGCATACAGTATGTGTGTGTAGGTCTCTGCTGTTGCTGTAAGGTCAGTGGTCTCTGATCTCTTCAAAAGAGAAGAAAGGAGGAGGATGCAGAAATGAGAAGAGGGAAAGCAGACAGGGAAAGACAGAATGTGGAGTATGTGTGAGTACAACTTTCACGGCATGTGCTTGTGTGACTTAGCAGGCGTATACGTCAGGGCTGTTTGACCTGACTTGACTTCAAGTATGTCTGTGAACTGGATGGGACTTTTGCCTTATGTGTCTCAGTATATATGGCGTGTGTTGTATTATGTGACACAGTTCACTGTAAACCAGTGAATCCCAGGCTGGGGATTCATTTTGCTATTATAAACCTACAAAATAATAATATTGTTTTACAGGTTTGGAAAAGCAAAATAAATCCCAAAAGTTAACTAGAAATGTGTTCTTTCTACCTAATTATGTAGTGGATATCATTTAGCATTTTCATAAATATTATTACATGATTAGTTCATAAAGAAAGAAAGAAACAAAAAAGCGAATAAAATTAGTGTTTTAATTATACAAGGGCTATCAAAGTTTTCACTTTTTTGTTTCTTCCTTTCTTTCTGAACTAATCATATAATAATATTTCTGAAAATGCTAAATGATATCCACTACATTATTAGGTAGAAGGAACACATTTCACATTTCATATTTGGGATTTATTTTGCTTTTCCAAACCTGTAAAACAATATTATTATAATGAGATTTTTTAATAATATTAGGGTTGTTAAAGGATATTTTTTCTTTTTCTTTTTTGTGTCTTTCTTGCTTTCTTTCATTTCCTATCGTCTTCTTTGTTTAGTACGTTGTTTGTAAACTATTCCTGTAATAATACTGCTTTTACAAACCTACGAATCTGTTTTATTAAAATTAGTGTTTTAATAATATAAGGGCTGTCAAAGGATTTTTTTTCTTGTTTGTTTATTTCTTTATTTTATGTGATCTATCCATGTAATAATACTAATTAAAATGCTAAATGTTTAGGATGTTTAGGAGTTTTAATAACATTAGGACTGTCAAATTATGTATTTTTATATATTTCTCTCTTTATTTCTTTGTTTACATGTTTGTGAACTATTCATATAATAATATTAATGAAAATGCTAAATGATAGAAGGAACTCGTTTTTGGTTTAATAATTGGGATTTATTTTGTTTTCCGAACGTGTAAAACAATACTATTAAAATACTATTAAAATTAGAGTTTTAATAATATGATTATTAAATAATATTTTTCTTTCTTTCTTTCTCTCTTTTTTCTTTCTTTACTTCTTCATTTACTTGTTTGTAAACTCTTCCTGTGATAATACTAGTAAAACCGCTAAGAATGTTTTGTTTGTATGATTGTTTATTAACTATTCATATAATAATATTAATAAAAATGCTAGAAGGTAGAAGGAACTCATTTTTAGTTTAATATTTAGGATTTATTTTGCTTTTCCAAACCTGTAAAAAACTATTATTAAAATTAGAGTTTTAATAATATGTGACCCTGGACCACAAAACCATAAGGGTAAAAGTCATAAGGATACATTTTTCGAAATTGAGATTTATCATCTGAAAGCTGAATAAATAAGCTTTCTGGTCATGGTTTGTTAGGATAGGACAATATTTGGCCGAGATACAACTGTTTGAAAATCTGGAATCTGAGGGTGCAAAAAAAATCTAAATATTGAAAAAAACACCTTTAAAGTTGTCCAAATTAAGTTCTTAGCAATGTATATTACTTAATAAAAAATAAGTTTTGGAAATTTGGTAGTAGGAAATTTACAAAATATCTTCATGGACCATGATCTTTACTTAATATCCTAATGATTTTTGGCATAAAAGAAAAATCAATCATTTTGACCCATACAATGTATTTTTGACTATTGCTACAAATATACCCCAGCGACTTTTTGTGGTCCAGGGTCACATATTAGTGTTGTCAAAGGATATTTCTTTCTTTCTTTCTTTCTTTCTTTCTTTCTTTACTTGTCTGTAAAACTTGTTTGTGATAATACTAATGAAAATGCTACAAATAAAAAAAAAAAAATTATTTATTTATGTGTTTGTTTGATAGTTTGAGAACTATTAACCTCATAATCCTAATGAAAATGCTAAATGAAATCCACTATATTATGAGGTAGAAGAAGTACATTTCTCGTTTAATGTTTGGTATTTATTTTGCATTTTGTAAATCGATATTATTAAAATTATTTTTTTTATGATATATATTTTATGATATCCTGTCAAAGGATATATATATATATATATATATATAGGGATTTATTTAGGTTTTTCAAACCTGTAAAACAATATTAATAAAATCTGAGTTTTCTTTCTCTTTCTTACTTTTTTATTTTTCTTTACTAGTTTGTAAACTACTATGATAATACTAATGAAAATACTAAATGATATCCACTATATTATATTATACATATACATAAATAAATCAATATATACTTATACTTATATACTTATATACTTCTTTCTCTCTCTCACTCTCTCTCTCTTTCTTTGTATCTTTGTGTCTTCCTTTCTTTATTTTATCACTGATTTGTAAACTGTTCCTGTGATAATACGAATGAAAATGCTTAAAAACTATTCATTTATTTTTAAATTTGTTTGTTTGTGAAGTATTCATATAATAATATTTATGAAAATGCTAAATAATATCCACAATATTATGAGGTAGAAGGACACAATTTTGTGGTTTAATGTTTGGACTTAATCAAACATTAAACCAGAATCAACAGCCAAACCTATGTAAAAAAAAAAATAAAAATTAAATCTACATTTATTTGTTTGTTTTTGCAAACTAATCCTGTAATAATACTTATGAAAATACAATTTTATTATTTATATTATGGAATGAAAGGAGCACATTTCTAGTTGAATATTTGTGAAGGGATGCTTACTAATGGGGCACTTGGAAACATAAGCCAAAAAAGGTTGCAACACACTGCTGTAAATAAATGAGATTGCAGGCAAACAGAAGGACTGTGGATGATTGGATGAAGGGTATAGATTGGCTTTGACATGGTCACAGGGGCATTTTGCTGAATCTGAACACTGTCTGTCCCTGCCAAGGGGCAGGGCACGAGAACTGAGCCTGTGTGTGTGAAGGCTAGAGACCCACATGAGTAACAAGGGCTTTAATCAGTGAATAGGATCAACAATTATAGCAGGAATGCCTTAATGTATTCAGGACTAAATGTTTTGGTCTAGCTTGTTTTCTGTATTTTGGGGGGAAAAAACATACACTACAGTTTAAACGTTTGGGGGCTGTAACATTTTTGAAAGAAGCCACAAGGCTGCATGTATTTGCTTAAAAATACAGTAAAATGTTGATAATATTTTATGTTTCTATTTATTTTATTTATTTATTCATTTTAATGATCATTACTCCAGTCTTCAGTGTCATATGACACTTCAGAAATCATTCTAATATGCTGATTTTCTGCTCAAGAAACTTTATTTTCAATGTTAAAAATAGTTGTTCTGCTTATAAACCAATAGAAGTTGGAACAGAAGTTGTTTGTAACTTTGTAAATGTCTTTGCTGACACTTTTGATCAATTATATGCATCATTGTTAAATAAAAGTATTAACTTAGATACAGATTTAATTATATCTGGTGATGATGATGATGATGATGATGATGATGATTATTAATTGTAGAATCTAAAGTAGTTTGTGTTGAAATGTCATTGAGTATTAAATTGTTTATTTGTCTTTTATGATGTTGTCAACTGTTTTGTTTTTACATTAAATAACTCTTATCTCTCATTAAGTAATGTTATGAATTAATTAAAGCATAAAAACACATTTTTTTAACTTGGCGTGAAACCAAAAGGGAAGTCTTGCCCCAGAGAGTCCTTTGATATATCATAAAAGTGACACAATACTAATGCTGAGGCAAAATTTGTTTTGTTCGGGCATGTCTAATACACACACGGGAACATTTTAATATTATTTTATGGTTGTTAGTTGACTCCCTGTGGCCAAAGCCTATGTGTGAGTGAGCGTGTTCAGCAGTCACAGATACAAAACAAAGTCCTTTATTCCCTTTGGGAGTGAGTGCTGTTTCAACCTTGACAGAGAAAGAGAAATACATGAGTGATGGTGAGATGATGGGGGCATAACAGCAACAGCAGTCATTCAAGGACAGATCCTTTAGAGCAACCAGTGGATCCGTCTCGTTTTCTGTATGTCTTTTGTATTTTCTGTATGTGCGTGTACTTTGTGAGCCTACATATGAGTCACGTTCCAAGTCTATGTTCCTTACCCCTAGTGCCTCTACCAGCATAGTGAGACGCAGATTAAAGGTGAAGGGCTGGTGCACATATATGAGCGCATGCCCGCTGATGAGGTCCTCTTCTGGGCAGGAGGAACAGGAAAGCCCTGGACCCTCTGGTCCTGTTGAGCTAGATAACGCTGACCTTTTGAGAAGAAATAAATTAGTCTATTCTCTACTTTCAAACAGGCGTACTTTATATTTGAACACATATTATAAGATCTCATTGTACGTCTCCCTTGTCTTTGCTCAGATGTGGCCTAATACGGTCATAACAATCAATGTATTTCTCCTTTGGAAGAAGAAATACAAAACATTCATTTTAAAAAAAGCAAAACAAGAACAAGCAGAGACAAACCAGAGAGGTCACACACACACCCGCTCACCACAGCTGTTCTCCCTCAGGGAAGATTTGTGTGGTTCAGGCTCACTGCTCAAGGTAATTGTGTCTGCGTATGTGTGTGTGAAAGCGAGACTTGCGTTCATTGAGTCTATTAACACTAGCTTGACCTTTTATCCAGCAATATATCTGACAGAATATACAATGAATTGTATATGGATGAATGTTGGTACCAATTTGGTTATTAATTGTGTTTTTTTTTCTTTTAAATTTGGATATAAAGTGATTGGATAATATAATTTTGCAAATTTTGTCTATTTTTTTTTTTTTAGTCATCTAACGTTCAGTAAGTTCTTTAAAAAACACTTTAATTTTATACACTTTGAAACACTTTCTTAATTTACCGAATATAAGACAAGTTTTTTTTTCTTGGAAATGCATCTGAAAAAACATATTCATTGTCTTATATTCGGGTCTAGACTTTGACATGTCAATAATACACCTACAACTATAGGTGGTGCTAAATCTGCGTAAAACAAGTGTGCCAAGAAATACATAATGTAATGTTTGTTGTAATGTTAGAACATCGCGAGTGAAAACAAAAGAAAAAGAAAAGCTTACAGCAGCATGAGTCTTGACTGTCATGTTAGTTTGATGGAAGTAAATTTCCTCTGTAAGTGATTTTAAAACGTAAGACAGTACCCAGATTTGCAGACTACATTAAGATTTCACTTCTGCTGTTAATGAAATGTTGGTAGGCTACTATAAGATGGATAGCCTAATTGTTATATTATTTTGATGGGTTACCTGTTATTTTTATGGTATATCAAAAAGTTAATGTGATTGTTGGTGCATATTACCGGTATTTACCATACTTTCAAAACAAAAACTGAAAAAGGAAAAATATGCAATATGAGAATAATTTAATTTAAAATTTAATATATTTTTTTTCTTAATAAAACACAAGATTTGGATTTCAAAAAGCCTTTTTCCGAAAGGTACATCTTGAAAAAGGGGGGGTCATCTTATAAACAGGTTCGGCTTATATTCGGGGCAATACAATAATTTTTTTTGTTGTTGTTGTTTTTGTTTCAAATTATATTTGGTTCTCTGAATTAAACTACTGTATTTCTAATCATGCTTATACAGATACACAAGCTTGAATATCCCGAACAATGTTTCAATAACATGTCAAATCATCACTAAAATGACAATGAAAAATCATTAAATGACAATGGTTGTATCATACAAACGATTAGTTCACTTCCAGAATAAAAATGTCCTAATAATTTATTCACCCCATGTCATCCAATATATTTATGTCTTTCTTTCTTCAGTCAAAATGAAATTAAGGTTTTTGAGGAAAATATGAGGAAAACTATATGGATTTTTCTCCATATAGTGGACTTCAATGGGGATTAGCGGGTTGAAGGTCCAAACTGCAGTTTCAACGCAGCTTCAAAGGGCTCTACATGATCCCAGCTGACAAATAAGGGTCTTATCTAGTAAAACAATTGGCCATTTAAAAAAAGTACAAATGTATATACTTTGTGGTTAAAAAGTATATCAATTGTAATTTTTTTTTTTTAATTACCAGTTGTTTGTATCCCTTGGCTGGGATCATATAGAGCCCTGTGAAGCTGCATTGAAAATGTTTTCCTCAAAAACCTTAATTTCTTTTCAACTGAAGAAAGAAAGGCATGAACATCTTGGATGACATAGGGGTAAGTAAATTATTAGGAACTTTTTTATTCTGGAAAGTGAATTAATCCTTTAATAGCTAAAAGATCTGGCTGGCTCTTTTTAATTGAAAAAAGGGACATTCATTTCTAAGTCTGCCATATTGAGAATTGCCCTTATTATGAGATCTCCTTCTCCATACACTGTATAATCTTTTAATAACTGTCAATGCACTGGAAATATACTAATTATGCTTCACATACTCTATGTAATTGTTGTACGGTATGAACTTTTACTTATAGTTGAAACTCTCTGTTTGTCCACAGAGTCTGTGAGCTGTGCAGTGTGGGACGCTGTCTGCCCCGTTGTCATCAGACGTCATGAGCTGGAGCTTCCTGACACGTCTGCTGGAGGAGATCCAGCACCACTCCACGTCGGTGGGGAAACTCTGGCTCACTGCGCTAGTTGTCTTCCGCATCGTACTGACTGCGGTGGGCGGCGAGTCCATATACTATGACGAGCAGAGCAAGTTCGTCTGCAACTCGGGTCAGCCAGGATGTGAGAACGTCTGCTACGATGCCTTCGCGCCACTCTCACACGTGCGATTCTGGGTCTTTCAGATCATCCTGTCCGCCATGCCCTCTCTGCTCTATATGGGCTATGCTGCCAATAAGATCTCCCACAGTGAGGACTTGCGGGGTGGTGCGGGGCCCGGAGCTCCAGCCGCAAACGACTCTACAAGGGGTGGATACACCCAGCGTAGACCGAGAAAGATGTACTTTGGTGCACGACAGCATAGGGCAGGACATGAAGACGGGGAAGAGGAACGCGAGGACGACCCTATGATCTACGAAGTGCCTGAGATAGACAATACGCGTCGTGAATTGGTGCCACCACGTCCTAAACCCAAAGTGAGGCACGATGGGCGCCGGCGTATACGAGATGATGGCCTGATGCGAGTGTATGTCCTACAGCTGCTGACGCGCTCCGCACTGGAGGCGGGCTTTCTGGCGGGACAGTACTTGTTGTATGGCTTTCGCGTGGAACCGATCTTCGTGTGCTCGGATAAACCCTGCCCGCACCATGTGGACTGCTTCATCTCACGCCCCACCGAAAAGACCATCTTCCTCCGAATCATGTACGGCGTCAGCTGCCTATGTCTGCTGCTAAACCTCTGGGAAATGATTCACCTTGGAGTCGGAACAATCCGCGATGCACTGCGCAAACGAAACGAATCAACCACCGACGACGAGTACCAGCTCGGCTTGCTTGCCGCAGGAGGCGTGTCCGTCGGAGTAGGTGGGCCTTCACTCAGCGAGGGAGAACCAGGAGGCGGAGTTGGGGGCGGGGTACGAGAAGCAGACTATGTCGGTTATCCCTTCTCCTGGAACACTCCTTCAGCGCCACCAGGGTACAACATCGTGGTGAAGCCTGAGACGATGCCATACACAGATCTGAGCAACGCCAAGATGGCGTGCAAGCAGAACCGCGCCAACATCGCCCAGGAGGAGCAGCAGCAGTACGGCTCCAATGAGGACAACTTTCCATCTGCAGGTGAGGCGAGACCACCTCCCATCAACAAAGATGTGATACAGTTAGAGGCGGCGATTCAAGCCTATACGTTGCAGCACCACACTAGCAATAATCATGATGAGATGAACGACACCAATGACATTGATGAGAAGCCTCAGAGCAACATCACCACAGCACCACAGACGGAGCGAAAGCAACGGTCCAAGCACGGAAAATCTGGGAGCGCTGGGAGCAGCAGCAGCAGCAAATCGGGAGAAGGCAAACCATCTGTCTGGATCTGACATTTGCACACACACCTGAACATTACACTCAGTGGTGCACACTATCGTCCATTTCTGCGAGTTTTTTTAGACACAGAATATCGTGTGTATCCCACAGATGACAAAGACTGGGAAAATATGCTGTATGTCTTTTCTGAAGTGCTTTCAGTGCCTTACGACAAGTACGACAGCGTTTTAGTGGCACGTTAAAAAATAAAAAATCTAAAATTACATAATATTTTGAGAAAGTCTAAATATTTCAGGAATAAAGTGAAAATTACAAGAATGAAGTCAAAATGTTTGGAGACTAAAGTTGAAATGTTTTGAGAATTAAATCGCATAATATTTTGAGAGTATAGCCTGCGCATGTACATTGCCCGGATTTGGAGCACCGGGAGAAGTTGCCAGGCCACCGGAAATCATTTGAATATATGATCGATTATTATCAAAAATTATACCATGTGTTACTCGCAGGGACAGTATGCTTGAAAATACGTCTTCGAATGCATTCATTAGACCTATTTGTAGTGCGCCAGCCACCCAGTAATAGCAATAAGCTTTGTGCTTTTGGTACTTTTAATATAAAACAAAGTCTCTGCTTTCAAAATCTGTCAGTTTTATAGCAAACACAAAAAGTGTGTCTTGCAATAATGTGTTTTTCATGCTCTTTAATGTGGCGAGACAGATCGCTGTTTTCATGTGAATCAGTCGTCTTTTCGATGACAATGAGACATTCGTTTCAATAAATTATTGTTTTCTTTGTGAAAATTTCACCACCTACTCTGCAAAAACCTTTCATTCCTCACACATATTTAATTAAAAACAACAATAAACATTCTAAAGGTTTAAGTGCACTCCAACTTGTTAACATAAGTTATATTGTTGTCTTTTCTGAGGTATTTAAGTGACTTTTCCTCTGTACATGTTTTTTCTCTTTATTTCAAGTTTATAGCACGATATAAACGTGAAGGAACATCAGTAGGCATGAAAAAACAGTATAGCCTATTTTAATTAAAGAAATGTCTTGTAATCAGAAAGATGACTGATTCACATGCCGCTTAAACTGAGGCAAATACAGCGATTTGTCACGCCACATTAAAGGCTGTGAAAAACACATTATTGTAATAGACATATTTTTGTATTTTGCTATAAAACTGAGAGAATTTCAAAGCTGAGACTTTCTCCCGGTGCTCCCACTCTGGGCCATCTGCATGCGAAATAGGCTAGAATATACTCTCAAAATATTACAACTTTAATCTTATAATTGCTATGAATTAATTCCTGTAATTTCGACTTTATTCTCAAAATATTTTGACCTTATTCTTGAAACACTTCTTGTAATTTTAATTCTAATCTCAAAATATTACGACTTTAATCTCGTAATTTAGATTTTTTTCTTTTGATTTTGTTTTTGCCACTAAAACGCTGTCATATTAAAGAAACTCCAAGAATGAGACTGATTTTTTTTCTTACTGTTTCTTGATCTTCCTAAAATAATCTTGTGCACTCAAGATTATGTCGAGCTCTGAGAGCATTCCGTCTTAATCCAGAAAAACCCATCAAAAAGTTTGAAACTATTCAGCGAGTTGAGAAAGTCTTCATATCGGATTCTTTCGGAAGAGTGATGACACTTCGATTCCAAACCAGCCGTCTTCCTTTTTTCCAGTGTTAAATAATAACTCTTGCATCACAATGCCAAGCTATAACAATGCAATGATACGCCAATGCTGTGGTGGTACACTGTGGTCTTCAAGACCCAACAAACAATCCTGTGAAATAAGCTGTAAATCTACATTTACAAACACAGAGTGCAAATGTTTTCATATCTATAGGTGTTCGAGGAAGCAGTGCCATGTCTTCCAGTTCTAGAGATTCTCTAAGTTTGGAGATCTCTGTAGCATTTCTAGTCACCAAGACTTGGGATATTCAGTTGATGGATCCATTTCCTACTATGTTCTTGTACTATCCCCTACTGGTGAAGAAAGCAGTTGCAGTCTAGTCTTATCAGCCATACAAATTTATACAGGGTCCCAAGGTCTTGGAAATAACATGGAATTTTAAGTGTGATTTCCAGACCTGAAAAAAGAATTAAAAAAAAAAAGTAAACTAAAGTACATTAAAATGAAATTAAGTTCAGTGCTTTACAGTTTCTTAAGGTAGAAATTAATCTTTGCCAGTTAAAAACAAAAAATCTGAAATCATCTAAAGCCATTGCTCATAAAGTGTGGAAATCCTGTACTTTCATATGCATATGAAATTAATTGTGACCCTGGACCACAAAACCAGTCTTCAGTAGAATGGGTATATTTGTAGCAAAAGCCAAAATACATTGAATGGGTCAAAATTCCTGATATTTTTTTTATGCCAAAAATCATTAGGATATTAAGTAAAGATTATGTTCCATTAACATATTTTGTAAATGTTTTACCGTAAATATATCAAAACTTAATTTTGGATTAGTAATATGCATTGCTAAGAACATTTGGACAACTTTAAAGGTGATTTTCTCAATAATTAGTTTTTTTTGCACTCTCAGATTTCAGATAATCAAATATTGTCCTGTCCTAACAAACCATACATCAATGCATAAATCTCAAAAATTGACCCTTATGACTGGTTTTGTGGGACTTGATGTATCCAGTCCAAGTAGCAGGTCTAACTTGGTTCAAATGGAGGCTGAAAGCTTAACAGTGACACTTCAGATCATGCAACATAGATATCTAAGGTTCACAAACACTGTCCCATGCACACTGTGTGAGGAGTCTTCCATTCTCTCTTACTGCCACATTCCAACTTGTGAGACTTTTGCCTTTATGTAGGATGTTTCAATTTGTGACAATTGCCATGGGAGACCAAATACTGTTTGTCACAAAGACATCGAGCTACTATGCAGTCATGCGGACTGAGGAAAACACGCCATAGAACACCATTGTGTGTGCCTGCGTGTGTGCGCTTGCGTGTAGCGGAGGACGAGGCGGCGGGGGGAGTGAGTGCATGAGTGCATGTGACTAATATTTGATTCATGAATTAAAAAAAAAAGAAAAAACCCTTTACATATCAGCATTTCAGCAGTATTTATTGATGCTGAAGATTGTGGCATTAGATTTGTGGTTTCTAAGCGAGACTTGACTTGTTTGTATTTTTAAACATCGATTTGGGTTTTTTATACATGGAATTCTATTCGACAGTGCCCATATGATTTGTTTATTACAAAATAGGTTTTGTAGAATTTTTTTATGATTTTGTTGCCTTGTAGCAAAACAAAGTATGTGATGTAGTCAACCAGTGTAAATACGTTTCCCAGTGTGCTCAGTGACTCCTTTTTTCATAGTCATGATTGAATATGATTTTGCATGGGAGGGAATATAGGAATGTTATTAGGGGAATTTCCAATGGAAAACTCTAAACAAAAAGGATTCTGCAATGCAACTCTTTTGACCTTTTCCGTGTGGATGTGTGTTGGACTTTCTAACAGCTGTATATTGAAGTGCTCCAGATGGATCGAGTCTGAGAGACCCCTCTGCCCCGCATCTGAGCACCACTGCGTGTGTGTTAATGTGTGAGTCGGGGTTAGCCGAGGCGATCCTCAAGAAAAGCCTCTCTCGTACTTTTGTCAGCTGTCTGAGAAAGAAACCGAAGTAGTAAGCTACTTTACTTCAGAGTTTGACACATCGCTTTGAAAGCAAGCCTTCTCAGCAGGTCACAATGAAGTCTGATGGCATTCTTACTGACGAGCGAGTGTGAATGTGGAAGCATGCGTTTCTATTTATTGCCCTTTCCTGGTTATCATCAGGCCACTTTAAAGCCCTAATGTGTTTGATAAGACCTTTGTTTGTCCTGACTGATATGTGTTTCTATAAATGTTGTCACTGTGTTTGAAAATGAGGGAGAAAAAAACACTTTTAATGTGCCAAGCTGGATTGTCCAGTGATGTACAATTATTTCCAATTTTGGAGAACCCTCTCTTTGGATTTGAAAATGCATGTTCAGAGCTATTTTGTTAATAAAATGAAATAAATGGCAACGCTTTGTGTCTGAGAGAGAATATGTGCATTTGGTATTTGTGACCCTCGACCACAAAACCAGTCATAAGGATCAACTTTTTGAAATTGAGATTAATACATAATGAAAAATGTTAGCTAAATGAATAAGCTTTCCATTGATTTTGTTAGGATAGAACAATATTTGGTCGAGATTTAAAAACCTGGAATCTGAGGGTACAAAAAATTGAAATATTGAGAAATTATCTTTAAAGTTGTCCAAATTAAGTTCTTAGCAGTGCATATTACAAATCAGAAATTAAGTTTTGATATATTTACGGTAGGAAATTTACAAAATATCTTCATGGAACATGATCTTTACTTAATATCCTAATGATTTTTGCCATAAAAGAAAAATTGATAATTGGCTATTGCTACATATACCCATACTATTACTTACGACTGTTTTTTTGGTCCAGGCTCCCATTTAAAGAGTTGACTGTCTCTTTGTTTGTAAAATTAGTGATTTTGATGGTTTGTAACAAAGTCAGCCTATTATTCACAGTGTTGGGGAAAGTTACTTTTAAAAGTAATGCATTACAAAATTGCGTTACTCCCTAAAAAGTAACTAATTACGCTACTTAGTTACTTTTTATGGAAAGTACGAAAGTAGGAGACGAAAGTAAACACTCTTTAGCAATAAAAAAAAAATGAAGCACAAATGTTATAGTTCATCTAAAGTATTTTTTGCTTATTAATATGGATCATCAAAGGTCAGCAGCAAAGACAATGGTTAATAAAACGAGATTAAATATGTGTTATTTAACATTTAATTATTGCAAGTTTGCGTCATTCTGAGTTTGCATTTCACTGTTTTAATTCATTTTGATGAATAACAAATCTGTTTCTTTGCGAGTGAGATGAATTAAGTTTAGAACTACAGTAACATCATGTTCACACAGCACACACAACGCCTCTGTACTTCTGATTTCTTTCATTATGGGGACTGTGGTCAGTCAATAAATGGGAAAACAAAGTAACTGACGTTTAAAAAGTAACTCAGATATGTTCTTGTTAATTAAATAGTAATGTGTTACTTTGCTAGTTACCTGGGTAATGCGTTACACCCAACAATGATTATTCATTCCTATTTTTAACATAGCCTATGACATGTTTGTGTGAGAAATGCGTGGACGAGCCAAGTTTGTTGCTCTAACTCATGTCCAGAACAGTTTCTTGGAATTAGTCTGAGCAGGTTTACTCTCAAAATGCATTCCATAAGGCATCAGACTGGCTCGTGAACCATAAACAGATCATGGGAGAAGAAGAAAAAAAAGCAGTAGTGTCAAATGTGGTTCCCAATGGAAATGTCTTTCCCTTAAATGGGTGTAACACAGATGCAGAAAAACCGGGTCGCTGGGCCAATGCGAGCGGAATCCCCCGAGTGTGTGCAGAACAGCTTGCGGAACGTTTTAAAAACACAAAATGTACGTCATGCATCTATTCTCCAAACCGCTTATCCTCAATAGGGTCGCAGAATTGACAGCAAATTGAAAACACAGACAACAGAGCAGAAGGGTCACGATCAGAGCTTTAACACACTAGATGTACAGATATATGTTTCCCATAGTTGTAGACAGTGAGTATCTGCTTGGGTCAGCCAAAGCATCGTTTACGACACAGATACATACATACATTTGTTTCTTAGTTTAGTGAAATGTTCAAGATATAATTTAAGAAAATTATTTTGGCACTTTTAGCAACACTGCCCATGCAGTAAACTGACCTAAAGTCCATTTCACGAGTTCGCGCTTACATATAATGTAGCTGGAGTACTGTGATGCGTATTTGGCATGCTGACCGGGGAAGGTCTCCGAGCTCGGGAATGGCCCGAACCCAGAGTGGGGCGGCGTAGGGATGCTGATAAACCGTCGAATGGGTAGAGGTAAGTCAGCTGTATTTAAACCTGTTGATGTTGGTTAAAGCTGCAGTCCGTAACTTTTTTGATTAAAAATTATACAAAAAAATTTTTTGAGCTAGAACCAGCCAGTGTTCAAAACTATCGCCTTACTTTAGCCCGATTCCAACATGTCCTCCAATTTATACGCCTGACGTAAGTCGTTTTCACAAATCCTCAGAATACGTCTCCATAGAGTGTATGCAACACTATGTGTATGTGTATGCTCCCATATCAGGAACAGGCAAATCATGTTGTTTTTTTGTTTGTTTTTTTGGAATATGCACTATAAATCATGATTTTGCACTATTTCTGTAAGGGGGAGGTTTAGGTAAGGTTAGGTGTGGTCATCCATACGAATTACACCTAGTAAAATATGTTTGAATTACAGTGACAGAGGTGTAAAAAATCATACGTCATATCATGACGATCCAACGCGACACTGTCATTATTTTTACGCCCGCTAGAGGGCGCTTAACTGTAAAACGTAAAAACGGGTCGTATAAGGTGACTAAAAAAAACGTAAAATTGTGTCGGAAATTTAAATGGGTTCCAGGTCATGTAGGGATAAAGGGAAATGAAATGGTGAATAAATTAGCAAAAAGGGCATTGACATAAGGAAACATAGAAATGCAAGTGCGTATTAGCAAAGCAGAGGTTAAAAGTGTAATTTGGGAGAGAATAAATCAAAAGTGGCAAGAGAGGTGGGATGTAGAAAGGAAAGGGAGGCATTTATATCAAATTCAACAGAATGTTAAGCACAAAATTGTTGATAGTGGTAATCAGAGAGAAGCAATTGTGATAACAAGGCTAAGACTGGGACATTGTCTATTAAATAAAACACTTAAACTGATAGGTTTAAGTGTTACCATAACGCTGGATGCCAACCGCTGTAAAAACACAAGAAGAAGAAAAATGGGTCGTATTTTCTTTGAGGACAGTCTCCCCGATTCACAGCGGTTAGCTTATTATAATGCTTTTTAAATTCAGTGGTAGGGGTAGGTTTTCGCAGGAAATTCAAGCATGCCACTGCGTCATTACGTCACGTCTGTAAACATAAAGAAGGCGTCCCGGCTAGTAGCTTTATCGCATGTGAGAATGCTGCAGGTGCCAGATAGTTTATAGCCTTTTCTCACAGCAGCTGAAATAATTAAACTTATCATTTTGATTGCGGATTGTAATCCAAAAAGTTTGTTTATGAAACATAAGTGACTGAAATTAGAGTACTCCAGTTTTAAATGTGCATTTGATTGCAGATCAAGTTTTGTATTTTAAAGAGAACCGGTCCTAATCAGAGATTAGACTGTACAGAAACAGAAACGTTAATAGGCCTACACAAAACATACACGTAGTATGGCAATGCTGATGTTGTTAACATGAACCATTTGAGAACAAAGTATAACAGTAATAATAACTTGCTAGTTTGAAGTGATGTGAGATAATAACCAATCGTTAGATTTAAACACCTGTAGCGTTTTTCCTCAGTTGGTCAGAACAAAAGTTTTAGACTTGTTACTTACTCTTAGATGACAATATCCGGTGAAAATTCTTATTTGTCCCATATATTTGAATCTGTTAATGTGTGATTCCTAAATACAGTGAATATCCACAACGGTGCGGTGACTGACAGCTACCGAAACATTAGATTCATCCGCACTGGAGCCGTGCCGGAGCACAACCCACGCATGGAAGATAATTCCGCACTTAACTGCAATTGCAGCTTTTCAGACAGAGATGGCGACAAAAAGGCAAAACTTATGGTCTGCGTCTTTAACTTTATTGTGCTCCTTTTTGTGTTAATTAGGTTAGTATCTGATGCACTCCTCCCGAACTTTGTTTATAAACATCATGTAAAGCAATATTAAATATGTCACTCTAGACCACAAAAACAATCATAAGTCGCATGGGTATATTTGTAGCAATAGCCAACAATATATCAAAACTAATTTAAAAAAAATTCATTTGGACAACAGGTATTTTTTGCACCCTCAGATTCCATATTTTTAAAAAGTTGTATCTCAGCCAAATATTGTCCTATCCTAACAAACCTTAAATCAATGGAAAGCTTATTTATTCAGCTTGTATAAGTCTCAATTTAAAAAAACTGACCCTTATGACAGGTTTTGTGTTTTGTGGTCCAGGGTCACATATGTGTTTGTCACACCACAGATTAACCACCAAGCCCAATTTGAATGATTAAAAAAAACAGAAAGTAAATAAAATAAGTTATCAAAATCTTGGGGGAAAAAGCAATATTCTCTGCTCTCAAACACTAGGGGCGTGTCTGCTGTCTGTGCTGAAACCACACCCACTTGTGGAAAATCTGCTGCCTCTTTCAACTGTCAAATCCAAATTAATTTAAATAAGGAGACCGAGCTGTTTTGTACGCTGTAGCAACTAACAGTAATGTTAAACAGTAACACTAGACGAACCACTGATGCTAATGCGTTCTAGTTAAACAACCCCTTGCACAAAATTATGGAATCACTACTTTTAGATGATGTTCACCCTTTATAACAAATATCACAGATATGACACAAAACACTTTTTGTTGAATTATTCAACACTCTGGTTATTTGAAACATATCTCAAACAAATTAAAAACTGAATTAAAAAAAAAATATTTTCCATATCAGGTAGAGGAAAAAAAAAATGGAATCATTCAATGTTAAGAAAAAACTATGAAATCAGCTTGTAATTTGTATTTCTGAAACAAATATCTAAACATATATAACATGCTAATTAGTCAGCAGTTAAAAGAGAGTGCTTACAGACCTTAACGAGCTGTTGAAGTTGGCTAATTATAAGGAAACATGTCCTCAACAAGAAAGCTGTCAGTTGAAATGATGGAAAGGATTATAAAACTCCCTCAAGATGGAAATCTATCATGGAGAGTGGCAAAAGAAGTTGGATCTTCCCAGTCAGCTGTTTCTAAAAATTTGGTGTAAGTATAAACAAAATGGAAAGATTATAAAACGAAAACATTCAGGCAGATCAAGGAATACATCAAAGCATCAAGATAGAAAATGCACAACAAAACAAATGAAGAACAAATGTGCAGAAACAGGAGTCGATGTGCGTGACATAACTATAAAACCGGCTGAATGAAATGAGATTTACATATAGAAAGGCCAAATGAAAACCAGCATTAACACATAAACAAAAGAAGTGGGCTAAAAAGAAGGGATGGAGTGTGAATGATTGGATGAAAGTGAAATTCAATGATGAATCACAAATCTGCAATGGACAAGGAGATGATGCTGGAACTTTTGTCTTGTACCCTTCTAATGAAGTGTATAAAGATGACTGCCTGAAGAAAACAATCAAATTTTCCAACTCATTTGTAATATGGGTTTGCACATCAGGTAAAAGACCCGGGGAAATGGTAATCCTTACCTCTACAGTCAATAGGTTTACACTGAAACTTTGGACACTTTTCTCATTCCATCAATAGAAAAGAAGTTTGGTGATAATGATGCTAGTATTATAATGTACCTTGCCACAGAGCAAAGAGTGTTAAAGCTTTTCTTCAAGAAAGGTATATCAACTCAATGGCATGGCCTCAATCTGATTGAAAATGTATGATGGAAATTGTAAATGCTGGTCCATGATGAGGCTTCATCTTGAAAGCTGATCTGTCACGAAAGTTGGAACCAGCTTGATAAAAAATATTGTTTTTCATTAGTGAAGTCCATGCCCTAAAGAATTCAGGCCATCAAAAATGCCAGAGGAGCAGCAACAAAGAACTAATTGTGTTTTTTGGGTTGCTGATTCCATTTTTTTTTCCAATATTTTTTTCCTGTACTTGATATTGGAAAATAAATCCATTAATTAAATAGTGTTTAATCTAATTTGTTTTAGGTATTGAACAAATTGTTTTGTGTCATATCTTTGATTCATTTATTTGTTGCCAAGTAAAAAACATCTAAGTCTGGTGATTCCATAATTTTTGCCAGGGGTTGTAGTGTTAGTGGAGGGCCCATGCTCAGTGACTCTAGTGCATCATCGACACATGATTTCAGGCCCGCCCATAAAATCCTCAACACAAAAATAGTGGAACACGTTAAGATAATCAACTTAATTAACATGACTGTAAATATATATACAGTAGTCAACATATGAAGTGGATCAAAACCTTTCAGCAAAGTTGTCCTAAAACCAAAACAATACCCGTTTTAGTCTTAGGACAGCTTTGATTAAACTTTTTTGATCCACTTCAAATGTTGACTACTGTACAGCCAACTTGCCTTTGTCCCACAACAGTTTTCCGGCATCCCTCCTCTACCCCAATTCCTCACTCCTAACAACTCCTATCCCAGCTTGAGGATTCGGGGGACTTTTCTGGGCTTGGTCCTGCATTTAGGGTTAGGGTTAGGGTTAGGGTTAGGCATGCCAAATATTCATTCTATTCACTAAATCTGATTATATATAAGTGCAAACTTATGAATTTCAGGGTGAGTAAATAATGACAATTTAAATGTTTAGGTGAACTATCCCTTGAAGGGATCATGACACATATTAAACAATGTTAAATGTTTTAAAAGTTTTGGCTGCAAGTTGTCATATGAGATTTAGTCAGATTTTCATGCTCTTCCAGATTTCCTGCTAGTGGTGTGAATGCAAACCGGAAAACTCTCAGAGGGAAGAGCTACTAGAACTACAAAAGAACCTAAAGTCCCTACAGGTTACGTATGTAACTAGGGCTGTTACTAACAATTATTTTGGTAATCGAGTAATCTGTCGATTATTCTTGCGATTAATCGAGTAATCGGATAATTATAATAAAAATTTTTGTGAACAACAGCCTTTAAAATGACTTAAAATAGCAATGATAGGCAATGACAGTTTGTTCCAATAAAGTGTCAAAAGCAAGTAATCATATGGTTTTATTAAACAAAACTGTTAAAATTAGTGTTGTCCAAAAAATTAAATTTATGTTTACATACTATATATTTGTGTACTGTGTATATTTATTATATATATATATATATACACACACATGCATGTATATATTAAGGAAAAATATTTTAGATTTATATCTAAAATATTTATATTTATTTATAACCTAAATTGTATACAGGTATAAATATATATATATATACACATATAAATATTTTGTTTTAATATATATACGTGTGTGTGTGTGTATTTATATGTACATAATAAATATTCAAAGTAAACACACATATAGTATGTAAACACAAACTTTTATTTTGGATGCGATTAATTGTGATTAATTGCAATTAATCGTTTGACAGCCCTAGTTAAAATACATAATTATAAACAATAAAGCTAATGCACATTACGCATTGTAACGGATGACTGCAGAGGTCGCCAAAGGCCTGATGATTGCCTTTACATTTTCTAATTCTACATCTACATTCTACATCTTCTTTAATATTGACTCAACAACATTTAATTCAAATGTAATCTTAATCTTTACTATTTGGCCATTTCTTTATAATAAAAAAAAGCTACAGCCGCAGTGTTTGTGAATTCTTAATAGCATTATGGTTTATTATGTTTTTGTTTAATGGGTTTAGCATGTGGAAAGTGCCACTTCAGGTATTTTGACGATTACTCGACACAGGCAAAATGCAATCGAGGATTTTTTTTTCAAATCGAATACTCGAATAGAATCGAGGAATCGTTACAGCCCTACATTTAACCCTGGTTCCCTGAGAGAGAACGAGACACTGCGTCCTCTAGTGGTCGCTATTAATATTTTAAACTCACTCTAGTGGTTGCTAGAATATTTTAAACTCACATGTGAGAGGGTCAAACAGTTTATTAGTGCAAACGGTTTTGGTCATATAATAAAGGTCAGTGGGGTCCAATGTTGTGTTGACCCCATTGAATTTCATTATATGAACAATGTCTCAGGTTACAACATGTAACCACAGTTCCCTGAGAGGGAATGAGACACTGCATCCCATAGCGACCGCTAGAGGACACAGTGCGTGTTGAAAGGGAACGTCTCAGGTAACGCATGTAACCATGGTTCCCTGGGAGGGAACGAGACACTGTGTCCTCTTGAAAGGGAACAACTTTTCTTTTACATTTATTCATTTGGCAGATGCTTTTATCCAAAGCACCTTACAATTGGGGAATACAACAAGTGATTCATCCTAAAGAGGCAAATCGACATAGGAAGTGCTTATATTACCATTTATTAGGCATTGTTTAGATAAGTACAAGCTAGAAAGGGAACAATAAGAAAAGAAAAGAACAAGTTTTTTTTATTATTGAGTCAAATAGTGTTGAAAGAGATGAGCTTTCAGCAGTCGCTTAAAAATTGTCAGGGAGTCGGCATTCCGGATAGGGATTCTTATGTGTTCCGCAGAATAAAGAAATTCATACAGGTTTGGAAAAACAATGGTGAGTATTACAGAATTTAAATGTAATTTTAAACTATCCCTTTAAATAGATAGTTAATGATTATTTTTTAGTTTTGTGCATTTACGTTTATTTATTCATTTAACAAACGATAAAAAAATAAATAATAAACGGCAAACAGTATTAACAAAACTGCTTGTTTTCATGAAAATTTACAGCTCTTTGTCTTTTGAGTCAAAGTTACACATTGAATTGAACCATGACCATCTATTTTTTTAAACACATGTATATAGTGTCTCTCAGTATTGATTAGTTGATAGCTGTTTTGCAAAGGCAACTCATCAATAACTCTATCTAGATCACAGGTCTTCCACTCGTTTCTTGTCCGTTGTAGTTTAATGGTACAATTTTATATAATAGGGGTCCATGCGTCAACGCCTACTTTTATTCACACGCCGAGGAATTTCAGAAGGCACAAACTGCCAAGCTGTTCTATTATAACAAGCTCCAGTGAGAACATCAGACCGCAAAGAGCCCTTTGACTGGCCAACTCACTGTCATCAGTCTATCCCTGAATGCCTCAGTGTTTATTCCCCTTCAAATGGAAAGAATCAGCAGGAGTTTACTTTGAACAGTATCTTGACAGAAGCCAATTAAGATGGGAACAAATGAGTCTAATAATTCTGCTTTTGAAAGGTTTATGTGCTAATGATTTAAAAGAATATTTCACAGAAACATTGACATTTTGTTCATTTTGTTCATCATTTACCCAGGTTTTGCTACTCATTTTTTCTTTTTAATAATGTACCGTTGGATATGTCCACTTTATTAGTTCAAAAGTTCATGCATTTATGACCTCTAGGCTGGACTATTGTAATGCATTGCTAGGTGGTTGTCCTGCATCGTCAGTAAACAAGCTACAGTTAGTCCAAAATGCAGCTGCTAGAGTCCTTACCAGGTCAAGAAAATATGATCATATTACCCCAATTTTAAAGTCTCTGCACTGGCTTCCTGTTAGGTTCCGTATCAACTACAAAATATTACTTCTTACCTATAAGGCCCTTAATGGTTCAGCTCCTGCGTACCTAACTAGTCTTCTACCGCGCTACAATCCATCACGTTCCCTAAGGTCGCAAAGCTCCGGACTATTGGTAGTACCTAGAATAACAAAGTCCTCTAAAGGAGGTAGAGCTTTTTCACATTTGGCTCCCAAACTCTGCAATAGCCTTCTTGATAATGTTCAGGGTTCAGACACACTCTCTCTGTTTAAATCTAGATTAAAGACACATCTTTTTAGCCAAGCATTCAAATAGTGCATATCATAATCTTTTACTGCAGTTATATCTGATCAATTGCACATTATTAATCTTTAGCTTTGCTACGCTATTTATGCTCCTATTTGTTCTCTGTTTCTGCCACAGGATTGACATCCCGTGGTAACTAGGAATTACACAAGCTTCAGTCTGGATCAGGAACACCTAAGAAGAGATGATGATGCCAACCCCTCGGAGGACTTTAGATGATATCAGCCCTGAAACACCACACATCACTACCGAATTTTACTACAGTAATTTGATTGCAACATATAATCATTACTGTTAACATTGTACAAATTGTACAAACTTTAATTTAACAAACTTTAATTATTGTACAAACGTTAATTTGCTGTAAAGCTGCTTTGAAATGATATGTTTCGTAAAAAGCGCTATACAAATAAACTTGACTTGACTTGACTTGTCACAAATGCATTAAGGTCAACAACACGTAGATCAGAAGTCAAAAGTTAACCAAAACTGTTTGGCTACCAACAAAATAGAGGGTGAGTAAATGTTGACAGAGTTATTTTGGGTGAAATTCCTTTAAGGTTTAAATGGAAAGGAGAGAAAATGACACAAATTGAAATGTAATAATTCATTTTATTTACTTTACAGTGATTGCTGTAAGAGTCATACCGTGCTCAGGCAGGGCATTCAAAATTGGCACATTTTAAATTTGTCAGCTTTTACACCTCTCATCTTCATCCATGCTTCCTATGGTTTCTCACTGTGAATGGTGTCTCCTGCCAAAATCATGCAGACATTTCTGTGATCTCCTAGCTGAGATCTGGGTCCTAGAGTTATAATCCAGTGCTGCTATTACAGCTATTTCTGCACACCTGAGATCACATTCACATTCACTGCTAATAACTGTTAAAGAGGACCGACTGGCACTTGTGATGAATGCAACAGAGCTGGAGGAGCACCAATAGCGAGCACAATATTGGCTGACTAAGGCAAGTCTGCTTAGGGAGTGTTTAAGGGTGCTGCTCTAGGAGTCATTTTCCTAATTAAATTCGTTCACAGTATACCGCAGCTAAAATACTTACATTCGTCTATTTTTGTGTGCAAGATTATCTCAAAGTAAATTTTGATTTCGTTGTGCATGGTCATGTTTGCTTCTATGCGCAAATGTGCACAGCAATATAGGCAAAATACAAATTCAGTGCGTGTTCACATTCACAGCTGTGTCTTTCCAGACACCCATCCAGGTGGCCTGTTGTAGTCCTTAAACTGTGAGGTATTCTGTAGGCGTGTACAGTACATTACAGTAAAGGCCTATGTCTATGAGTGGGGCTGACACTCACCCAGGTGTATGCGAATCACACCTTGCGTGTGAAGTTTCAATAAATGTTCGAACTCGGTCGGCATAGAATGTACGTTCTTCTTGCTCTCCCGATTATCGTAGTAATGGTTGGTGATCGGCCGACTGTCGTTTGGATGTTTATTGAAAGGCCAAAAACCATACAAATGGACGTTTGAACAGATTTCTAGTGCTAAGCTGGCCATGATGAGTCCTGTGCTGGGACGAACTGAGTTAAGGCCTCGCTCACGCCAAAACTTTGACAATCTCCTCAAGTATTCTGGATTCAGGAATACAGGCAGCAGGCTGTCGCTGCCAAAGTCCTCCAGTGTGTAAAAGGCACGCAGGGATACAGGTGTGTTGTGACCGTAGGAGAAGGCTGGCAACAGCAATAAGGCTTGTCCATAAGGACGAAGGCTTTCCACAAACGGGCGACGGCGCTCCATCAGTCCACTGTATCTGCAACAGAGGAGTAGAAGAAAGAAAAGCCTGAATATTCCTCTCCACAATTCCTGTTCACAATGTGTTTAGTACTTACACGCTGAGTTATTTTTTTAACCCAAATGCTGGGTTCAGCCTGTTGGGTCGTTTTATTGGGTTGTTTTAAATATTTTTACCCAGGTGCTGGGTCGTTTTTCTTATTTTTCGGTCGTTCGTTTTCCCATGATAGAAACACCTTTTGCCTTGCATAACAAACTGATTTTATTCACTATAATACTGAATTTAATTTAAGTTGATGTTAAAATATGTTCTCTAATCTCAGTACTGTTTGTTTATGGGCAGGTTACAGAGTCAGTCACAGCATCTTTCAGCTATGAGTGAAACGCGAGGCGGTGGTCTGAAGTTCGCAGTTCCCCCCGACAAACAACAGCCCATCACCAGCTCAGAATTCAGTAAATTTCAGTAAAAAGTAACACTACATTAAAATGCTACTTTTAAACATTCCTTTTTTTATTTCTAAATGATTGTTAAACGAGTTTAATGGTATGTAATATTGTAAACTATGCTGTATTTACCCAAATAAATTCAATTTTTGCCCATGGGTGTTCTTGCTTAAAAATAAATTTTAATCTTTTGATTATTGCTGTTGCCTCTATAATTCTGTGTGTGATTTTTAAATTCCAGGCCATTTTAAGACAGCAATATAACAGTTGACTTAAACAAAACAGCATGTTAACGAGAGCATAAAACCCATAAAACCTGTTAAAGAGCATTTAACCCAGTGCTGGGTTGCCAAATAACTCAAGTTAATGCTGGGTACACACAAGATAATCAGGCTGATTTTGGGTCGATTTCTCCCCTTTCAACAATCCTAGGTAATGTTACGATGTTACGAAAGGTTGCCAGGTTTTCACAGCAAAACTTGTCAAAGTGCTACTCAAATCTAGCCCAAAAGTAGCCCAGACACGTTTCAAGGTGGGTCCCCCAGTAAAAAATGTGTTCCAGGGGGTAAAATACAAGTTTTGTGGTGGGGTTCCTCTGGTAAAAATAGCATTGCAGGGGCAAAATATTACGTTATTGGGGTCGCTTCCACCCGCAGACATACAAAACTACCTGCGGCAACAGCACGATTGTAGCCCAGTTGTGTGGGGGTAAAAACAGACTTGCCAACACTGGTCCTGATTACTATATCAACATTATAAACAATAATACAATCAGAAAGCAAGCTGACAGAAGACGAAAGCTTAAAAAGTATTTGGACAGTAGAGATGGAGGATCAGCTTGTCACCCAAACCCTTTTCTTTTTTCCATGAATTTTCTGTCAAAATCATTCCAAAACTATCATCGCAATTTATTCATGCCTATTATCCGCTATGTTTATTCTCAAGTCTCGAGAGATTTTGCAAGATTTCCTGTGTTCACTGTCGGGACTCTCATAGAAAATCTGTTGTGACACACCACACAATCACACACACTATAGGAGCAAACGGTTAAATCTAAGACTTTTTGTCATCATGTTTGTGGTCTCTCACATTTTTAAGATCTTATAAGTGTTTACCCAGCATAGGGAATAAATATCAGTGTAAAAAGAAATTCAATTTCATTGCCAGTGATAAAATCAATAATAGATACATTAAAAAACATTTACTGCAAGATGTGTTTACACAAGCTTTTTAAAGACTTTCTCTGTTTAGAGGTGGTATAAATGCAACCTGATAATTGGCCTTAACTACATACTACACAACAATGCGTTTATAATTGTCATATAATAATTATAATATATATATAATTATATTTATAATTATATATAATTATAATATATTTACTTTTTTCACAGGTATTTTGATACTAAGGGTTGGTGGTATGATTGTAAAAAGAAAGAAACATTTTCAATCAGTTTATTAAATTGATTACAATTTAAGTAGGCTACTTCAAGTGTTTTATGATAATTTTAATTAACTTTATGTATATAAAGCCTGTAGGACGTTTCAACCATGTATTTGTAACTTTAAGTATCTTTCTTTTCAGTAAAAAACAGACTCAAACGCCATATTTGACTTGAAATCTTATTCCTCATAAGCTACGATGACTGGCGTGCATGCCTTCCCGCCTTCTCGTAAAAAAAAAACGCCAGTTGTCACCCTGAACGCTATCGGCTGTGTGTGGCCTAGTGGGGTAACAAAATCTCAAGGTAAGATAAGTATTTAATTTTATATTTACTACGTATTACTGCTGCTTTTATATCATTGGATAAGACTGTGGAATTAAGTGCAGAATCGTTTAGGCAGTTGAGGCTGCCGAGCAAATTGTCTACAATAAAATGTTTCCAAACTTCTTTTAATGTGGCAAAGAGAATAATGTAGATTTAGCTTCTGTTACACGTTGACATACGAACATCCAGTCAGTAACTAGATTGTTCTAAAATTTCGATGGCAAAACGTTTACTAATTAACCTACATGCGCTTGTATGCGTTTGATTTAATGAACAACCGACTCATTTGAGTGATTCGTTCGGTAATTTGACTACATTGCTCGCCATATACGTTATCGATTCACTAAAACAAGCTGCTCATTAGGGTCATTCTCCTAATCGAATTACACTGGCTTTATATATCATATAAATGGGGCATTCGCTCGAAATCTCTCTTTTTCTTTATATATATAGGCTATATATGGGTCGCGTCCATTTAATAAGGAAAAAATAGGGTCGCTCTTAAAAAAAGTTTGAAAACCACCGGATTAGAGGATGTACGTTCGACGCAACAGACCGTATCAGATATATGCCCGACATTAATCGCAGTAATTCATCTGTCTACATAACAAATTACATAGAAGAATGACGCGTGGAAAACCCTTAATTGAGTTAGTTTAAATCACGTATTGATAATCGTTCATCCTGTCCATGATGTATTAGGCACTGCTGCATTTACAGCAGCTAGAAAAACGATTCTTTTTAAAAACATAATGACATCTTTTTGGGCACTTAAGCCAACCCCACAATCAAAGACTCACTTTTCATGGAGGATGCTGGGATTTGCAGTCACCAGGTTGGTTTTGTTGCCCACATCTTTTTCATATCTGTTATCCAGTGGAGGAAGGTTGCATCTAAAATGTAGGGGTGGACAGAGACTGATTAAGCCATTGTTGCTGATAGGAAATCAAATGAGTGAGGTGCCATTTTGAACTATTTCAAATACAGCGTTACATTTAGGAGCAAAATAAATAGGAATGATACTAATGTGGATCCGGGTTCTGATCATTTTGATATTAATCTGGTCAATTGGTAAAATTGGTTGATCTGGTACAGACCTAATGATGAACTGGGCTGAATTAATTTCATCTCCACAGCTGCTATTGGCCAAAACACCTCCGTTGCCCACCACGGCACATGACTCCCATGTTGCATTTCCAAAGGGCTGCTCCTACAAACATACACAATGTAACTTTAAAATCATTAGAGAAAAATTCATCCTATGTTTCAATGCTTGTACGCTACCTTAAGCAAGATGTTGAACAGGGCTTGTGTCACCGGTAGCGGCTTTCTCTTCTCTCCATCATAAACAACATTTGACCCCAGTGGGGTGTTATTCTGTGTGACCACAGCCTTTGACAAAGCATTGCATTTGCTATTCAGTAATGACCTAGAAGGGAAACAGATGCTCAGTCTGATGTGTTGAAGTTATGCAAACATCATAAAAGAAGCCTATAGGCCAGTAAATCCCTGTATGTTTTTGTGGACTAAAGACATAAAAATTAACCTCAAAAGGAACTGATCCTTTGATAATAATTTTCATATTTTCATAATCAACAGAACAGTACTTTTACTGTTTTCTTTGCAACAGTTTAACCTTTATGAGAACATCTCATGGTCCGCTCTGGGCTACTGTTTTACCTGAATCTTTTAAAGTTTGCCTCGTGTTTTTTCCATTTGTGTGAGTAGTTCTCCAGTGCCTTGGAAATTAATAGGCTGTCTCTGAAAGAATTAAACACATGCAGACAGAAATGTCACTCTGGACCACAAAACCAGTAAGTAGCACAGGTATATTTGTTGCAATAGCCAAAAATACAGTGTATGGGTCAAAATCGTAGATTTTTCCTTTACACCAAAAATAATAAGGATATTAAGTAAATAAGTAATGCATCAAAACTTAATTTTTGACTAGTTATATGCATTGCCAAGAACTTAATTTGGACAACTTTAAAGGCGATTTTCTCAATATTTTGATTTTTTTTTTTTAACGATTATCTCAGCCAAATATTGTGCTATCCCAACAAACCATACATCAATAAAAAAAGCTGATTTCAGATGATGTACAAAAAAAATTATGAGATACAGATTCATAAAATTATTGTATTTTTTATTTTTAAAAAAAAGTAATAGTTTGAAAAAGTGTCAGGTTTAATTTTTAATTTCTATAATAGAAATGACAGAAACATGAACAATGAAATAATAGACAAAGAAAACTGATACAGTTGTATTACTTCTAAAATGTCTGACATTCTTTAATTAAATGTAAATATGAAAGTCAATTCAAATGTATAAAACGTTAAAGATCTGAAGGTGTTTCCATTTGGTGTCTGCCATGTGAGAATAAAGGTTACATGCTGTGACGTGTAATATGAGCAAGTTTGCTACTTTATACACTTACTTGCATCCTTTACAAGATTGTGTTTCTAAGCTTTTTTGAGGAATCCTAGATGAAGGGCGAGGGTTTACATTACTGCAGAGAGAAAGAGATTTGAAATGTTAACAAACTAAAAAGATCACTCAAATATAAGGGTTCAAATGTTGGATGAGCAAAATCTCATTATTAGTAGACAACTAGTGAACAAAATATTCAAGTGGGAATTCAAAGTATTTTTGCAAAAGAATAATCACTACAAATGTCACTCAGGATAGCAGGAATACATTTACATGTAGGTATGTTCACAGCTCACATAACAGCAGATAAAATATCAGTAACTGTTGACTTTGTCAGGAGAGCATTAACAATGCTTAGTGTCTTCAAATTAGTGTGAGAACTAATATTTTGTGTGCTGCAGACAGCCTGTTGCTGTCTGATATATTTCTCTCTCTATCTCCCTATTTTAGTTACTACTTTCTGTCCCACCCTTACCGCTGTTATACCATATCATACAGATCACTTTCCTTGCATGCTGTTTGCAAAATAGAGCCAGGCATCTTTGACTTAAACCCCCAAGCATGATTAGAGCTGAGAGTCATCCTGTGGTGTAAAGGTACTATTTTGTTCAGTTGTTTTAAGCATTTAATTTTGCATTTCAAGGCAAATGTAAAAAAATAAAAAATGAATAAAAAATCCCTGAGCAGTTCCCATCTACTTTGTTATATCTAAACAGCCTTATAGGCATATTGAAATTTAGCTGCACAGGTTTAATCACTTTTTTAATAACAAAAAGAACTGAACATTTAAATACAATAAAGCAATACATAGAAAATGTATGAAGTAAACAAATGTTTCAAACAGATTGAAGTGCAAATGAATTATTAAGAACGATAGGTTACGCTTTACAATAATGTCTCATTAGTTAACATTAACAATGAGCAATAGCTACTTTTGTTACAAAAGTTATACTTTGTTTTAAAAATGTTAACTTGGGTTCATTCAATAATACATTTCTAACTTTTGATTTTAACAACGTGCTATTAACTAAGATTAACAAATGTTTAAAAGAACTTGTTAACTAATGAATTAACTAATGTTAACTAATAGAACTATATAGGGCATGTTGTAATCCAGATGAAAATGTAAAAAAGTTCAAAAATAGCCTATCAAGTTTAAGTATTCACGTATTTGGTGCTGTGATGAACACAGTAGCTACCTAATGAATTGGCTGCTACCTCTGTTGATCCAGTTCAGTCATACACTGCAAAATATGCTTTTCAGTAAAAATATCAAAAAAATTCTTAAATCAAGAAGGATTTTCTAGACAAGTAAAAATTATTTTCTTGTTTTAAGAAAAAACAAGTCAAAATGAAGTGAGTTTTTGAGTGAGTTATACCCCATTGGCAGATAATTTTGCTTGTTTTGATTTAAGAATTTGTAGATATTTTGGCTGGAAGCAAGACAAACCATCTAAGTAAGAAAAGCATTTTTTGCAGTGTACAAATAAGCAAAACTTTCTTTTTTGATTAACTAACATTTGTGCTTCATTTTTCTAACTGCTGAAGAGTGTTGAACTTTCTTTTCCTACAGTTCTACTGTACAGATGTGAATGTACTTTTCCTTCAGCCTTAGGCTTATTCACTTCAATTAATTTTGGTGTGAAAGGGCTAAAAAAAAAAGTATATTAAAAAAACAAGCAAGCCCTGCCCAGATTTAAAAAGTAACGCAAAAGTAATGTAATACATTACTTTCCATAAAAAGTAACTAAGTAGGCCCCGATCAGACAGAACGCGTTTTGTGCAGTGCGACGCGCCTTTTTTGAATGTTTTTTGGTTGGCAGTGAGCGTTCTGTGCACTGTTTATGCGCCCCCGGCGCCTCGCATTTTAACCGCCTGCTGCGCCTCGCGTTTTTGCCAGAGCGCTCTGACTGTCTGAAGTTGAAAAAAAAAGCAACTCTGTGCAGAAAAGCGCTCGACGTCATCGCGTTCTTTCCAATGTCCAATCAAATGTTTTGACGGTTTCCTAGCAACATAAAAAACCGCTGTGCACTGCTCTTTTTTAAAAAGTAACCAAAAAAAGGCAGTGCTGTGCGCCTCGCGTTTTCAGGCATAAAAAGCGTGTTCGGTGTGATCAGGGCCTTAGTTACTTTTTTAGGGAGTAACGCAATATTGTAATGCATTACTTTTAAAAGTAACTTTCCCCAACACTGGTACCTGTAAATCATACTTTGTGTAAAAGGAAGAAAAGTTGTCTGAGTTTTACTGCCTCTAGTGTTCACTTCAACTGGAAACTGCAGTGATTCGTACACATAGGTACATTTTTGTATAGAAATGCATGTGTTTCCATGTCGCAAAAACCTTAATGGCTGTTTAAATCATTCAAACCGGAATCATTTGTAATAAAGAATTATTCTCTGTATTTTGAAGTGCCTGTGGCAACAATATCATGTACATGCAGTGCTGGCCTGTAGGTTTGTGGGGCCCTAGGCAAGATCATGAAAATGGGCCCAACTAAATTTGAAGACTGAAGAGAAGAGGCATAAAATGACCATTTTAATATTTAAGCATAAATTAATTGTAACACATTCAACAAACATATGTAAAAATATATATGAAAAAATAGGAGTGCAAGTGAGCTTCAGTAATTAGATAAAATATAAATGAAGTATACACAAAACTGTAAACAGAGCATAAACAAAATAAACAAAGGCCTACTAATCATAAATGATAAGAAATTGAGGCTATTCTGCTTGTTTTTAAGGACTGATCTGGACATTGGATCTGGCTCTGTAATTATTTAATGTAACATGCTAAGTGTGGCAAAATTTTTCCCTATATGACAAGTCTGTCTGTGCTCATGGGCATCATTGCATGTATAAAACAAGTACTACAGCAATAAATATTATGTATATAGCAGTCAAAACATCCTTTTTTTCCAGTTCCGGAAAAATACTGCTTGGTTTCCATTTCTACCACAACTTCACTCTATATAGTGCTTTCATTTTTAATAATTTAAAAATAGCATTAATGTGTAACAAGACTTCATTTCGAGAGACTATTCTGAGAGGCAATATCAAGTGAATTCCAAAATCTAAACCGTAACAATAAAATCTGAACTGTAACAAGAAAGGTTTTCAGACTTTATTTACCAAAAATTATAAAGAAGTTTGTTGTGCCTGTTTGTTGCACAATTTGGACAAATTTTTGTTTTTATCAATTTTACTAATATGATTATTGTTATTACTAAATAAAAACATTAAACAAAACAATAATTATTGTCAATGATTATCAATTTATTTTACAGAAAACTGCAGAATGACCTGAGGTCTAACTAAATGTTTAGAAAGGTATAAGGATTTATTCCAAAATAAATTAGGATTAAAAATCTAAAAAAAAAAAAAAAAAAATGTTAACTAAATTTTTTTGTCAGAAAATCTTATGCATTCACTGAGAGAGAGGAAAAAACCTCCTGTACACTGCATGGAGAAAACCAATTAGGGACCCAAAATAATGTGTTAATATACATGCAATATATGCAATATAATGTTTCATTCATACAGGAAATCCTTTTAGCTGAATAAAACTCAGATAGAGACGTTTTAACCGATGGACATTTTAAACATGGAGACATTTCTGTACAATTGCGACTAAATGGTTTATCTCTGTTCTTCAAGCCATATTGGGTATTTTTATATGAATAAACTATAATGGAATGATAATCAACAGCTTTTATCACTTTATAGAATACTAGCCTATATTTAATAACAGCTCTGGTGCGTCACCCTAGTTATGTAGTCAGAAGGTGCGCGCGGCTTGAAGTTGACTGGTGTGTGACATTAAAGTAGCGCATTTAAAAGTGTGCAGAGCTGTCTGCGCTATATAGCTCTTGTGGTACTTTTATTTTTAAACACGGATCTTTCTGTGCACACCCCTAAAAATACAATCGACAACCTTGCGACCGCAGGGCCCTCCCCTTAAGACAGGGCCCTAGGTCGCCTGTTGGACTGGCCAGCATGTCTACTGCCTTGTTGAAAAAAATCTTAAAATTACCGTCATACGGCTGAAAAACAATTGTGAGAAGTTGGTTAAAGTCTATTTGTAGGTTTACTCTTTATGATGCCTAGCAATTTAGCATTTGTTACAGATGTAATTCACCATAATCCACTTTTATTATACCTTTCTTTCAGTAAAAATTGAAGACTTAAGTTTGTTTCCTGTAATTTGGCATCTAAATAACAAGCCTAATTCACATTACCTATGGTGGAGCACCCAGTGATCCTGTGACACGTTGAAGTTCTCAGGGAGTTTAATCTCCCACATGCCTTGTTGTGATTAAAGGCTGCTGTTGCCAGTGTAACAGCACATAATAAGGTAAAGGTCACAGGCATGACAGAAAAAAAATAACAATACCCAATTTTTCGAGTAATGTAAAGCAAGTGTTAAATAACTGGCAATGAACAATTTACTAATACAAATATGCACACACAATATTATACTACACTAGAAACCACTTTTCGAAATGTAATGTCAGTTTGACTGACAAAATACTGTATGACTTACACACACAACAAAGATGAATAAAGGCAGCAGTCTTTAATAATGCACAACAGGGCAACAGTCCAAACACAGCGATAACAATTATGACACCAGACAACCAAACACAAACGGGACTGAACTAACATAAACGGTTGGACACACACACCTGAACATCAAATTAATAACCCATGACAACAGATAAACTAAGGCAAAGTACAAACTAACAGAAACCGTGAGAATACTCAGGTAACTTGGTAACATGAAAGTGTTACTGAGGAACTAATTTTAATTGATCTAACTTCTCTAGTTATACCTCATCCAACTTCTCACAGTATCTTAAAGGAGTAGTTCACTTCCAGAACAAAAATTTACAGATAATTTACTCAGCCCCTAGTCATCCAAGATGTTCATGTCTTTCTTTCTTTCTTTCTTCAGCCGATAAGAAATTATGTTTCATTTCAGGATTTCTCTCCATATAATGGATTTTAATGGTGCCCCCAAGTTTGAACTTCCAAAATGCAGTTTAAATGCAGCTTCAAAGGGCTATAAAAGGGTCTTATTTAGCAAAACGATCGGTTACTTTAGAAACAAACTGACAATTTATATACTTTTTAACCTCAAACGCTTGTCCTGTCTATGTCTGCGTGAACTTTTTCCTGGTTTAAGACAGTTAGGGTATGTTGTAAAACTCCCATCTCGTTGTCTTCTTTAACTTCAAAATCGTCCTATCGCTGCAGAAGTACCAAAGAAGATCTAACGGCCATTACAAAAAAAAAATAAAAATAAAACAGCGATGTAGGATAATTTTGAAGTTAAAGAAGAAAACGAGATGGGAGTTTTCCGACATACCCTAACTGTATTTATCTGGATTACACAGACTACGCATGCGCATCGCAGAGACGAGACAAGATGCGCATTTGAGGTCAAAAAGTATATAAATTGTCAATTTTTTTGAAAATTATGTTTTGACTAGATAAGACCTTCTTCTTCGGCTGGGATCCTTTAGAAACATTTGAAGCTGCATTTAAACTGCATTTTGGAAGCTCAAACTTGGGGGCACCATAGAAGTCCACTATATGGAGATAATTCCTGAAATGTTTTCCTCAAGAAACAGAATTTTTTTACGACTGGAGAAAAAAAGACATATAAAAAAGGATATAAATTGTCAGTTTGTTTCGAGGATGACCGATCGTTTCACTAGATAAGACCCTTCTTCTTCGTCTGGGATCGTTTAGAGACATTTGAAGCTGCATTTAAACTGCATTTTGGAAGCTCAAACTTGGGGGCACCATTGAAGTCCACTATATGAAGATAATTCCTGAAATGTTTTCTCAAGAAACAGAATTTCTTTACGACTGAAGAAAAAAGACATGGACATCTTGGATGACAAAGGGGCAAGTAAATTATCTGTAAACTTTTGTTCTGCAAGTGAACTAATCCTGTAATTTCATTAGCATGTCAAGATTCAAAATGCTCTAACCTACATCAAACCACGCTTATCGGCTGTTCAGCGCACTTGATGTGTTCCAGCTGACTTGAAAGCGAGAATGTAAACAAAACCTTCTGTCTGTCTGTCTGTCTGAAGGAGGTGTGCTTACAGCTAGAGGGGTGAAAAATTAGTGAAAATGAAATTCATTAGGGAATTTGATTATAGATTATGACAACTGTGTTAAATCAAGAAACGATCATGCTGCCAAGTTTGAATTTCTGCATTATCATGCTGAAGTTCGTTTTTCTTTCTATTCCCATGCAGTTGCATCGTATTATGCATATACAGGAATATTTAGAAAAAATACACTGTTATGTAAGAGGTGATTTGCAATCAGCCAGTTATAATCGCAAAATAAACCTTGACACGATGCAACAATATTACATTTAATATTATTAGTATTAATACTGAAGTGAAGCTTTCTGATATCAATCCAATCAATAAATAAAATGCAAGATTCTGCTGGTTGTTTTTACAGCATTGCCATGGGCGAATAAATGACTACTAAATACTGACCAATCATGATTATGTTTTATAGAGAGCCATGTAATAAATGCCATTTAGTAGTTAATTTAATTATCATGGTTAATTTGAAGATGGTTGTTATTCAGAATAAAACTGATTCTGTTTCAGTCAGTAAATGTTCTGTCACACGAAATGGAAAAATATTGCAGCCTGTAGTCTATAAATCATGATTTATTTGTTGATTGTTTTTTAAATGTACTTTTAGTTTCTTAACCATTCAAAATGATTCTTTTTTATTTTTAGGGTTGGTGTTCAAAACGGCAACTAAATTAATAGTTTGTAACTATTGTTTATGAATTATTATAACATAGCACAAATTCACACTGATTTAACACATCCCTATAATACAGTCAAACCTACATTTATTCAGACACTGAATCCACATAAGTGTTCTAACATATTCAAATAAGGATATTATGTAATTCATATTATTTGTGAATTTATTAATCATCTTTGTTGCATTATGAATAATAATTCGCTATAACTGATCCTTATGCCACGTAATCTCTGTCCTAACAATTATCTATTCATTCGAACATATGGTTTTTCAGAGATGGGTTTTCCCCCAAACTATTCCTGCAAAGTGATAACCTTTAAATGAATACATATAGATTTTCCTGGCAATAAAAGGTACAAAGTAATTATGGTCATTATGCTTACCATTAAGATCTTTTGTATTCTGATCTTTTCACATGGTTATTATTATCATTTAATAATTTTTATGCATATTCATATGTAAGTTTATGAATACATTTCTAACTTTTTCAATCCATCCACCTGACTCGTCTGACATCAGTTCGATTATGCATCAGACCCCTTCAGCATTTCTGACATTATCACATGTGATTCGTTATAGTTTAGAAAAAGGTAATAAAATATGACAAGAACTCAAGAGATGAACTGTATCAGAACAAATTAAGTCTGATAATGTCAGATAACTTTAATAGAAGGGTATGTAACAAAACATGATCAGGTCAAAGTGTTAAATACATTTTTTGGTCCCAATCAATTTTACTGCTAGTGCACTGTATGAAGAATTTCTGGGTATAATATGCCACAGTTTATTTTGCTATCCTTCCTTACATAAATTAACTATAGTGTCCTGCACCCACTAGTAAAAAATATCAAATCATTTTTGTTTTGACTGTATATGCTAAAATATTATTGATACATTGTATATGCAATATATGGGTGAATATGAAAGAATAAATGAAGCTTTTGTCTAGCTAAGGTGAATGTTTAAGTTTGTTGACTTTATACACATTTGAATTTAAAAGGTCCTTGTCCAGACATGCAGATAAAACTTTCAATAATTTACTAATGTGAAATGTGATACGAAACTTTACTTAGAGTAAACAATGAACATCTAAAGTCCAACTTTTAGACCTTTCCAGCATTCTAAATTTCACACTGAGCCATTTTCCCAAAAGTATTAGTTTCTTGCTTTGCTTTCATGAAAATCCTTTTGTAACAAAGTAATGTAGTCTTTTACTAATCTAATTACTAAGTGTGTGTGTGTATCTGTCAGTACAAAGATAAAACCGCCATTTGCTTAGTAAAAAAAAAAATTATTGGAAACTATCTTGACAGAAAAAAAAAGTCTGGGCAGCCAGCAGACCATATCGATATGCTTTAACACTCAGTTCACTCTCCAAATAGAAGGATAGAAAAGATACACACTGGCTGAAATTGATATACTTACTTGTTAGAGAGAAAAATCCAAAAGGCCACACTGCAGAAGGAACACAGAAGGATGACAGGAAGGAGCCAGAGCATAAGAGTCCTCATAACGCGCATCCACTCTCACATATGAGCTTCAGCACACACATCTCCACTGACATGCATGTGTTCTTGTAAACTGTCATTTAAATGCAAATGTTGCCATTGCCAGTGATTTCCTCTTTTGCTCTGCCTTCCTCTCTATGTTATATCACTTGATCCGCTTCTTGACGACTGCACCCTTTTCTTTCTTTCTCTCAGACTGTTAATCTCCTCACTCTCCCTCCCTCCTCTTTAATTTAACTGCTACTTGCTCTCTTTTCTCTCTCTTTCTGTTCTTTTCTCTACTGACAGGCCTGGCTTTTTATCACTTCTCTGCTGCTTTACTCGTCCCTTAATCTATCAGCCCACTTTCTTCTCATGTCTTGCTCAAGACAAATTCCTCTGCTCCTTTCGTGTCCGCTATGTTCCTTTAAGGCATCAATGTTATTTTTCCATTCCTCCACCTCATCCTTCCCTCTGTACTTCCTTGTCCTATAGGAGCTGCTCAGACTTTCCTTCTGTCCCGGTTCCCTAGAAATCTCAAGCTGTTGCTTCTTCTGCATTCTCAACCCCCTCCCCCTCTCGCTCACCCTGGGTACAACTTGCTTGCCCCTCCCTCTTTATCTCACTCATACACACAGAGTCGCACTCTTTTCGTTCTCTCTCAGGGTAATACGAGTGCCGAGTACAGAATTAGCCCATGGCAGCACCTCATGACTGGGAGGAAGGGTTATGTGTGCTAGAGAAGGGTTTTCCCCCTTTATTTCAGCCAATGATAGTCAAAGAATGCAAAGGGCAGCGGCCAATCAAATGCTTGTCTGATGCGCACCCCCCTCCCCCCAGCAACCCCACTTTCTACTGATAGTTTGAGGAAGAGAACATTCTGTGGTGCTAGTAGTAAATGAAACTGTGCACACTCATTTATTTACTCAGCTTTTGTCATTCCAGACTTTTGTGACTTGCTGTCTTTTTTAGTAATTACCTGAATAAGATACAGGGGTTGGACAATGAAACTGAAACACTTGGTTTTAGACCAAAATTAGTACGGTGTTGGGCCTTCTTTTGTGGCCAATACAGCATCTTTTTGTTTTGGGATTGACAAATACATGTCATGCACAGTAGCCAGAGGGATTTTGAGCCATTCCTTTTCTAGAACAGTGGCCAGGTCACTATGTGATTCTGGTGTAGGAAAACATTTCCTGACTCGCTCCTCCAAAACATCCCAAAGTGCCTCAATAATATTAAGATCTGGTGACTGTGCAGGCCATGGGAGATGTTCAACTTTACTTTCATGTTCATCAAACCTCTCTGTCACCAGTCTTGCTGTGTGTATTAGTGCATTATCATCCTTATACATGGCACCACCTTTAGGGTACAATGTCCTTCTTTAGAAGGAAAAACGATGCATTAAGAGCCAGGGGTGTAAACTTTTGAACAAAAAGAAGATGTGTACATTTTTCTTATTTTGCCTAAATATCTTTTTTTTTTCTTTTAAATACTGCCCTTCTGAAGCTACAGAAGATACATTTTCCCCCAGTATAACAAAAAGAAAAATATTAACACTTGAAACATTTTAAATAAAGATAATTTTAATAATTCACAACTTGTGTGAAGAGTGCAACAGCATAAACTGTAAGGAAAACCTTTGTTTAGAGCATTTTTATAACTACAAGCTGCAATACCAAACAGGATCCAACAGGCCACTATACCAGTTGCCTTAACCTGATTGTAGAATTATTAAATTAAAAAAGCAAATAAAAACATTCTGAATTTGTTGAATGTGACCAGCTCCTCTGTCAGAGTGAGTAGCTATGTTTCCATCTAAAGATGCGAATTTAACTTATATGCAAAACTGGAATATCGCATAAAACATTTGCGACTGAAGCATCGTTTCCATTCAACGAGCCAAAGAGAACAAAATTGTCACTTCCTGATAAACTGGCACTAAATATCAATAAAAAAAGTAGGAGAAGCCACTGAATATAATAATTGTCATATATAATAAATTACTTGCCTCTCAGAGCGAGCAGATACACAATAAATGCGGTCACTGCTTTCGGAGGTGGATTCCTTACTGTTTGGGGAACACAGTCATGTAAGACAATTATACAGAAATACTTTGATGACAGACTTTGCTTAGGCATTTAAGAATGACCAAAGCAAAATTTCTGATGCTCTGCAACAAGATCGGTCCGCTGGTTAGTGAAGTAGTGCAGTCACATGACTTTTTTAAGGCGCATGGATGAATTTTTCTTTTTGGATAAAAAATTTATCCTACGCAAGTGCGCACATATGTTTTTTATGCGCATTTTTAGAATTTATGCTCATCTTGGCGTTTCCATCCAGCGTTTTTTTACATGGGTGGAAACGTGCAGATTAAGGGGCAGTAATATCAATATTAATAAATTCCCTTACCATGTTACGGGTGGAGCGAAATCTGATGTGCCAGTTTTTCACATGCTTGAAAAAAAAGGCTTACAAAACCAAAACGAAGTTACTGAGTTGTCCTTTTTCAGGTTTTCTGGGTTAGTAGATGCACTGGGGACCCGAATATAGCACTTAAACACAGAAAAATTCAGATTTTCATATGTCACCTTTAAAGTTTAATAGATTTATGTTTGTTCCTACAAATCGTTGCCCATGTTTACGTATGATGGCGAAATCAAACTCATAGAGATTGCATAGAGTTTGCATTGCAGTCCCTGCAGTTAAACAAGAGAAAATCGCCCATAAAGGGGCATAATGTGACTTGACGCTGATTGGACTATATATCCAAAAGCAGAACAAACAGTCATAAACAGTGACAGCTAGTGTAACACTGTGGTTGAAAAATCTCTAACTTTTCACACTTGGGATGTGTGTCACTAGCCTACGGAAGAGGATTAGGGCCACACAATAAAAAAATAAATAAAATCTCGAGATTAAAGTCATTAAATTTCGAAAAAAAAGTCGTTAAACTGCGAGAAAAAAGTCGAGATTAAATGTTGAGATTAAAATCGTTAAATAGCGAGAAAAAAGTCGTTAAATTGCGAGAAGAAAGTCGAGATTAAATGTTGAGATTAAACTCGTTAAATTGCGAGAAAAAAGTCGTTAAATTGTGAGAAAAAAGTCGAGATTAAATGTTGAGATTAAACTCGTTAAATTGCGAGAAAAAAGTCGAGATTAAATGTTGAGATTAAACTCGTTAAATTTCGAGAAAAAAGTCGTTAAATTGCGAGAAAAAAGTCATTAAATTTCGAGTAAAAACTCGTTAAATTTCGAGAAAAAAGTCGTTAAATTGCGAGAAAAAAGACGAGATCAAATGTTGAGATTAATCTCGTTAAATTGCGAGAAAAAATGTCGTTAAATTTCGAGAAAAAAGTCGTTAAATTTCGAGAAAAAAGTCGTTAGATTTCGAGAAAAAAGTCGTTAAATTTCGAGAAAAAAAGTCGGTCAGGACCGTGGCGCCAGCTTGCTTTGAAATTGATGATCGCGCCTGCAGCGCCCGCGCCCGCTCTGTCTCCCGCACTCCAGATGCTATTCCCATTCATAAACGAGAGCTTGTCAGGGAAGGCGTGCGAATGGGAAAAAGTACTAATTATTATTGATTACTGATTTGAGTCAGTTTATAATAACGAAAACAATACCTTACAAATAAAAAGAAGCAGGTTTTTGCGATCAGAAATTTCTTAAACCTGTAAACTTTTATTGTATCCAGTAAACGAATGAGTTCTGAGTCCGACCTGAGTCCGTCTTTTTCCCCTTTCTCCCCAAACAGTTTATAGTACTGTTTAAGCTACAAAACGGTTACATTTTGTATATAATGACAAATTGGTTATATTTTGTTTCGTTTTTTTTATTAAGTTAATTTTGAAAAACGTTTGGAGCATTTTTGTTCGTTAAATATAGGTTTTTGTTTTTTTAAGTAACGAACAGCGGCCAGAGGAAGACTGTTCATAGTCTGTTTGATCAGTTTGTTTTCTCAAATCATCTCGACTTGCATAAAATAAAATATATAGATATAAAACAATTAAGCAGCTATACAACAGTCTTAGTAAACGTTAAACATAAATGTGCGCTATTAGGCGCATCTCCAATCGTTTTGCGGAGAGTGGAAGCTTAAGTTGCTTTGCAGGTAATAGAGGCGCATCATATCATTCGGAACATTAAAAGGTCTACTCTTATTTGTATGCACTAATATCACCAAAACGTTACAAACAGTTTTATCAAATAAAGGAAACAAACAAGACAAAAATGAACCGAATACACACCTGACAGACATGATAAAAACATATAAAGAAAGCTTTAAATTATTACTTAACGAAATAAAACAAATCGGAAAAAAACTCTTTCATTAGCCTATATAATCCGTAAATACCATTTCTCTCTAGGTGCATCCAAAGAGGAGAATATACCTCATATATAGGCTATCTCAGAATATACTTTATTAATAAATCATTCAAATATCTCCTTACTGTTTCCCCGACACATTCATTGTAATTACATTTGCCGGTTTTGGTAGGTGTTGCGTCTTTCAGATGTGCGCGTGAGTGTGGTGTGGCCGCCGTGCTTATGCTCTGATTAAACCATGGTGTATTCAAGCATGAGTCCTTGGGTTGGCCTGTTTTGATAACAGATGCATTTTTTGGCTAAGCCAACCCAAATTTCTCTGGTCCCACTCACATTGTGATTCCTACGCTGGTGACCGCAATTGGCTAACTCATGCGCTGCTGTCTTTAGCGCACCAAAAGCGGAACAGCGCCACTAAGAGCGCTGCATGGACCGTTATGTTATTAGCTCTGTCTAAAGACAGCACAGCGCAGACCCAAAACAATGCTTTTACATGCAGGTCGATCAGGCGACCACTAAGCACTGTGAGAAGCATTCGCGTTTGGAGCAGCGCTCTCCGATAAAAAAAACACTGCTTCTGCGGTTATTTAAACTCGTTTTAAGACAGATGAAACAGGGCTCTCATTCTCAACTACACTGACGTGGAAAACAGCAGAAACACAACAGCAATTAGTTAGAATCATTTTAAATGCAAGAATTTATATTTAAAATGGATATCTAACGCTCGTTAGATATTTGATTCGTGATGATTTGAGAAGGCAAATTGATCAGACTATAAACAGTCTTCCGCTGGTCGCTATTTGTTACTTAAAAAAACAAAAACCTATATTTAACGAACAAAAATGCTCCAAACGTTTTTCTAAATTAACTTAATAAAAAAAACGAAACAAAATATAACCAATTTGTCATTATATACAAAATGTAACCGTTTTGTAGCTTAAACAGTACTATAAACTGTTTGGGGAGAAAGGGGAAAAAGACGGACTCAGGTCGGACTCAGAACTCATTCGTTTACTGGATACATAAAAGTTTACAGGTTTAAGAAATTTCTGATCGCAAAAACCTGCTTCTTTTTATTTGTAAGGTATTGTTTTCGTTATTATAAACTGACTCAAATCAGTAATCAATAATAATTAGTACTTTTTCCCATTCGCACGCCTTCCCTGACAAGCGTTTATGAATGGGAATAGCATCTGGAGTGCGGGAGACAGAGCGGGCGCGGGCGCATCAGGCGCGATCATCAATTTCAAAGCAAGCTGGCGCCACGGTCCTGACCGACTTTTTTTCTCGAAATTTAACGACTTTTTTCTCGAAATCTAACGACTTTTTTCTCGAAATTTAACGACTTTTTTCCTCGAAATTTAACGACATTTTTTCTCGCAATTTAACGAGATTAATCTCAACATTTGATCTCGTCTTTTTTCTCGCAATTTAACGACTTTTTACTCGAAATTTAATGACTTTTTTCTCGCAATTTAACGACTTTTTCTCGCAATTTAATGAGTTTAATCTCAACATTTAATCTCGACCTTTTTCTCACAATTTAACGACTTTTTTCTCGAAATTTAACGAGTTTAATCTCAACATTTAATCTCGACTTTTTTCTCGCAATTTAACGATTTTAATCTCAACATTTAATCTCGACTTTTTTCTCACAATTTAACGACTTTTTTTCTCGCAATTTAACGAGTTTAATCTCAACATTTAATCTCGACTTTTTTCTCGCAATTTAACGACTTTTTTTCTCGAAATTTAACGAGTTTAATCTCAACATTTAATCTCGACTTTCTTCTCGCAATTTAACGACTTTTTTCTCGCAATTTAACGATTTTAATCTCAACATTTAATCTCGATTTTTTTCTCGCAATTTAACGACTTTTTTCTCGAAATTTAATGACTTTAATCTCGAGATTTTATTTATTTTTTTATTGCGTGGCCCTAATCCTCTTCCGTACTAGCCTGGTCTTACCATACCCTCGTACTTATTTCGTACAGAGGGTCTGGACATGCATAATTAAGAACCGATTCCAGGCGCGAACCGTGAACTCTGCTGGAGTTCGAAACGACTGGATCTGATTTTACCCACGCGAGGAGGTGGGGGCGGGGCGAAGCAGTTTGGTTCTAACTGAACAAAGCATGCACATCAAAGACATCTGCAGACCTTTAGAAGCTGGAAACTCAACTGACTGAGTGATGTTTCAATCATTTTTTATATTTTCTGGTATATCTAAGTTACCCAGGAGCTTTGTTGACAAGCGTTGTTAGGTACAGCTTGATGAATTGAGTCATTGAACACAGCTAGAGAACACGGTGGAAAATGATTAGTTAACGGTACTGTTAGCTAGATATTGTTACTGAAGTTAGCTTCGAGCTTGTATAGCTAACGGTAAATTACAGAAAATAAACTTTTCTTATAATGCTTCTTTCTAAAATCTCTATAACTCGTATTTCCAGGACGTGTGGATGATATTGAGGTGAGAGGACTGGCGAGGCTGAAGGTGAAGGTAAACTAGAGAACACCTAGATACTGTAACCCACCCTCTGAAGCCTTTCGTGACACAATAAAAAATACATTGTTATGAACCCTGAAGTGTTCTACATTCTTAATAGCAGTCTTGGATGGTATTTATTGATTAATTAAAACTTAATATAAAGTGGATTTGAGCCATTTCAAATCGTGAAAGCTGAGCGTCCCGCATTCGTAGACCGTGCGCACCATCCACTGACATCAAGGGCGCCATTTCTTTCTGCGGGACAATCCGCGTGGGAGAAGACGACAGGGGAGAGATCCACAATTTAATTTGGTGGTGTTTATGTGTCACGAAAGGCTTAGGGGCCGTTCACATGCAGCGCCTTTTGCGCGCGCAAGCTCTTTATTTTCAATGGAGCCGCGCAGTTTAAAAACCAAAGCAGAAATGTTATTGTAACTGACAGCGCCTTCATGGTTGCCTAGTAACGGCAGACGCTACAGAAGCGCGAGCGCCCAAGCGCTTTGAAATTGGTTGAGCAAGCAACGTGCCTCGCGTTTTCCACGCGTTTTTAGACGCTTCATGTGAACGTACCCTTAAGAGGGTAAGTTACATTTAATACTAAAGTATCGTTTTTCTGCCATGCTCTGTCTGCAATTGCAAATAGCATTTGTGGTTGATGGTATCTTTTTCGATAATGGTAGAAAACACTTATTACTATTAGGTTGATTTCTTTGCCCCAAAAAAAAAAAAAAAAAAACTTGACTGTCAATCATGATGGAAGAATAAACAAGTTAAGTTACAGCATGTCCCCTAATGAGGCCGTAATATTTATTCTGTGGGAGTCCCCCCACCTCCCGGCCCCATCAGAGGCCACATCACCCCTCGAGCACCCTTCTCACCTTTTTCACCCCTGACCCATTTTCATGCCTGAATTGAGCGGAAGCTTACGAATGGCTACGGCCAGGCTAGTGTGTCGCCCTATCGACCCAATGAAGAAACCGCCCTTACAATTTTTTATAATACTTGAATCACTGTTCTTATGCACAAAAACACAGGACCTTATGGAAGTCATATGTATGGATGTCATATATAAAGATTTTAAAGAAATCAGGCTAAAAATATGCATGAATAAAAACATAAAGAACAAAACAAAATCTGCTGCCTCACAGCTTCTATTTACATGTTTTTAAAGTATTTAACATTGTAGCCAATCAGAAATATCTGTTGATTTGGAGTGCAATGGCCAATCAGATGCTTTTCATTTAGTCAAAATCCACTCCGTTTTAGAGTCGCTCTTAAACAAGTTTGAAAACCACTGGTCTGAGTCTGAGCCACAGTCTCGTTCCGTCCATCACTCTATTCTTGAGTTGTATGCGTGAGCTGGAGGAAAAGCTCATGACACACTGTGAGTCATTTCCTGTGTAGTCTTCATGTGATTACTGTACAGCACAACCATTGCACTGCACCATTTTACTGATGTTGAGTAGTTGATATTTTAAGCTCAGTTACTGTTAACCACATTCAGACCTCAGGAAATGCGTCACTTTAAAACAGTCACTGATAAACAGCCTGGTAAAAGCCAACACAATGCAGATACTGAGCAATCCTAGTTGTGATTTTAAATTAAAATATTTTTATGTGTTTCGCTGTTTGCTGCTGACATGCTCTTGATCTTGGCTAGTGTACATGTATAGCAGCAGTGAATTAAACTAAAATAAAAGTCTATCTTTGGTTGCATAAAGATGCATGGTGATTAAACAGAATTTATGAAGATTATGCAGATGATTTTACAGGTTTTATGCAGGTCTGTAGTTGGCACTTCTTTAGCCTTGATGCCTGAAGGATGTTTATCAGATACAGAGGCATGGGAAAAGCTGAGAGCTAAACAGATTGTACAAGCAGTTTACATAAATTACTTTTGTTTTGGCAGAAATAAAATATTTGTTCATTTCCATTTTGCCATTTTGAATTTTCCAAACTTATGCAGGATTAGTTTAGCAATGAATGTAAGCACAGAACTGCACTGCAATGATATTCTTTTTAGTACTACTTTTTGAATCGTGAAATAAAGTACTCTATATAGTATGAATGTAATCTGAACATACATACAGACAGCGTGACAACGGAGTAGGGAATCTAAGTGCAAGCTTTATTAAAAGAGTGTAGTCAAAACAGGCAGGGTCAAACTAACCATGCATAAAAGTAGGCAAAGGTCAGGGCAGACAGCCAATGATCACAAAAACCATGAAACAGTCCATGTTTAAAAAACTAAGCATGGCGTGCCAATACAAGCCAAGAAAAACAGGAAACTAGGTTATACATTGAACACTTTAATTAAAGATAAACACGACTCAACAATGGCTGCGTTGCACACCACTTTTAGACACGCACTCTCAAACTTCCCTAAGCACTTCTCCTCGGTAGGATCCCTGCTGCCATTTTGAAGTGCGTTCCACTTTGTGAAGTGGACAAGGGAAGTTTATATAGACAGACACGCAACCCCTCTATTTCGAGGGAGCAACACGATTGTGACGTCACCGCAGATCGCAATTAATTTACCCCCCCACTCTGAACAACTGTATGATATATAAATGTTTTTTAAAGCATTTGAAATTGCCCAAGTATACCTATATACACATAGGATGTTGCATCAAACTAATTCATAAGCGAAAAATGTAAATAATAAATCAACTCCATAGTGGATTCTAAGTGATCAAGGGCTTAGGACGTTCCAATTCAGCCAACTGCAGGGGTTCAGAAGTGGGCACTCATGCAACGTAATTAATAACATACATCCAAGTAAATGAGACGGAGGGAAGTTAGCAAGTAAAGGGCATAATGGACTGAAACGCAGTCATAGTGTGTGTGTGTGTGTGTGTGTGTGTGTGTGTGATGATGATTGGGAGGAATAACAGGGCCTGGATTCATAACAGAGTGCTTTGGCGCAGATTCATGGACTGGAACAAGCTCAGAAGGAGTAATAATTCCTTACATTTATATAGCACTTTTCTGGGTACTCAAAACCGCTTTACATAGGAGGGGGAATCTCCTCATCAATCTGCAGCATCCACCTGGATGATACGACGGCAGCCATATTGCACCAGAACGCCCACCACACACCAGCTTACTGTTAGAGAGGAGACAGAGAGTGATGAAGCCAATCAGAATATGGGGAAGAGTAAGAGGCCATGATGGTCGGAGGCCAATGAGCGAATTTGGCCAAGATGCCGGGGTTACACCCCTACTCTTTTTCGAAGGACTTTTTTTTTTTTTTTTTTTATGACCACAGAGAGTCAGGACCTCGGTTTAACGTCTCATCCAAAAGATGGTGCTTTTTGTCGGTATAGTATCCCCATTGCTATACTGGTGCACTAGGACCCACAAAGGGGCTCTGGAACGGTGCCCATCTTGTGAAGAGGCTCATGCTGGCAACCATCTTGTGGAGATGCTCTGGACTGGCAGCCATCTTGTGGAGAGGTACTGGGCTGGGCAGAGAGATATGCAATGCCCAGAAAATCTTGAATGTGGTCTATGAGGGAACGCATTCACTGACAGAAGCAAACTAACCTGACTGCCAGGTCCATGATTGGCCTGGATCGCTCAGTACAGCTGCTAGATCTGGGTACGGCTGAGTCTTTAATGGACAGAGTAGTAAGCTTTATTTGAAGAGCATAGTCAAAACAAGCAGGGTCAAACACCAGCAAAACAACAATGTCACAGGGCAAAACAAAAGGGTAATCTAAAAAACAGGCAATGGTTGGAGCAGGCAGCAAACAAGCACAAAAGCCATTAAACAAAAAATTGGGCAAGGCACGGCAATACAGGCATGGGCAGGGTCTCGAATTGCTATCACGGTACTTTGATGCCACTCGTGACAGTCACGTGCCATTGGTGCAGTCTCAAGTCAGAAAATTAGCTTATACAATTTACACAATGAAAGAGTCTTACAAGCAATAGAATTATTAGAGTTTCTTAAACAATTGACATACACATCAAATTCTTTCCTGAAAATAAAAAAGTAAGGGGTTTTCTTTGAAAATTTACATTTATGAATGTAGAATTTAGCAAGGAATAATAGTAAGTTAATAATAAAATTACAATGAGAAGGAATTAATTTCAGAGAGTAACCAAAAAACACATTTTTGGAGGTTATACAGAAGTTTCGATGCAGGAATTTTTTAACAAAATTTGAAAAGTCAACCCAAAATACTTTACAATAAACACAGTCCCAAAATAAATGACTGATTGTTTCTTCAGACAGAAGAAAAAAAGAACAATTGGGGGAAATGCTATTATTAAATTAAGCAAGTTTGTAATTAGCCAGGTAACAATTATGAATAATTTTAATAGAGACTTCAACAACTTTATTAGATAAGAAGAATTTTTGTCGAAGAAGCCAAAACTCCTCCCATTCTATATCACTAAATATATTATTCCAAAAACTCACACAGGCAGGTAAAGAAATCTGAGATCTATTAATAATTGAACGAATGTCTTTGTTTGACATGGTACTGAGAAGCCTTTGATTAACAAATAAATTGGTATTTTCAAAAGCTGGAGAGACTAAAGAACCTTTTGGGCCAGATTTGACTAAGGGTATAATACAATCAGGGATTGCACCAAAAACAATGGCATATTCCTTCGGGGGATTGGAAATGAAAATTCTTGCATAAAATTTTCGTAAGTGAAAAGAACACCACAGTCATCTAAAAGTTGACTCACTAAAAGTATATTTTTATCAAACCAATTATGAAAAAAAAGAGATTTGTTTTTATATCTAATATTTTTATTGTTCCAAATAAAATAGCTACATGGAGAAAAGTTATAATTATATATAAGTGACCAACTAATTAAAGCCTGTTTATGAAAACTGGATAAAGTTAAAGGTATTTTAGAGATGTCAAAATTGCAGCGCAACAAAAAATGTAAACCTCCCACTAAATTAAATATATGATTTGGAATAAAATTCCAACAGGATGTGGGGTTACTTAAAAATGTCTTTATCCATTTCACTTTAATTTGTCATGCGACCTACCAGAATAGGCCTTTTTCACAATGACGTCAGCTACGTCTGTACTTCCTTTGTATATTTACACTGGAGACTTCAAGAAAATTAGGGAAAAACGTGAAAAATGAAAGGCGTTTGTTAAGAGTTAAGACTTATAATGTTAATGTACTTACAGTCATGTTCTTTTGCGAACATTTGTCTGCATCTGCCTTTGATAGGATCCTTGCGTTCAGATTTGTATGGTAACGATCACGTGTCCACACAAAATATATACTTGAAACATTTTCGCTTGTTTTTTCAGTTTATGTCATTCTCTGTATAATTTATTTCATTTATTTGGGAAGAATTACATGACATAAGTCTTTTTTTAATATTAAATCTGTACATACTACATAGCAAGCTTCACATCATAAATGCAAGTGATCTCAAAAGAAACCCAATATTATCCAGTTCAAGAATACAATGGCTTTATATTGAAACAACGCGAGAATACCGCCGTCAAGCCATAGTGCATTGGACTTTGGACTTACACAATTAGTTTAATTCCGCCGTTTCATTTTACTTTAGGCCTAAATGTACACCGTTTTTTCTTTGTGAATTATTATTGGTCGATATGACCCATCGTATTTTATTTTCATTATAGGCTATGCAATTTTATCTTAAAAACAGCTATGACGTGCGGTTTATGTATTTACACGTTTATGTCTAAAACGTTTGTTTATTTGAGAAATATATCTAGCCAACGTCATCAAACTGCAATAAAGACAGCAAACACTACGAGAGCCACAGTACTCAATGACTTCATTGCTGGATTTGCAACTCCTCCCTCAACTTCAAGCAGCAAATCTCGCCGATCGATATTCGGTAAGTTCGTTTGAGATGCCAGACGCTTCGCCTTGAATGAGGATGCTTCGCCTCAGAACGGAAGTTGCGTGACGTCATGTGAAAAGGGTCTGATTTGTTTCTCTTCCCTAAAAGGGTCAATGGACAAAAAATAAAAAAAGTCACTGTGCCATCATGTGTAATGTGTTTATTTTGTTCTGTTTTGGTTACGTTTTCTTTCTGTTTGCTCTGTTCCTGAATAACAGTGTATTCAGTCAATTTTTATTGTATTCCACATTTCTGCTTTATACTCTGAAAAGCTTATACTTTAGTAATACAGGTTGTTTTGGCGTCGCCGATGTGGTCTGATGTGATTGAACCACCAAAGTGTAGATCCACTGTCCAATCTAATGAATCAGGTCCCGGTCAGTCATACAGTATCTCTGAGAATCTGTTGTTTTAGAGAACGTTTTGCTTGATTTAAAAGGGAAGAAATATTTAGGAATTTGCTCATATAAAGTTTGTGTATGTGTATGTGTGTGTGTGTGTGTGTGTGTGTGTGTGTGTGTGTGTGTGTGTGTGTGTGTGTGTGTTTTTGTGTCAGTCAGGGTGTACTTTTTCCTGGTATTCAGAGGCCTCTACAAAACAGCTTACAGATTTTAACATGGTCAAAACATACTCGTTGTTTTATGAGTATGTGTGTGTCAGCTTCTCTATCTGATGAAACCCAAAGAGCTTCAGACTTTGATTATGCCGTTTGTCAGCCAATCTGTGCATGGTAATTAAATATGCAAATTTCAGTGCCAAAATCTTAGGGCCAGCAGCTCATCTTCACTACAAGAAATGTGGTCTTTCCAAAAACGTTGCTGTTATGATGTAAAAAATTGAGTAGCCTCAAAATGTGCTGTGGTAAAGTTGTTCTCACTAATAGAAAAATTGTCATATCTAAAACTTTTAAACTGCATTTTTTAATACTTTTGTTTATACCATGGTATGTCTGAATACTCAATTCTGAATGGCTCAATCTGATCTGGTTAAAACACAGGTAGTTCCAAATAAATTAAATCACTTTCGCTTAGCATAGGGTGGTTTTTTGCAGGGAAAATCCTCTATTTGTAGAGGTGCATGGAAAAACAATTCACCATGGCAACATTGGCAAACATGAAACTACCAGCATGAGGAAATACCATTGCCTGCGGATTATGAAATTGTATCCATTTAAGGAAACTTTTCATAGAAAATAAAAGACAGACTGTATATATTTTATAGGGGTGTGACAAGACACTTATCCCACGAGACGAGACACGAGACTGGGTTCACGAGAACGAGACGAGGCGAGATTTTTAAACTTTTTTTAAAGAAATCCTTATTAATGAAATATATAGGGAAAAATAGTATTTTATTTAACTGAAAAATAAAAAAAAATATAGGTGCATTTTGATATGAACTTGTACTTTATGAAATTAAACTTCTATTTTAATTAATTATATGCAGTAATAAACAAACTTATGCTGCATGATTCTGGATAAATTAAAAAATACAAAAAAGTTGTATCACGATTCCAAACAAAATAACAATTTACTAGTGATTCTGACGCAACATTCATTTCTTAAGGTTTTTTAAAAAATATATTCGATCAAATTAATTAATAAAGACTTAATTTACTATTGGAATCTCCTGAATGAATGATTAATTGATAAATGCGTTTTTAAACGTGCATTTGTTGCCACCTCCTGGAGGAAGAGGATAAACATTACAATACATATACATGTTAAGATACTTTCATTTTGATCGCTATTTATCCCCAAACTATAAACTTTTATTCTAGTACTTATGTTATTTAAATGTCTGTAACACAGAAATATTTATCATAATGTGGTTGAAAGACAGGAATAAGATTGCATGCCATTTGAACAGAGATCACAATCTTTTTATTTACTTATTTATTTGATTGCATATAAAAGGTAGCAATACAAAAACATCTCAACAACACATATACAAAATATTAAGCTCTAGAGATAAAGAGAAAAAGAAACTACAATGAGCCAGGGAGAGATCGCAATCTTTTAGGATTATTATTATTATTATTTGTTTATTTATTTATTTATTTATTTGTAATTGAATTTTATAAAATAACAAAACAGTGAATACAGAAATATAACAATATATAATAATACAATTATTGTAACAACAGAAAGAGGTATGATACAGAAAGTAATTACAAGTAAAAAAAAAAAAATAAATAAATAAAAATAAAAAATAAATAAAAAAGCTTAGAAGAGATTAATATAGAAAGAACAAATAAATAAACAAAGAAGAAGAGGGTACTACACAAAATAAATTACATATTGAGTACATTTATAAGCTTATAGCTTTTACAGTTTGAATATGTCCTAATTGCTTTTTTATTTACAGAAGTAGAAATAGTTTTTAAATACTGCTTAATCTCTTGTAAAAATACAATAAAAATAGGTATACAATTAGAAAATGTACATTTATGTATGTAAAATCTACAAAGATACAAGATTAAGTTTATAACGAGGCAAACATCTGAATCTCCATCAAAAAAAAAAAAAAAAAAATTTGGAGTTTAAATTGAAACCTTTTAAGATCACATTTGAGATAAACAAGCCAACATGTTTCCACAATTGCTGAGTATATTTGCATATCCAGAATAAATGAAGAGTGGTTTCAGTTTTATCTATACAAAAAACACAGTTAGATCTTTTAGGATTAATAGTGCAGCTCTATGTAAACATTGCACATACTATCACGTTCTCGCGAGATCTCGCACCACGAGATCTCATCACATCCCTAATATTTTACATTGATAGTAGTACAGTATCTGAAAAAAAGTCACTTTATAATATCCAAACTTGTGTATTATTGACAGATACTGATATTGACAGAGGGTGATGTGCAAACTTCAAAAGTACACATTTCATCACAGGATTGAAGTCCTAAAAAAAAAAAAAAAAATGTATTCAGCCTGTTATTTATTTCCAAACATTACTCATGGTCATAGGCTTTCCTAAATAATTAGTCTATACATTTGTTTATAAGTTTAATGGTACAACGATTAAATATTTAGTAACATGTATATTTAATACCTATTTACACCACAACTATGCTCTGGTTTATTCTATTTGGTGCAGTCGGCCTATTAATGCTTTTTCAGGCATTGAAAGATCAACGATTACATTTCCAACTAAAGTTCAGCTCCTGCAAACAAAGCTGCTTGTGTTCAGTATGGAGTTTTATTTACTCTGCTCATGAAGGTCAATGGAAAATGCATTTCACCATGTCGAAGATTGCAAACAGAAAATGTTGCATGACAAATATATGTTTATTCTATGCCATGTTTCTCCTTTATCTTCTAAGAAGCTTGTACGCAAATAATACTGGTTGTAGTGTCCAATAAGTCAGTAATCTCTGAATATCTTTTGGGGGTTTTGCTTTGTTTGAATTAAAAAAAGACAAAGACAAAGACAAAAACAAAACCGCTGTGTTCAGGAGCATTTGAATTGAATGCATTAAACAGAAAGGTATGAGGCAAGGATGCGGGAATAATGGGCATTTATTAATAGTAAAAATAAAACAAAACTACCCTAAGGGGGGAAACAGGCTGGAAAGGCCGGGATAGGGCACTGCACGGCAAGACAATATCGGAAAAGGCAGGACAAGGCTGGAAACAACGAGGGTACGCATGATTTCACCAAGTACAACATGTTCCTGGATCAACATCCTTGTTGATCCTGGAACAACATTCAACTCAACCAATCAGAATTGAGGGATAACTTTTCAGGAAATGTCCATTGCTGTTCCAACCAAGCAAAAAGGATGTGTTCAACCCAAGCTAACGAATGTTAATGTGCAGGTTATGATATACATTATGTGAATGCTTGGCTAAAGAGATGTGTCTTTAATCTAGATTTAAACAGAGAGGGTGTGTCGGAAGCTTAAATGTTACCAGGAAGGCTATTCTAGGGTTTGGGAGCCAAATGCAAAAAAGCTCTGCCTGCTTTAGTGGAGTTTGCTTCTCCTATACTACCAAAAGTCCAGAGTTTTGCGACCTTAGGGAGCATGATGGATTGTAGCATGGTAGAAGACTAGTTAGGTACGCAGGAGGAACCTAATGAGTAGCCAGTGCAGAGACTATAAAATAGGGGTAATATGGTCATATTTTCTTGACCTGGTAAGGACTCTAGCAGTTGCATTTTGGACTACCTGTAGCTTGTTTATTGAAGATGCAGGACAACCACCTAGCAGTGAATTACAATACTCCAGTCTATAGGTCGTGAATGCAATCCAACTCTGCTGGGGTGCAGGCCATCAGCACAGAAAAGCCTAGGATGCTCTCAGTAAAGGTTCCAATTATTAACAAAGAGCATTTTCTGTTCTTTACACCATGACAATAACCATTCATTTAGGGCAAAAAGTCTACTGAACCTTTCGTGTTCATGTCGATATGTGGGAAGCAGTCCTGACACGATGATCCTCGTTGTGGGCTATGTTCTGTGTACTGTCTCGATCAGGCTCCTGAAGTCCCTCTGCCGCAGCTTGATGTCATCCTTCAGGGTTGTGGGTATCTGCGCAGATACATCGAGAACTCGAGCACCAGCAAAACAGTGAATATGCACCTTACCTTTTGCTAAGGTAGCACAGACGTGCCGGTCGAATGTAGTCTCTGACAACCACAGCGTGGCATCTCGTGGCGGGGAGCGAAGCCGTTCCGGTTGGAGATCTCGAAGACCAGAGTCGGTGGAGGGGGAGAGGTCCTCACCCGTAGCCTGGCTTGTGTCTTCCACTGCTGCACCCAGGGTCCATGGTGTCCCAGCACCAGAGTGAAGGAGGCCTGGAAAGATCGCCTCGAGGGTACATAGAAAGGTAGTTCAGGAGTCTATAGTGTGACAGCCTCCGTGACCTTGGAACAGCAGCTGTGACATGACTCAGCTCAGGAAAGACAGCTGTGACTTGACTTGACACGGGAACAACAGCTGTGATGATTCTGGGCTGAGGATATGGATTAGGGATCATCGAGCTACATGCTCTATGCACTAGTATATAAGAAAGTTATTTTCTGTGGTCAAGAAAATATCCTTTCTTTGAATACATGTGAAATTACCCTGAATGTTCGCTGGACAAACGGGTCAATTCATTGTAATGTAAATTCAGCTTTATCAAGATAATTCTATTGAATTATCCAAATATTATAATTAATTATAATGAGTTATGATTAATTAGTAATATTTCCCCTTGAGCTAATAAATGCACTACATAGTCTTCCAATGGTTGTTCCCCTTGTTGGATTTCCAAGAGACGAGGAGAGAGTTCTTGAAATATAATCCTTTTTAATGAATGATGATACAGACAAACTCATTGGATATGCATGCAGAGGATTCTGGCCTGTGGTGAAATGGAAACTCTAATTTGATACACTCAGAAATTCCTCCACGTAGTTGTAGCGTATGGGCCAATCAGACAATGGTTCGTTGGATTTACCTAAATCAGTTGTTTATTGAATTAACAAGTAAGCACAGACTTCCCCTCACCCAAACCAACACAGGGTGCCGCAAAGTCTTAGATGGGCCCGGTTACCATGGCAACCAGGACGCTTCTGGCAGACCAGATCAACTTTACGATCCAAAAGAATGTATGCTCTTCCCCCATCCTGACTCTCCCTAAAGCAAACATATTCTTCCACTGAAAGTGACTTATTGGGTTAATTCTTAGACAAACCTTTCTGTGACGAACACACAAATAATCACAGATCACTGTGTATATTATGACCATTCCTGCATGTAGTTTTGGGTATTGTATAACTGTTTTATACATGTGCTATGATAGATTACTAGTCTAGTATAAAAACGTACATGCCGTGTTTGGTATCTTTGAATTCGTATTTTGATGATCTAAAAGATGGTGGATATTATTTGTTGATAACTGTGCAACATATTAGTGTTCTAAGAATCCTTAGTAGTATTTGCATCAACACCCAATCGAATTACATATACAAAATACAAAATACTACTTAATCACTAAAAGCTTTTAAATAACGATAAGTGTAACACATCAAAGTGTTGTGTGATAATTTTAAGACACTTTTATTAGCATTTACACTGACAAGCAATATATAGCACAATTCATTATGCAACAGTTACAAGAATTAACAAGAATCCATGTTTATTTATTTATTCACACTTTTCAAGAGCAACCTGAGTCATAATACATGTTGACTGCTAGAATCCACAAAAAAAACCCTCTATGGTACGCATTATGTTCCAACCATGAAATATTTTTTCACATAAGTTTTTATTACATGAAATAGCTTCAATTATACAAATTAAAAAGATTTTTCAGAAAAATTATTTTGGGGGGTACTTAGGAAATCGTTGCCATATGGCAACACTGTACCACAATGGAAAATGGCCAAAATTAGATTTTCTATTAAATTATGATTTTTCTTTTTAATTCAAATGCACATTTCTTTTAGAAATTGATGCATCCAATATTAATGGCCATCAAGATCTGCCACGTGCACATGCAGACAAATATACACACTTATTCTCATTGTCATCACATGGAAGAGCCAACTCTGCACTCTTCCTATTGCCCTTTCTGTGAAATATTGCTGTTTTCATTTTCTGAAAAGAATAAATAATTTTCTTATTCATACATAAATACAACTATACTACAATAAACACTTTATATTAATAAATAACTGCAATCAAATTATTGATTTTACTATTTATAAAAATCCTAATAGGGAAATATATTACTTCAATTCCACTGTGGTACAGCGTTGCCATATGGCAACATACCTATTTTTCCATAGTGGTACAGTAAAACTATGTTAGATAATGTTGATTTGTGAATATAACAAACTAGGAATTTGTTGTAGTGACAGAAGCATGTCCACAGTGCAACAGAATGACAGTGACAAGACAGATAATAAAAAGAAAAATATACAAATATACAGAACTAATCGGATCAATTAAAATACTTTGATAACGTACGCACACAAATACGATTTAATTGTTAGTTAAGCGATATAATGACATGACATACGCAAAGCAGTCTGGAGTGAAATGATTTGCGCAGACATAAACATATTTAGGTCAATTTTGAGGCGCATTATCTAAAAAAATAAAAGTAATCCACTGCGTCCTCAGTGGCTCAGATGTTGGAAATGAAGACTCCTATGTTCAATCTTACATCCAAACACAAAACACCTGGATTGTTTACAAGACATTGTTAGAAGACAGCATACAAGCAAACACAGCTATATGTCAGTCAGCAGCAGTGAGCGGGGCCTAAACAATGTGACGTCACACTGCTGTGATAATCAAAACCGCATGAATTATGAGACTGGTTTGGTTTAATGGGGATTAAAACATAAGGTATAGTGTTCACACACTACCAACTAGTGTTGGGTTCGAGTCCACCTAAGTCGAGTCCAAGTCGAGTCCGAGTCCTTGACCAGTCGAGTCCGAGACGAGTCCGAGTCCAAAATGGGCCGAGTCGGACTCAAGTCCGAGTCCCAAAGGGCCGAGTCCGAGTCGAGTCCGAGTCCAATGAAACACTAATGTTTTTCGGTATCTTAACATTGTTTTAACCTTTATAACTAGAAAAAACAGAAGTTGATTTATGTATTGTGACATCTTTCAGAGAGAAACAGCTTACAGAATGTGAAAAATTATAGGGCAGGACATAAATATATAGTTGTTGTTGTTATATAGTGAATGTACATATTTAAGGGTGGGACTGGGGTCTGGGTAGGTAGCTTGGTGAATGGGACCTAAAGAGCAGAAAATGCACCTCATATCTCTGATCATGACTGTGTGTTTTGGGTTTTATATGATGAATGGTTAGACCATAGACAGAGTAGATGGCATTTTACTTTTTTTTTTTTTCTTGGATGAAAATGAGGCCTACATTCTTTCCATAACTCACAGCCGTTTTATTTATATTTATAATTATAATATAATATTTTGTGGGCGGAGCTTATTTTACAGTTTTCAAGTAAGTCTAGGAAAGCCATGCATGGAATAAAATAGGGCTGCTCGATTACGGCAAAAATCATAATCAGGATTATTTTGGTCAATATTGTAATCAGGACTATTGAACACGATTATGAGTGGGTCCGGAACTTTATTTGATTGATTAGAGCCCTGCATTTCAGTCCCTTTTTTACGCCTCAAGGACCGGGCTTAGTCACGCAATAGTTCAGATGCGGGCCGGGCATCGCTGTTTTAGGCTTCTCCTTATTTTAATTAGACATCCATCAATTATGGTGATAAAAAAATTGGCACTTTAATATAGTCAGACTTTCGCTTTCTCTTTCGGGAGCGGCTCGGAAGGCGTTTTGTGCCTCAGCCAGCCGCAGTGCCTTCAGTGCAGCTTCGCATTCAATAGGCTGAAACTTGCCACAAAGCACCGGCAAAAATAAATAACAATGAATGTGTCGGAGGGAAATAGTAAGGAGATTTTTCAAATTATTTATGAATAAACTAGTGTATTCTGAATCAGTGTCGCAAAGATCCTGACTCAAAATCTCCTCTTTGACCGCCTTTAGAGAGAAATAAATCTTTCCGGATTATTATTAAACGTTTTTGTTTTGATTTGGTTTATTTCGTTAAGCAATTATTTAAAGCTTTCTATATATGTATTTATCACGTCTATCATGGAAAATCTTTAATTGTTTCCACTGGAAAAAAAAATGCAAGCAATGGCGCTGGCGCCTCCACTATACCTGCAATATGGCTTTAGCTTCCACTCTCCGCATAAACGGATTTATATCTATAGATTTTATTTTAGTCGTCGTGATGATTTGAGAAGGCAAATTGTTTAAACAGAATATGAAGAGTCTTCCGTTGGCGGCTTTGTGCTTAAAAAAAAAACTTATATTTAACAAACAAAAAAATCCTCACAACAACTTTCCAAATTAACTTGATAAAAAAAAACGAAACAAATTGCCTAATCACATTTTCCATTACATACAAAACTGAACTGTTTAAATAACTGTCCGTGTTCTGTTCTGTCCCTGAATACATACACAGAACAGCGCAAATTCTCTTTTCGTCCCATTTTATGCAAGTCACCTTACATTTTACTGATTTGCATGTGAAATTAGGCTTTTACTGAGGAGCAAATGCGCACCAAAGGGGGCGGAATCGGGAGCAATATGGTTTATCTCGATTGTGGTATTTTCAGAATCGTTAGAATACGAAATCGGAATTCAATTTCGATTAATTGCATAGCCCTAGAATAAAAGAATAAATTAAAAAAAAAGTTTGTATTTCAATATTTTGAATTTATTTTCGCAGTTCCGAGATTATATCTCACAATTTTGATAAGAAAAATCAACGTGCAATTTTCTTTTTTTCTCCTCGGCTTAAATAATTAAAAAATCGAGTTTATATCCCACAATTCTGGCTTTTTCCACTCAGAAATGACAAACTTTATATTGTTCAGTTAAATTGAGATATAAAGTCCGAAATACAACGAAAACTTGCATTTGCGAGGGAAAAAAAATCAGAATTGTGAGATACAAGGCCTAAATGTAAAATGTTATAGGATATAATATTTCATGCTGCAGGGCTAATAAAATACGTTCCCTATGAACTGCATATGTGAAAATTATGTAGACCTATTGTTTAAATCGAATTTATGTTTTAAAAGCAATCAGCAAGTTCATCCATTAATCTGTCCGTTTAAGCGTCTGTGTTCAGCTTCAAACGGCGTCTTTGATAACAGTATTCTATAACATTTTTTTTTTTTTTTTTGCATTCCGATTCTGGCCGGCTTTTAAGTACTGGAAAGACTTAAAAACAATAAAGAATACTGAATGTCACATTTGTAATAATGCATGAGTCAATTACATTTCCGTATACTGTCCCTGGACTCGGTTGGACTCGGCAATATTTTCCGAGTCCGAAAGACTCGAGTCCGAGTCAAGTCCGAGTAAAAATGCGTCCGAGTCCGTGACAAGTCCGAGTCCACTAAAACTTGTACTCGAGACCGGACTCGAGTCCGAGTACAAGTTCGAGTACCCCAACTCTACTACCAACACACATTTATGTCCAAACACCATGTAAAAGTGGATTTTGCATAATAGGTGCCTTTTAAAATGTGACAGAGTGTCAGAGCTTTGTCACAAAACCACAATGATATTGACATTTTCTCTTACATAATATGAGTGTCTGCATTCTGGAAAATAACACGGGCTGCCCCATTTCCTATTTTTACAGCAAATGTGGACATCAGTCTAAACACTAAGGTCCTTGTAGTTGGAAAGCAAACTTTTATAAGCAGACTGCCTCGGTAGTGATCCAAGAATAACATGGAAGGGGTTTGGCTCAAAATAATATTTACATTTCAAAAACCATTAAAAATGTACAATGTACCAAGCAGTGATCAATATTTTTGTTTCTGAGTGTCTACAAGGAAGTGCAAGAATCCAAAAATTATTTGAAGAACTGCTTATACAAAAACAGACAGATATTACTAAAAACAAAAGTACTGTATAATATTTGACTAAGTTCACTCATTTAATGTATAACTTTTTCCTACTTATAGGACATATGTATAAAATGTATAACATTTCCAGACTGTACTTGTAAACACTTTGACATTACAATGTTCTGTCAAATGAAATGAACCTATTCTGCCCACTTTTACTCATATTTTTACGAGGTATCAGTCAAACTACAGTAGGTGGAATTTACATTCTTCTGCATTCAGTCTTTCATTCAACATAAATGTGAAGCTTATGATTTCATCAAAGCACTTTATTAAAAGATCATCATCTATGTATCCTACAAACAGGTACGAACTCTGCTCAGGGAGGTTGCTACATGTCAATGATTGTAACGAGGAAATGTTGCAACATGACATATTCTGTTCGTTCCATTCTCTTTCACATTCCTCATTTACCTTTTAAGAATTTCATATGCTTAAAAATACTAGTTGCATTATCTGTCCATTGGTCAGTCCTATGAATCAAGTCCAAGTCAGCCATATCTCTGAGGATCTTATAAGGTTTTAGAGAAGGTTTTGCTTGATTTAAAGGAGATGCCTTTATGCCCCTTTTAACAATATACAAGTCTAAGGTGTCCCAGAATACCTGACAGATCATTTATTATGTAATTTTGAAAATTGCCCATTTTGAGTGGAAGCAAAAACACGCTGTATTCATTCACATCTCCTTAAATGCAAATGAACTGCTGATCCCCGCCCCCTTCTCCAGTTTGTATTTGATTATCATGTCTATCGCAGTGAAATCATGCATTTTTAAAGGGGTCATCGGATGCCCATTTTCCGCAAGTTGGTCTTGAGTCTTTTAGGGTCTTAATGAAACATACAAGTCTATAACATACTTTGGTTAAAAATTCTCAATGGTAGTGTAAAACAACACCCATTTTACCATGTCAAAATCAACTCTGCCAAAATCAACCCGTTCTGTTGTTTGTTCCTTTAAATGCAAATAAGCTCTGCTTACCCCGCCCCTCTCTTCTCTCTGTGGAGTGATGAGCCATGCTCTGAGAGGCTTTAGCCACATTTAGCTGCGAAACTTGCTAACTAGCATGTTATTATGAAAGGTCAACTGCAAAGATTCATTAAAAAAAAACTTCTGCTGTAAGTGAAGTTGGATCACAAATGATTCGCACAAACATAGACGCATTTATGTAGACCGGGAGGTGCATTCCCTTCACAAACAAAAGTCATCCTCTGTGTCTTTAGCGGCTCAGATGTCATGATTAAATGACAACTTCTATGTTCATTATTACGTCCAACAGCAGAACACCTCAATCGCTTAGGAGACATTCTTGTCTACGTCCCTGCTCCGGCATTGAAACAATGGCGATCAGACTGTTCCAGCTCATTCATGGTGGGTCTAAGGTAAGATGCCAGTGTCAATCAATCTATCGTGGGAGCGGCCTTCGTTGGTGTGACGTCAAGAAACAGAGAATGGCATTTATGTTTGAACATTTATGTTCAAACAACATGCAAAAGTGAACTTTACATCCAATGGTTTTCTGAATGCACACATCCGATGCACGTACACGGCTGTCACGCGGCATGTGAGTACTAAACTAAGTTCTCTTTCATGTCTTACTGAGCTTAAACTGTCAAACACACAAGTTACAAAAACAGTCAGTTATGTCTGTAAAGGTAAACAGCTGGGAAAGAAATTGTATGTTTATATTGTGTGTGGTAACAGCATAAAATACAGTAAATAAATCAATAAATTCACTGCTCTCTTGTCTCCTCTGAGACTGGACTCTAAATAGACTCTAGTATTCTGTGCGTACCAGTGCAGCCAACGACAGAA